>OX463788.1:19533798-20790054 GCA_949825025.1 Siphlonurus alternatus | reverse complement strand
GTAGAGTAGGTAGGTAGGTAGGTAGGTAGGTAGGTAGGTAGGTAGGTAGGTAGGTAGGTAGGTAGGTAGGTAGGTAGGTAGGTAGGTAGGTAGGTAGGTAGGTAGGTAGGTAGGTAGGTAGGTAGGTAGGTAGGTAGGTAGGTAGGTAGGTAGGTAGGTAGGTAGGTAGGTAGGTAGGTAGGTAGGTAGGTAGGTAGGTAGGTAGGTAGGTAGGTAGGTAGGTAGGTAGGTAGGTAGGTAGGTAGGTAGGTAGGTAGGTAGGTAGGTAGGTAGGTAGGTAGGTAGGTAGGTAGGTAGGTAGGTAGGTAGGTAGGTAGGTAGGTAGGTAGGTAGGTAGGTAGGTAGGTAGGTAGGTAGGTAGGTAGGTAGGTAGGTAGGTAGGTAGGTAGGTAGGTAGGTAGGTAGGTAGGTAGGTAGGTAGGTAGGTAGGTAGGTAGGTAGGTAGGTAGGTAGGTAGGTAGGTAGGTAGGTAGGTAGGTAGGTAGGTAGGTAGGTAGGTAGGTAGGTAGGTAGGTAGGTAGGTAGGTAGGTAGGTAGGTAGGTAGGTAGGTAGGTAGGTAGGTAGGTAGGTAGGTAGGTAGGTAGGTAGGTAGGTAGGTAGGTAGGTAGGTAGGTAGGTAGGTAGGTAGGTAGGTAGGTAGGTAGGTAGGTAGGTAGGTAGGTAGGTAGGTAGGTAGGTAGGTAGGTAGGTAGGTAGGTAGGTAGGTAGGTAGGTAGGTAGGTAGGTAGGTAGGTAGGTAGGTAGGTAGGTAGGTAGGTAGGTAGGTAGGTAGGTAGGTAGGTAGGTAGGTAGGTAGGTAGGTAGGTAGGTAGGTAGGTAGGTAGGTAGGTAGGTAGGTAGGTAGGTAGGTAGGTAGGTAGGTAGGTAGGTAGGTAGGTAGGTAGGTAGGTAGGTAGGTAGGTAGGTAGGTAGGTAGGTAGGTAGGTAGGTAGGTAGGTAGGTAGGTAGGTAGGTAGGTAGGTAGGTAGGTAGGTAGGTAGGTAGGTAGGTAGGTAGGTAGGTAGGTAGGTAGGTAGGTAGGTAGGTAGGTAGGTAGGTAGGTAGGTAGGTAGGTAGGTAGGTAGGTAGGTAGGTAGGTAGGTAGGTAGGTAGGTAGGTAGGTAGGTAGGTAGGTAGGTAGGTAGGTAGGTAGGTAGGTAGGTAGGTAGGTAGGTAGGTAGGTAGGTAGGTAGGTAGGTAGGTAGGTAGGTAGGTAGGTAGGTAGGTAGGTAGGTAGGTAGGTAGGTAGGTAGGTAGGTAGGTAGGTAGGTAGGTAGGTAGGTAGGTAGGTAGGTAGGTAGGTAGGTAGGTAGGTAGGTAGGTAGGTAGGTAGGTAGGTAGGTAGGTAGGTAGGTAGGTAGGTAGGTAGGTAGGTAGGTAGGTAGGTAGGTAGGTAGGTAGGTAGGTAGGTAGGTAGGTAGGTAGGTAGGTAGGTAGGTAGGTAGGTAGGTAGGTAGGTAGGTAGGTAGGTAGGTAGGTAGGTAGGTAGGTAGGTAGGTAGGTAGGTAGGTAGGTAGGTAGGTAGGTAGGTAGGTAGGTAGGTAGGTAGGTAGGTAGGTAGGTAGGTAGGTAGGTAGGTAGGTAGGTAGGTAGGTAGGTAGGTAGGTAGGTAGGTAGGTAGGTAGGTAGGTAGGTAGGTAGGTAGGTAGGTAGGTAGGTAGGTAGGTAGGTAGGTAGGTAGGTAGGTAGGTAGGTAGGTAGGTAGGTAGGTAGGTAGGTAGGTAGGTAGGTAGGTAGGTAGGTAGGTAGGTAGGTAGGTAGGTAGGTAGGTAGGTAGGTAGGTAGGTAGGTAGGTAGGTAGGTAGGTAGGTAGGTAGGTAGGTAGGTAGGTAGGTAGGTAGGTAGGTAGGTAGGTAGGTAGGTAGGTAGGTAGGTAGGTAGGTAGGTAGGTAGGTAGGTAGGTAGGTAGGTAGGTAGGTAGGTAGGTAGGTAGGTAGGTAGGTAGGTAGGTAGGTAGGTAGGTAGGTAGGTAGGTAGGTAGGTAGGTAGGTAGGTAGGTAGGTAGGTAGGTAGGTAGGTAGGTAGGTAGGTAGGTAGGTAGGTAGGTAGGTAGGTAGGTAGGTAGGTAGGTAGGTAGGTAGGTAGGTAGGTAGGTAGGTAGGTAGGTAGGTAGGTAGGTAGGTAGGTAGGTAGGTAGGTAGGTAGGTAGGTAGGTAGGTAGGTAGGTAGGTAGGTAGGTAGGTAGGTAGGTAGGTAGGTAGGTAGGTAGGTAGGTAGGTAGGTAGGTAGGTAGGTAGGTAGGTAGGTAGGTAGGTAGGTAGGTAGGTAGGTAGGTAGGTAGGTAGGTAGGTAGGTAGGTAGGTAGGTAGGTAGGTAGGTAGGTAGGTAGGTAGGTAGGTAGGTAGGTAGGTAGGTAGGTAGGTAGGTAGGTAGGTAGGTAGGTAGGTAGGTAGGTAGGTAGGTAGGTAGGTAGGTAGGTAGGTAGGTAGGTAGGTAGGTAGGTAGGTAGGTAGGTAGGTAGGTAGGTAGGTAGGTAGGTAGGTAGGTAGGTAGGTAGGTAGGTAGGTAGGTAGGTAGGTAGGTAGGTATAATAATTATATGTATATATATAATCAGCTTTCAATTCTTGTAATCTGCTTTATAATTGCAGCAAAATTTAACTCCATATGATAAATTGTGTAAAATGAATATTATATTGTAGCATAATCTTACAATGAGTAATTGTCTAAAGCAAATATGGTTTAAAATTCATAATAGTACTAAATAATCTTTCATATAATGATCATGAAAGTGGTGATTGTATGAGAAGTAGTTTCCTTGGTATTATTCATGAATTTTATTTTGATTCACTTTCTTTTGAATGTATTTCGTTTCTGATATAATGACTGAAATAGCAATTAACATGTTTATTTACAAATTTTTTATGTTAAACTTATAATTTCTGTTTATAAAAATCTTGAAGAATAGTTATGTATTCTGTAGCGGCCGACAGGGAAACTATATCCCTGGCTGGTACAATATCATGTAATAAAAATGAAAAAAAAAAAAAAAAAATGAATTTTTCTAACCTTAATTTTAAAATTCAATTAATCTAAAACCGATTTAAAAAATTCAAAAGCTGTTCCTGGGATAAAAATAAAGCTTGATTGAATGGCAATGTCAGAAAGAAGCTATAAAGTGATTATTTAATGTGTTGGAGCTAATTTTTTTATTGAAGGGTTGTTTTCAATAATTTTAAAATGGCACCATTGGATTCAGAAGGCTAATTTTTACCCCTAAATTAAAAATTTGATGCACATCGAATAAAATTGTTATATCACTTTTATTTAACATGGAAATCCCATAAGAAAAATTCAATTTTTAGGTTTGAGACACACAGAAATTCAGCCAGAAGGGTTAAAAAAAATTTTCATTGAAAATTCACTACCAAGGTCATAAACAAAGGTATCTCAGAATCTCAGCTATCAAGGTACAAAGCTTCACAAATAACCCTTCATTGCAAAATCCATATGACCGAAAATGAAACACAAATTGTGACTCAATCTGTATATTTTTGCTAATCGGTTAAGCGCTGAAACGTTTTTTTTTTTCTTTATTACCGTGCACAGTTTCGTTGTCGCAGAAGTAGACGTAGGAAGCGTCCTTGTTTAGTGTCCATTGTGCCTTCTCGGGGATTCCTGTAAAAGACTTGGTGGGTGGCAGCACGAGATCCACGCGGCCGTACTTCCGAGCCTCCTCTGCAGCCTTGCTCGACCATGTGCCTGTGTAACACGTGCATTGCAACTGTAAATACTCTCGCAATTTATGTTACGTATATTATTTGTAGGCCTGCAGCTAGTACAGATAGGCTCACAATATTTACTTTAATTGACAATTTAACTGTCTTATCTCGGATACAATAAAATACATTTGACATTAATACAGTTTATTTATACAACAAAAATATCGAGTTTTATTTTGAGAAGTCAGCATTCACTGAATTCTTACTTTGCAGTCGTAACTTCATATCACGTGCTTATAAGAATAATGCGAACGATGATTTAAACTCTATATCAACACTTTAATTGGTGACTGCATGCCTAATTTCCAATTTCAGGACCGTATCCCTTATCGTCAATAATCAACAAATAATAATGAAAAATGTTTTAAGCCGATCAAAGTGCTGCAGCTGCATTATAATATATATATATATAATAATAATATACAGGGTGTCCCAAAGATCTTTAGATTTTTCAAAGCCAAATAACAACCGTTTGGTATAGTTTTTAATGTTCACTTTATATACATCAAATTAAAGCTCTGAATTTAACATTTTCAAAAATAAAATCTGAAAGGTGATTTTCGTTTTTACCCGTTAGAAGGCAAAATGGCCAAAATGGGAGCTTTTTACTCTGTTTCTTGCGTCGCTTTGTGGACGAAGTGTTCCTAGGCCTCTGGATAGGCTTTTGAAACTCCACACCATAGATTCCCAGGTCCTCTGACTTTACTCCTTCAGAATTCTTCCTAAACACCCTGTATATAATTATTATATTGTACTTGTAAGTTTTTTTTTTTGTGATTTACGTTTAAAAAAGGGGCCTTGAGAGAACTGTTAGTATTTCGACATTCGAAATACTAGAAATTCCCATGCTCCTGGAAGTTATGCAATAATATTATTATTATTATTAATTTTACTCTTCTCGCCATGCATAGATGCATACAGCATATATACAGTACGTTTTTTGGGAAAACCAAAACTGTACATTTTTAGATATGCATTGAGGATTGTAATAAATGTTTTCAACTAATTTTATTTGTATTATTGAATTTTTGATGTCATGAACATCCTTTAATATTGATTGTATAACAAAGAGAGTAAAAAAACAAAACAAAAAAAATCATAAGGAGATTGGTAAACATACCTTCAAAGCAATAAATTAAATAAATGGATTTATTGCATTCTGTAGACCATACAGCATAAAACAAGTCGCATAAATCATTAGAAACAAACAACTTAACATTATTAGCTATAACAAAACATCAAACTAATTACCTTATAATAATAAGAAACATAAAATAATTTTTCATACGTGACTATTTTGATACTTTATATTACGTATATAAGTCTTGGTAGTTGCATTTATGAATTTCTATTATTTATAATTTAATATTTTTCTACATCATATCATTGCCCGTGTCTGGTAGGATCGGAAGAAAACCTTCCCTTGAGTCTTGAGTGACAAGACTGACAAGCAAACAGCAAAACGCGTAGGGTGTGGGTTGGTTTAGCCAAGACCTCTATGGCTCTTTTATTATTACACCCAATCGCAAATGGACACGTCTTGATAATTTATTATTATTATTATTATTATTATTATTGTATTATATTTGTTTATTGGGTTAATTATTAATGCATTTTTTTAGGGAAGTTACGATAAAAAATAAAAATAAATAAATAAATAAATAAATAAATAAATAAATAAATAAATAAATAAATAAATAAATAAATAAATAAATAAATAAATAAATAAATAAATAAATAAATAAATAAATAAATAAATAAATAAATAAATAAAGAAAGAAAGAAAGAAATAAATAAATAAATAACGGTAACCCAAATGGTGATATAATGAAAAAGGCAAAGCCCATTCATAAAATAATGATCATCCACCAAGAATCAGATAAAAACTACATCTTCAAAAACCTTACAATCAACAACAAAATGAATGATGGGGAGGGCATACATGACCAAAATGTGTAAAAAAATGTGTCAATTGCCCCAAAATACTAACCAACAAGTCCAACAACATAATGAGGCAAGAAGAAATATAATATATGCCATCCACAAACAGTAAACATCAAATATATATATATATATATATATATATATATATATATATATATATATATATAAAATTTAATAAAAGATCTACTATATATAGTAGAACTATCAATTTATTGTCCTTTAAAATTTACGAGCTACTGCACTTTCGTCTCGAATGAAATATTTATTTTTTTTTATTTGTTTATTTGTTTATTTGAACATATAGGTTGTACAAGACAACATTGATCACGTCAGAGAATATAACATATAGCAAAAACATACAAAACAATATATAATAAATATGGATATTGGTCAAAAACAATACAAAATCACTAACAAAGAGAAAAAACAAACAACAATCATTTATAACAATAAAACAAACAGATGAATTTTAAATTGTAAACAATTTTCTGGCAATTTATTTGCAAAAAATATCTTAATAGAATAGAATTCCTTGTTAATTAATATTAATTTCAGTTTTGATTTGAAAAGAGAGTCACTCTTGATGTTTTTTACACACTAGGGAAGAAAATCGTAAATTCTAGCGCATTGATGGTGGGGATTTCTTTCCGCAAACACTGAATTTTTTTTATCCACTAAAGTACGATTATTGTTTCTAGTATTGTAAGAGTGGATTGAATTAAATTGTGGATACAAATCAGGATGCTTTCTTCTAAAAACAGCACAATTTTTTTTTTTCACAATGTACATACAAGGCAATGTAAGCATATTATTTTATTTGAAATGTGTCACACATGAATCACGCTTTTTGAATCTTAACATAGTCCTTAATGCCCGCTTTTGCAGCGTAAAAAGTTTATGCAAAAGCTTATTAATTGAACCAAAGAAAATCAGCCCATATGACAAGTGTGAATATACATTATAAGCATAATAAACTGACATTAAAGATTGAAATGATACTACATCTCTTAAAGAGTACAATACAAAATTCGCAGAATTTAATATATATATATATATATATATATATATATATATATATATATATATGTATGTGACCTATTTTTATGCGATATACTTCGACTTCTCTATAATAATATGTACCCTATTCTTATGGCCTGGTAGAACTTACTTGTTAGTATGGACAATTTAATTTGCATGACATTTTTTTATTGCAGAAATTATGCAATTATGCAAAGTTATGAAACTCTGAATTTTTTCATATTTTTTAGAGACCGGAAACTATTTTTAAAAAATTATTGAAAGTCGATTTTATGACGTCACGAGGAGTCTGTCCTTAAGAAAAGGATAGGCGCTAAACGCCCGTGACGTCATAAAAATGACTTTCAATAATCTTTTAAAAATAGTTCCCGCTCTCAAAAAAATCTGAAAAAATTCAGAGCAGCATAATTTGGTACCCTCTATCCATTTCTGCAATAAAAAAATATCATGCAAATTGTCCATTGTGGCTATAATTCTATATACTGCTTACTGCTGTAGTACGTAATGATAATTGATAATAGTAAAATCGTTTTTACTATAAGGAGGCGCGACATCATTTAGGCAACCTTTCATCCAAACTCCATAAACATTAAAAATAATATATGCAATAGTTATTAATTAATGTCATGCAAAAGAGGAATAAAAGTAAGTGACAAAAGACTCCTCTCGCTTTAGACAATTCGATCGCATCCTCGATCTAGCCATGCTGATTGGCTGTGGTATGTACATTTACGCGATTTTCCTGTAATTCCTGTTGTAATGGAGTATCGACCACAATTTTTTTTTATTGCAGAAATGGATAGAGGGTGCAAAGTTATGATACCCTGATTTTTTTCAGATTTTTTACAGACCGGGAACTAAAATTTTTAAAAAATTATTGATAGTCCTTTTTGTGACGTCACGCGGTGGCAAGTCCTATCATTTTCTTCAGGAGCGGCACCTCGTGAAGTCACAATAGTTCCTGGTCTGCAAAAAATCTGCAAAAAATCAGGGTAACATATAACTTTGCACCCGCCCTTTATCCATTTCTGCAATAAAAAAAATTAAGGTCGATACTCCATTGCTCCATGTAAACCACTTACGTACGTACTTTGGTACGTACCACCTGTATGCTTACTACAGCCTCACTTTACTTAATAATTACCTGTAACGATATAGTCTGCCACACCTGTGCGCCCAATCAGGTTGAGCGGTACTGCGGCAAACATGCCCGTGCCGCCGCCCTGCATGAACAGGACCTTGTAGTTGTCAGGGATATTCCTGCAGACACAATAGAAAAACAAGTAGTAAAAAATAAGTAAATTATGTTGTCACAATTAAGTGACCTACAATTTACTACTACTATTATTGGCATACTTATGGTAGGGCCATATCTTAAATGGTCAGTAATTTAAATTTCTTAGATAATTTAATAGCTCGTCCCCCCCCCCCTTTAAAACAACATTATTGGTTGAACCTCAGGCTCGATACATATTTATGCACAGCCAGCACAGCAGAGATTTTCAAATTTCAAAATATTAAAATAAATATACAATGTATGTATAATATAATATATATGGATGCTCCAATTTTCTTTTAAATTCTTCATAATGATCACTTGCTGTACGTACTGTGTACATGCATGGTACGTTACAATACACCGTATACGCTGTGTGAAATCGCAAGAAATTTTAATAAAGAAATTTTAATAAACGCATGTAGGAAGATAGGATGGGTGAACTATATATGGTATAAACTTGTACTATATTATATGCCATACATATACGCTGATTTAATAGTAATAGTGGGATTTTGGGTCTTTTTTTTTTTTTTTTAAAGCAGAATTACTTTATTTGGCTTTGAAATTGTCTTTTTCTTGTCGGATGAACCCCTTTGTTGCGATAGGGTCGCTTTCTCCAGCATGCTGTTGTACTGAAGGCTCCGTCACTCTCATGAATGGGATGATTTTCTTTTCTTCCCCAATAGTGGAAGGAACTAATTAATGAATAACGTATGGAGATAATGCAGATGCCAACATGAAAGGTGATAGAAAGCTGGGGATTTGGAATTTGACACAGGCTCAAGCGTTGGTTCCCAATGACAGAGGACTCACAAGAGCACGTGGGACTATTAATTGGGTTATTTTGACTACGTGGGATGCGGCTAATGTTGATGGATTTATAGGAAGGCCGGCCGGGTAGAAAATGAAGAAGTTTCATTTATGGAAGGGCTCACACGGAAGGGGCGGATCCAGCGCACGGCTCTCGGGGAAGAAGGGGGGAGTTATACCGCAGGGCAGTCTGTATACTGCAATGTTAAAATTTGGGGCGGGAGGTGTGGTGACCTTCAGTGTATTTCGACAATTTTGGGGGGGGGGGGCAATCGCTCCCCTTGCGCCCACGTGGATCCGCCACTATAATATAGAAAGAGGAAAGGAAATTAGCAAATTACTATGAGACACTCAAGGCGAAGTCACATGATCATACATGATATTTTGTAATGATCGAGGTTCAAGTTAAATGCTTAGTGCACTATCACTTACAACAGCTGCTTAATGAGTTTTTGCGCATCGTTGTTGATGATGGCATAGTCCTTGGAGCGATGGCTCGCCTCCATTATGCTGATTCCTAGCCCGTTGTAGTCCAGCAGCTCCTTCTGGGCTTGTTCCAGTACCTGCAACATACGTGCTAATAATAATAAAAATGATTGTAAAAGATAAAATATCATCGGATCCCTCGTCCGCAATAATGAGCTATATATATATATATATATATATATATATATATATATATATATATATATATATATATATATATATATATATTATAATTATATATTATGCATTTAGATTACAAAAAAGGTATTACAACGTCGAATTTGATCTCGGTATACCGTTAGATTGTTACTTTCATGCTTTATATGTGAAAAAATATCACTGAAGTGTTAAAAATATATTGTTACTTAAAAAGTGTTTTTATAACGTCAAAGTTTACATCAATGATACATGGGCATTGGGTAAGCTTACTGTCCTTAAGCTTTAAAACATGTATCATGTCAACAAAAAATCTAAAGTCCCTCTATTTCAGATAACGGATATCCCCTGAGTGTCTTAAGTTATTTTTTCATCCATTATATTGAATTAGAGCCTTAGGAAATCAACTATATATTATGTATTTTTAATTTACCATGTAAAAATAATATCTAATGTTATTTAAAAAAAATGTATTTTCCAAAAACAATGTAATTTTCTATGTCTAAAGAGGGATTAAATTCCCTATAGAATTTTCTACTACCACCAAGATCTGCCCCGATGGCGGCTCCAGGCAGTCTCACGTCCAGACCTTTCAGCGCTCAACGATTGACCTCAGTTACAAACCGGAAACGGAAAATTTCTGTCGAACGGAATCGAATAAAATAAATTTTAAAAAATCGAGGATGCTCTAAAACTTAATAGCTTATGGGTTTGAGCAAATTCAAGGGGGCGGTTTTCTCGACAACATCTCCATTTCCGGTTTCCGTCCATAAGGCCAATGTTAAACTTCTGCCTCAGTTTTCTCAAAACTGGTCGAACAGATCCACTTCAAAAAAATTAAGCAACCTTATTGTGGCAAGCTTAAAGACTCCTGCAAGTCTCATTAGAATCAAGGGGGACGTTTCCGAGATCCAAATACTGAGGTCAATCCTTAATTACGGTCCCCTCTCGGTCTTAATTGCTGACTTAGCGGCCTGTCCTATTAATCTCAACAGTTTTGTCTATACTTAATATATTGATTGTCCTACTAATTCTACAACTGGGATTAATTAGATGTCTAGGAATATCATTTAAATATTACTTTTTAAAATGCAATATTTTGTTGTAAAATAGCTACACCTATTAAATTTGATTGATTGATTTGTATTTTGAGGCATTTGACACATTTTGGTCATAATTATGTATTATATGCCCCCATCCTACACCTATATTTCCTATACAGTCTATACACCTACTGTGTGAGCGTGGCGCAGTGCATTGCTCGGTTCTCGTTAGATATTTAATTATATACTTATATACATGTAATCAATCAACAAAAATGTATATGTTATGTTTGCACATGAAATTAATTGTTTCAGTCCTTATTCTGCTCACAATGAAAACTATATAAACAAAAATGCATAAACACGGGTAGAACAATTATTAAGGACTGTAAAAGTTAATGTTATGTGCACCAAAATAATACTTTTTTGTAGATATATTTATTCATTTTATTTGTATTATTTTACTTGGAACAAAGTATAAAAAATCTAAACAACTAAACATATATTGAGGTGGGAAACCTGAAAGGAGTCCAGTAACTATCAGTAAGGAACTAAGGACTCACAGTCAGTGTCATAGTAAATCAGAGATTTAACACGTACAGATACCGCAAACAATCTACTGGTAGCTTCTGCAACATGGTCACTCACCCATTAAGTTGTGTTACTCATTAAATTTGTTATTTTTATGGAAAATTTTAAATTATGAACCAAAATTTAGGACTATATATACCGGTTCTTAATTGTGTATATATACCCTGCTCAAAAATCTTGAGCAATATCTTACAAGATCTTTTATGATCTTGTCAAGTGAACTCAAGAAGTCCAAAACAGAGGCAAGACAGTAATCAATGCTGGTCAGGAATATATATTATCCTTCTAAAAATAATATTTAAGCAAAAAATTTGGGAAAAGTCAAAAAATAAGATATTTTTAATTTAAAAAGATCTTGAGCAAGATAATAATCTTGTTCAAGACGTCATTTCTTACGTAAGATCGACATCTTGGCAAGAAACATACTTGCGCAAGAAAAAATATCTTGCAAGATAGAAAATCTTGCGCGTGTTTTCGAATTTTTTGCAAGATTATTTCTTGAGCTAGTTTATGGCTTGCGCACGATGGTAATCTTGCTCAAGAAGTCATTTCTTACGCAAGATATACAACTTGGCAAGTAATTAACTTGCGCAAGAAAAAATCTTACGTAAGATTGAAAATCTTGCGCGCGTGTTCAAAATTTTCTCAAGATTTTTTCTTGGGTAAGTTACCGTCATGCGTAAGATCGCAATCTTGTGCAAGAAATCATTTCTTACCCAAGATATCCATTTTGGGCAAGTAATAGACTCGAACAAGAAAAAAATCTTACGCTTGTTTTCATAGTTATCGCAAGATTTCTTCTTGGGTAAGTTACCGTCTTGCGTAAGATGACACTCTTGGCCAAGAAATCATTTCTTACCCAAGATTTCCATCTTGGGCAAGTAATAGACTTCAGCAAGAAAAAATCTTGCTTGCGTGTTCAAAATTTTCTCAAGATTTTTTCTTGGGTAAGTTACCGTCTTGCGTAAGATGGCAATCTTGGCCAAGAAATCATTTCTTACCAAAGAGATTCATCTTGGGCAAGTAATAGACTTAAGCAAGAAAAAATCTTGCACGCGTGTTCAAAATTTTCTCAAGATTTTTTCTTGGGTAAGTTACCGTCTTGCGTAAGATGGCAATCTTGTGCAAGAAATCATTTCTTACCCAAGATTTCCATCTTGGGCAAGTAATAGACACGAACAAGAAAAAATCTTACGCTTGCTTTCATAGTTATCGCAAGATTTTTTCTTGGGTAAGGTACCGTCTTGCGTAAGATGGCAATCTTGGCCAAGAAATCATTTCTTACCCAAGAGATCCATCTTGGGCCAGTAATGGACTCGAGCAAGAAAAAAATCTTACGCTTGTTTTCATAGTTATCGCAAGATTTTTTCTTGGGTAAGTTACCGTCTTGCGTAAGATGGCAATCTTATGCACGAAATCATTTCTTACCCAATATTTCGATCTTGGGCAAGTAATAGACTCGAGCAAGAAAAAATCTTAGGCTTGTTTTCATAGTTAATGCAAGATTTTTTCTTGGGTAAGTTACCGTCTTGCGTAAGATGGCAATCTTGGCCAAGAAATCATTTCTTACCAAAGAGATTCATCTTGGGCAAGTAATAGACTTAAGCAAGAAAAAATCTTGCGCGCGTGTTCAAAATTTTCTCAAGATTTTTTCTTGGGTAAGTTACCGTCTTGCGTAAGATGGCAATCTTGTGCAAGAAATCATTTCTTACCCAAGATTTCCATCTTGGGCAAGTAATAGACACGAACAAGAAAAAATCTTACGCTTGTTTTCATAGTTGTCGCAAGATTTTTTCTTGGGTAAGTTACCGTCTTGCGTAAGATGGCAATCTTGGCCAAGATATCATTTCTTACCCAAGAGATCTATCTTGGGCCAGTAATGGACTCGAGCAAGAAAAAATCATATGCTTATTTTCATGGTTTTTGCAAAATTATTTCTTGGACAAGTTACCGTCTTGCGTAAGATGGAAGTTTTGTCCAACATGTCTTTTCTTACCCAAGATTTCCATCTTGAGCAAGTAACAGACTCGAGCAAGAAAAAACTTTACACTTCTTTTCATAGTTATGGCAAGATTTTTCTTGTTTAAAATGGCAATCTTGTTCAAGAAGTAATTTCTTACGCAAGATTTTAGTAAGTGTGAAAACCTTCCCATGGTCATATAATTTTTTTGCCGATCGATCGCACCCGTTTGCAGATTTTTTTTCTATTCAGAATCGCAATATTCAATTTTTTTTAAATATGGGTAACAGCACCCCCAATAATTAGTCAGGGTTAATTTAATCACCTTAATTAAATTCAGCTTGCCAATTAACCCTTGGATACAAGTTTTCAGCTTGATCGGTGCATTTTTATTCGTTTTCAAAATTGTGCGCGATGGCGAAACAAATGCAATGCGATTGCATTGCGATACGCGTTTTTATAACATGTGTTGAAACTGAAAATGGACGGTTGGTGAACGTAAGAGCTGAAGAAGAAACATGAAGATTTTGTGTTTATTTGTGCTAATTTAGTACTTTATACACAGTTCCAGGTAAGCTTAAACTTATGTTTAGTTGTTTTTGTTTAATATATTGTTAAGCTCATAGAATATTTTATGTTTTTTCATGAAATTCGGATGGCCGGACCTGCTTCCTGTTTGCCTTGCAACTGCTTGCAAATTTATTAACCTGGAATATGATGACGCGAATATACTGAGGACAACCTGCTGCTTGTTGTATGCATAAAGCAACATGTCATAGAGATTATTTGCAATGCAGGGTTTTGTTTGTGATATTTTGAAACAGGTATGTATAAAATACTGCAATGTATGATAAATTGATCAAAATCTTGCAAGATCTTGTGCAAGATTTGCTAAATTTCTATAGGAAATGTCTTGAACAAGAACTTTCTAGATTTGTGCCTAATTTTATTGACGAGTTTCTTTGTTTTTGACCCCCAGGTTCCACCGAGCCTATCTGAAGGAGAAAATACATGGCATGGCCCGCGGAGTAAAAGAATTATTGAACGGAGAGGTGGAAGGAAGCAATGATGATGAACATATCCATAAAGAAATGAAACCATGCATCATGAGACTTCCTTATTTAACGAAAACTAGCTGCAACTAACAGAATACTAACTTTGTTTGTTTGTTGTTTTTTTTCAGTACGTTATGTTGGCTACGTGACTCGGAGATTGCTACTTGGAATTGCCGCTACATTACTGACCCAACATGGCTGCCTTTCAACGGATTTAAACCAACCGACAGCATTGCACAAGATCTTGCGCAATTATTTTGGTCTTGAGCAAATATTATCTTGCGCAAGATAATATCACAAGATCTTGAGCAAATATTATCTTGCAAGATCTTGCAAGATCTTTCCCAAGATCTTGCACAAGATCTTGCAAGATCTTGCAAGATCTTGAGCAAGATGCTGTCACAAGATCTTGAGCAAATATTATCTTGAGCAAGATAATATCACAAGATCTTGAGCAAATATTATCTTGCAAGATCTTTCCCAAGATCTTGCACAAGATCTTGCAAGATCTTGCAAGATCTTGAGCAAGAAGCTGTTACAAGATCTTGAGCAAATATTATCTTGAGCAAGATAATATCACAAGATCTTGAGCAAATATTATCTTGCAAGATCTTGCAAGATCTTTCCCAAGATCTTGCACAAGATCTTGCAAGATCTTAAGCAAGATAACAATTGCTAAAGATATTGTGATTTGTCTTGCTCAAGATCTTACTTAAGATCTTGCAAGATCTTGGGAAAGATCTTGCAAGATCTTGCAAGATCTTGGGAAAGATCTTGCAAGATCTTGCAAGATTTTCATGAGCATAATCTTGCCAAGATCTTACAAGATCTTGGCTCAAGATTTTTGAGCAGGGTATGATGGTACCCAAAGCTGACTTCAGCCCAGGGCTGAAAAAAATGCACAGAACTAGATTGGAGCATAGCGGGATGCTCCACACCCAAAATTAATTCTTTTTCGGCTTTGGGTCAAACCACGATGCTCCAATCTAGATCTGGTCAAATGAAAATGCTCCAAAGTCGAAGTAAAAGTCTCCATCAGCTTTGGAGCATTTCGATTTGACCAGAACTAGATTGGAGCATCGTGGTTTGACCCAAAGCCGAAAAATGAATTAATTTCGGGTTTGGATCGAGCATCCCGCGATGCTCCAAACTAGTTCTGCGCATTTTTTTTCGGCCCTGGGCCGAATTCGGCTTTGGGTGCCAACATTATACATACATTTTTTTTATTTATAATAATTTGATTATGGTAAATATTATTTTAGAAACACAAGTTCCAGTATAATGGTTATACACTATTTTATAATATCAATAGAAATAAAATTGAAATATGCCGTTATAGTAATCAGTTCACTAACTCTGTACTGTAAGTAGCTTAATCTGAAACGACAGAAATCGTTGTAAGAAAAAAAAATTGCCCTTTCACAATAACTATATATTATTTAAATACAAATATAAATATATATATAATTATATATATATATATATATATATATTTATATATATATATATATATATATATATATATATATATATATATTTGTATTTAAATAATATATAGTTATTGTGAAAGGGCAATTTTTTTATAATATATAACAAAAGGTTATCTCCCCTTGACAGTGGTGAAAGTAAGCTGGTGCGCGCCAGTGCTGCGCACTGGTAAGACACTGATCAAAATTTATTGAAAATAATCAATAATTTTTAATAAAATTAATAATATTTTCAAAATCAAAGAAGTTGCGTTGTAAAACATTAATCATGCTCAAATAATGAATGACAATTTTCTTACACTTCGTACTTTTGTCTCACGAAATTTAATTTACTCTTTCTTTTGAGTTAAAAAGCTCCTAAGAAAAATAATTAAAATCAACTATTTACTTTAATATGTCGAGGTGACGATTATTATTTCTTATTTTTATATAGAAAGTTTTTAATATTCTTCTCAATGTATTTAACTTTCTGTAAGCTTACTGGGTTTACTATTTTATTTTATCTTCGATTTTTATGAAGAGACAGATATTTCTTAGTCCGTGTAGTATTTCTTTCAATATAATATATTTATTTTATTTTTTTTTAATTCTTGAATGACTTTTTGAATTTTGCTGATGCGTTATAATATATACTAATCCACGAATTTTATTACATTTTTTTTCTGTCTCATTTATTGTACAAAATTAACACACTTTTATTCAAATTAATTATTAATTACAATAAAGCCAGGAGGCAGACGGGGGAGTGCCTTCTGTAGCCCACACACCCACCGAGGTAGGTATAGTTCAGAGGGTTTATTTACGCAAGGAGTTTAATTTATTTCTACGATCGTACGTTTCTCATTAAGAACCGGTTCTAAATTTCTTATCATACGACAGCATACGATACGAAGCTGTTTGCGCGCGCACACCTGATCGCATAGGTTCTTATTTTTTTTATCATACGCTGCGAAATCATGCGATTCTGTCTGCAACCAGCCGAACGTTTGTCTTAAAAAATTCTTCATAGTAATGAATTTTTTAGAAAAGCAAACAAAAAATTTTAATCTCAGTTTTTTTTAATGAGTGTGTAACAAAATTTTAGCCACATGCATGCGACTCAAGCATTGCTAGCAAGTAGTGAAGAGTCGAGTAGCTAACAATAATGCAGCAGCTATTAGGGCCGAGATGACTGCACATTTGGACCATATATTTAATATGGCTAGATTTTAATTCCTATCGATGACAAAGGGGGACAATAATTGCTACAAGATCTAGAGTAAATAAAAATTAATTACCGAAACAAATATAAACATTATAATTTATAATTATAAAAAGAATTCTTTCGTTTTTTTTTTTTTTTTTTTAATTTTTTGTTTATATAATTTTTTTGAGGCATATTCAAAACATTAAATGAAATTTTGAATATTTGAGAATGTATAATATTTGACGTATTTGTTTAAATTATATTCAAGCATTCCAAATCGTAACAGTTCTGTTAACTAAAGTATTTTTATATTTTTTACTATATTAATACTGCTGTTTTATGAGCAATGAAGATCGAAGTGCTTACAATTTAAAGCACTCGGGATTTTCTTTCGTATTAAAAATTTTAATAGGCTCTGTAATTATAGCTATAATATTTTTAAATATTTTTTTATGAATTTAATGTGAGAATCACTCATCGCATTTTTTTTTTTTTTTTTAATTTGGATAATAATTTTATTTTATTTAAAATGAAGATGCATTCAAATATTATAAATAAATTTTAAAACCACTTTTCAATATAAGAAAAATTAAGTCACACCCCTTTTTCCCAAAAAATCGCACCTCCGGCGGGGGTCTTGATCCTTCAGGCCTCTATCTGAGGCGCACTGGTAAGAGATTAAAACTACTTTCACCACTGCCCCTTGACATAATCACAACAACAAAATGCCCCTCAATAGGTTGACAAATTTATTTTTGGGATGGAAGTATCTTAATTGCTTTGAAAACGTATAATATATGTCAAATTTATTTTCAAGTACAAAATAAAATATATTAAAATTATTACTGAGAAAAATGTTATGCAAAATATGACGATCGAGTTTGTTTGATCCAAAGACATGATATATATTAAGTAATAATATATTCATTAAATTTTGTCATGAAATACATATACACTGCTAATGCCAATGCACTGCCAATGCAGTTACATGCGGACATGATATTTTAAAATTTAAAATTCTATTACCGCATAATAGTGTTTTTATTTATTTATTTATTTATTTATTTATTTATTTATTTATTTATTTATTTATTTATTTATTTAATTGTTTGTTTATGTTTATCATTATCAGTAAAACGAGATAAGAAACTAAATTGTATTAACAATGGTTTATGAATCCATTTCACCGTTAGGCTTTCAGATAGATTATTTTATTATTTGTTATATATTATATCAAAAATTCTTATATATTTTAAAGACAATACTAGTTACCTCTGTAGGTAGTTTCGCTGGTCCAGCTCCAAAGTTGATAACTCTCTTGGTGGTTGCCATATCTAGAAACGTTGGCTGAAATATGAAATGTTGCTAAGGATACGTGAGATAAGTTGGTGTTGTCTCCACTGCGTGTGGAATCTGAGTAGCAGTGGACTTGGGCGCAGCTCGGGCTCTGTGTGAGCGGTCAGGCGACTCTCGGGAGCGCTGTTGCAACAAGTGGCGGCGACGGAGCACGGTGCGAGGATCCAGCAGAAGCTCAAACAAGCAAAAGCTGTACTGCCCTAATGCCAAGTCTACTTAAGTACTGCCTGCAGACAGAGCCAGCCAGCTTAGCATGTGCGGCTGCGAGATCGACTTCTCGGTGGCGGCACTGCATGACCTCACACGCAGTCACGTGGCCGCCCCGCCGGCTACTCGTCAGAATAATAATTCCACCCTGACCTCTTTCATCAATATTCAGATTGGGTGACGTCAAAGAACAAGTATATCTTCAAATGATCATCATTTTATTTCTTATTAGAAAATCCTACACATGAAAATTATGAAAAAAATTTAAAATGTTCGATCTCCTCTACATCCCCTATCAGTGGCTAAAATATCAGGTATACAAATTCATAATCATAACTCAAAAACTAGCTCGAATTTGTATACCTGACATTTTATTAGTAATTTTAGCCACTCATGATAGGGGATGTAGAGGAGATCGAACATTTTAAATTTTTTTCATAATTTTCATGTGTGTGATTTTTTTAGCATTGGGTCAGCTGATCCGTGTTACATTACCCTTAAGTAGGTATAATATAAGTATTTTTATAAGATAGTGAGGAAATGCAATGAAATGCAAAAAAATATATATATAATAATAATTATAATTGAAAAAAAAAAAGAGTTTTTTTCTTTAGAAACCATAGCGGGGGCATACATGACCAAAATGTGTCAATTGCCCCAAAATACCAACCAACCAGACACCATAGCATGTATATGCAGTGCCTAAATACAACTTTTAATTTAGCATATATTAAATAACTAAATTAACTCTTAAATATGCTAAACATAAATCAAATTGAAATACATATAAAATTATAAATGAAATGTAGATTTTAATTTTTAAAGATAACTTGATGTACTAAATTAACTGGTGCTATATTTTAAAATAATGCAACTAAGGCGTTTTTATAACTGATAGAAAATGTACACAAACTCACAAACATATATAAAATATTCAAATTATCTCGTTTTTTACATATAGCAATTAAACATTAAACTAGAATTTTCCTAGTTTAATGTTTATTTAGTAATACGAAAAAAAAAGAGATAGTTTTAGAAACGCTTTTTACCTGAAGGCATATTTTAATCTGAACCAATTACAAGAACTGAAAATTTACTGTAAGGATATAAAAAAAAAAGAAAAAAAAAAAAAGGTCAACGTCAAAAAGAAGATTATTTGATACGTTGGACTGATCTAGACATGAGCGTAGCCAAAGGAAGTTAAGGAAGGGGGGGGGGGGGAGTATTGAGAGCTGGACCTTAGCTCATCTAAAGGGGGAAAAAAATAACAAAATGGTCCACGTCGGATACAATTTAGATACAATTTTATGAAAAATTTTCTTAAAAAAAAATTTAAAATTTAATTTCAGAACACATCTTTCTTTAATTTATATAAATGCGTCTAGTATTATGATTATTTAAGTATGCTTTAATTTTATCAATATAATAATGCAGTATTTATAAATACTATCGTCCAATTATTTATGTTTTGATAATTAATGAAGACTACAATTTAAATATAACAAATGTTGTGAACAGGATGTTCAGCACAAAAATTAAAATTATTCAGTTCAATCACATTTATATGGTATTTTAATATTATATTTAATTAAAAACAAGAACATATTTGAAAAAAATGGCTTGAATCCTTTTTTTTTTATTTTTTTTTATTATGATTTTTGGTTAAAGCTCGGGTCAAATAACATCGGCCATCGCTTTATTTTTGCACCAACTAACGTTGTATTTTGTTTTTAGACATTCGAGGGTTTTTGTAAGATAAGGCCTCCAGTTTGAGTAAGATTTTTTGAGAATCGATATGATATAATTAATATATAATATGGAGAACTACTTGAACTATTTTTAGAAAATAATAACATTTTTTTTCCCTCCAGTGTTCACTCTAATAAATTGTAAATATTTGTCAACCCTTGGTTAAATTGGTTCTTGAACTTACAAATAATTTTTAGTCCTCCATGAAGACCATGACTTCTATGTATTCAGAGTAGTATGATATTCATGTTTCATGGAAAACTTATATGATTAAAAATTGGTTTTATGTTATAGACTTGAAAAAAAAATATATCACACTGAAGAAATGCCACAAAATTTAATGATACCTTTGAAATTTTGATCAAAAATTTTTCAACCCTTAAAAGGGGTCCGAACTCCGAACTGGAAAAATTTATTTTCCTCATGGAGTTTCAATGTTAAAGTGGTCTAGAATAAATAAAAATTCTTTCAGGTCTAAATAATTTATTTATAAGGGTTTGAACACATATGCTGGATGTAATGGTGTAAATTAAAATTTGCAGAAAACAACAGTTAACGAGATATTGACCCTTACCATGTTAAAAAATCATTAAATCATTTTATCTTAAATTTGATAAAGCCATTGAAAAAAGCTCATTTTTTGTTACTTTAGAAGCAACCTAAGTAGTGAATTTTTTTAATAGAACGATGTTAAAATTAAAAAAAAAAAAAAAAATCTTCACCCCCGTATTTTTTAATTCTAAAAAACGTCTGATTAAAAAAATTCAAAGGTTGCTTCTAGGGTAGAAAAATGAGCTTGTTTCAATGCCGTTTCAAATTTAAGATGAAATGAATTTTTAACACGGCAAGGGTCAATATATTGTTAAGGGTTGCATTCTGTAAATTTTAATTTACATCATTAGGTTCAGCATGTGTTCAAACCCCTATATAGAAATAATTTTTGTTTATATCTGACAGAATTTTTTTTTCGAGACTTCTTTAACATTAAAACCCCATAAGTAAAATCAAACTTTTCACTTTGGACTTTGGACCCCTTTTAAGGGTTGAAGAAATTTTTGTATCAAAATTCCAAAGATGTACTATTAAATTTCATGGTGTGTTTGTAGTTGGATGCAAATTTTCGAGATTGACTTTAGTAGGAAACTTAAATTTGTAATAAGTAATAACAAATATCTCCAGTGACACACGATTATGGAACATTCTCTCACTCTGTATAATATATTGAGGTATATATTAAAACAAAAAGTGATACGAAAATTTCACTTAAAGATTTAACCATGGCATGCATAGAAATTGAGGTTGGGGCAATATTTTTCTAAAAGAAAATAATTTAAGGGTAAGATAACACGAAACATCGACTGTAGTAGTTCCATTTGATTAACATGTAAACCTTAGCAACCTCATCTGATTTTATTAAATTAATTTCTTAGTTTAGTTCTCTATGGGAAAGTCCTATACTGAAAATTTAAAAAATTAATTTAAAAAAATAATTTAAAAAAATTGAATCCTCCGATTATTTTGAAAAATTTTCCACATTTTTTTGGTGCTAAGGACTGTCTCTCAAAAAAAATTCAGAATTATAATGAGGTTGCTAGGGTTTACATGTTAATAATCAAATGGGACTATAACGATCGATGTTTCGTGTTATCTTACGACTTCCCTTACTTCCCTATCAATTTTTCTCTCAAAACTATAACTTTGATTAAAATTTTATTATTTGTTATAGCTTCAATTAAAAATTGAAATACCAAATTATATTTTTTTTGCAACATATATTAATAAGGGCTGGACAGGAGGGTAGATAACGGAAATGTCGGATGAAATCATCGTTTTTTACGAATTCATAAAAAATAAAGAAAAAATAAATTTTTTATAAAAAATATCAAACTAATATTGGAGTAAAAAAAATTAAATATCCGGGTGCCAGTATTTTTAAAAACCTTCTACGCATCTACGCCATTTTAGCTCTAAGCTAGCTGCAAAACACTCCAAAGTCGGAGCGCACCGATTATATAAATATAATTAACAAGTAACAAGTGCATGACTACAGTTTAATTAAATTCATTTAATTATTTATTATAATTATAAACTTGGTTACTTATTGTAATAAATATAATACACTGACTTTTGGCTGGGATCATAAAAAGGATCATAAAAAAAATCACCAATTAATTTGTTAATGTCCCCCCCCCCCCTCTCTTCTTGAACCCTGGGGCCATTTAACAGAGGCAGTCTCGATCTCGATGCGGCATTGTCTAATAATTTTCAGGCAAATCTGTTCACGTATTATTATTGCATTGAACTATATTTTATTTTTAATAATCAAGAATATCATTTGAATGATTTAAAGACTATCCCTAATTTTTAATACAAGTATTTTTTAAATCTGAGACAAATACATATTATTATGGACATATTTATGTCTTATCTGGAAGAGGTCGCTTCATCGTTTATTTAGCCACAAAAGACGGCCCTTGGCATGAATATTTTATAATGCATTACTATACTTCAGCTTCTTCAGGATGGTAGATCCATGGCTTTGAAATGGAGAAAGTGGGGAGGGGGGGAATCTTGGCCAAGGTTTCCACGTTTCCCTTAGTCGCAGGCAAATGTCAGGATGGAATTGCAAGGCCTTGGCCGCCCGCGTTCCGGAAGGGCCAGCGAAACGCTCAAGTTAGGGTTACGGAAGGATTATATATACTGCTTCTCACTGTCAGTGAAGGATATAACTGTGCTTTACAGTATGCAGTATTAAACATACATTTTACAATATAAAAGTTAATTATAATTAAAAAATTAATATATAAAATTATAAAAATTATAATATATTAATTAAAGAAAAATTGACGGTAATATTTCAAACTTTTAATTTGAGGTGGATATTATAAATTCATTCAGTATTCAAAACACCGTGCATGCATTTCAGCATATTCCTTGCAATATAATATAATATATTGGCCCTTTCTAATATGCTTATAATTTTTAAATATGTATAATATATACAGTATATCAATATTATGATACATTATATAAATTAAAACTATTACATCCAAAATAAAACAAATTTAATACTTATTTATAGATACACTACATCAAAGTCTTCTACTCGCAATGGTCCATTGATTATAATGTCTGTCGCATCACAGACAATTTATTGTCTGTGGTCGCATGCAGCCTTTTTCATTGTTCACTTTGTTTACTAACAACGAGTAGAAGACTTTGCACTACATTAATAATTGCATTATAAAATGACTGAACAATTTACATATTAGTAACATCAATGGATAACCTTCATGACAATTTGTTATTGCAAAAATGAATAGATGGTACCAAATTTTGTTACTATGAATTTTTTCTTATTTGCTTGAGTCCCGGAACTATTTTTAAAATTTATTGAAAGATCTGCAAGTTATGTTGGCCCCGTTGGATAAAAAGGATAGGGCCTAGACGCCTATTGACGCCTCCAGGGGGCGTGGCCACATTTTAAATACTTATTTAAAAATAGTGCATTGTCTAAAGAAAAAAAAAAAAGGAAAAAAAAAAACAGAGCATCATAATTTGGCACCCTCTAATAAAAAACATTCTTGCTGGTTGAACATTGCACATATCTCCTACAAAATAAAAAAAAATAATAATAAAATAAAAATTTAACAGTACGCGATGTAATTTTAATAATGCAAGTTTCACATATTTGGTATATACAAGCAATATGAAAGTGACTATTTTAGTTATTTTTTCAGAAAATAATATAAAAGCAGCCTTCGGTTCTGGTAGCGGTGGTGCCCTTTCTTTAATGTTAAATAATATCTCTGGAGATACTAGTACCCCCCCCCACTTTTTCCATTTCAAAACCATGAATCTACCATCCTGAAAGACATATAAAATACGTCCATAATAATATATATTTGTCTCAGATTTAAAAAAATACTTGTATTAAAAATTAGGGATAGTCTTTAAATCATTCAAATGATATTCTTGATTATTAAAAATAAAATATAGTTCAATGCAATAATAATACGTGAACAGATTTGCCTGAAAATTATTAGACAATGCCGCATCGAGATCGAGACTGCCTCTGTTAAATGGCCCCAGGGTTCAAGAAGAGGGGGGGGGGGACATTAACAAATTTATGGTGATTTTTTTTTGGTCCTTTTTATGATCCCAGTTCAAGATTTATGACATGAATGTTAAAAGCTTGAACTTTAAGCACGGATTGTTTGCAATGTAGTGCCCGTAAGATGTAGATTTTGGGCACGTTTGGCATCGTGGATGCTCTATTTGGCAACACTGCATTTTGAAAAAAATCAGGGACATTATTCCAGTCATTCCAATCATATTTTGTATTAGAAATATTTTCGTCCGAAGCTGCTGTTTACCAGAAGAAAATGTTAAATTTTCAGTTCTCCACAATTACCATTTTCAAAGGTCATTAAGGGTCAAAGGGGTCTTAATTTTTGGGAACCATTTTTTTTATGGTCCTTGTGACCAAATAAATCATTCCTGAATTTTGTAAGCTTTCATCGCATTTTATTTTTATTATAAAGCCGTATACACTAGGGTCACAATAGGAGGCAAAACAATCAATAAGAATTACAATATCTTACGATATTGTTGTCTGATCAGCAAGTATTATGACTTTTTTTAATCTTGATAATCACGGGCAATTAAAAATTGTCATTATATAAAAAAGTTTGCTAGTCTACTTGAAATAAGCTGAAGAGTGACGTAAAAAAGCACGAATTAAAGTTTCACTTGCCGCCATTTTGTTTTTTATGGATTTAGGTCTTTACAAAAATTCATAATGAATCTTCAGTTTATTGCCAACACATTTGTTCATGACAAATTTTTTCGTACATGCCTTAGTTTCCTCGTAAAAAAAAAAAAAAATAAAGCTAATTTAATCGGAGTTCAAAGTTCAAAAGTCACTCAAAGTCACCCTATGGAACTTTTTTTTTGGATACCGCCGCCAAAAATGAATAAAAAGGGGTTCTGTACAAGCACTGAAAATTTCAGGATTGTATCATTAATAGCCCGTTTTTACTGATATTTGGTCGTTAGTTAAGTGGTGTTTGGGCAGTTCTGATTTTTTCGTAAAATATCCCCTGGTTTCAGTGTAAACACGTTGATATTATTAATAATTATACAAGAGTATATTAGGAAAGAGGGGTAAAGGTAAAGAGGAGAAAAGATGGTAATTGAATATGAATATGTATGTACTCTGGCGTACACCATGATCTTGTAACATGCACACTTAAAAGTAAATAGAGTAAAAAGTACTATATTTCCCAACAATTTGCTCAAAATAGAAAAAATCAATCTTCAAAATGTGCTGTAACGCTATATTATACACATAATAATTTATCTTATACGTCTTATTATGTATATTTGAATTTGTATATAAATAATGTATCTGTGTTTATACTGTTTATACATTTATTAATAGTTTTATATATATGTATGTATATATATATATATATATATATATATATATATATATATATATATATATATATATATATATATATATATTATTGTGTATTTTTCTCTTTTACTACTTCTCTTATCTGCACCTAAGCTTATAGTGTATTAAAAGAAATCTAAATTATAACTGCTAATTTAATTTAAAATTAATTCTTATTTATGTATTTTGTCTTACTAATTTTTTGCTTATCTTACTTTTCCAGGTATTAAACAAAAAACTTTTTTTTCCTCTTCTCGAGCTTAATTAGCTCATGGCATTAGTACAGTTTCTTAGCAGAAAACCGTGCATTTTGTGATAAAAGCATTGCATGAAACTTTCAGGGATGCTTAATTAGGTCATACGAACCTTACAACCAATTATTAGCGGCCAAAGATTTTCGCCCCCCTTTGACCCCTGCTGACATTTCAAAATGGCGGCTCTGGAGAACCAGAAATTATTTTTTTCTGGTCAACCAAAGATCAGGACTGAAAATTTTTCAAACAAAAGATGCTTGATATAATTGTCAGAGTGTCCCTAATTTTTCTCAAAATGCTGTGTTGCCAAATAGAGCACCGGTGTTACCAAATATGCCAAAAATCTGCATATTAGCATATGAATATGGCGTAAAAACCATGCAATGTGAGGTGGGAGACTGAAACTTTTAGGGATGATGGTTTTGGTCATAGAGACCATAAAAAAAATTGGTGCTCCCCAAAATTTCTGCCCCCTTTGCCCAGCTGCGGACATTCCAAAATGGCGATTATGGTGACTTTGTAAATATATTATGAATCCATTTATGTTTTGAAATAAAATGATTTTCTTTTCCAAAACTACACTAGGGACGATTTTAATTGTGTCCCCAATTTTTGAAAAAATGCTGGGTTGCCAAATATTATTCCATATAATGACAAATTTTGTATCTGGAGAGTGCCATATTGCATGATTTTATATAGCCAGCAATCATTAACTGACATAATTTTTAACACTATACCATCTTCTTATCAAGGGCATAAACATGGGGGAGGGGGAATCGGCCCCCATAAACCCCCTAAATATAATGGGAAACTTTTGGTCCTTGCCGCCTCCCCAAGCGCGAGTGTGTATCCTCGTCTAGCATTGCAGAACCGCACAGATTCTCAAATGAAACCAAGCTGTACTCGCTCTTTCTGCTTATACTGTGAATCAACATCACAATTAAATTGAACAATTAAAATTAAGGTGACTCAAAATTACAGTGTTGTGTTAATTGACATGCATTGTGGGTCGATCAAACATATTAATGATAAAAAAGGATGGTGTAAAATTTTAACCACGCATGACGCTATATAATATACAAAATAATTATTTATGATGTTTTACTCCTAATAAATCTCTATAATATATAAAATATGTCAAAATATGTGACCAAATTGCATGAACGTGGCTTTACCTTTTCTTTAGCTTAATTTTGTACTACTTTGATTAGAATTCTGAATTGTTGATGATCCGATACTGTTCCGTCTTAAAGTAACAAAAAATTTATTGCAATTGAAAATTGAACTTTGTAAATGTCACCAACTGCGTTTCACTAATTGTATCAGCTTACCTCAGAGCTCAGAGCATGTGCAATATGTAAGTAAATTGGTTATAAATCGATCCATTAAATTTTTACAATCGAAGCAGTCTTTGGGGAGTTTGGGGGTATTTTTCAGGAAGGCGACTTTTCAGGGCTTGAATGCAATACAATATCTTGATGCCATAATGCATATATTATTTAAATAAATAACATACTAATATACTATACAAGTGTTTTAGCAGTAATTTTTATGTTAGCATCTATTAACACACTTAAAATGTCTATTAATAGCTATATTTATACATATATTATTAATGCATGATATATGATACATGAGAAGGGACATTCACAAAGCACTTTAACCCTCACTTTAGCCCCGATTTTTAACCCTGGTGCTAAACATGGTGCTAAACTATGAGCTTAACATGGTTAGCCCCTGGTTTAGTACCATGTTTAGCACCAGGGTTAAAAATCGGGGCTAAAGTGGGGGTTAAAGTGCTTTGTGAATGTCCCCCTATATTTTCGAATATTAAAGCGAGCATGTATGTAGCGAGCTTGACAACGTCTCTAATTATAATGCAAATTTTAAAGCTATATATTGACAAAATAAAAATAAATAAATTGTGCTAATTGATCCAAGGTTCAAATCCAGTAGATTTGCCTTGAAGTACAAATTAATTTATGAAAAATGATTAAACATTACAATTTTATGTAGTAATATATTTCATAAAAATAGGGTTTATATGTTTATTCAGTTTTTACTATATATTCATTGCAGACGTGCAAACGTTTGTTTTATTAAATATATTATAAACTCAGAAAGGTATCAGCTAATATTTTTTAATTTTTTTTTTATCAAATATAAATTATGTAAATTTATATAAGTTTATAGTTTATACCTCAAGTTGATTGATAATTGGAATTATCAACATATATAGTTTCAATGTATACTGAATAATTCTGAAATATGAAAGACATCAGCTGCAGGCAGCAGAGTTGCGTTAATGTAATTAACTGTTTGATTGGCCCACAATGCGTGCTAATTAACACAACACTGTAATTTTTAGCCACCTTAATTTTAATTGTTTAATTTAATTGTGATGTTGATTCACAGTATAAGCAGCAAGAGCTTGGTTTCATTTGAGAATCTCTGCGGTTCTGCAATGCTGGACGAGGATGCACACTCGCGCTTGGGGAGGCGGCGAGGACCAAGTTTCCCACTAAATTTAGGGGGTTTATGGGGGCCGACTTTCCCTCCTCCATGTATATGCCCTTGATAAGAAGATGGTAGAGTGTAAAAAAATTATGTTAGTTAATGATGCCTGGCTATATAAAATCATGCAATATGGCACTCTCCAGATACAAAATTTCTCATAATATGGAATAATATTTAGCAATTTTGGCAACCCAGCATTTTTTCAAATATTGGGGACACAATTAAAATCGTCTCTAGTGCAGTTTTAGAAAAGAAAATAATTTTATTTCAAAACATAAATGGATTCATAATATATTTACAAAGTCATGACCATAATCGCCATTTTTGAATGTCCGCAGCTGGGCAAAGGGGCTGAAATTTTGGGGGCACCAACTTTTTTTATGGTCTCTATGACCAAAACCATCATCCCTAAAAGTTTCAGTCTCCCACCTCACATTGCATGGTTTTTACGCCATATTCATATGCTATTAATAGTCCGTAATATGCAAATTTTTGGCATATTTGGCAACAGCATTTTGAGAAAAATCAGGGATACTCTGACAATTATTCCAAGCATCTTTTGTTTGAAAAAATTTTCAGTCCCCTGATCTTTGGTTGACCAGAAAAAAATAATTTCTGCAAAGTTAAGTACGGATCGGGACACACATTGGGGTGTCTGAGGGGCTGAGCCCCCAGTAGCCCGCCGCAGGCACGATTTTTTTTTAAAAAAGGCGTGTGGCAGTTTATGTTTTTTTTTTACAATTAAATTACATATTTGGTACAGTTAAATCATGAAATTACAGTTGAAAAATTGATAAATATCTGCAGCTTACAAATGATAATATAATATGCATTGATGTTTTATGCGCAACAATATCTCGTCGATTGGAAACTATAAAATATAAAGTATTAACAAGTTGTAGATAAAATTTGAATGCAATACCTGCATGTTTTTTTTTCTTGTTGCAAATAATGCATACATGAATAGAAAACCTCGAATTAATTTTGCAATTAACGTACGTACGTAATGTAAAATCCATTCATGCAGTTTGTCGCGAAACAGAAAATAATTTCCTCAACTTGTTCCCTCCCCAAACTTGTTGTAATCAAACTTTAAATTTAAATTATTTGAATTTTCATAGATAGTTTTTGGAATCCATTTTTTATTCTTGAATCGATTGATTGGTATAGGTCCAAAAATTATAAAAAATTAAGGTTGGTCTCTTAGGAGCCCCAGTTGCCAGCTGTTATATGGACACGTCTCTAGCATTTTGAGAGGTATGAAAAAATTATTATTGCAATTGCTGAAAGTATTAATAATGTAAATTTATGCTTTTTAAAATATAAACCGTAATATACCATCATGCAGTTGCATTCTGAAAGACCCCGGCTGCTGCAATTTGAATATTTGTTGTGCCAAAAACCAAGAACGTGTTTGTTCATGCAATGCATGCACGCGCGAGAATTTACAAAATAATATTTACCAAATAATATATTAAATATATATAGTAATATATATATATATATATATATATCAGGGGCGGCTCGTACTATAGTACTGCGGTACTGCAGCCCCCCCAGAAATTTTGGAAACAAACACAATTAGAAACATCAAATATTCCTATAATTTTTTTGAACTTTCCAGCAAATTTTTATCAGTTCTAACATTTGAAATTATGAAATTTTTGCCACTGCCGCGTAAATTTATTCCCTCCGTTCCCTCAGCGCTGCCCAGCCAGAGCGTACTTGAGTAGGAGGCCACAACCAGAGCGAACTTGATTAGGAGGCCACAGCACGACCGCACCCACATTTCAATAGCCGTCCTACTGAGCAGCAGGTTTGCGTGTAATCAAATGGGAGAGGGCTTCACTTTGGTCGCGGTTTACGACAATTACGCTGTATGCTAGAGTTTTCAAAATGAAACAAGTTTAACTCTAATATAGTTTAATATTACTGGACAACCTTTTTTTTCACGCAAAAACAATATTAATACACTTAAATTAAACTTTTATGAACCCAACTTCTGCTACTTCTGTTACATCTGCGCATGCGCTGGCATGCGCGAAGTAATAAAAGTCAGTTTACTGGCGATGACGTCATATGAACATTGAAAGCCTTTCTTCATAGCGAGTGACTTCCACTTTACTTAATTGCATTTTCTATACTTTGTATATATCAAGTAAAGTTATTTACTACATCGAAAATAATGTATGAAAGTTGATTCAAGTACTTTTGTATTTTCAATATTTCGTGACGTCATGATACATTACTAAAGCTTGGAAGATAGAACCAAGTTCCCGCCCTAACTTTACCATCTTATTTCTCAAGAAGTATGATATTTATGAACTAAATAAAATAATTAGCAAACGGGAGACTACATTGAAGTATTATCGCACTACAAGACACCTTCATTAATATCAAGTAAATATTTAAAAAAATATATTTCCTCCCGATTACATTGCATGTTATTTTTTAAATTCCGGACGGCTAATGTCTCGACAGATGACGATCGCGCCGGCTGGGTTGTGGCCTCCTACTCAAAAGTACGCTCTGCCACAACCCAGCCGGCGCGATTGTCATCTGTCGAGATATTAGCCGTCCGGAATTTAAAAAAATAACATGCAATGTAATCGGGAGGAAATTTTTTTTTTTTAATATTACTTGATATTAATGAAGGTGTCTTGTAGTGCGATAATACTTCAATGTAGTCTCCCGTTTGCTAATTATTTTATTTAGTTCATAAATATCATACTTCTTGAGAAATAAGACGGTAAAGTTAGGGCGGGAACTTGGTTCTATCTTCCAAGCTTTAGTAATGTATCATGACGTCACGAAATATTGAAAATAAAAAAGTACTTGAATCAACTTTCATACATTATTTTCGATGTAGTAAATAACTTTACTTGATATATACAAAGTATAGAAAATGCAATTAAGTAAAGTGAAAGTCACTCGCTATGAAGAAAAGCTTTCAATGTTCATATATGACGTCATCGCCAGTAAACTGACTTTTATTACTTCGCGCATGCCGGCGCATGCGCAGATGTAACAGAAGTAGCAGAAGTCGGGTTCATAAAAGTTTAATTTAAGTGTATTAATATTGTTTTTGCGTGAAAAAAAAGGTTGTCCAGTAAGATTAAACTATATTAGAGTTAAACTTGTTTCATTTTGAAAACTCTAGCATACAGCGTAATTGTCGTAAACCGCGACCAAAGTGAAGCCCTCTCCCATTTGATTACACGCAAACCTGCTGCTTCAACAGAACCAATGAGCTTGTGGTATTTGACATGCGGGAATAATTTGAACAACACTTCGAAGACATTTCCTGTAATATATGGTTTCATTGAGCAGATTAACAAAATTTTAATTACATTCATCACTGAATATACTAACAAAGTGAAGTATTCTTAGATCTAAGTTGAAATGAGAAGATTTGAGTTCATATTTACAAGTTTATTACACGCAGAGATAGTTACTGCGATGCGGCTATCTTTGCGGCTGCGAGAAGTTCTTAGCCGCATCAAGGAGGCTGGTTTCCGTCTCCGCCCAGACAAGTGCCTGTTCAATGTTCATTCTCTTGACTATGTTGTCTACCATATTTCAGAGAATGGCATCGAGCCCACGGACGAGAAAGTCCAGGCACTGGTCGGGGCTCCTTCACCCACAAATTTGAACGAGTTGCAAACTTTTCTAGGCTTCGTCAATTACTACGACTGTTTTTTTCCTGATAAGGCAAACGTCTTTCATCCCCTGTACGAGTTGCTCAGGAAGGGAACACCATGGTCTTGGGGTCCCAAAGAAGAGGCTTGCGTCTTATACGTCAAAAAGGTTATGTCATCAGGTCAGGTTCTCGCTCACTACGACTCAACGCTACCTCTTGTGCTAGCCTGTGATGCTGGTCCCCATGGAGTTGGAGCTGTGCTCTCACACATCTTTCCGGACAGGTCAGAAAGGCCGGTGGCTTACGGCTCTCGCCGTTGGCACCCAAGTGAGCGGAACTACGCTCAATTTGATCGAGAAGGCCTTGCTGTCATCTTTGGTGTTTCCAAGTTCCACTTCTACCTTTACGGCAGAAATTTCACAATACTCACGGACAACAAGCCTCTCTTAGGAATTTTCAGGCCTGGGAAACCAATTCCTGAAGGTGTGTCTATCAGAGTGCATCGCTGGTGCATGAAGCTCAGCAACTACAAGTACGACATCAAGCACAGACCTGGTAGGCAGCACGCTAGTGCCGATTTTTACAGTCGCCTTCCAGTCGAAAGCGACGGGACGGACCAAGACGAAGAAGCTCTTGCTGATGGCATACCTGAGCCAGGCGTTCTTTTCTTAGACGAAGCATCCGAGAATCACCAGTTGACTGCGGAGGCCGTTGCTAAGGCTACAAAGTCAGACCCGGTCCTCTCGCAGGTGCATGCATATTTGGTCCATGGTCGTTCAATCTCCAGTCTGCCCACAGAAGCCCAACAACTGATCAGCGGAAAGTTGAAAGAGCTCTCGATTCACCGAGGTTGCTTGTTGCGAGGCACTCGAGTCATCATTCCAGCAAAACTTCGTCCTGCTGTACTTGAGCTGCTGCATCAAGTACACCAAGGCATTGTGCGTACCAAGGGGTTAGCGCGAAGCTATGTTTGGTGGCCCAAGATCGACGATGACGTCGAGTCCCTGATCAAATCTTGCTTACCGTGTGCCGAGGTCAGATCCAACCCGTCCTCCGCGCCAGTGATACCTTGGTCTATTCCGCAACGACCTTGGTCTCGCTTGCACGTGGACTTTGCAGGGCCTTTCCACGGTCACACCTTCCTTATCCTTGTCGACGCCTATTCCAAGTGGGTAGAGGCTACTGACACCAAAAGTTCTATGTCCTCCTCAACAACCATTTCCTGCTTGAGGACTTGGTTCGCTTATCATGGCATCCCTGATGAGATAGTCTCGGACAATGGACCTGCTTTCAGATCAGAGGAGTTCGCTGAGTTCTTGGACAAGAACCTAATCAAGCATATCAAGTCAGCTCCGTACTCGCCAGCCAGTAACGGTCAAGCAGAGAGAACGGTCCAAACCATCAAGCAGAAGCTGTCTTTGATTCCTGTCAACCAGTGGGATTCAGAGTTGCCCAACGTCCTGATGATGCTCAGGGTGACACCAATTCCAGGTGATTCCGTTAGTCCCTCAGAACTTCGTTGGGGTGTGCGTATTAGGACTCTATTGGACAAGCTGCACCCTGGGTCCCTGCCCGAGGCTAATTCAAAGCGGGAGGAGAAAGCAGTTGAGGCTACGCTAGCACAGAAGAACAATTTCGTCGTGGGAGACTTGGTGTTCTATCGTTCTTATGGCTCAGGGAAGAAGTGGTTACCAGGTACGGTTTCAGCTGTGGATGGTCCTCGCAACTTCGAGATCACTCGCCCTGACGGTGAAGTTGAGCGTCGCCATCTCGATCAGCTTTCTAGGCGTCCAGGCGCAGTAGTCGCTCGCCAGCAACCTGATGCTGTGCAGCAACCTATTCCTGACCCAGTTTCAGATTCTACTGACCAACCTATTTCTGACCCAGTTCCTACTGTCAGCGACCTCATTCCTAGTGCTAAACCTGACACTAATGTTCCTTTTTCTGTTGAGGTGCATCCGTTGTCTAATGTGAGCACACAGGCAGTGAGTGACTGCTGGCTCAGTCAGCCCAGCAGCCGGAGGTGGCCCAAGTCCTCCGCCAGCGGCCCCTGACCCTGAAGTTGCTGCTTCGAGGTTCTACGACAAGGCGGCCAAACGAGGTAGAGGCCGTCCGAGAGGTCGACCCAAGTCATCGGCCCGAGATTCAGTCGTGGTCCCTCCAGACCGTCCTAGGGGCCGCCCCAAGAAGTTGGTCCAAGCTGCGGTGCCAGTCCAGGCCCCACCAGCTGCAAGAAATCCTCTAAGGCTGAGCAAGGCACCCTCTTACCTTTCTAGTTACGTCCGCCCTTAAGGATTGTTCGGACTTGTTTTGTTACAAGACCGTTAGTATCTTGGCCCTTCTGGCTTCGGTCTTTTTAACGTAACGTGTTCTAAATTAAAGGGAGAAGGATTGTTGTGTATAACTATATGCCAACATCAGCTTTTGTATTTTTGTCAAATTGGCGCCTTTTATTTAGTGCTCCCACAGTTCAGACTCCTCTGATGCTGATACCAAAATGTCGTCGATGTACACCACGTCTCCTTGGATCCGAGCTAGAAGGTTCTCCATTGTCCGCTGAAAAATAGCAGGTGACGAGGACAGACCTAGACTCAAACGAGTCATGCGGAACAGTCCTCGGTGTGTATTGACGGCCAGCAGATGAGACGTTTCCTCGTCTACCGTCATCTGCAGAAATGCTTGCGACATGTCCAACATAGCAAAAACCTTGCCCCCAGCAAGTCTGCTTAGGACCTCTTTTACTGTGGGAAGAGGGTGAACATCTTGGATACAAGCAGGATTGACCGTTCCGCTGTAAACTCCATAGATGCGGACCGTACCATCCTTTTTGATGACCCAGTGAATGGGCGTAGCCCACCCTGCTACTGGATGCATGAGAGGAACTAGCGTACCTTTGTCTTGTAGGTCATTGAGGGCAGCGTCGACTCCTGGTACCAAGGAGAAAGGCACAGGACGAAACCGACTGAAGACCGGAGCTGCGTCTGGCTTCAATGGAATATGCGCTGGAGGGCCCGTGAATTTTCCATGTCCACGAAACACGTCAGCGAAGTCAGATATCTGTGAAGGCAAGGTTGAATGAGACATGGAATGGATGCCACTAACCTTGATGCCCAAAGCTGAAAACCATGTACGACCTACGAGAGCTGGGCCATCACCTGACAACACTAGCATGGTCAAGTTTCCTGAGAAGCATAGATGCTTGACTGATACACTGATTGAACCAGCTACGTGAAGTTTCTCATGAGACCAGGTGCTAAGAGAGTCGAGAAACTCATCAGAAGGAATGAGCTTGACTGTGCGAAACAGTTCCTTGTAGGAACGCATACCAATTACGGAGTGACTAGCACCGCTGTCGACTTCCATTTTGAGCAGGACGTTGTTTATCTCTACCGTAACGTAGACAGGAGGTGGTGCTGGCTGAGCTTTGGAAGCAGAGGTGAAGAACAAGAAACGTTGTTCACCAGTGTACGCCTTTGGAGATGTGGAAGTGGGTGCAGCCTCGACAAGCAAGTGGGCAGACCCCCCTGAACGACTGTAAGACTGGGATCCCCCGCGAGCATTTCGCCCTTGACTCCTCGCTGAGCCAGAGTTGGCAGTGTCACGTTTGCGCTTGCGGCAGACTGTTTCTAAATGTCCTTAAATGCTGCAGAAAGCACATGCAGTGTCCTTGTATGGACATTGAGACCTGTCGTGATTGCCTGCGCACCCGATGCACCATGACGTCCTTCCCCCAAACTGACCTTGAGATCCGCCTTGATGCGACTGACCGTACTGCTGCTGGGGCTGACTACGACCACCTTGTTGTCCATGTGGCCGATGACGCTGGTTGCCACCCCGGCTTTGAGGACGATTTCCACCACCGGAGCGACCTCGACCGCTGGACGAAGCCTCGGACTGGTTGCCATGTTGTTGATGACCTCCGGCAGGAACTTGGGTACGGTGTACAGCTTGGCTGGGTTGGACCTGCAATTCAGCAATGTTAGCTTTTGCGGATTCAAAAGCTAGAATTCTATCAAACACCGCTTGCAGGGTTAGAGTTTTCCTGTCAGCAGACCAAAATTCTTCTTTGAGTTTAGGGATTGATTATTTATTTATTTTATTTTTTTATTTTATTATATTTCCCACATGTTACATACATAACAGTTGGCAGGTGACACTATAACAGTCCTTTAAACAACAAATCACAACGAGATTGCGAATAGTATCCCTTTTAACGATTAAAATAATAATATCGAGGAAAACATAACAATAAGATAAGTTAGAAACTAGCTGATCCCTAATCTCTTCTTCTAGATTTGCAAAATCGCAATGCTCTGACAGACGCCTGAGATCTGCCAGAAAGTCCTTGACTGACTCGTTCGGTTTTTGTTTCCTCTGTCTGAAATGATGACGATTGCTGAGGACACACTCGACAGGGGAAAAATAATGCTCTAGAATTTCAATGGCTTGCTGGTAAGTAAGGCTAAGTGAGTTGGAAGGGGAACAATTCTTCTCGACAATGTCGAGGACATCATCACCTGCACTGGAAAGCAGGATGCCAACTTTACGCTTATCATCGTTGGCAATGGCAGGATTTGCGTTAAAGAAATGCTGCAACCTGGTATAAAAGCGTCTCCATTTTGCCTTATTTTCTGCTGGGAGACCTGTTCCCTGCTGAAACTCTAACTTGGGTACCTCACCGACCTGAGGAGAGAAAAGAAAAACCTGTTGCAGTGTTGCAGTTGAGCATCCATAGTGGTAGGAGTCCCTGTGACTGGCGTTGTGACCCCCGGAACCGTAGTGGTATTCTGTACAAACCCTCCTCCTGGAAAGCCGGCGCCTGGCTCCGCAGGATTGGGCTGTTGTTGCTCCACAGGCCTCTCGCCCTGGTCCAATGTCCCGTCGTTAAAAGTTGTCTCGAACTCGTTCATTTTCAGTGAGAAAACGAACTTGAGCATACACGCGGTTTCGTATGCATACGCTCTATGCACTGAGGCCTCGTGACCGTAAATAAAACTCACTCGATTTTACCTTTATCCTCGTCGCCACTTGAGGTCCCATCCTCGTCGCCACTTGAGGTATTCTTAGATCTAAGTTGAAATGAGAAGATTTGAGTTCATATTTACAAGTTTATTACACGCAGAGATAGTTACATTACTTAAATAACTTGTATAGAACTGGAGTATCAGAAACTCCGTGATGGCTAGATAATAGTCATGATTCTTCTAACAGAAAACCAGAAAAGCATGATGGGAAATAAGATCAGATTATTTTATAATGCGCACTAAATAAAAGGTGCCAAGTTGACAAAAATACAAAAGCTGATGTTGGCATATAGTTATACACAACAGAAAGATTGACTAAATATATTGAAGCATCTGAGGAATGAAGACCAGCACTTTTAATTTACTTTAATAAAAATATGACTGTCCCAAAAGAACCAACACTTTTGTCTTTTGAAAATTAAGTGGGGTGCATGCATGTACACAATTTATTTTATTTTTATTTTATTATCTCTTTCATGGGCACAATACAATAATATAGCAAATATATATTATAGTCAAAATAGAATTTACAAATAAAGGCCCATGGGGCAAATAAAAAAGATTGCTGAGCAGTCCATTCACTGAAAAGTGTTCATTCACCCATATGAATTAAATTAAAATATCACAAGTTAACTAACATATAAAACACAGTAATAATACATTAAATAAAACAAAAATAAGAACAATGTCAGAGAGAGAGAGAGAGAGAGAGAGAGAGAGAGAGAAAAAACTACATCATTGAGGTAGACTGTTAAAAATTTTTGCAGCACGAGGATAAAAAGAATTAACATATGCCTCACTGTTAGGCTTAGGGAAAACAAAAGAATACGGGTTACCTCTCCCTCTCATTCTATGCTTCACCTTCAACCTACCAGCTTCAACTGGGCTCAGATCTGTTTTTCCGTCAATACAAGACTTCAAGAACTTAATGTCGATAGATTTAAACAATTCACTCATTGGAGGAAGGTTAAGGATACTTAAGCGATCCCTGTGATTAAATTTTTTTATCCTTAATGATCATTCTAGAAGCCTTGTTTTGTATTCTATCGAGTTTAGCAAAATTTAAACTAGATTGAGGGTGCCAAGCAGGAGCACCATAAGTCAAATTGAACGAACTAATGATATATAATAAATAAATAAATAAATAAATAAATAAATAAATAAATAAATAAATAAATAAATAAATACATAAATATAAATAAATAAATAAATAACAATCGTGAGATCTCACGTTCAAACAACGACAACAACAGGTTTCTCACTAATCTCGCAGTTATATAGCGCCAGTCTAACTCGATGGCACTAAACGTCGATCGAATTAATTAAGTGAGAAATCTGGATAACTTAATTCGTTCGTGAATCGCGACCATGTATTTTATTATAAATTATAAGTTTACCAGGAACAAGTCGATATACATGGGAGCTATTTATTTATTAATTATTTACTACAGCATTTTATACCATTAATGTGAAAATTCAAACATAAAAATAAAACACAAAAATAAAAACAAGTTGTAAGTTGTAAAAGTGTACGAGTATACAAAATATAAAAAAAACGTTAACTACTCTCCCAGGATGAGAAAAATATATAGCTTATTTTCCGGGTTTGCGTGTACCGGCAGTACATTATTTAGCAGCAAATATGCGTTAGTAATCAAAGAAATATTGCATGGCTAAAAAAAAATAAAACAATAATAAAAAATTGGAATCTTTGATCTGTTATACCGCTCGAGAGGTTTCTCATATGCGCGCTCAAGCCAATTATACCGATGTGTCGTAATTATAGGGTGATCAGAACTGCATGAACATCAAATAAATCAATCATGCAATGGTATATACAATAATATATGTACAAAATTAGGCGACAACCAGATTCTAATATAAATTTTTAAAGACAAAATTGATTAAAAAAATAACAAATGAAATTTTTATAAGAAAAAATTACATTATTAAATATTATTTCATTATTATTAGTATTTATTTAATTGAGAAAAAAATAATCGTAATCCTGTTAAGGTAGAGATAACACGAATCAGCTGACCCAATGCTAAAAAAATCTCATTCATGAAAATTATGAAAAAAAAAATAATGAAATATTCTCCTCTACATCCCCTATCAGTAGCTAAAATGTCAGGTACACAAATTCGAGCTAGTTTTCGAGTTATTAATTTTTAAAGTTGGCTAATTTAGCATGGAAGTTTCACTTCTTCATCTCCATGTTAAATTAGTCAACATTAAGACAACTTTAAAAATTAATAACTCGAAAACTAGCTCATTTTTGTATACCTGATATTTTAGCTATACTGATAGGTGATGTAGAGGAGAACATTTTATTATCATTTTTTTTCGTAATTTTCATGACTGAGATTTATTTTAGCATTAGGTCAGCTGATCCGTGTTATCTCTACCTTAACAGGATAACGATTATCTTTTTCTCAATTAAATTAATACTAATAATAATGAAATAATGTTTAAAGGCATACAGGCTTCAAATTACAAATTAGACAGTCACCAAGTGGGTTTAGAGTATATAAGCAACATTCGCATCATTTTTTTCCACGCATGATGCATCCGTGCAAAGTCGCAGTTCAAAGTAAGAAATTTAGTCCTTGATGACGTCACGAAGTCCTTGATGACGTCACAACTCAATCCTAATCGGTGCTAGCTGTGAGTTGTGACGTCAGCAAGGACTTTCTTTACAGCGCGACTTCGCACAGACGCACCGCGCGCAGGTAAAAATAATACGAATGTTGATTATAAACTTGAGCAACACTTAATGTCTGTCTAATTTGTAATTTGAGGCCTGTATACCTTTAATAATGCAATTTTTTCTTAAAAAATTTCATTTTTTTTTGTTTTTTTACTAAAAATTTTGTCTTTAAAAATTTATATTAGATTCTGGTTGTCGCCTAATTTTGTATACATATTGTATATACCATGATCGATTTATTTGATGTTCATTACATACATTGCGTAAAAATTATACCAGACATTCAGGTTTCATATTAAAACAATGCAGTTTGATTGACACTATCTATAATTTAAAAAAAAGGCATAAAACAATATTATTTATTATTTATTTATTTATTTTTATATATTTTTCTTACCACGTGAAGACTTATGAATTAAAAAAATTATTAAAAATTGGATATTGTATTAAGTTTGAAACATTCAGTCACGATTTCAAAAAGGCTCGCATAAGTGCATGTCATAACAAATTATAAATAAAATGCATGCATTTTTTGTTTTTAGGTAATTTCTGCTTCTTTGTTCAGAGCAGTATTAAATGATTTTGTCATAATTTTACCCTAAAAAAGGGGCGTGTCCTTTAAACAAATCGCGCCTGCGGCGGGCCATTGAGGGGCTCCGCCCCCCCCCCCCATATCTTATGTATGTATATATATATATATATATATATATATATATATATATATATATATATATATATATATATATATATATATATATATATATATATATATATATATATACCGCAAAATATATAGTAGTATATTATTTATATACTTAAATATATTACAATGTATTCTATAAATGTATATATAATATGTTACCACCAAAAGCCAAATTGAGGCAGATGCCGAAAAAAATGACCAAAACTAGTTTTGAGCATCTAACGACTGGTACATCAATGCTAGTAAAAATTAAGTTCTTGTTTATCAAGCATCGGCTATCATAAGCAAAATAAAAATCGAAATAATATAATATTTCGGGTTTTGCTCAGAACTAGTTTTGCGCTCAAGTAGAAATGAGCAAAACCCAATGAAGACTTTCATTTCGGCTTCTAGCTTACAGAAACGTACATTTTGTTGGTCCACACGTATCGACAATTTTTTATTTCTTAGCACAATTAATTTTTAACTTTTTTTTGCAATAACACAAATAAGCCCATGCATTTTGTTTTATGCCTATCATAAGGTATTTAAATTTAGAAAACAGACTTTTATGTTAAAAAGAAATCGGTATTTGACTTGATAATAACCTAATATAGCATAATATATATGCTGGAAAAAATGTTGTTCTACATGCAATTTCATCTATATTATGTTGCCTCTCCGGGAGAATAGAATATTTTATTGATTCTTTTGAATCAAAACTTCTGCTTGAGCTTGATGGTTAATATATACAGTATAATATGGAGCTCTATAGCTATGAAATTCTTGATTAATCCTGTGTGTGTATATACAGTATATCATGTCGATTGAAGATTTTTTTTAAAGAGAATTAAATAATACAAAATGTATACTTTAACAGAATTTGCATGAGTGCGCGAACCATTCAGTAAAATGGAAATGGTAAGTCTATAAACGTCCTAAACTACTATTAATATTTAACGTCAACTAATACATGTATATTTGTATAATACATTAATAATAATTTATTTCTAACGACGGTATTATACTGCATATTAGTGCATATAGGAGGAATAGATGAGAGAAAAATAAAGTTAACTGGCAAGGCAAGTCCTACCGGCTAAATTTGGTTTTAATCGATCACAAGTATCATCAGGACCTCCCAAATCAAAATTGCAAAAAATTGCTCCATGGCAACATCCCGCAATTACGGGTTTTTTGAGTAAAATAAGCAGTACCAACAAAAAATTACCACGCAGTTCAATATGAAAATAAAAATCAAACAAAAACATAATTAGAATCCCCTGATCATGTACTTACAGAATATATCCATGTTCATTATATAAAATGTAATTATGAACCCTAATTAATTAATTTTCTGAAATTTTGTAATTTTTGGATTATGTTTTTTTAGATTATTTGGCAAACTAATGTTTTTAGGGGAAAATGTTTCATTCAAAAGTTGTAGACAATAAAATTAAAAATAATAATAAGGGGCATTTACAAAGTCTTAAGGCCACATTTAGGACTTGATAATTTAAAGCCCGATTTTAGGCATGATTTTTAGACCCAAAATTTCTGGCTTTAAATTATCGAGCCCTAAATGTGGCCTTAAGGCTTTGTGAATGCCCCCTATTATGTATAATTTTTCAATTTTGGTTTGGCCGATTTTGAATTATGGGTTTTTTTCCTTTCTCACGCGCTCACTGCTGGGCCTGCACGCACACGCTGCTATAATATGCATGAATTGCCATAACTTAGTAGTATGTGGAGATTTTTCACTACAATTTTTTTAATACAACAACAGTATTCAAAAACCTACAACAAAAAATTAAAATTTCCCCCCCCCCCCCAATTTTTTTTTTTTTTTTTAAATTTAATAAAATTAGCGAAATCAGTTCGATCTTTATACTGCTAGTATATACTTATAAATGATACTTAAAATATTAATGAATATTATAATTTGATAATTTGGCATATTATTGAAGCTGCATGTGAAATTAAGACTTTAATAACTGAATTTAAACTTTTAATACAATTTTTAGATTATAAAAGTTGTAATCACCTTTGAATATTTATTTTCACTAACCGGCCTCACTTTAATAGAATTAATGAATCGATTGACGTCATAAAGACAGGTATGGACATCTGGTGGATTTTACCTGAGTGATTCTAAAAGTGTCATTGTTTTGATATCTGAGCTTTGCTACTGGCTAAAGTACACGTGTAGTTGAGTCATACTGATTCTATAGAGGCTGTTTTCAATGCCATCTCTTGGTACTTTATGAGGTCAATATTTCAATAATTATTGAACAGGCGCGGATCCAGAGGGGGACTGGATCCAAAAATTTGGATTTAAAGTAGAGTGAGCGAGTTCATTTTTTTTTTTTAATAGTTTAAGCTGCCCTCCATTGAAAAATGAAAACCAAAAAATTCCATCTCAAATAGTTTCACCACAAAAAAATCCCAAAGTTGGTGTTTCGGAGGCCTTTAACGTGCAGCCTTAATATGGAACATAAAACCGCGATTTAATACTTCAACTTTTTCTGAACTATGGTGTCATTTAAAAAATACGTACGTAATCTATGATGAATTCTATAATGAATTTTCAAATAAAAAAAAACAAAAATTACGGGGTCGTTTTCTTGGAAAAAAATCATGAAAATCCTTATGGGAATTAACCCGCAAAAACTTAAAGATTTTTTTCCGAAAAAACGGCTCCGTAACAAAATTTTTTTATTTAAAAATCCATTAAAGATTTCATCATAGATTACGTTGGTATTTTTTAAATGGTAGCATAGTTCAGAAAATGTTGGAGTAAAACGCGGTTTTGTTCCATAAGGCTGCACGTTAAAAAGGACTCCGAAACACCAACTTTGGGAATTTTTGTGGTGAAACTATTTGAGATGGAATTTTTTGGTTTTCATTTCTCAATAGAGGGCAGCTTAAACTATTTTTAGAAAATAAAATATAAAAAAAAATGCAATCGCTCACTCTACTTTAACATATATAGGCAATGTACGCATTTCCCCACTCTATTTTTTTTTTTTATGTTGGCCTTATGAGGACGACCCTCCCCGAATTTTTTTCTGGATCCGCGTCTGACTTTGAAGTCAGTAATGCATAGGACATTGCAGAACCCACGTATATAACTGCAAAGACTGGGTATACTTGTAAAATACGAGTTGTGCTTTTTTTTATATATATTATTGCAGTTGTGTGGGCCCTTCAAAGAGCCTCTTTACAATGTACATGTACACTAAAGCTATATATTTACAATTTTTGGTCTAATATTTGCAACAGATTTATAATTGTTATATTTAATAATTCATAATTAAAGTATTAAGGGTAAGGTAACGCCACCAATGTTAAAAAAAAATCCCTCACACAAAAATTCTGAAAAAAAATTAAAATGTTTGCTCCTCTACACCCCCTATCAGTAGCTAAAATATCAGGTATACAAATTCGATCCAGTTTTTGAGTTATGAATTTTTAAAGTTGACTAATTTAACATGGGAGTTCCATTTCTCCATGTTGAAGTAGTCAACTTTAAAAATTCATAACTCAAAACTAGATCGAATTTGTGTACCTGATATTTTAGCTGCTGATAGGGGATGTAGAGGAGAACATTTTATATATCTATTTTTTTTTTCCATAATTTTCATGTTATTATTTTTTTGAGATCATTTTTATAATTGAGCGTGTGCGTTACCTTCCCCTGAATTACGATTTGAAATGATTTATAATTTAATCAAAATATTACATTTTGTTTAAAAATATTTTACTTAATGTTTTATATGCCTCAAAAAATTATTTAAAAAAAAATCAAAAATACTAGAGAATTCTTTTTATTATTATAAATTGTGTAATGCTTATATTTTTTTTCGGTACTTAATTTTTATTTATTTTAGATCTTGTGGTTATTGTTCTCCCTTGGGGATCGATTATAAGTTATAAAAAATCAAATCTAGCCGTATTAAATATCCAACTGTACAGTCATCTCGACCCCTATAGCTGCTGTATTATGGTTCGCTACTTGCTCGCAATGTTAGAGAGTTAGAGTCACATGAATGCACGTGACTAAATTTGTGCGATACTTAATCTTTAAAAAATTATTTAAAAAAACTGAGATTAAAATTTGTTTGTTTTTCTACAAAATTCATTACTATGAAGAATATTTTAAGGGCTTAATTTGATTAACCTAGCACTGACTTTACTGACTACAATTTGGTCTCCTAAATATACGATCCCGAATCCTTTAATTAATTGCCTCGCTTTTTATAATATAAACTCCGGCCTCGCGCACGTAAATTAAACCCTCTAAATTAACCACCTTGGTGGGTACTTTGGACAGAGAAATCAGAGAAAGCACTGCATGCTCCCCTCTACCTCCTGAATTTATTGTACTTAAAAATTAATTTGAATTAATAAAATTGTACAATAAATGAAACAGGAAAAAAATGTATAATTAACGATGAATCTCAGTTACTGCTGGAGTCAAAGAATATTTCCCTGCAAACGAATCGAATAAAATAAATTTTAAAAAAACGAGATTGTTCTAAAATCTAAAACTTAATCGCTTATGGTTTGAGCAAATTCAGTCTTGCAGTTTTCTTACAACAGCTCCATTTCCGGTTTTCGTCCATAAGGCCAATGTTGAACTTCTACTTCAGTTTTCACAAAACTGATAAGACAGATTCGCTTCAAAATTTGTATATCACCTATTGATGGTGAGTTCTAAGTCCCCTGCAAGTTTTGTTGCATTCAGGCGGTACGATTGCGAGATCTCAACCTACTGAGATTCATCCTTAAGTTTCGTGGTTTATGACACATCAGCAAAAAATTGTTTTGAATTTATTTTAATTAATTTTACTAGTCATTCAAAAAATAAAATAAATAAATAAAAAATAAATATTTAAAGGCTGCATACCAGCTGCCGGCTTGCCTCGTCAAAGTGACAGCGCCGACCATATGATATATTTATATCATATTCTACTATATTTATTAGTCTTTTATTAAGGATAAGGTAACGCCACCAATGTTAAAAAAAATCTCTCACACAAAAATTCTGAAAAAAATTTAAAATGTTCTCCTCTATACCCCCTATCAGTAGCTAAAATATCAGGTATACAAATACGGTCTAGTTTTTGAGTTATAAATTTTTAAAGTTGACTACTTTAACATGGAGAAATGAAACTTCCATGTTAAATTAGTCAACTTTAAAAATTTATAACTCAAAAACTAGATCGTATTTGCATACCTGATATTTTAGCTACTGATAGGGGGTGTAGAGGAGAACATTTTAAATTTTTTTCAGAATTTTTGTGTGAGGGGTTTTTTTTTAACATTGGTGGCGTTACCTTACCCTTACACAAAAAGTGTACATACAAAATAATATTAGAAATATACATTATAAAATAACACTGTAATAGAACACATAAAACACACATACAAACTATAATATATAATAGTTACAGAATAATAGAAAATGATAATAAAAGAATATAAAATAAAATAACAGATGATATTAACAGCCTGTTACATCATAATATATCATATATATAAGCTGTAAGCACATATATAAAACAAAATATGACATAGAAAATAAATAGAATGAAAAACTTATTGCTTAAAGGTAAGATAACACGAACAATCGATTGTTGATGGTCCCATTTGATTAACATGTAAACCTTAGCAATCTCATAATGATTCTGAATTTTTTTTTAGAGACAGTTCTTGGCATTAAAAAATTATGGAGAAAATTTGAAAACAATCGGACGATCCAATTTTTTTAAATGAATTTTTTAAATTTTCAGTATAGGGCTTTCCCATGGAGACCGAAACTAAAAAATTAATTTAAAAAATTTGGATCGTCTTATTGTTTTGAAATTTTCTCCATATTTTTTTAATGCCAAGAACTGTCTCTCAAAAAAAATTCAGAATTATTATGAAGTTGCTAAGGGGTTTACATGTTAATCAAATGGGACTACAACAATCGATTGTTCGTGTTATCTTACCCTTAATTGCTATTCAAAATATAGACTATATGAAGTCTCTCTTGGCATAATCGCTGATAGGTTTAATTCTAGATTTACAGATATTTAAATGATATTGGCTACAATATTCATTACACAATTTACATACACAAGATTGTTCAGCTTTATGATAACCAGAGGATTTACAGATTAGATGGTGGAAGCCGTGAACAGCTTGGCGAGTTAAGACATTTCTAACATTGGATCTATCGGTTCTACTATATGATTGTAGGAAAACTCGGTGCTAGAAAACTCGGTGCAGGAAATCTCGGTGCAATTTCAACATGCTAGGAAAACTCGGTGCACGGTAAACTCGGAGCACGGAAAGCTGGGAGCACCGCTGGGAAAACTCGGAGCATCGCATATATTGTATATAAATTAAAATAAAAGTATAAAACATCGTATTATATATAAGTATAGCTATATATTGTCACCTCCAAACACAAAAGTTACAGGGGACTTAATTAAATAATCGAGGAGCATGAGCATCACTATAATTATCGTATGTTATTATTTTATAGTTAATAATTTTTCTTTAGGGTTTATAAATATTTTTAAATTGTGTATTTGCCATGATATTTTTTTAAGAATTGATAACTTAACTTTTAATTGCTTAAAACAACATACAGTTGAAATTTTTTGCTATATAATATATATGTAATGTGTATCTTGAAACTTTACTTGATATCTTTCTATTTTTTATTTATTTATTACTTTTTTTATCTATACTGAAGTATATAAAGCTGTGCGTGCAATGATGTAGAATATTTGCAACTGTGATTATAATTAAAATTATTATTTAACTTTAATATTTAACTTTAACATTATTTTTGCTGCCTTTTGAGCCTTAATTCGTCTATATTGATTTTTTATACTTTTATCTAATTTTTAATTACAATAAATTTGCATCCACAACAAAATGCATTTCTACATAAATTAAATACATTTTTAAAAATGTTTATGTATGATGTCCTTCTATAAATTTAGTTTTAAATTCTTAACTAAATTCATGCATACTTTTCTAAATACTAAATTCAAATAACTAATTTACAATATTTACTACTAGTAAAGTGTTAAAATAGCCAATTAACTTGCCATTATGTATAGACTTTTAATATATTGAATTTAAAAGTGTGTTAAATATATTATGGTGCTAATGTGATGTTTAAAAGGACACAATTTTTATTATTATAATATATTAATTTTATAGATCATATAATTTTAAATATTGTTTGGGTATATGTGCTTAAATTAATTAAATTCAGGCTAATTTTAATTTTTAATTAGAATTGAGTATGTTACATATTTTATGCAATAATTGACGAGATCAGGGCAGTCTCCTACAGGCCGTCTCACATGGATTTTCGACTGTCATCTCACTGATATTAGTCGTCCGGATTTTTAAAAGTAAATGGGTCCTCCGTGTAAGAAAATATTTATTTTAAAATATTTACGTGGAAAATTGAAAGTAAATTGTAGTCTGATGTCCATGAATTATTTTTTTCTACACACTGTTATTTTTATTTATTTGATAAATATCATACTTTTCGAGAAAAACGCAAGGCGGGAACTGAGTTATAACTTATAAGTCTAGTAATATAGTATGACGTCACAGAATATCAAAACCACAAATAAACAGAAAATCAACCTTCATAAATATTTTGATTATAGGAATTAACTTGATTTAATGTTAAAATAATGTAAATATTCACATTAAGGTAGAGTCCACAGTCATGCAAAATATATATAAAGTCTATACTACGTCATCGCTTTAGAAATGGGCTTTGACTTTTTTTATACTAGTCGTCCGGTTTATAAAAGTCATATTTAAACGTATTAATATTATTTTTGCGGGTAAAAAGAAGTTGTTGAGCAATATTAGACTCTATGAGCATTTACTTACTTTTAATTTCAAATCTCTAGATACCGTGAAATCGCTATAATCCGGGCGCAAAGTGAGGTCTCTCTCCCGTAAGAATGCATGTAAACCGCCCTAGTCGAAAAATAAAATGCTAAGTGATAATTTGAGCAGTATAGTCAAGTAGTTGACTACTTGTTTCTAAGTAGTCAACTACATGTCTTAAGACTACTTAAGACAAGTAGTTGACTACTTAAAAACAAGTAGTCAACTACTTGACTACTGCTCAAATTATCACTTAGCACTCTTACTTTTCGACTAGGGCGGCTGCTCAGTCGGCCGACTAATAAAAAGAGTGGTGGGGGGTAAGACGGCCTGTAGCAGACTGCCCTGACGAGATCCATGCTGTAAAGCCTATGATCGAAATAAAAATTTGAATTTAAAACTGGTATAGTTATTATACTAATTAACGCAATAATACGGAAGAAATTTTACAATAAAAGTGTTTTAACTTTTATTTATTTATAAACATTTATAAATATTTATATTTATTTTATATTTATATTATTTTATTTATAGACATTTTATGACGTTGAACAATGATATCGCATCAAGGCGATGGACTCGCAGTCCCCGCAGCCTCACCACGTCATAGGTTGGGTGACTCTTAGCCCATGCAAGAAAGTTATTGGGCTGCGCCTCGTCCCATTGTTCAAGTGCACGTTCACTAATTACCTTACCTGCTACCTGTTTTTTTCAATCCATGCAGGTATAGTAAAGAAACTTGTTGACAACGTTTGAACGCCATAAAATAATATACGGTTGAAAGTATTTTTTTCAATATTATTACAATGGAGTATCGATCTCAAAATTTTTTATAGCAGAAATGGATATATTTATTTATTTATTTCCTCGTGTGGCTGTACATAATACAACATAGAGGTACAAAGTTTTTTTCTTAATCTAAATCTTATGTCTAGCTAGAAATGAAATTAAAAAATATTTAGATTTTTTTTTCAATGTGTTATTGATAATATAATGTCGTATAATAAATAAAATTCAAAATTGATATAAGCATAATTATAATGTAAAATTGTTCTCATAAAGTTATATATTGTGGACATTATAGACTTTAAATTTATCAACACTCTTATACTTTCAATTAATATGCTCAATATAAAAAAAAATGCTGTACCGCTCTTCCTTCTATAAAAGCACTTACAATTTTTCCTTTATTTACAGTAAATATTAATTAAATAATGAAAATATTTGAATTGTTTATAAATAGTATTATATAATTTAATATAGAATTAGTGATATTCATAGTATTTAAGCCCTCCAATATTTTTTTTGTATGAAGGCAACAAAAAAATTACAAATGTTCAATTTTTGTTATATTTGATTATTTTTATGCTAATATACATATTCCAAAATCAGAAAATCATTATACTAGTATAGAGGGATCTTGCAATATATGCGATGCTCCGAGTTTTCCTAGGGGTGCTCCCAGCTTTCCGTGCTCCGAGTTTACCGTGCACCGAGTTTTCCTGCACCGAGTTTACCGGATACCCTACTATATGTATAGCGTTTACTTGGCTTTGTTGTTGTTTACATTCAACAGTAAGTACTGAGAGGGAACTGGAATCACTTGATTTATTCCTCCTAATTTAACATATTTTAATTTTTTTTAATAATAATATATACGTAAGAAATAAATAAACATAACTTGAACATATACATTTTTTTTATTTTACCTATTGCCTAGTTTCTTTATCATTACTTTTTGTTGTTCCGTTTCCCCCTCGTATTCAAAAGTCCGCGGGGAAAGTAATGACCGGTGATTGGCTGAATTTTTTTAAGAATCTTAGGGTCAATATCAATGCATAAGTGTCGTAAAATCGTCATTATTGACGTAAAATTTGGAGTCGATTTACATTTTATTTAATATAATTTAATGATTTAATGTATTTTTCACAGATATCATTGGCAATTAAATATTGTATTTTTTTCCATTTACTTGACATCTCAATCTATCAAATAAAATAATTGTCAAATGTACCACGATTGTCATATCGCAGAAAATAAATAGTTTTTGGTATGCTACTACCATGTTAAATAGGTGCTTTTTGCCTACATTCACGTGACGTCATATTTTTATGACGTATGGTGAAAGACCCGTATATTCGCACGGAAATAACGTGCGAATAGCGGCTGTAGCCTTATTCGCACGGAAATAATGTGCGAATAGTCACATCCTTAATCTTTTGGTGGCTGGCTCATAGAGTTAAGGTAGAGCAAGGTTGGCTTTATACAGGTTAAGTCACCGATTGGACAGAGCGAACTTGATTAGGAGGCCACAGCACGACCGCGCCCACTTTTCAATAGCCGTCCTATTGAGCAGCAGGTTTGCGTGTAATCAAATGGGAGAGGGCTTCACTTTGGTCGCGGTTTACGACAATTACGCTGTATGCTAGAGTTTTCAAAATGAAACAAGTTTAACTCTAATATAGTTTAATATTACTGGACAACCTTTTTTTTCACGCAAAAACAATATTAATAATATACACTTAAATTAAACTTTTATGAACCCAACTTCTGCTACTTCTGTTACATCTGCGCATGCGCTGGCATGCGCGAAGTAATAAAAGTCAGTTTACTGGCGATGACGTCATATGAACATTGAAAGCCTTTCTTCATAGCGAGTGACTTTCACTTTACTTAATTGCATTTTCTATACTTTGTATATATCTAGTAAAGTTATTTACTACATCGAAAATAATGTATGAAAGTTGATTCAAGTACTTTTGTATTTTCAATATTTCGTGACGTCATGATACATTATTAAAGCTTGGAAGATAGAACCAAGTTCCCGCCCTTACTTTACCGTCTTATTTCTCAAGAAGTATGATATTTATGAACTAAATAAAATAATTAGCAAACGGGAGACTACATTGAAGTATTATCGCACTACAAGACACCTTCATTAATATCAAGTAAATATTTAAAAAAATATATTTCCTCCCGATTACATTGCATGTTATTTTTTTAAATTCCGGACGGCTAATGTCTCGACCGTCTCGACAGATGACGATCGCGCCGGCTGGGTTTTGGCCTCCTACTCAAGTAGGCTCTGGATTGGACCAATGTTTAAGGGCTTAGCCAATCACGTTCAAGTATTTTTTGCCACATCGTGCCGCGAAATTTTGAATGCGCCCATCATGCAATGCAAAGTTCCTCTAGAGGAACTTTGCATGCAATGCTATTTTTGAAATTTCGCGGTGCAATGGGGCCTGAAGATTTACCAAAATTGACGCACGAAATGCGTGCGTGTCTTAACCTGTTTAAGGGTAAGATAACACGAACAATCGATTGTTGGTAGTCCCATTTGATTAACATGTAAAACTTAGCAACCTCATAATGATTCTGAATTTTTTTTGAGAGACAGTTCTTGGCATTAAAAAAATATGGAGAAAATTTCAAAACAATCGGACGATCCAATTTTTTTAAATGAATTTTTTAAATTTTCAGTATAGGGCTTTCCCATGGAGACCGAAACTAAAAAATTAATTTAAAAAAATTGGATCGTCCGATTGTTTTGAAATTTTCTCCATATTTTTTTAATGCCAAGAACTGTCTCTCAAAAAAAATTCAGAATCATTATGAGGTTGCTAAGGTTTACATGTTAATCAAATGGGACTACCAACAATCGATTGTTCGTGTTATCTTACCCTTAAAGAAACCTTGAGGTAGAGATAACGTCGAACAGCTGTTCGACGTAATCCCCTTTGATTAACATGTAAACCTTAGCAAATTGACAAAAATTCTGAAAATTTTTTGAGAGGCAGATATTAGTGCCTAAAAGTCATAGCAAAAGTTTCAAAAACATTTAACGAGCCGATTTTTTTAAATTAATTTTTTAGTTTGGCTCTCCATGGGAAAGCCCTATGCTGAAAATTAAAAAAATTAATTAAAAAAAATCGGCTCGTTAAATCGTTTTGAAATTTTTTCCATGGCTTTGAGGCACTAATATCTGCCTCTCAAAAAATTTTCAGAATTTTTGTCAATTTGCTAAGGTTTACATGTTAATCGAAGGGCATTACGTCGATCAGCTGTTCGGCGTTATCTCTACCTTAATATTGGCTGCATTGGTCACAGCTGATGGTCAAGTCAATCAAGACTCAAGAGTCAAGTTAATCAAATATGGCGAAGCTACTTGGGTTAGATAAAGTTGCAAGACTTTTTGAGATTATTCGACAAAACGGAGGCATCAGAGGTTCTTTATACAAACTCTATAGGTAATATCAATTTAAATACTTTGATTAATCAATATTTTGTGAGTGCAATCCTTTACAATGTTTGTAACAAGGAACTTTCATTCATCACAATTATCGCATTTGATATTATAAAGTATGCATATGATATCATAAGCTGCACACTTCAATGTTTATTTAATCCGTGAGATCTTCTGGTGCTTTCACATATTCGAAAATCGCTACGGAGTTCCGTAGCAATGCCGTAAGCCTTTCACATATTCTTGTTCGTCTGCGGCAGCTGCGGCGGAAAATCATATGAATGCCGTAGCAAAATCAAACTCGTCTTGATTTTGCTAGGGAGTTCCGTAGAACGTTCCGCAGAAGATCGCGAGGTGCTACGGAGCGCCGCAGCAAAATCAACACATTTGCTACGGAGTAGCTACGGAGCGTTTCCGTAGCGATTTTCGAATATGTGAAAGCACCTTAATTTACACAAAATTTGCGATAAAACACTGCCTATTGTGCTTTAAAGTTTAGCAGTATTCCAGTATGCGTGATATGTGTTTACAGCTTTTCTGTATGCATATCATACATCAAAATACAGAATACTGTATATGCATACCGGTAATAATAATATTGACGCGGCAAATGTGGCACTGCCACGGTGGCTCGCGAATGTTCACCAACCCTCAAAAGTTTTATAAACAAATCAAAACACACTCCGCCTCGGCAACATCAGCTGCCAACGCATTCCACTCTTTCACCGTCTTATTAACGGAAGAAAATTTACTTATATCACTCCAACACCCTCCAACTTCCATCCATGATAATTTCTTCCAGTATAACCAGCTCTCATGACACGACCACTCAACTCTTCCCAACCCTCACAATTCCTTGTTATCTTGTACATAACACCTAGTCTACAATTTTTCCTTAAGGTAGAGATAACTCCGAACAGCTGATCGACGTAATGCCCTTTGATTAACATGTAAACCTTAGCAAATTGACAAAAATTCTGAAATTTTTTTGAGAGGCAGATATTAGTGCCTAAAAGTCATAGAAAAAATTTCAAAACGATTTAACGAGCCGATTTTTTTTAATTAATTTTTTTAATTTTCAGCATAGGGCTTTCCCATGGAGAGCCAAACTAAAAAATTAATTTAAAAAATCGGCTCGTTAAATGTTTTTGAAACTTTTTCTATGGCTTTTAGGCACTGATATCTGCCTCTCAAAAAATTTTCAGAATTTTTGTCAATTTGCTAAGGTTTACATGTTAATCAAAGGGGATTATGTCGAACAGCTGTTCGACGTTATCTCTACCTTAACTCCAACGACTCTCACCCCAAAGTCTCAATTAAAGCAGACACACTAACATACCTCGGCACCATCCCCCACAAACTGAAACCTTCCCATTCGACCTGTAACCCTTCTTGCTGCTCTCTGCTGAACCTTCTCCAACTCAATTACCTTCGCACATCTATATGGATCCCAAACACAACAACCATATTGAAGCACTGTGGTCTCACCAAAGCTCTGTACACACTATCCTTAACTAATCTACTGGCACCCTTTAGATTCCTCATGACAAACTCCAAACACTTCCTTCCGGTATGCATACATTGTATGTATGCATACTGTATTTAAATTCAAATGAGAAATCCATGTAATGTACATAAACATACACTCCATTTATCTAAAATGTAACATCAATGGGTCTATAGTAGCCAACAACTTGAAGGTCACTGCAGGTGGGCCAGAGAAAGGGTGCAGGTATCTTTAATTGAAGACACAAGTACAGTCATAGGGGAAACTAAAATCTGTAAATCTGCTTAACTGAGGTAATTGCAGTATATAATTATTTTTTAGCAAATTATATGCACTATTAGAAACATGAACTACATAATACATTTTTATTAGTTTTTAGTTGTTTTTGGCACATACCCGTGTGTGATGGGAAACAAACATGTGATCAAAATAAAAGTCATTTAACTGGTACACTGGTACTTGAGCCTCCACTTTTCTCCCCCGTTACTGTACCATTAGGCATACTAATATAATGAGAACCTTCAAGTCTAATGAGACGATTCTCTCAGGCAATGAAAGTTTAGTGTAAGAACTGCTTTTGGCAATATGTTCTACCATACTCCCTACCCTTAAAAATAGCTATATCTGGATTTGAATTTTTTACGATGGTTCTATTGAAGGGCAAGTTTATATTATCCATAGAAAACGTCACTTTACACAACATAAAAAATACTTGAGATTCTGTGAATGAAAATATAGATAAGATGGTAATGTGGAGACATTAATAATGTCTTAACCTCGCCATTACCGTACTAAAGATGATTGATTCTATGCTACTGTATTCTACTCTTCTCTTAACAAATCTTAAAAGGTGACTAGTAACAACACGTTGCCGTGGCATTTGCTTGTTGAAGCTTCTCATTAAGATGAATTTCACGTACTTTATAAACTTATAGACTGTCTTCATACACATATAGGGTCATCATTTTTATAAATTATTTCTTTCAGAAGGAATCAAATGAAATAATTTTTAACAATTGAACTTCATTTATCACTTATGGTTTGAGCAAATTCAAGTGGATGATTTTCTCATAAGAGCTCAAATTTTCTCTGTCCCTAAGATGACACGTTAAGTTTCACCTCAAGTTCGCAAAACTATAGCCAGACAGTTCAACTTATGTAAATATTTAGACATATAATGATGGCAGAGCTTAAATTCTCATTAAAAGGAAGGGGTCCTTTTTCAAGATTCCAATTAAGCTTGACTCGACCTGAACCTAGCAAGTCAGTAAATTATATTAAGTGGTAGGATATGGAAAAGTGGAAAAACTATTATTTCATATTGTATACTGCACACAAAAAGGAATACATTGCTGTTAGCACAGTTACTAGTATTTGAAGCAGCAAGGGGTGCTGTAGTTCATTTTAACTGTCAAACTTTGTTGACTGTACATTTTGCAGTATATAGGAACACAATTGCCGTGAACAAAAAATTTTAAGCCTTTCTGAGCCTCTCCATATAATATTGTTGTCAATAATTCTTTATAAGTCTTGTACCTTATTATTGTAGCACCATGTAATTAAAAGAAATCATATTTTTCAGGCAAGATGAAGTGAAACTTGGCACCGTAGTTGGCGAGGATAAATATGGAAACAAATATTATGAAAACAAGATGTACTTCTATGGTAAATATTTCTGTTGCAGCAAATTTATCCATGACCAAATGTGATAGGTTTTTGTGCTTTGCTTTTTATGTCAAGTTTAAGTTTTGAGCATGGTTGATCATGTACAGGAAAATATTTTAAGATATATTTGCTAATTTTCATGTCTGGGAATTTTTTCAACATTGGACATTGGACCTTACCCTTAATGAATTTGAATAAATCAGTTGTAAAAAATGCTAAAATTGCAAACAAATTCGGGATTTCACTTGGTGCATAGTAATTTATGTACAGAAGGAGTAAGAATTTTCTTATGTGCAGGACGCAGCCGGTGGGTGGAGTACAACGAGAAGCTAGCACTTGACTATGATGGCAGCCAGGTTCCTGCTGAGTGGTTTGGTTGGCTGCACTACAAGACAGACCTTCCTCCCAACAAGGTGGGCAATACTTCATCACCACCATGCTCAAGGGTCAGACAGGGAGCAAAAGAACCATCTATGTTCAGATTGACCAGCCGGCCCAGCTGTGTTGTGAAAATTTTCTGGCGCATTAAGGCAATAGTGTACAGTGAAGTAGGCAGTCCATATTCACTTTTATCATACAGGGTAGTGAAGAAAGTAATTGTATGTGAGGCAATACCATATTTTTAACAATCCATTATTTGGTTGTGCAATACTGAACAGCCAAACATTGAGTGCTGCCTTCTTCACCACACACTACTGCCTAGAAGATAAAATAAAACATGAAAGGAATAAAAGTATGACACTTTTACAGCACGCTTTGTTAGCTTCTGTCTCAGAATAGGTGGTTAGAGTTTTGCATAATGTTACTTAGCTTTATTTTAAGGTACTGTGACTCTGTTTTTCTTTTATTGTAATAATTACGTATTTAAATTAATAAGGTATCTCTTATTTAATTTATTTATCAACATAATATTTAGGGTGGGATAACATGCAAAAGCACCAAAAGAAACACCTCAACACTAAAAGTGACTACTAATCCTAATTAGAAAAAAAGAAAGAGCACAAAAGTTCTACTCTTGCATACTTGTATTGTGCTAGAGTCTTCTTAAAGTCTATCAGCTGTTGGCAAAAAAACAAAAAGTGAGCTAGTATTTTCGAAAATTGATTTCAGTGGTCCTCCATATGAAACCAATTTCCAAAAAATTCTAACATTCACATTCAGTAGCAACATAATTTTTTTGAGCATTTGGAAACTGCCAATCACAAACTAACTACTGCTAAATTTCTATTTTTTACTGATTTGACACTATGACATCCACCAACCTCTAAGGTACTGAAAATTTATTCTTTCAAGTCACTTCCTGTTGGTTGATCAAAAAGTTGACGTGGGGAATTTGTTGATTTTTTGTTGCCTTTTTTTGTGGCAAATTTTAAACTTTTGTCACAGTTATGTGTGTAAAATGTCCAAAAATAAGAAATTTATGGCCAGCTCCTGGCAACAGAAAATTTGCTCAATCACCTCTTGATTTTGAAGATTGGCTGATTGGTATAATTAACACATGGCCATCACTGGTTCTAGGATGCAAGCAGAGTGCGCTACCCATGGATGGCAGACCACGTTGAAAACCTATCAGGCACCTCTGGGGCCTACACCCCCTATAATACAGTACCACCTAAAATACATGCGTGGGTACCCCCAAAACCCTCCTCAGCTGCAAAGAAGTCCTAAAGCTTTACGCTTTCTTCGTGTAGTGAACAACTTGTCACATCTTTGTACATAACTCTCTTAAAATTTAGGTTCCAATAAAAATGTTGATATTTAGAAGGTTAGTTTAATTAATTTGATTTACAAACATACCCATTATAAGGCCAATTAATTATTAATTCATTACTACTACTACCTTTAATTGAATTACTCAATAACTTACTTGATTTTTTTTTATTACGAATTTAAATACTGGAGAACCTCAAGTTATGTACTGTCAATATTATTCTGATTTTTGTAAAGCCTCAAAATCATACCAGTTTGGGGAAAAAAAATTAAAATACATAATTCAAAGTCCTCTATCCTAAGAAGAGGATAGACAATTGCGCGATAAGACCAATAGACACAAAGAGTTGCAAATTCAAGAGGGCTGGGTCCCTCTTTTGTTATGTGTTTATTTATCTTCTTCCTCTTTACTAAAAATTTACATTTAGCTGTATAAAAAAGAACACAATTATAACTATAAACAAATACTCTTTTATATATACTTCTGACATGGATTTTGTTTCTCTTTGGTGCTGCAAAATCATATTAAAAGAAAGAAAAAACACAAAATGGAATTAATAAATTATTTTTTTAGCTAAAATTTCAATATATTATATAGACAATTAAATATTTTATTTTTATGAAGTACATCGTGTACACAATGTTCATTATTATTGTTTTTTTTTTTTTTTTTTTTTTTTTTTAGCTCTGCATGATAAAAAAAATACGTATGTTTGTGGTGCATTTTATCTTTTAATTGTTACAAAATAGCAATTTTTTCAAAAATAAATACATTAAAAGTTTACAATATTACTTACAAAATAAAACAATTGTGAATATAATTTTAATTACAGGTTGTGTATTTTATAACTTATTATACCTAAACTGTTCTTGATGGATATTATACCATAATAAAGACTGTTTCATTATCGGTGGGTTTCAAATTCTAAAATATGCACAGTTAATAGAAGTATAGAGAGGTTATGAAAAGCTTCAATTCAAATTTAATGATATCTCTGTGGTAATAGAACCTTGGGAATAAAATTTTATTAACATTATTTAACAGCATAATTAGGTAGAATGAATGCTAATAAACTGTAATGAGAAATATATTATTTAGGAGAGTACAATGAAGTAAAATTACCCACTATTTACACAAATATTAAGAAGAATTAAAAGCTTCCTTTTTTTAAAAAACATTAAAAGCCAGAACTATAGACAATTGGTTGTTTTGATCATATACATGGATGGACTTTAATATATATTATATATGTTGGCACCCAAAGCCGAATTCGGCCCAGGGCCGAAAAAAATGCGCAGAACTAGATTGGAGCATCGCGGGATGCTCCAAACCCCAAATGAATTCGTTTTTCGGCTTTGGGTCAAACCACGATGCTCCAATCTAGATCTGGTCAAATTGAAATGCTCCAAAGCCGATGGAGACTTTTACTTCGGCTTTGGAGCATTTTCTTTTGACCAGAACTAGTTTGGAGCATTGTGGTTTGACCGGAATTGACCCAAAGCCGAAATGAGATTTTATTTCGGGTTTGGAGCAAAATTTGACCACATGCATCTAAATCTGCGCATTTTGCAGAGTTCACGTTACTTATTTATATTCTTTGATTAGTTTGATCGAGTACTTCACGTCAAAATAGTGCTTAATGGGGTACTGACCGGTATTTGAGTTAGCAATACTAATAAAAATAACTGTGAATTCTATGAAGAACGAGCCTTATTAGAGCATTCTACGACAATTTGCTGATTTTATATGAATTTTTAAAACTTTTTTTGATGACGTACGTCATAGCATTGATCAAATCTTAAATCATGGGAAAATGCATCGTCATGCAGTTAACATTGCTAAAATGAAAATTAAGTTTATTGAGGTAGGAATTTGAAACCTTCATTATCGTGATTCTTAATTATATAGCACCTAAAAACCTTGCAAATGAAGTTTTGGTTACATTTCAATATTAAGTATGAGATTTGGTACTGTTAACTGATATATTTTCCCATTTAAGATTCAATATATGCTATGACGTCATTTTTGAGAGGTTTTATAAAGTCATATAAAATCAGGAAATTGTCGTAGAATGCTGTGTAATATTAGAGGGCTTACTAGCTTGTTCTTCATGAAATTCTCGTGCCTTTTGAAATATAATTGAAAAAACTTGCAACTTTTTTTTTTTGGTCAGTATATCCCATTACCACATTTACTCAAGAGACAGATTATAAATGCCCATGCAGCACAATATTTATTTAAAATGCATTTTAAATTTTATTTTTACTTAAAAGAGTAAGAGTAAAACTACAAGTTTCTAATTAACTTCACTTAAAATTTTAAATTTCATGACATTTATTAGTATAATTTATTTAATTAATAGTTCTTGAGAACATTTAATTGGGACATTTTCATGACGGAGGAATAATTATTTTATAAAAAATAAATAAATAATTATAAAATAATTGTTCATGGCAGCTGCCACATGGGATGGTAAAGGTAGATTGAAAGTCATTTCCCTAAATTTATCCTATTTTTTACTCAAGCCTATATGTTTTAACTCACTGGAATCAGCATTTATTATAATACAAAAACTTGATGACAGTTTATTCAATTAGACCCTAACAATAAATTTTAAAAAATTTGTAGTTTTACTTTTTTTAAGTAAAAAAAAATAATAACAAAGTAGTTCTTAAACAAATATTGTGCTGCGCACTTATAATCCGTCTCTTGATTAAATGTGGTATATATAAGCATTATTTTGACGTGAAGTACTCAAACTGATCAAAGAATATAAATAATTAAGTAACGTATATGAACTCTGCAAAATGCGCAGAACTAGATGTGGGCAAATTTTGCTCCAAACCCGAAATGAATTCGTTTTTCGGCTTTGGGTCAAACCACGATGCTCCAATCTAGTTCTGGTCAAATCGAAATAATGCTCCAAAGCCGATCTTCGGCGGGTCAAACCACGATGCTCCAATCTAGTTCTGGTCAAATCGAAATGCCGCTCCAAAGCCGAAGATCGTGGTTTGACCCAAAGCCGAAAAACGAATTCATTTCGGGTTTGGAGCATCTCGCGGTGCTCCAATCTAGAGATCTGCGCATTTTTTTCGGCCCTGGGCCGAATTCGGCTTTGGGTGCCAACATATAATATATATTTGTAAATAGAATGCATTATTTATAATATTTGCAGTACATTATAATTATATATTATATGATTGAGTTAAATTAATTAAACTCTAATTGTTAATTGTAAGCATAATATATTATATACAGTATACAGAGTGTTCCACAATTCGTGTCCCAAATGTAACTCGTAAAATGGAATTGCAAAAGTGCTCGTAGAAACTTCAAATTTCGTACAGTGGTAGTCGAGGGTCCTTTGTTTTGTGTTCTGGCAGTGAAAATTTTTTCCCACCCTTATTTCACCCCTTCTGGGGGGTGCGTTCCCGTTCTTTATCAAAACCTTATGGGCTTACAATGTTAATGAAAATCAAATAAAAAAATTTTCGAATTTCAGTCTGAAAATTTCCAACTAGGGATTTTCGAGTATGAGAAAAACAGTGGTGACCTTATTTTTTTTCTGCCATTGACCCTTCACCCCTCGCAGGGGTCAATGTTGACCCCTAGAATGACTTTTTTTTTAATTCTCCGAATTTGTTGAAATTGATATGATTTTATGGGTTATCGACGATGACAAAACCCATGAAAACACTTGCGAGTTGATAAAATTGACCCTTGACCCTCGCAGGGGTCAGTAGTGACCCCTAGAATGACTTTTTTAAAATTCTCCGTTTTAATTGAAATTGATATGCCTCTATGGGTTGTCGACGATGACAAACCCCATGAAAATACCTGCGAATTGATAAAATTGATCCTTGACCCTCGTAGGGGTCAGTAGTGACCCCTAGAATGACCTTTTTAAAATTCTCCGAATTTGTTGAAATTGATATGCCTGTATGGGTTGTCGAGGTTGACAAAACCCATGAAAATACTTACGAATTGATAAAATTGAGCCTTGATCCTCGTAGGGGTCAGTGGTGACCCTTGACAGGATATTTTAAAATTCTCTGAATTTTTTGAAATTGATATACCTCTATGGGTTGTCGAGGTTGACAGACACCCATGAAAATATCTGCGAATTGATAAATTGACCCTTGACCCTCGTAGGGGTCAGTGGTGACCCTTGGCAGGATCTTTTTTAAAATTCTCTGAATTTGTTGAAATTGATATGCCTCTATGGGTTGTCGAGGTTGACAAAACCCATGAAAATACTTTCGAATTGATAAAATTGACCCTTGACCCTAGTAGGGGTCAGTGGTGACCCTTGATAGGATCTTTTTAAAATTCTCCGAATTAGTTGAAATTGATATGCCTCTATGGGTTGTCGAGGTTGACAAAACCCATGAAAATACCTGGAAATTGATAAAATTGACCCTTGACCCTCGTAGGGGTCAGTGGTGACCTTGATAGGATCTTTTTAAAATTCTCCAAATTTGTTGAAATTGATATGCCACTATGGGTTTTCAAGGATGACAAAACCCATAAAAATACTTGCGAATTAATAAAATTTACCCTTGACCGCTTGTCAGGGTCAGTGGTGTCCCCTAGAATGACCTTTTTAAAATTTTCCGATTTAGTTGAAATTGATATACTTCTATGGGTTATCGAGGATGAGAAAACTAATGAAAACACTTGCGAGTAAATTAAAATAATTATTGATCGATCTCGCAGGGGTCACTGCATGGTGAGCCTTGAAATTAATTTTTCCACATTATCTCCATTTCATTGAATTTGATATGCATCTATCGGTTATTGAGAATGGAAAAACCCATGAAAACATTTGCAAATTCATCAAAATTATTGTTAACCTCGCAGGTGCCACTGGTGACACTTGAAATTAATTTTTCCGAATTTTCTCAATTTCATCGAATTTGATATGCCTTTATGGGTTGTTGAGGCAGATAAAATTAATGAAGATGTTTTCAAGTTGGTTTACATAATTCATTAATTCATCCGCAAGGGTCACTGGTGGCCTCTAGATTTTGAATAAATTTTGAATTATTGTTTTATTAATATCATTATTAAAAAAATTTAAGTGGGCCAGTCACAATTGGAGAATACTGACTCAGCCACTGTTACATATGGGGTTCGATTAATTTTGTGCTAAATTTTCAGTGGTATACGACTTCAGTTGGAAAGTTGAAATATGGCACACAGAAAGCCAAGGGTTGTAAGTTTCAAGAATATTTTTGTTTCTTTAAAAAAAAAAAAAAAAAAAAAAATATTCTCTCAACTGTTTGACGGGTGCATGGATTCATGATTTGCATTTCTTCCTTGTGGGATTTCCATGTTAAATTAAGTTGATCTGATAGATTTTGTTACCGATCCCCACCAAACCACCAAAATTCGTAATTAAAGGTTTCAGAGTATGCGAGGTCAACAATAAATTTGATGAATATGCAAATATTTTCATGGGTTTTTCCATTCTTAATAACCGGTAGATGCATATCATATTCAATGAAATTGAGATAATGTGACAAAATTAATTTCAAGGCTCACCATGCAGTGACACATGCTAGGTCAATAATTATTTTAATTTACTCGCAAGTGTTTTCATTAGCTTTCTCGTCCTCGATAACCCATAGAGGTATATCAATTTCAACAAATTCGGAGAATTTGAAAAATATCCTGTCAAGGGTCACCACTGACCCCTACGAGAGCAAGGGTCAATTTTATCAATTCGTAAGTATTTTCATGGGTTTTGTCAACCTCGACAACCCATACAGGCATATCAATTTCAACAATTTCGGAGAATTTTAAAAAGGTCATTCTAGGGGCACTACTGACCCCTACGAGGGTCAAGGATCAATTTTATCTATTCGCAGGTATTTTCATGGGGTTTGTCATCGTCGACAACCCATAGAGGCATATCAATTTCAATGAAAACGGAGAATTTTAAAAAAGTCATTCTAGGGGTCACTACTGACCCCTGCGAGGGTCAAGGGTCAATTTTATCAACTCGCAAGTGTTTTCATGGGTTTTGTCATCGTCGATAACCCATAAAATCATATCAATTTCAACAAATTCGGAGAATTAAAAAAAAAGTCATTCTAGGGGTCAACATTGACCCCTGCGAGGGGTGAAGGGTCAATGGCAGAAAAAAAAATAAGGTCACCACTGTTTTTCTCATACTCGAAAACCCCTAGTTGGAAATTTTCAGACTGAAATTCGAAAATTTGTTTATTTGATTTTCATTAACATTGTAAGCCCATAAGGTTTTGATAAAGAACGGGAACGCACCCCCCAGAAGGGGTGAAATAAGGGTGGGAAAAATTTTCACTGCCAGAACACAAAACAAAGGACCCTCGACTACCACTGTACGAAATTTGAAGTTTCTACGAGCACTTTTGCAATTCCATTTTACGAGTTACATTTGGGACACGAATTGTGGAACACTCTGTATATATATATATATATATATATATATATATATATATATATATACTGCATATAATATATAATTAAGCCTAGAAATTTGACATGATAATAGGCATTCACAAAGCCTTAAGGCCACATTTAGGGCTCGATAATTTAAGACCAGAAATTTTGGGTCTAAAAAGTATGCCTAAAATCAGGCTTTAAATTATCGAGCCCTAAATGTGGCCTTAGGGCTTTGTGAATGCCCCTTGATAAGTAAAAAGATGTAGTTTTTTAATACTTTAATTGATTTGAAAACCACATGCAGAGCAGTACGTAAGAATTACACTTGTTCATTTCTGCATGATGCTTGAATTTATCACTCTTAATTATTTCACATCCGCAAAAAAAAATAATTATAGCTGAAACTGTACATAAGAAAATCAAATATCACAATCTTTAGTTTTTTAACACGATCGAGCTGCAATTACAATTTTAGATATATCTTATTAATTGTTACGGAAAAAAAAATGAAGCTATTTTTAGAACTTCTAAATTATATAATTATATATTCAATAACTTTTACAACTAACTTGTAAAGCTATTTAAGCTTCCATTACTAACGGATGCCTTTCACCAGTTTCATATATTTGCTGCAGAAACTTAATTGATAGAGTGTACAGTAAAATTATGTTTTACAAACCAAATTATTTTACAAGAAAAAAAAATCATTTTTGCTTTTTAACGTTCAAGGTAGAGCATTCGGTTTATATTGTAACCTTTTATACAGAAACTACTAGAGAACTCCGTATCTTTTTGGCAATTATGGGCAATGCAGACAATAATTAAATTTGACCAAAATTGAAAAGAAAAAAGGTTCACTGTTTACACTGCACGATACGGTATAATATATATTATTATGCATATTATATATCCCGCTCGATCCACAGTGTCAGTATGTCGCATATATATATATATATATATGTTGGCATCAAAGCCCGAAAAAAATGCTCGCATGCACTTAGATGTGCCCCTCGCGATTTGAGCAAATTAAGCCCGAAATTAACAATTATTTTGGGCTTAATTTGGTATTTAAATTTGATCATTTCTAGAAGTGATAAAACCAGAAAAATTAAAACCCGATGAGAAGTTTTATTTCGGACTTTGCTCATTAAAATTTGATCATTTCTAGAAGCTAGAAGTGATCAAATGGGAAAAAGCAAAGCCCGATGAAGTATTTGATTTCGAGTTGTGAGTGATCTCGAATAAAATGAGCAATTCTAGGGTATTAAACGAATTAAGAATTAAATAAGGCAAAACCGAAAGACAAAGCCTTCTTATGATAGTGTGATCAAACTATATTCAAGTGCACTTTTACGCTATTAAAATTTAAAAGTAAAATTATCTTAATATTTAAATGCTTTTTCTTTTTTTTTTTTTTTTTAATTTGATGAGGCCGATACTGCTATTATCTGGAAGAAAATAGTCGTGAATAAAATCATATCCTGCATTGCATGGTTTACATATAACGTTCCATTACTTTCATTGGGTAATAAGTATATTTAAATAGTTCACAGAGTAATAGTTACATATGTGTCTTAAATTAGTTTTTGCGTTTCGTAAAGTGCGCCACCCTAGAATTGCTCATTTTATTCACTCACAACCCGAAATGAAATACCTCATCGGGCTTTGCTTTTTCCGATTTGATTACTTCTAGAAATGATCAAATTTAAATGAGTAAAGCCCAAAATAATACTTCTCATCGGGCTTTGCTTTTTCTGGTTTTATCACAGCTAGAAATGATCAAATTCAATGAACAATTAAAGCCCGAAATAAACCTGTTATAAATGTAATATATATATATATATATAATAAAGTATTGTATTTGTTTCTAAAATAATAAATATATCATTAAGAAGCTTAAACTTGTAAATGCCACAGCGCCGAATTCTTACATCGTTCGAATCCGCATGAAGTTTAATTAAATGAAAAATGATATTTATTTTTTTCATTGAAATTCTAATACATGCTGCACAAAATTACGAATATTTTTTGTCATGTAAAGTGATCTTTCCCGTGGTCGGCTCATAAGAATTTTTAATCTTGCTCTTCATTATACAGAATCATTAGAACCGTCGAAAAAAAGTAAAAACTTAGGTACCGCTGGGTTAAAGGATATAGGGAGCATGAGCATATATGCAAGCAGGTAGTAGAGTATAATAACGTGTGCTGGGTGGTGGAATATATATGTCATCGCGCGCAGTTCGGACGCTATATAGGTTTTCATTGGCTGAGATGAGAATCGTCTCGTCAGAGTTGAAGGCTTTCAATTCATAAGAGCATAAGACACGTACTGCAATGAGATCTGTGGTAGGCTCTGGAAATTTTATATAAGCGCATTATTTCATGAATTATAATAAAATTTCTGTACAAATATATGCCAAATCATGAAAAAATTAGACATTGCAGTATTTTATGTATATTATTGTGATAGTGATTAAATGCAAAACAATTACTTCAAAAAATATATATATTATAATAGTTTAATTTTCAGGAAAAATTCTAGGGTTGAGGAAGCTGCATGCAGCCTTACTGCTAAAATCCCTTTCTAATATTAATATGATTTTATGTATTGAATTTTATGTATATATGTATGAAAATGAAATGGAGGGATTGAGGCAGCAAAATTCCCCCCCCCCCTTTCCCTCCCAGTCAAGGCGCGGATCCAGAAAAAAAAATCAGTGGAGGGGGGCCCTTTTCATAATTAAGGCCAATGTTAAAAAAAATTGGAGTGGAGGAAATGCCTATATTGCCCATTTTTAATCTGAAATTTCAGGGGGGAGGGGGGGGGACACCACCACCTTACGCGCCTGTACAGTGTACCATAATCGACACAATACATAATATTTATGCAACTCTATCATATCCTCAGTAGAGTACGTAGGTAAATTAAGTCACAAATAAGAACAAATTCTACACTAAAATTATCAAAGAGAAGATAAGCTTTAATTATTAGGTAGAAAATCTATCCGACTCTTTTTATCTTAATCTATTTGCTCTTAATAATAATATTGCCTGAATATACAGTATATGCATTAAATTTTACCCATTGATATATAATATCTCCCAAGAAAAAATATATATGCCCAAGTAAATATTATAAATTACATTATATAATATATATGCATATAATATACAGTATATATGAGATAACTATTCTTGAAAAAATACAAACCAAATTTTGTGTACGAAGAAGTATATCATACATATACAATTATAAGTATATTATTTATACTTTTTTTTATAAACTTGACACTCAAGATACTGTTGAATAATAAAGCTATAGCTGTGCATACTTCTAAACACATCAATGTATTCTTAACATTTACACACTAGATAGAGTTCTGGCGTAAAAATAGCATTACTATACCTTATGATTACAAACATGGACCGACAAATGGACGGAATATGATCAACTTTTTATTAAAAATAATAATATTCTGATTGTATAATACAAATATTAACGCATTGAAAATTATACATGAATGCCACTTAATACCAGCCCCTATACTTAGGGGAAAGTGGTAAAAAATTATATGGAGAGCGTGAAAGCAAGTGCAACGAGCACCAATGTAGTGGAAAATTTCACCCACGACTGTGCTGCTCCTCGCTGGAGACCTTGCTGGCCTTGCTGGTTCGGTTCGTCAATGATGCCATTGTGGAGGCCAGCTTCCGGGTACCAAGACTCGGTGCTGTGAATGTAAATGCCTCCATCGCCAAGTCCCGAGATCCTTGTCGAGGTGTCACCCCACGTGGAAGCCGTCGCCTCCTTGCTCCATCCGCCATCCACCATCGAGGCTTCCGTGCTGGTGCTCATAACACCTCCCGTGTTCGGTGTGATGCCTGCATCGCTCGCGCTGCTCTCACCGCGACCTACATAACCGATCAAGGACAAACATAATTTAAAAATGCAAAAACTATACAAGATTTGTAATGTATTTTTTTAAACGAATTAAATTTATTTACTAATTAAATTTTCTTACTTGTAATGCAATGTACAGCAATTACGTAACTTAATTTAAATTTAATTAATTTGTATATATTGAAATGTATTACGAGTATTTTAAAATAACTCAATTAAAACATACATGAAGCTGACATTTTCTAGTTATAAATTTGATCACTTTAAATTTAAACAAAAAAATCTATCAAAAATCTATATAATGCTCCCTAAATACACATTAGGTCTGTTCGTAAATACACAATCAGAAAGAATCGATTATTTGTGATGAACCTTATGTTCCCCATTTACAGAAGGTTCATGGTTCATCACAAATAATCAATTCTTTCTGATTGTGTATTTACGAACAGACCTATTAAGATTTAATTTTGAAACAAGAGAATTAATCGGTAGATTTATAATTTTTCGTTAAAATTTATTTTATTATTGTAATTTATTGTCATTAATCTATTTCATCAAATAGTATATAATATGAATACTTAAATACGATGTATTTTTTCAATTTATTTATTTTTTATCAGATACCTGAATAAAGACTCCTATATATTATACATTATTTATTTAAATACATTATCTCAGTAAGAGAGGACCGCCGCGGCTTCACTCACTTGGTGTCCATGGTGTCATGTCGACGCTGGGAGTTGGACTCCATGGACTGTATGAAGGTGAACTAGGGGTGGGGGTCGCTGGGGTTGGCTCAGAAGAGCCGCCTCCGCTCGTGTATGACGTCATGCCGCCTCCATCCACGGGCAGCCGGCTGGAGCGGCCCATCGAGAATCTGCTGCTGTCCCTGTATCAACGTAACACGTCAGTATACTCTTGACAATTTGGCTCCTATTAAAATCAAATGTAATGAATTTATTGTATTCCTATACTGACTTGAATTATACAGCTAAATTTAAAATGTAAAAGCATCATGCAATTGATTCCTTTTATCTTAATAAATATATTTGATCTATATATAATATGTAATGTTAAATGTGTTCTATTGTCTAGCTATTGTAGTATTATAACGATCTGATTATAATTGTATATTTAATACGAAGCAAACGAATTGTTAATTTCATTTCTGATTCAATATGTGACAATCTGAAGTCTGTGTCCATATAAGTCACAATTTGTCATTAATCGAACGACTAATTTTGTAAAAACAAATTTTTTGTCATCCTTGGCCATCTTGTCTAAAATTTATTTAAACTGACGTTCCCCGTTTACGAGTTTTCCAAACTCTTAATTGGGATTTATTGTATTATATAGACTTTGTAAAGTGTCATACAACATATTATATGTTGTTGTTGTTTTCTGAATAAACACATTTAAATAAAAAAATGCATTTTTATTGCAATGTTTGGGAATAATAAAGAGTGCACATAATCTCCCTCTATCTCTCTAAACTTCTCGCTGCATGTGCAAATATATAATATTTACCTGCACTTACAATCAATGGGCGCGATTCACGAAGCAGTTAGCCAGGTTTCTAACCACGTTTAAATGAACCACGTTTAACTAGGTGGTTTAATACGTAAAACAGGTATAGTAAAACATGTATATATAAATATAATAATAAAATTCACCCCACCTTTTTATTATCGTCAAATGTAATTTTGAAGAAAGACGCTACGCACAAATACCATCATATATACACATATAATATTACATAATATTATTGAATAGTTGAACTTTAATATTGTACTCCTAGCTATATACTACATTATTTGAAGACCTAAGATGTCATGTAATCAAGAACATCATTAAATTTGTGAAAATATTAGTATTTACTTGAAATAAGAAAATATTCTATGGCTGTACCATATACGTCTTGCGACAGACTATATAATAATATATGCATATTTTATCGTGCGTGGATATGATAACTTATATCTTCTGTATAGTAGCTCTAGTCTCCGCACGGGCCTGTATACTATACAATTAAGCTAGGTCCAGTAAATTTGATGTTCCGATACGAAGCAAAGTGCCTTTGTTTATATAATTCACAAGGCTTCATTGTGGTGGTTGGACACAAGAAATTTGGGCTGAACATACCGGTGGCGTGGAGTTGGGTATCTGGGCGAGCTGGGCGCCGCGGTGTCCCGTTGCTGCTGGTTCATCCCCATAGGACGAGGGGGTGGCGTCCCTTCACCTGTTGGACACTCGCCGTTCGTTGGACTGTAACAATAATAACATTATTAACAATAATAACTATTATATTACGTAATGTAAACTATATACCGTACATACGTGCTTTCTGTGTCCTACTATTCCTATATACTATATACAGTCTGTAGTCAATTAAGGTAAGAAGTATTTAGGATGGCTAAAATTTTAAAATATTGATATAGACTGCATGACTGTGTGCACAATGAAATTATTTTCAAGTTTTAATTGTTTTAGAGTTTTACCTTGCGAAAAGCTTGGATTTTGGAAACGATCGATGCTGTATCATATATATGGAGACAACGATTGTGCCATATATAAATTATATATCATATATATACAGAGGGTGTTTACATGAATCCCCTTTGGCATTATAAACTTGTAATACATCAAATTGAAGCCTGACGTTGTATATTTTTAAAAATTGCAACTTAAGAAAAAGCATTGCATGGACTTCTGTTCTTGAAAGAGGAGCAAAAGCAGCTGTTTTTGAGAATAATTCTGAGCTCTATAATATAATCCACAGTGTATATTTTTAAAAATTGAAACTTAAAAGCATTGTGCTGACTTGTCTTCTTTTGTAACGAAAAAGGGAGCAGAAATTGCCGTAGCGAAAAAAGGAGCAGAAATTGCCGTTTCTGAGCTCTATAATCCACAGAATCAGCAGTTAGCTGCAACAGATTGATCTTATTTAAACTGACGCTTGTTTGCCATATATTGGCTACAAAAATTACCTCAAGGCTTCTCCACACTATTGAACACCATTGGTTACCATTGGTGTGGTGAAGTGCGAACTGACAAAGAACATTTGTTACTGGCACCAAGAGACCAGATTTCTCACGCACCTACGTTAAATATTAGTCCTACGTACAGTTACCGTTTGGTGCATTCTGTGTTCTGTGACTGCATCATTGGATCATTATTTTTCAATAAGCCCATGGTCAGTTGGAACAATTACATGGACATGCTAAAGCAGTATTATGCAGCTGCTACAAGCCGAAGAAGAGTATAGGGACTTCCACATCACATTCCAACATCTGCAGTGCGGGATATTCTCAGGTCTTTGGATCAGCCGTGATGGACCCACGCTGTGGGCCCCTAGGTCTTCTCGCCCCATCTGACTTATTTCCATGCGGCTATATATGTGAAAGACACAGTCTTGAACACATCAGTGCGAGCTAACTCTAACAGTCATTGCACTGCTGCCTACCATCGAGTCTGTCATGCCAGAGATACTGCGTAATGTGTGGGGCGAGCGGGCGAGCTAGAGGTCCATCTGGACATGCGTGCAGGGGTACCAATAGTGCTTATGTGAAGAGGCACTTGTAATCAAGTGCGAGTTTAAATAAGAACAATTAGTTTTAGCTATAAGCTATAAGTAATGATTTTGTGCATTCTGGAACTAGGAAACTGCCATTTTTGTTCCTTTTTATTTCAAAAAGAAGACAAGTCCAAGCAAAGTTTAAAAAAAAATTAATTTCAATTTTTAAAAATTTGCATAGTTAAGCTTTTATGTATTACATGTCTTTGTACCCATCGAACATCATGCTTTAATTTACCTGCCAAAATTTGTGAAGGTAATAATTATTATAATACATGGATTATGGTTAATGGAGTATCGACCTCAAAAATTTTTATTGCAGAAATGGATAGAGCATGCAAAGTTATGCTACCCTGATTTTTTTCAGATTTTTTTGAGCCCGGGAACTATTTTTAAAAAATTATTGAACGTCCTTTTTGTGACGTCACGCGGCGGCAAGTCCTATTTTTTTCTTAAGGAGCGGCGTCTCGTGACGTCACAAAAAGAACTTTCAATAATTTTTTAAAAATACTTCCCGGCTCTAAAAAAGCTGAAAAAAAAATCAGGGTAGCATAACTTTGTACGTTATATCCATTTCTGCAATAAAAAAAATTGAGGTTGATATATACCTCATTATATAGAATATATACATCAATAGTTCAGTTCAGTGATATACATTCAATTATATATCAGTGCATGCATCTTGTGGGATTAATGCACGCAGCTCTCTATGATGCCATACTTACATATAATTGGTACAGTCTTCATGCAGGAAGCTGAGCGCCTTGTCGAGGATGTGTGTGGCGAAGCGCGTGGCTGGGCCCGTCAACCCCGCGTCGCACTGTCGCCGCGTTTCTCGCAGCACGCACTCTCGGAACCAGTGGTGCGAGCTGCAATAACACGAACCAGCTACAGTCACAGTAGGAGCAGCAGACTCACAATACAATGTTCATTGTATTGTAATCAAAAAGCATACATACATACTTTCTTTAATTAAAGTTAACGGCAACGCGAACATGTATCATTAAGCTACAATATTATTTTGTTGATTATCAATATTATCATTCATAACAAATTTATAATGAAAGTCAAGTCAAGGGCGCGTGGCCGTGAAATATGATAAGAGTCGTGTAACCCTTGGTCATAACTGCATTACTCCCACATATGTATTCTCGAGTGCGTGACATTGACATATACACTGTATATTATTATATAGGTCATTATTTGATAATAACATATTATTGTACAGTAAAAATACCTATTAAAAGCAAGATATTACTGACAAGTGAGATTCTGATGATGAAATATTTTGGCATATACGTATACAATAATGAATATTTTATTATTTTAATAATTACATTCATAGCAATAAAATGAGTATATACAAAATATTTTTATATAATATATACATGCATGATCAAAAGAATACGCATACATTCATAAAAATGAGCCGTTAGCTAGGTCTGTTCGTAATAAATTTACGAATCGATAAATAATCAGAAACCATCAGTGTGGAGAAGGAGAACACATAGAAAAACTCGATTCTTGATTATAATTTTTTCTTTACAAAAATACCTATAATATTATGTTAACATATTATATCAGAGAGTGAATTACACACATACATGTATTTAGTGTATTTTGAATAAACTCATGGAATCGCATGGAATGTTGACATATATAATGACATATATTGAACGATTGAAAATATGTTTTTCAGTTTTAAATTATAACATAACCCACAAAATTTAAGGCCTAAAAAGATTTCGATGTGTATATTTTGAAGTGAAAGTCTATACAAACATGTAATTATATAAACATATAATATACTGTACATATATGAGTGATATATATTATGACCATATCATATAGTGATCGAGTGATTTTAAAAATGATAAGATTTCAATCTTAATAAGATTGATAATACTGCTCTAAATTCAGTTCCTAATAATTGGTAAAATATTATGTTGTATTTATTCTTATACTATCTTTAGCATCTATTTCCTTATTTTTGTATATCAAATGTCAGTGTCAGATTAGAATAATGATCGAGGTCTATGACTTTTCAAACCACGATAATTAGTAAATTTAGTTTATACAGTTGCTATGCATGCATTGTATATGTATACGGTCCATTACATCGATTTTAATTCCCAAAACGTCAAGGCTGGCATAAATTATGTTTAACAACTTAAGTGTAGGTAGAGTGATTGACTGACCGCCACACGCGGTAATAAAAATCAATGCGACCGCTCGACTGCGGGAAACAAAAATTAAGTGAGTATGCAACCTGTAACGTAGACAAGCACAAAAAGAAGCATAATTCTAAGGCGCTCACAATGTAAATGGCCGCCAATTTAAATGAAGCTGTATTATTGTATTCTTTCTTAAGAGAAATATATTAAAATATCCATTTATACAAAAACTGCTATAAAGGGAAAAGGTTTATACTTTTTTAGGAATTTTTACGTTTCAATCTTTAAAACAGATAATGAATGCTTGTCAGGTTTTTGATTACGTCAAATTGATGATATATTATAGGAATCAAAAGCATTTTACTGCATGATGGAAATAAAAAATATTAAAACTTCATAATTCAAATGCATTATACCGATTATACGTTACAAAAACAAAACATAAATCTCTGCATTGCACCATCAATTTATAATTTATATATAAATATACATACGTAATTATATATATAAATATATATAAATAAATATATATAGGCATATTTAGAGAGGAAAATTATTCCATTATGGCTTATCTTTTTATAGTTGTAAACAATAACTTTAATAATGTGGGATTGCAAAGCTCGCTCGCTGCATGCTTGTGATCTTGTGTTCTTGTGATCAATACCTCGCCGCAATAAAGCAATTTTCTATTCTATTCTATTCTATTATTGAAAAAGAGCAGAAATAAATAAGATTTTTCTTCTTTCCTTACTAAAATTATAAATAAAAATTATTCAGACACAACAGGAAGAACCCCTCAAGTTATTTTATGTCTGTGAAAACATTTTTCTTTTTATTATTTCGCAGTAGTTGCATGTTTGAATTTATTCTCAGACTAAAAAATGTGACTAAAAATACCACCTTGTTTCGTTTTTGAGCATGGGCCGTAATTAGCATTGTAGCATTGTTCTTGTCATTAACTAATTAAGGTTATATGTTAGAAACGTCTTGTAAAGGATGAATAGTTAGGGTTTTTTATTATGGGAAGAAGTATGGAAGGTGATGATGAGAGTGCCAACAATGCCAACATGCAAGGTATGAGTTGATTTTGGGTCAGACTAAAAATATCAGAATGCTTGCTATTTCAGTTATTTACCAGCAGATGTGAACGCGTGAGGTGACCGGCTGTTGGCCCGCCACGATGTCAGCAAGATGGCGGTACTGCGAACCACAGTGGGCCTCTTCAGTCAGTGTAGATTTGATGCACTTTGCATGGCTTAGGTACTCTGTGGAAAAACAAAAAAACTCTTAGGAAGTGCATGATATATGTACACATTCACTATACGTTTACATGACGGTGTTTAATGCGTATTCGTTGACGACGGATAATGTTATTCTTATGAGGCGTCGTCAACGGATGCGTTACACCTTCATATGTAAACGTAGTGATTGTACGACAGTACATGTATGTACATATATTTTTTGCCTTAAGTTCTCACAATAGTTCTCAAAACAAATTTTGTTACCTCTTTGCTGAATTTTAGCTATTTTGCTTTAAGTAATAGATTTATGCCATGCTTTTAAGTTTGAAAGCTATAAATATACCTATACGTCCTTTACAGAATAATCACAATTTAATGCTATTGCGATTTTGCTTTTAAAGCAAACTTGATTTTCAAACTTTAATTTTCGAATAAAATTAATGTAGCATGCACTGCTACTCGTTCCTATAACCTACGTCCTACAACCTATTCCTACACAAGGACTGAGAAGAAGCCTAGTTTCTTTTTTTATAAAATAATATATGTATTAAAAGAAAATATTTAAGAAATCTGACAAGAGTAAGAATTAATTTTAATTTATTTTAATTTTTTATTTTTATTTTAATTATAATTTTAAAAGTAGCAGTGTAGGTTCCCAAGATTAAGTCGACATAATTCAAAATTTGGATTTTATCAAAACCCCTATATGGATGCTTTGTTATAGGACTCCTAGGCCGGTTCGCGACAGTGAGCGCTATAAGCCTGAACCTGGGCGTGAGCCTTCCTGGAGCCACCATCGGAGCAGATCCTATCCTAACTACCCTGGTGATAGATATTTAGCAAATATGTAACATCCTTGAGTTACTTCCACCCGGGGTGGACCACCCCGCTTCCGGCCGCGATCATCCATTACTGTGTCTAAATTCTTAATTATGTAACATAAGTTTGGATAAAATAAATAAAAAGGTTTGATAAAAATAAATAAAAAAATAATTAATATTATAACTCAATGTAGATTATTAGATTCACACACATACACTGTTCGCTGACTATGGGATAGGGGGAAGGGCGATTTACCCCAATACAGATCCTTTTTGGAATACCATTCAAGGTGAAACACTCATGAACTATCATTAACATATTTTATAATATACATACATATATATATATATATATATATATAATTATATATATATATTATATATATTATATATATCATATTTCCTAAAAATATTTTACCACTTACTATATATATATAATATATAATAATATTGTATTGTTAATAACTGTAGGCCGTAGAATTTGAACAAAAAAAATAATAATAATAAATAAATAAACAGCGCTACAAGGTGATCGATACATATAAATGTATTTATCTCAGTATGTGCATAGCTAATTAATTAATGAGTAATGGTTCCTTGCAAATTGCAGAGAGTGCAAGTTTTATATTGTATTAATTTCCAGGGTTCCTGTTCCAATACTGTATTTTAGTATGTAAGAATTAAATAATGTATTAATCTTCAATTTTACATTAATTTGTCATTAATTCATCTAATATTAGTAAAAATGTAATTTTGTATGAATTGAATGTACTTATTAATTCAATAATAAGTACATTATTAGTGTAATGTAATTATTAGCGAAAGCTATCAAATAAATTTCATTTCATTTCATTTCATTTCATTTCACTTACTATTTTCTTACATTACAATTTTAATTTTGTTGGTCATATTTAAATTTTCAGAGTGTATATAATTAATAATTGTCATAACGCCATAACACATCATATTTGCTATAATATATACTGTAAAATTTCAATATTGTACAAAGTATAAAGTGTTTGTCATGTCATAAATAATATTATAAATTTTTAGCACTCAAAAATTTTTACTGATTGTTCTTGATAGCATGATGTAAGAATTTTTCAGTATTGTGCATGTATAATGTTGTGATTGAGATACTTATAATGTTTATTTATGTATACACGATAGACTTAATTATATGAATGAGTGAATATATAGAAGTAATGAACAAATTGGGTTTATTATGTCAAGGCCGTGATCAGACTGATCAGTATATAGTTATTTTTTTTATATTTTTTTTTTTTGTATATAGTTTCGAAACCAAATCTAGCAGCGCATGTATAATATATCTATTATATATTCATCAGGGTGAATATTTGTTGTGCTACATTTTATATTTTAGTTTTTAGTACGGCAATGATAATACTGTGAGTTACGCACCTGCTTGGTATGGCGTCTGGGTGCACATTTGGTGGACAGAGTCGACAGACCTCTGCACGGCCTGATTGAACTGTTCACGTCTTGCGGGAGAGAAACATCGGTCGGTGTAGTGCTTCACGCAGTCCACGAACTTTGCCCACGTCCTGTGTACGGCAAAAATATCATGTCAATTAAGTTAATTAACGTAATGGCAAAAGTTAAGTCACGTAACCCAAGGTATAGTGAAAACCTTTGAGTATTTTATGGTATTTACTTGTAGATAATGATTTCACACCACAATTAGGTCTAATTAACATGCTATTAAATTGAATTAATATAACATGGCAGAAATAATTCGATCTCGTTTATTCAGTCTTGCCCCTTTATTGAACCGTATAACAAGTTATTGTAGGCTTACAGTAGTCCTATATTGACACAATATTTAGTTTTTATCTTAAAAAATCTACATTTGTTCTCTTCTGCCTCACTGCCTGTAAATTTAACTTAACTTGATATTTTATTTTTTTTTCAATCAAACAAATATAATTATTATAAATAATGAACAGTAAAATTATATTAGTATCATGATATTATTTTATTGATACAATCCTTACTCCTTATAGCCTTGCCCGTAGGATATATTGTATTATAATGTAAGCGAAAAAGTTGTGTTAAAATAAACGTTTCTCCTTTGAAGATTTTTTTTTTTTTTTTAAATGTGAAATTAAATAATTTCCATGTACTTGGCGAAAATCAAGTTGATATACATTGATGACTATATCACACATCACATATCTGTGCATGTGCAATTTTTTTTTTATTTATTTATTTTTACTTTATTTTATTATTATCATTTGCTATAGAGTCAGTCACCCACCGCACACAGTTATGTAAAATATGAAATATAATAATAATATTATAATGAATCATCTAACTTGGCTATAACGGAACTGTGCATAGTAGTTTCCGGTGGCAATATGGAACTGGGACGCTGTAATTTTTTCCCCCATATCATAGGTCCCTGACCGCAATATTTAATTTACGGTCTCTCTTGTGCAGCATTTTTTATTGAAATAGTTTCAGAAAATAATACATCAGAATTGACAATGATAGTTAACAAATAAGCAATAAAAATGAAACAGATAGCGCACAATTTATACCAGAAAACTTCAAATAAAGGTCTGTTGTAAATACACAATCAGAAATAATAGATTATTATTGATGAACCTTTCTGAAACATAAGGATCAACCATTATAATAATAGATTATTTCTGTTTGTGTATTTACGTTTATAAAAATGTCATCACTTTGTTAAGTTTTCCAGTTATCTCGTGATCTATTCAATTATTTTCTCTATATATAGCTATAATACTTTCATGGTTTTAACAAGTAAATAATGCATTTTAAGAGAGATTTAATGGCACGGAGAGGGGGTTTTGGGGGAGGAGGGGGGGGAGAGAAGAAGAGAAATGATGAAAATTTATTTTATTATTCTCAATTAATTAAAAATATTGAATTAATTTACGCCTTTAAAATTTTGTTAACTTGTTACAATTCGTCCTTTCAAATAAAGTACAGATTTCTTGAAAATCTACGATGCACGTTTTTTTCAATTTAATTAATTTATTCATTTATTGCATACATATGCAATATATGTATAATACATAACATCTTCCTTTATTAAATAATTTAATTCAATAATAAATATAAAATAATAACTGACGTGCAAGTAACAAAATAATTGCAGATAAATGCATTATAACTGGAAGACATAACAAACGTGCAGCTTCTCACCTGCAGACCTGGTCGATGTCAGCCATGTTGTCTGGGAAGACGAGGCGCGGGTCCCTGATGAGAGGGTCCGCCATGGCTATACACGCCTGGTACTCACGTGAATCACACGTGCTTCCCATCGTCTCTCTTGTCCACGCTGCATGTGCAAGACCTACAACATGACATCAAAATTCAAATTCAAATTTCTTTTATTTATCCATTCTCTCCTACAATTAAAATATTACAGTAGACTTTTGTTGAGGTTAGTAGGATACGTAGCTCTTGACGTTATAAAAACACTTATCCAACAACAAATCTTTAACACTCAAATGAAAGTTCTTGAGGTTGTCAATACATTTTATATTTTATGTCACTTGGTAGCTTATTATAGAGACTTAACCATTTCAGAAATGGCAAAAGGCCTATGTTTATACATGTCCAGTCTACACCAAATTGGGGTTATCACATTAAATAATGTTAACATTCCTCGTATTATAATTATGATTCACTTCATGCTGTCTGAACTGTGACATATTTTTTTTTAACATAGTTTACACATTCACTGATAAAAATACATGGCAGAGATGAAATTGCATGTTTGTTTTTTTTTTTAAATACAGGCACACATGAAGCTCTTTTCTTAACAAAACATATCAGTCTACTACACATTTTTTTTTAATATAAATAATTTATGAAAATCCACAGAATCCCCCCAGCATATAATGCCATATTTAATTATTAAGTAAAAATTTGCATAAATAAAAAAACTTTAAGCATTCCAATCCCACCAATTCCATATCGTGTCTTAATTCACCGATTGCAAATATCACAGATGCCAATTTATTACAGATATAATCTATATAATTATGATTAACCCATCGCAAATTCTTATCAATTCCTAAGAATTTTGTTTGTTCTTTGCAAATCTACTGAAATGGATTCTACGGTTGCATTTTTATTTTTTATTGTATTTTGAAATTATAAAATTTCAGTTTTTTTAACATTTAGTACTAGTCCAATATTATTCAGGTATTCTTTAACTTTAATTAATGTTTTTATAATATAATCAGAGAGCTGTACATTGTTATTCCCCGTAATTTTCATATTTGAGTCATCCGCATATTGAACAAAAAGAGTATAATTTTCAATTAAGGTTAACTCATTAATATATAACGTATATAATATAATATATAATAATAGTATTAATATTTGTAGAGATACGAGATGTACACTAAACAATTTGTATTATGTACATATTATATTAATAAATTTTTATAATGAATGATCTCAATGATCCTCTCCAATTTCTCTTTTGAATCAGTGAGTTGTTTAGCGTGTTAAGGACGATGCTGATGGTATAGGCATAGAAAATGTATGTGCACGGTTCGTGACAACATCACCGTGTCCCAGCCCAGCAGCTTCCGACGGACGGATCACACCGACCATAATATATACCTATACCGATACTTACTAGCTGTATGTACCACGCACACACACAGCGTGCACTATGTCCAGATGAAGTAAAAAAAGGACAAAGCTAAAAGGCCGAGAAGAAATATCAACCATGCATGCAGTTTTAATTATCATGTATTTTATTCATAATTGTTTAATTTAAAAATAATATAGCATTTATTTTGTAAGTCATGCAGGCATTTCTTTTCACTCCAGATGCATTTAAATTATGCATGCTTTAAATGTAGGATATAAATAGTAGTAAATATTGTGTAATTGTAATTGTACCTACATATTTATCATGCAGAATATAAAAAAAATTACTAAACGCTTTATTCCTTACATGTATCGTGCTTGCGTTATAATCTAATAGAAAAAAATGAGGTAATTCGTATCTTCCATGTATATATTTTAGTTTAGTCATAAAAAAATAATTAATAACTGAAGCTAAAAAAGAAATACTAATAATTAAAACCAAACTGCAATTAAGATCTTGCAATATTATAAGCAACAGAAATAATAGAAGCAATAGAATACTAGTTTTATTGAAATCCAGCTGTGACATTGTTATTTCCTAAACTTCTTAAATATTATTATTATTATTGAAATACCACCAGCTAAGAGCTGCTTGTTTTGTGTCGTGGTGCGCGATGCGCATCGTGGTAAGCGATGTGCCACGGCTGGCCACGTCTTAGCGGAACACAGGCACTGCCCACTGACCTCCTTACACACTGGCCGACCAGCTCTGAAGATGAGTCCATCAACACAACGCTCGGCAAACGTTGTAATACTCTACTATGGTGTAATGAATTTAAATTCCAAACTTTCTAATCTAAGGCGATATATAAGGTTTTACCATATATATATTATTAGTCTTTTATTAAACACAGAAAGTGTACATATTAACAGCACTAGAAACATACATTATAGAAAAACATTACAATAGAACACATAAAACATACATACAAAACATATATAATAGTTACAGAATAATAGAACAATAGAAAATGATAATAAAACAATATAAAATAAAATAACAGATGATACTAACAGCCTGTTACATCATAATAATAATATATCATATATATAATCACATATATAAAACAAAATATGACATAGAAAATAGATAGAATAAAAAACTTATTGCTTCATTGCTATTCAAAATCTATAGACTATATGAAATCTCCCCTGGCATAATCGCTAATAGGCTTAATTCTAGATTTACAGATATTTAAATGATATTGGCTACAATATTCATTACATAATTTACATACACAAGATTGTTCAGCTTTATGATAACCAGAAGATTTACAAATTAGATGGTGGAAGCCGTGAACAGCCTGGCGAGTTAAGACATTTCTAACATTGGATCTATCCAATTGGGGCAGACACCAATGTTTACATGTCATAGCATCAGTGCTGTAAAACTCAGGATTAATATCCTGAGCTTTTTGATTCCTGACAGCTATAAAATTGGAATATTGATCTGTCGTTGGAAGTTTAAACATTTCTTTGATTTCTGTAATAAAATAATTGGAATCTATCAGTTTATAGGCCAGTCTAGTTTCGGTAAATTTTGACAGACACAGTAATCTTTTAACAAACATGGCTTTTACTGATTCTAATTTATCAAAATCGGATACAGATAAATGAGGCCATACAATTTCAATACCATAAGTAGCCACAGGGGCGACTTTTAAATTGAATAGTTTGAGCCCTGTTTTGACGGATAGACCAGACAGCCCTGAGATAGTGTACATAACAGTGATAGCGTTCTTACATCTTTCTGTTATATGTTTAGAAAAAGAATGCCCTGTCATTTGAAGTATTATGCCAAGATATTTAAATGAATTTAGAAATTCAATCTTTTGACCGTCACAATAAATTTCATCGTTTTTGCATAACGGTCCGCCTCTTCTAAACTTAACAACCTTGGTTTTCTCTGTGTTAATTTCTAGACCATTTGTTTTGGCCCAGATGGATAGATTATTTAGCGCTTTTTGTAGCTTGACTTTGCTCTTTGAAATAATAGCAAGATCATCTGCATATAAATTTAGTACGACTTGATCATTTTCATTTTCACAGTTTATATCTTTTGTAATCTCGGCTATATCTGCAGTAAAAAGATTGAAAAGAAGAGAGCTGCTCGGGTCTCCTTGCAAAACTCCGTTAGATTGAATAATATTACTAGAACATGATAAGCGATCTTGAACACATACATAATTGATATTTAGAATAACAGCTAAGATATTCAAAATTTCAGAAGGAATTACTTTAAGTGACTTCAGCTTTTCAATGAGCAAATTTATATAATATATATATGGTTTTTATCACCTCACACTTACTTTCATTATGAACCTAATTGTCCTAATATTCCTCAATTTATGATGTAGGCTTATCATTTAGTAATTAAAGTGATTAAGACACGTAGTTCTCAAGATTTGGAATTATATTATTTTTTAATTCATGTAGCTTCAGGGCTCAAGATATCACCTTTTCCTTTATATTATTAGTCTTTTATTAAACACAGAAAGTGTACATATTAACAGCACTAGAAACATACATTATAGAAAAACATTACAATAGAACACATAAAACATACATACAAAACATATATAATAGTTACAGAATAATAGAACAATAGAAAATAATAATAAAACAATATAAAATAAAATAACAGATGATACTAACAGCCTGTTACATCATAATAATAATATATCATATATATAATCACATATATAAAACAAAATATGACATAGAAAATAGATAGAATAAAAAACTTATTGCTTCATTGCTATTCAAAATCTATAGACTATATGAAATCTCCCCTGGCATAATCGCTAATAGGCTTAATTCTAGATTTACAGATATTTAAATGATATTGGCTACAATATTCATTACATAATTTACATACACAAGATTGTTCAGCTTTATGATAACCAGAAGATTTACAAATTAGATGGTGGAAGCCGTGAACAGCCTGGCGAGTTAAAACATTTCTAACATTGGATCTATCCAATTGGGGCAGACACCAATGTTTACATGTCATAGCATCAGTGCTGTAAAACTCAGGATTAATATCCTGAGCTTTTTGATTCCTGACAGCTATAAAATTGGAATATTGATCTGTCGTTGGAAGTTTAAACATTTTTTCCTTTATATAGTACTTTTAGGAGAGAAATCCGCCAATCCTCTTGGATTTTGGATTTATCCTTGTTCTATAAGCATAGGTTGAATAGTGTGACTAATAAAGTGCAGCTAATTTTTCTAGCGTATTTTTAATATGTTCATTTGTTATGTTAATAAAATTATCTGGACCAGTAGCTTTTTTATTTTTCAGTTTATTAATCATGTTTTTTTACATCGGGCAAAGTTATCGACTCACAAGACACTGAGCTAACGTAATAATTTATATTCTCTTCAAGATGAAGAAAATCTTGTTTACTGAGTGAATATTTCACTAAAACATAAAAAATTGTCTTAATACTAGATATAATTGGTTCGTGTTTAGGCGCATTGTACACAGATATTCCACCAAATGGCCTTCCCACATTTCCATCATGAAAAACTAGACTATGGACAGAATAGAAATGGTCAATATCACATTTTTCTTTTTTGTGAATGTTTCAACAAACATTAGTAAGTCTATATTATTTCCAAACTCCTCTCCACTTTTTTTTCTTTTTCTTGATTCGTTTATTAGGTAATTTAGTCCTGCAATTAACATTCTAAAGAATGGAGGATAGGGATGTTACTTGGGATACAATTTCTTCATTTATTGCGAGAGGCCTGTTGTGGAAGAGGTGGAATAGGGTGCAGGAGAGCAATAGAACTATGGACAACTGTAGGGAGAGGTGAGAATAGGTACGCAGTATTGGGTGATTTATAGTGCGAGATAGTAGGTGAGGAGCTGGGATCGTAAAGGGTAAAGGGGGCACAGAAAATTATTTCATTCCTGATCACTGGTGGTGGCCGAGGGATTAAAGAAAGTGGTGGTGGGTATATACCTATATACTTTTTATTGGTGTTGATACTTTGACACGACATAATTTTGCGGTAAGCATAATATAACCCTGAAAGTAAGGCAAGGCAGTGCAAGGGAAAAAAAGGGTTAACGATTTAAGTCTCCCAAGAAGGGCTACTGCTAGTAATTGAGGTCAGTGCCTGATGGAGATAATCTCCCCGGTACATTATTCACCTCGGTCGCGTGACGTCATCAGATAAAAGCATTGATTCCCGGCCTACCGGCTCCTCTATACCGTCTATCTCTGCAAGCTAGCCGCCATGTTGTTATTATGAACGCTTTGGCATGTCAGTCACCCACTGTCCAACTGCGAACAGGAGTCGCGCTCTTAAAATATTTATAGAAACTAAACAGAGCTGATATTCTTGCGTGGGAATAAATCTATTTATATTATATGACTTTCTTGAACACTTATAAGAAGAGACTTATCGATATCACATATCCTTGCATAGTATCAGCCGACACCAAGGTTCTTACTTCGCTGATGATACATTTTTCATTGAAAAATAATATGTATATATAATCTTATATTATATATATGATCAAAAATGGTTTTTACCGGGCACTTGACGCAGTGGTATACGCCTCTGATTCGTAATCGGATGGTCGTGAGTTCGATCCCAGCCATGCACCGCCAAACTTTTCACAAGTGGCGGTTGCTAAAGAACACCCACTCGTGCATCCGGGAGGTGATTGATGGCATCCTCCATCAATTGCCGATCATCCTGACTGAGGTTTCCATGGTTTCCTCAGTTACAACCAGGCGAATGCTGGGATGGATTGCTTAGGCCATGGCCGCCCCGGTTTGGAAGGGACCCACAAAAGTAGGGTCTACGAAGAGCCGGGAGGTTAAATTCAGTCACTTAATTGTGGCCAGTACCCTATAATAGGGTTCAGTTGAGAAGCTAAAAAAAAAAAAAAAATGGTTTTTGATCAAAGACGGATAACGATCAAATGGAAATATATGGATATAAATGTCTGCAGAAATAGCCTAAATGCAGTTATATTTTAATATCGGCACAACTCCTAAATTAACTCCCTTTGTATAAATATATATAATATATATAATGCAATCTAAACTTTCAAAATATATCTACAGGAATTATACATACATGACTGAAATACAGAATATATACATTTTAGATTTATTAATATCTTTTATACCCATTTGTCACCTATAAAAATGATGTTAAAACACAAATCGAGACGATAAAATATCTAAATATGATGACGCACGATTCATTTTATATTTCAAATTATACTTTCCAAGTACAATAGCCTTGCGTGTGGTTGGTGGTGCGTGCATTAAACCAGAAATTTATAACTATCGTCCACCACAAGCCACTTAAGGGTAGCTATAGCTTGCTGTTTGTAACGCGACAGTAAGGCCAGGGCGGACACGCCATCAAGTCGGTCGGCCAAGGTAATGTCACGTAATGGACACTGCATGACTGTGTGCATGCAGACATCATGTTAGCCAGCCAGCCGACCGACACTCACCATCACATTTCATGTAGCTAATTATTTTACTGTGGACTGCGCACAGATTGTCATCCTGATTAAATTTGCATACTGAAGGTCAATCACCGTGATTTGAATTTGAACAGTTTTTTTTATTATACATATATGTAGAGTACATGATATACTATATACATGCTTTGTTATTTCAAGAGCTTAATAATACTCTTTAATTTGTTTATAGAACTCATTCTTTTCCTCTTATTGCTCTTGTTTCTTTAAAGAGTTTAAAGGGATTATCGAGGTTTTATTTAAATATCATATATGAACCTTAACATTTAATATACCTGCAAGAACGGCGAAAAGTTAGTTACCTATAATAAACCATGTATATTAATTTTCATCTCTTATTGTAATTTATAATATTTGGTTTCACAAAAGAACCAAAATAGCATCAAGAATTCATTGATTGATGCATTCATTACTAAAATATTTATTAATATCTTAAAAAAAATGCTCGCATGTTGATCTGAAATGATACGTAACATAAATATGGTATAATTTTTATATGGTGCATATGATATGAGAACAATATCTGTCAATATCCAATCAACATTCAAATTTCATTACATTTATATATCATTCTCTTTTTATTTTTGATTCGTTTCGTGGTATTTTTCCCATCATCATTAAAATAAATATGTTTAGATTAACTGACAATATTATTATTAAGAATAATTTAGTTCAGTTTATAATAAGAAGAGTTTTCTTTTTTTTAAAAAAAATGGCTTTGCGTCAAAATCACATATAATGAATTAATTCAGATTTTTATAACAGAAGCAACAGTTACTAGATTTTAACTAGAAGTACTGCAATTTAGTAAGTTAATACAGTCTGTTTAAGTAACGTCATAAAACCTACGGTAGAGTACGAAAACTCTTTCATCTTGAATGAAGATCACTATTACAGTACTAGCTCCTTGTAAAGTTAGAAGAATTCGCCGGCAACTGACATTTATAGTTGAAGAGTTGACTTTTCTACCAGAAATAATCTTCTTATATATAACAGCAAAATCCAACTCTATTATGCCTGTAATTAAGTTTCAACTATGCAAACGAATAGTTCAAGAATGATCCATGAACGCACTTTTAAACTTTCATGCAATTTAATAATGAAAGAGAATTTTTCTTGGAATTTTCCTGATCTGGAAAAAAAATTTCAGCTATAAGATAAGCATGGCCAAAAGTGTCCATAAATCGCTAAATTGATAAATGAAATATAAACATTCTCCTTTCGTTATTTTTTTTACCCAAAATTATAATTTAATAATTTAAATTTTGAATCGCAAAAACTCCAAAATATGAAGTTCTATAAAGATGGAATTAAATGGAATAAGTTTTCAATTGCATATATTTTTTTCTGCTTGCATAAATTTTCAATTTGTATGTAGTTTTGTTGTATTTGAAATTTTCTTGTAACGAAAATTGTAAAGTAAAGTCAGAATAAATGCAATTACCAGCTGAGGTGCATTATGCATGTGCTATTTGTATATAGTAAGTGTTATTGAAATACATATTATATCAGTGAAGTTTCAATATCTGTTGACCTTGAAGGTGCTTATACATGCACCTCTATGTGTTTTTGTGTATATATACAGGTAAAAAACACTATACTCAGAGATTTATATAGCTTTTTACACATTACACAGAACATGAATCCATCGCATGTATTATGAACTACGATGCATAAATATATTGTTAGGTACAGTACATAGGTATAGGCGGGGGTGGGTGAGCCCGAGCAGACCTGTATGGCGTGTAATTGCTCTGATTTCCTGTGCTTTGCGGATGAAGGTGAGGGGAAGGTGGGAGGGGGGCCAGCGGGTGAGGGCGATCCCCGGGTCAGATTAGCACGCCCCATGGTCAGCAGCTTGTTCTGAGGGTCAATACTCGAGCTGGCTGGAAAGCAAATACGAAGGACATGCAGAACACGCTATTGTGAAATGCAGTTCTAAGAAAAAAAAAACATTATTTTATTATAAATTCATTTTGCATGTTTTATGTTGTATTTTTTAGTCTTTCATTAATTTAGTAATATGATATCAACGTTTTTCTTTCAATAACGTTAATTAATATTATATTGCATTAGTATGCATTACGTAAATGAAATAGTTTTTTTAAAGAGTTGCACAAAACAAATTATGCAATTTATTGTGTTGTAAGTTTATTAATTATAATTATAATTATAATTAGTTAAAAGTTTAACAGATTTTCAGGTGGAGCGACCTTTTTCTAATAAATGAATATTTAAGAGTAGTTTTGTTCTGAATTGCTGCAAATTAAAGAAATCCTATTTCTAATGTAAAGTATTAGTATACGTATTACATGTATTAGTATATATTAGTATATTAGTATTAATACATGTATTAGACAATCTTAGTACGTGGGAATAAGTACACATACAAGATGCACCAATCGCTTTTTCCTACTGATTCAATATGTACAAAGCGTATATATAGGCTCTGTAATTCATGGTTTGAGTGTTATGTTACGAATTAACATTTGTAGGTATAAAAATTAAACGGAAAACTATTTTTTTTTTATTTATCAATTGCTATCACTTTATTACTAAACAAAGAAGCATTTAATGCATTATAGCCACAACATTAATTTTTTTCCCCTAGCATGAGCTTGAACCTTGAGGCGGGATGTAATGGGTATAATTATATTATACTGGTAATATCTATAATTGAGGGAGAGGATAGTAGCCATGGCCTGTTACGCGTCCCAGCATTCACTGGGGTGAGACTGAGAGAACTGTAGAAAACTTCAGTCAGGACGGACACCTCTTTATTTATTTTTTTTATCAATTTATGCATATATAAAAGTGATGTCCAAAGCCTGGGGAACCACTCACAAGTGCATCACTGCACTGACTGCACTGACAAGTGAATGGAAAGCGAGACGGATTTACCCCCGGTAGGGAGCATTGTAATTTTTATTTGAAACAGTCTCCCAACCAAGAATTTGTACATAAACCACGTGCTTGACTTCAGTGATCTATAATAATAAGAACTACGTAGTAAATGCACTGCGCCACGCTCAACCACATTCTCATGTACTTAGAACAACTAAGTGCGCAAGCATGTCAGAGTATTAATGTTTGCTTTTGATTTTATGCATGTGTTTCCAATTGACATGACAAATTATTAGTTATAAATTATAAGAAGAAGAAAACTAATAAGCAAAGGAAAAGTTGAAAGGTTCTCAAATTTAATACAATTTAAAATACGCAGAGAAATGTAATTTTAATACAGAATGATATTTCACATTATCTTTCAAAATATTCCATTCACAGAATATTCCATTCACAGAATACCCCCCTCTATTCCATTCACAGAATTCCCCCCTCTATTAATGAGTTAATTTTACTACGCTGAAACGTCTGTCGTCGATTTCGCGCGACGGCACCCCCTTTGCCGGGGCCCAAATCGAAATTCCGAATCTGGCGATCGGTAGACCACCTCGGGGGGTACCTCTGAGCCGATTTTGAGCGTCCCGGAATTTTTTTTCGGGCCAGGAAAATTACCCAAAAGTGCAAACTCGCGATGTGTCAAAGAGGTGGTGGAGAAAAGGTGAGATATGGGTCCCCCCATAAAAAAATCGGGATTTCCGAATCTCCAAAAAAAATTCGAAAAATGTCAAAAAATTTCGGGTTTTTCGCGATTTTTCGGAGAAAAAAACCCTCAAAAACCTCGAAAGTTTCGAAATGTTTGATTTTGACGTCAGAAATGAAAAATAGACGAAATTTCACATAAAATGGGCATACTGAAAAATTCCGCAAAAAATGATGCCGTTTCGGCCCCGCGTCCCGGAAAAGGGTCTTTCCGGGACCCATTTATCTATTGGAACGGTGCGCGCTAGCGCACCGGTCCAATGAGACGAAATGGGCCTAAAAATCATGTAACCCGGGTCCATTCAAAAAAATTCGAAACAAGTCATTATTTTGGGGGGCGCAAAATTTTGAATTTTCAGCATAGGGAAATGCGGGTTAAAAGGGGTCACTTTCGGACCCCACAGCTCAAAAACTTACAGAGATAGCTCGATTCTGAAAGAAAAACGCTAGCTGGGTTTGTTCCGGACTACAAAACTGCTATCTTGAAAATTTCGAATTTTGAGTTTCGATTTTCAAAATCCCGGTTTTCCGGGACACGTACTCAAAAATCGGGCAAACCAGTAACTTTTGATACACCGAGACCGAGAATAAGTTGTGCGTCATGGTTTTTTACACCTTCTATTAAATTTTCAAAACGATCGAATCATTTTTTGCGAAGTTATGGCGCCCGAAATTCGAATTTTATTTTCGCCTCATTTCGCCATAAGGATTAACCCGGGAAATTTCACCCGAAAATGAAATTTTCGAATCTCGGGTTTTTAAATTTTTTTCTAAAGCAGTTTTTCACGAGGAATCCGAATATGGCCTCAGAATTGAGCTGCGACGAAAATCAAAATTAGGAAAAAATCTTGAAATTTTTCAAAACCTGACTTTTTTCGAAAAAAAATTAATAACTCAAAAAGTTGGAATTTCAGCGTTTTTTCGTGGGCACCGTTGGAAAGCCAGTAAAATTTGGCTCTAGAAAAATGAAATTTAAGAAACACGAGACCCATACAAAAAATCACAGAAAATCGCAAAGTTGAGAAATTTTGTGATTTTCGTCATTTTCCAGGTAGAGCAAATTTCCGGGTTTTTCTTTTTTCCGTAACTTTTTTTCTTTTGAATTCTGGGCAAAACGGAGACGGCTCCCCGCTCCAGGCTTCGCCTGTCCCAAACCTACTTTTTGACGAGCTTTTCAGCGGCGGGCTCAAAAATAAGATCCGACTTATGGTTCGTGACTTATGGCACGTTTTTGGAAATGCACTTTTCCTCGGCGTCCCGGAAAAAAATCCGGGACGCCGAATTTTGGGAACCATTTTTTCTGGACCCAAATTTTGTGCTCTTTCCATTGGTGTCATAAGATTTGCCATAAATCCCATAGGAGCCGAGATAATGGAGGGGGAAGGTAAAGACAATTTATTTTTATGGCTATTATTTGGTTTATGTATTATATCATTGTAATAGCATTACATTTACATATTTCTCGATGCGCCCGCTGCCATAACATGAAATCTTATGGAACTAGCGTTGCCAAACTTTGACATAACATGCATGGGATGTGCCTGCACCTGTCCTGCTATGTTTCAGCCTTCCATTGATTGATGTAAAAACAAATTAAGGGACGATCTTTGATCCGAGCGCTAAATAGCATTATATTTATTGATTTCTCGATGCGCCCGCTGCCATAACATGAAATCTTATGGGACTAGCGTTGCCAAACTTTGGTATAACATGCATGGGTTGTGCCTGCACCTGTCCAGCTATGTTTTAAGCTTCCATCAATCATCTTTCGACACTTTTAAGCGAGGATATTTGATCCGAGCGCCATTTGAGTTCACTTTAGCATGCTAAAACCACCCTCCATCCGTCTTCAATTTTCAGCGAGGCTGCGGTAGCAGCCGAGCTCCATTGAATATGACATATGACCTATGAGTGCTGGCTAACCTTCATCTAGCCAAGAATTTTAAAACATTTGCCAGAATGAAGCAATTTCTATATGCTAAGATTTAATTTTTATATATTATGCATGCAATTTCCTATGTGAAATGCATATAAATATGAAACTATTGCCGCCAAGGCTTTACAAATTCAAAGTATGATAATGTTATGATGTGGGCATGTAATAGCCTCTATTTGACAACTTTTAAGCCCATAAGCACGCCTCCATCACGTTTCTTTCTATGGAAACCACTGTACTTTTAAAGCATTTAGATGAGATGCGGCGCCAGCCCTGGAGGGGGCACAAAACATCACAGTATGATGAAAATCACCATGAACCTTCGTTTTAATGTCCTCTAACATAAAAATGTATATTTGCGAAAATCGGATAAAAATTGACCGTTTTTCGCGGGAATTTTGAATTTTTTTCAAAATTTCATGATGTATACTATGCAAAAATATAGCAAAATGGTCAAAAAAATAAAATTTTGAGATGAGCCTCATTTCCCACTATATCGACCGCGCTGAGTCCGAATTTTCAAGAATTTTTAGTCTCCGACAAAAATTGGAGCCAGGGGGGCCAAAACACGTGTTTTTCTTCATTATACATATAATATACTATGTGAAATGCATATAAATATGAAACTATCGCTGCCACGGCTTTACAAATTTAAAGTATGATAATGTTATGGTGTGGGCATGTAATAGCCTCTATTTGACAACTTTTAAGCCCATAAACACGCCTCCATCACGTTTCTTTCTATGGAAACCACTGTACTTTTATAGCTTTTGGATGACATGCGGCGCCGGCTTTCGAGAAGGCATGAAACATCACAGGGTGATGAAAATCACCATGAACCTTCGTTTTAATGTCCTCTAACATAAAAATGTCCATTTGCGAAAATCGGATAAAAATTGACCGTTTTTCGCGGGAATTTTGAATTTTTCATCAAATTTCATGATGTATACTATGCAAAAATATAGCAAAATGGAAAAAAAAAAAAAAAAATTTGAGATGAGCATCATTTCCCACTATATTGACGACGCTGAGTTCGAATTTTCATGAATTTTTAGTTTCGGACAAAAACTCGAGCCAGGGGCGCCAAAACACCTGTTTTTCTTCAATATACATATAATATACTATGTTTTCTGCATGAAAATATGAAACTATTGCCGCCACGGCTACACAAATTTAAAGTATGATAATGTTATGATGTGGGCATGTAATAGTATCTATTTGACATTTTTTAAGCCCATAAACACGCCTCCATCACGTTTCTTTCTATGGAAACCACTGTACTTTTATAGCATTTAGATGAGATGCGGCGCCGGCCCTGGACAAGGCATGAAACATCACAGGGTGATGAAAATCGCCATGAACCTTCGTTTTAATGTCTTCTAACATAAAAATGTCCATTTGCGAAAATCGGATAAAAATTGACCGTTTTTCGTGGGAAATTCGAATTTTTTAGCAAATTTCATTATGTATACTATGCAATAATACAGCAAAATCGACAAAAAAATAAAAATTTTAGATGAGTGTTATTTCCCACTATATCGACCACGCTGAGTTCGAATTTTCATGAATTTTTACTCTCGGACCAAAACTCGAGCCAGGGGGGCAAAAACACCATTTGGTTTTATTGTCAATATAATTGCCGTGATTTTATGCATGTTTTTATAATAAAAGGAATGTGTAAACGGGCTGACTTGAGTGGTGTGACCCGTCCCATGTAAAATTAACCCAGGAACTTGAATTTGACCAAATAAAAGACCAGAAGTGGACGGGGGAGGCGGGAAATTCAAATTTTGGTCAACATTTCATATAAATTATGTTTTTATGGTGTTATCAGTGTCGTTTGAGTAAACCGTTGCGGACGAACTCTGGACTGTTGATTGTCGGCTCCATGGCAACCGATTGTTTTGTTTGTTGGGCGACCGGTAATTTCAAATATTTTTAAATTCTCGCCGGCCACAGTTGACGTTTTTCGACGTTATACTCAACTTTTTGACATTTTAAGGTAAAGATTAATATTGTGTATTTTTTGTTGACTTCAAACTTTATTGAGCATTGATATTTTATAATTTAAACCAGTGACCGCTACCAGGTTCCTCTGATAAACCCCTTTCGCTATTCGGTTTCCCGGTTTCATCCGATTAAAAAGCTTTCTTTCCTACCCAACAAGGCCACAGACGGGTGTACCCTCAGGGTGTGGCTGTGCCTTGGGACAGCGTGCGGCCGCAGCACAACCTCATATGGTTCCTTTAAGTGGGAGCGCACAGCCACCCGCAAGACCGCACTCTGCCGAGTATTTCACTGCGGACGAACTCTCGACTGTTGATTGTCGGCTCCATGGCAACCGATTGTTTTGTTTATTAGGCGAGCGGTAAATTCAAATATTTTTTAATTCTCGCCGGCCGCCGTTGACGTTCTTCGACGTTTTACTCAACTTTTTGACATTTTAAGGTAAAGATGAATATTGTGTAATTTTTATTTACTTCAAACTTTATTGAACATTGATATTTTATATTTTAAACCAGTGACCGCTACCAGGTTCCTCTGATAAGCCCCTTTCGCTTTTCGGTTTCCCGGTTTCATCCGATTAAAAAGCTTTCTTTCATACCCAACAAGGCCACACACGGGTGTACCCTCAGGCCGTGGCTGTGCCTTGGTACAGCTTGCGGCCGCAACACAACCACATATGTTTCCTTTAAGTGGGAGCACACAGCCACCCGCGAGACTGCACTCTGCCGAGTATTTCGTTGCGGACGAACTCTGGACTGTTGATTGTCGGCTCCATGGCAACCGATTGTTTTGTTTGTTGGGCGACCGGTAAATTCAAATATTTTTTAATTCTCACCGGCCGCCGTTGACGTTCTTCGACGTTTTACTCAACTTTTTGACATTTCAAGGTAAAGACTAATATTGTGTATTTTTTAATGACTTCAAACTTTATTCAGCATTGATATTTTATAATTTAAACCAGTGACCGCTACCAGGTTCCTCTGATTAGCCCCTTTCGCTTTTCGGTTTCCCGGTTTCATCCTATTAAAAAGCTTTCTTTCATACCCAACAAGGCCACAGACGGGTGTACCCTCAGGCCGTGGCTGTGGCTTGGGACAGCGTGCGGCCGCAACACAACCACATTTGTTTCCTTTAAGTGGGAGCGCACAGCCACTCGCGATTACGCAATCTGCCGAGTGATTCGCTGCGGACGGACTCTCGACTGTTGATTCTCTGCTGCATGGCAACCGATTGTTTTGTTTGTTGGGCTACCGGTAAATTCAAATAAATTTAAACTCTCGCCGGCGACCGTTGTCGTTCTTCGATCTTCTACTCAACTTTTCATCATTTCAAGGTAAAGATGAACGTTATGTGTTTTTTTATTGACATCAAACTTTATTGAGCATTGATATTTTATATTTTAAACCAGTGACCGCTACCAGGTTCCTCTGATTAGCCCCTTTCGCTTTTCGGTTTCCCGGTTTCATCCGATTAAAAAGCTTTCTTTCATACCCAACAAGGCCACAGACGGGTGTATCCTCGAGGCGTGGCTGTGCCTTGGGACAGCGTGCGGCCGCAACATAACCTCATATGTTTCCTTTAATTAAGTGGGAGCGCACAGCCACCCGCGAGACCGCACTCTGCCCGGTTATTTTTTGCGTACGAACTCTCGACTGTTGATTCTCGGCTCCACGGCAACCGGTTGTTTTGATTGTTGTCTGACCGGTTAATTCAAACATTTTTAAATTCTCGCCTGCTGCCGTTGATGTTCTTCGACGTTTTACTCAACTTTTCATCATTTTTAGGTTAAGATGAATATTGTCAATTTTTATTTACTTCAAAGTTTATTGCACATTGATATTTTACATTTTAAACCAGTGACCGCTACCAGGTTCCTCTGATAAGCCCCTTTCGCTTTTCGGTTTCCCGGTTACATCCGATTAAAAAGCTTTCTTTCATACCCAACAAGGCAACAGAAGTGTGTACCCTCAGGGCGTGGCTGTGCCTTGGGACAGCGTGCGGCTGCAATTCAACCACATATGTTTCCTTTAAGTGGGAGCGCACAGCCACCCGCGAGACCGCACTCTGCCGAATATTTCGTTGCGGACGAACTCTCGACTGTTGATTCTCGGCTCCATGGCAACCGGTTGTTTAGTTTGTTGGGCGACCGGTAAATTCAAACATTTTTAAAATCTCGCCGGCGACTGTTGACGTTCTTCGATCTTCTACTCAACTTTTCATCATTTCAAGGTAATTTTGACCCATAACATTTCAACATACACCCTACCCCACCTAAAATCACCTCAGGAACACGATTTTGAGGGTTTTAAAGACCTAACGCCAATACCGACGCCGCGAAATTCAAATTTTTGAGCTAATCACCCATTGTCCAACACCAACACCCATTGACCGTCGTCTCATTAAAATTGTCTTTCGTCTTTGCTCTTTGCTGTCTGTCAATTCGTGTTTGGTAAAAAATAAAAGCACCATTACCGACACCAATAGCATTACCGAACACCAAGCACCGACCACCACCGTTAGTATGGCCCCCGATTGTTAAGACAACTTGCAAGTTGTCCCCCCCCCCGCTTGTTAATGAGTTAATTTTACTACGCTGAAACGTCTGTCGTCAATTTCGCGCGCCAGCGCCGCCTTTGCCGGGGCCCTTAAAAATAGGGGGACCCACTTTTCATGTAGACCACTTCGGGGGGTACCTCTGAGCCGATTTTGAGCGTCCCGGAATTTTTTTCCGGGCCAGGAAAATTACCCAAAAGTGCAAACTCGCGATGTGTCAAAGAGGTGGTGGAGAAAAGGTGAGGTATGGGTCCCCCCATAAAAAAATCGGGATTTCCGAATCTCCAAAAAAATTTTGAAAAATGTCAAAAAATTTTGGGTTTTTCGTGATTTTTCGGAGAAAAATCGCCTTAAAAACCTCGAAAGTTTCGAAATGTTTGATTTTGACCTCAGAAATGAAAAATAGACAAAATTTCACATAAAATGGGCATACTGAAAAATTCCGCAAAATTAGGGGCCGTTTCGGCCCCTCGTCCCGGAAAAGGGTCTTTCCGGGACCAAATTATCTATTGGAACGGTGCGCGCTAGCGCACCAGTCCAATGAGACGAAATGGGCCTAAAAATCATGTGACCCGGGTCCATTCAAAAAAATTCGAAAAAAGTCATTATTTTGGGGGGCGCAAAATTTTGAATTTTCAGCATAGGGAAATGCGGGTTAAAAGGGGTCACTTTCGGACCCCACAGCTCAAAAAGTTACAGAGATAGCTCGATTCTGAAAGAAAAACGCTAGCTGGGTTTGTTCCGGACTACAAAACTGCTATCTTGAAAATTTCGAATTTTGAGTTTCGATTTTCAAAATCCCGGTTTTCCGGGACACGTACTCAAAAATCGGGCAAACCAGGAACTTTTGATATACCGAGACCAAGAAAAAGTTGTGCGCCATGGTTTTTTACACCTTCTATTAAATTTTCAAAACGATCGAATCATTTTTCGCGAAGTTATGGTGCCCGAAAATCGAATTTTATATTCGCCTCATTTCCCCATAAGGATTAACCCGGGAAATTTCACCCGAAAATGAAATTTTCGAATCTCGGGTTTTTAAATTTTTTTCTTAAGCAGTTTTTCACGAGAAATCCGAATATGGCCTCAGAATTGAGCTGCGACGAAAATCAAAATTAGGAAAAAATATTGAAATTTTTCAAAACCTGACTTTTTTTGAAAAAAAATTAATAACTCAAAAAGTTGGAATTTCAGCGTTTTTTCGTGGGCACTGTTGGAAAGCCAGTAAAATTTGGCTCTAGAAAAATGAAATTTAAGAAACACGGGACCCATAGAAAAAATCACAGAAAATCGCAAAGTTGAGAAATTTTGTGATTTTCGTCATTTTCCAGGTAGAGCAAATTTCCGGGTTTTTCTTTTTTCCGTAACTTTTTTTCTTTTGATTTCTGGGCAAAACGGTGACGGCTCCCCGCTCCAGGCGTTGCCTGCCCCAGACCTATTTTTTGACGAGCTTTCTAACGGCGGGCTCAAAAATAAGATCCGACTTATGGTTCGTGACTTATGGCACGTTTTTGGAAATGCACTTTTCCTCGGCGTCCCGGAAAAAAAAACCAGGACGCCGAATTTTGGAAACCATTTTTTCTGGACCCAAATTTTGTGCTCTTTCCATTGGTGCCATAAGATTTGCCATAAGTCCCATAGGAGCCGAGATAATGGAGGGGGACGGTAAAGACAATTTATTTTTATGGCTCTTTTTTGGTTTATGTATTATATAATTGTAATAGCATTACATTTACATATTTCTCGATGCGCCCGCTGCCATAACATGAAATCTTATGGAACTAGCGTTGCCAAACTTTGATATAACATGCATGGGATGTGCTTGCACCTGTCCTGCTGTGTTTTAAGCTTCCATCAATCATATTTCGACACTTTTAAGCGAGTATCTTTGATCCGAGCGCCATTTCAGTTCACTTTTGCATGCGCCCGCTGCCATAACATAAAATCTTATGGGACTAGCGTTGCCAAACTTTGACATAACATGCATGGGATGTGCCTTCACCTATCCTGCTATGTTTTAAGCTTCCATCAATCATCTTTCGACACTTTTAAGCGAGGATCTTTGATCCGAGCGCCATTTGAGTTCACTTTTGCATGCCCCCGCTGCCATAACATGAAATCTTATGGGACTAGCGTTGTCAAACTTTGACATAACATGCATGGGATGTGCCTGCACCTGTCAAGCTATGTTTCAGCCTTCCATTGATTGATGTAACAACAATTTAAGCGACGATCTTTGATCCGAGCGCTAAATAGGATTATATTTATTGATTTCTCGATGCGCCCGCGGCCATAACATGAAATCTTATGGGACTAGCGTTGCCAAACTTGGATATAACATGCATGGGTTGTGCCTGCACCTGTCCAGCTATGTTTTAAGCTTCCATCAAACATCTTTCGACACTTTTAAGCGAGGATATGTGATCCGAGCGCCATTTGAGTTCACTTTAGCATGCTAAAACCACCCTCCATCCGTCTTCAATTTTCAGCGAGGCTGCGGTAGCAGCCGAGCTCCATTGAATATGACCTATGAGTGCTGCCTAACCTTCATCTAGCCAAGAATTTGAAAACATTTGCCAGAATGAAGCAATTTCTATTTGCTAAGATTTAATTTTTATATATTATGCATGCAATTTCCTATGTGAAATGCATATAAATATGAAACTATTGCCGCCACGGCTTTACAAATTTAAAGTATGATAATGTTATGATGTGGGCATGTAATAGCCTCTATTTGACAACTTTTAAGCCAATAAACACGCCTCCATCACGTTTCTTTATATGGAAACCACTGTACTTTTAAAGCATTTAGATGAGATGCGGCGCCGGCAGTGGAGGGGGCACAAAACATCACAGGATGATGAAAATCACCATGAACCTTCGTTTTAATGTCTTCTAACATAAAAATTTCGATTTGTGAAAATCGGATAAAAATTGACCGTTTTTCGCGGGAATTTTGAATTTTTTTCAAAATTTCATGATGTATACTATGCAAAAATATAGCAAAATCGACAAAAAAATAAAATTTTGAGATGAGCATCATTTCCCACTATATTGACCGCGCTGAGTCCGAATTTTTAAGAATTTTTAGTCTCCGACAAAAATTGGAGCCAGGGAAGCCAAATCACCTGTTTTTCTTCAATATACATATAATATACTATGTGAAATGCATATAAATATGAAACTATCGCTGCCACGGCTTCAAAAATTTAAAGTATGATAATGTTATGGTGTGGGCATGTAATATCCTCTATTTGACAACTTTTAAGCCCATAAACACGCCTCCATCACGTTTCTTTCTATGGAAACCACTGTACTTTTATAGCATTTGGAAGAGATGCGCCGCCGGCCATGGAGTGGGCATGAAACATCACAGGGTGTTGAAAATCAACATGAACCTTCGTTTTAATGTCCTCTAACATAAAAATGTCGATTTGCGAAAATCGGATAAAAATTGACCGTTTTTCGCGGGAATTTCGAATTTTTTACCAAATTTCATGATGTATACTATGCAAAAATATAGCAAATTTGACAAAAAAAATAAAAATTTTAAATGAGCATCATTTCCCACTATATCGAACACGCTGAGTTCGAATTTTCATGAATTTATAGTCTCGGACCAAAACTGGAGCCAGGGGGGCCAAAACACGTGTTTTTCTTCATTATACATATAATATACTATGTGAAATGCATATAAATATGAAACTATCGCTGCCACGGCTTTATAAATTTAAAGTATGATAATGTTATCGTGTGGGCATGTAATAGCCTCTATTTGACAACTTTTAAGCCCATAAACACGCCTCCATCACGTTTCTTTCTATGGAAACCACTGTACTTTTATAGCTTTTGGATGACATGCGGCGCCGGCTTTCGAGAAGGCATGAAACATCACAGGATGATGAAAATCACCATGAACCTTCGTTTTAATGTCTTCTAACATAAAAATGTCCATTTGCGAAAATCGGATAAAAATTGACCGTTTTTTGCGGGAATTTTGAATTTTTCATCAAATTTCATGATGTATACTATGCAAAAATATAGCAAAATGGAAAAAAAATAAAATTTTGAGATGAGCATCATTTCCCACTATATTGACGACGCTGAGTTCGAATTTTCATGAATTTTTAGTTTCGGACAAAAACTCGAGCCAGGGGGGCCAAAACACCTGTTTTTCTGCAATATACATATAATATACTATGTTTTCTGCATGAAAATATGAAACTATTGCCGCCACGGCTACACAAATTTAAAGTATGATAATGTTATGATGTGGGCATGTAATAGCCTCTATTTGACAACTTTTAAGCCCATAAACACGCCTCCATCACGTTTCTTTCTATGGAAACCACTGTACTTTTATAGCTTTTGGATGACATGCGGCGCCGGCCCTGGACAAGGCATGAAACATCACAGGGTGATGAAAATCGCCATGAACCTTCGTTTTAATGTCTTCTAACATAAAAATGTCCATTTGCGAAAATCGGATAAAAATTGACCGTTTTTCGCGGGAAATTCGAATTTTTTAGCAAATTTCATTATGTATACTATGCAATAATACAGCAAAATCGACAAAAAAATAAAAATTTTAGATGAGTGTTATTTCCCACTATACTATATCGACCACGCTGAGTTCGAATTTTCATGAATTTTTACTCTCGGACCAAAACTCGAGCCAGGGGGGCAAAAACACCATTTGGTTTTATTGTCAATATAATTGCCGTGATTTTATGCATGTTTTTATAATAAAAGGAATGTGTAAACGGGCTGACTTGAGTGGTGTGACCCGTCCCATATAAAATTAACCCAGGAACTTGAATTTGACCAAATAAAAGACCAGAAGTGGACGGGGGAGGCAGGAAATTCAAATTTTGGTCAACATTTCATATAAATTATGTTTTTATGGTGTTATCAGTGTCGTTTGAGTAAACCGTTGCGGACGAACTCTGGACTGTTGATTGTCGGCTCCATGGCAACCGATTGTTTTGTTTGTTGGGCGACCGGTAATTTCAAATATTTATAAATTCTCGCCGGCCGCAGTTGACGTTCTTCGACGTTTTACTCAACTTCTTGACATTTTAAGGTAAAGATTAATATTGTGTATTTTTTGTTGACTTCAAACTTTATTGAGCATTGATATTTTATATTTTAAACCAGTGACCGCTACCAGGTTCCTCTGATAAACCCCTTTCGCTTTTCGGTTTCCCGGTTTCATCCGATTAAAAAGCTTTCTTTCCTACCCAACAAGGCCACAGACGGGTGTACCCTCAGGGTGTGGCTGTGCCTTGGGATAGCGTGCGGCCGCAACACAACCTCATATGGTTCCTTTAAGTGGGAGCGCACAGCCACCCGCAAGACCGCACTCTGCCGAGTATTTCACTGCGGACGAACTCTCGACTGTTGATTGTCGGCTCCATGGCAACCGATTGTTTTGTTTATTGGGCGAGCGGTAAATTCAAATATTTTTTAATTCTCGCCGGCCGCCGTTGACGTTCTTCGACGTTTTACTCAACTTTTTGACATTTTAAGGTAAAGATGAATATTGTGTAATTTTTATTTACTTCAAACTTTATTGAACATTGATATTTTATATTTTAAACCAGTGACCGCTATCAGGTTCCTCTGATAAGCCCCTTTCGCTTTTCGGTTTCCCGGTTTCATCCGATTAAAAAGCTTTCTTTCCTACCCAAGAAGGCTACAGACGTGTGTACCCTCAGGTCGTGGCTATGCCTTGGGACAGCGTGCGGCCGCAACACAACCACATATGTTTTCTTTAAGTGGGAGCGCTCAGCCACCCGCGAGACCGCAATCTGCCGAGTATTTCGTTGCGGACGGACTCTCGACTGTTCATTCTCAGCTCCATGTTAACCGGTTGTTTTGATTGTTGGGTGACCGGTAAATTCAAACATTTTTAAATTCTCGCCGGCCGCCGTTGACGTTCTTCTACGTTCTACTCAACTTTTTATCATTTCAAGGTAAATATGAACGTAATGTATTTTTTTATTGACTTCAAACTTTATTGCACATTGATATTTTATAATTTAAAGCAGTGACCGCTACCAGGTTCCTCTGATTAGCCCCTTTCGCTTTTCGGTTTCCCGGTTTCATCCGATTAAAAAGCTTTCTTTCATACCCAACAAGGCCATACACGGGTGTACCCTCAGGGCGTGGCTGTGCCTTGGGACAGCGTGCGGCCGCAAGAAAACCTCATATGGTTCCTTCAAGTGGAAGCGCACAGCCACCCGCGAGACCGCACTCTGCCGAGTATTTTTTTGCGGACGAACTCTCGACTGTCAATTCTCGGCTCCATGGCAACCGGTTGTTTTGATTGTTGTGTGACCGGTAAATTGAAACATTTTTAAATTCTCGCCGGCCACCGTTGACGCTCTTCGACGTTTTACTCAACTTTTCATCATTTCAAGGTAAAGACGAATATTGTGTAATTTTTATTTACTTCAAACTTTATTGAGCATTGATATTTTATATTTTAAATCAGTGACCGCTACCAGGTTCCTCTGATAAGCCCCTTTCGCTTTTCGGTTTCCCGGTTTCATCCGAATAAAAAGCTTTCTTTCATACCCAACAAGGCCACAGACGAGTGTACCCTCGGGGCGTGGCTGTGCCTTGGGACAGCGTGCGGCCGCAACATAACCTCATATGTTTCCTTTAAGTGGGAGCGCACAACCACCCGCGAGACCGCACTCTGCCGAGTGTTTCGCTGCGGACGGACTCTCGACAGTTGATTCTCGGCTAAATGGCAACCGGTTGTTTTGATTGTTGTGTGACCGGTAAATTCAAACATTTTTAAATTCTCGCCGGCGACCGTTGACGTTCTTCGATCTTCTACTCAACTTTTCATCATTTCAAGGTAAAGATGAACGTTATGTATTTTTTTATTGACTTCAAACATTATTGAGCATTGATATTTTATATTTTAAAGCAGTGACCGCTACCAGGTTCCTCTGATAAGCCCTTTTCGCTTTTCGGTTTCCCGGTTTCATCCGATTAAAAAGCTTTCTTTCATACCCAACAAGGCAACAGACGGGTGTACCCTCAGGGCGTGGCTGTGCCTTGGGACAGCGTGCGGCCGCAACATAACCTCATCTGTTTCCTTTAAGTGGGAGCGCACAGCCATTCGCGAGGCCGCACTCTGCCGAGTATTTCGTTGCGGACCGACTCTCCACTGTTGATTCTCGGCTCCACGGCAACCGGTTGTTTTGATTGTTGTGTGACCGGTAAATTGAAACATTTTTAAATTCTCGCCGGCCGCCGTTGACGTTCTTCGACGTTTTACTCAACTTTTCATCATTTCAAGGTAACTTTGACCCATAACATTTCAAAATACATTCTACCCCACCTAAAATCACCTCAGGAACACGATTTTGAGGGTTTTTAAGACCTATTCTCAATACCTACGCCGCGAAATTCAAATTTTTGAGCTCATCACCCAACACCAACACCATTGTCCAATACCCGTCGTCTTATTAAAATTGTCTTTCGTCTTTGCTCTTTGCTCTCTGTCAATTCGTGTTTGGTGAAAAATAGAAGCACCAAGACCATTACCACTACAATTACCGAACACCAAGCACCGACCACCACCGTTAGTATGGCCCCCGATTGTTAAGACAACTTGCAAGTTGTCCCCCCCCCGCTTGTTACACATATTTTTAATTATTTTAAACTTGATTTTAAACCAAGCATGGGTATACGTAATTATTGGGCAATTGTATAGTATAGTAGTTTCCTAGCTGCATGAACATCCCCTAGCTCCCTAGCTGCATCTGAAATTGAAAGCTATAATATTATGCATTCTTCAATTTTACACTAACTTGTTTTATCCTTGTTGTATAGCCAAATCTATTAAATCTTATATTACTGAAAAAAATTGTAATCTTTATTGTTCACTATTTATGTGTTCATAATAACGGTGTTCCAGTAATTCCTTTCAGTCTGTACATAAAATTAACATAAAAAATATATCGTCACTCTCTTACTTTCATACCGTCCTAGGCAATAGTTATATATTTTGTATTTCTACATGTATGATATACATGTAGAGATTATTCAAGAATACATTGCTAGAAATTTGTTTATTTTTTTTACTTTGAACATAATATGACATGTACTTGAAGACATACACAGATCACGTCATATATTAACTATAACTAAAACTTAATAATAAATTTATGCATATTATGTAAGATTTACACAGCAATCCTTGGCCGTAAGTTTCAGCCAACCTATCTTAGAAAAATCCAACAATTATCCGAGAATTTTAATGTTGATTAGTAAATAATCCACGGATTATTCTCGGATAGGTGGCTGCAACTTACGGTGAAACAAGATTTATATGATTTAAGATTTAGTATATCGCATCGATATGCATGATTACCAATTTTTTTCCTCTGCGTATAACTCAATTGCACATTTATTAATTTCTCTCTTTTCTGTTTTCAATGGTTCAATGCTATCAAAATTAGCAGAGAAAAGTTTCATAGACGCGATAATAAGCTTATAAATAGCTTGAAACAAATGCAGATATTTGGAGTATCCATATTTACGTGCCATTTTACTGTATTGGGAAAAAGCAGCTGATTGAGTGTCTTATGCACGTGTTTCTCGAAAGTTAAAAGTTATTAAAACAAGTTCACCGAGTTGGCATTAAAAGGTAAACTAAAAATGTGAATTTGTTTTACGAGGGTGTACTTGGAGTGCAACTTTTAGAAGAGCAGTATCGCATGTTATCTCCATGCATGAGAAGCATTCGGGATTCTATTTTGGGCCCTTTGATAAATTGATTTATTTGATTGTGTCTTCGGAGTTAAATTCAACATACTGGTGATTCAATTTATTTATATTGATGCTAATAATGATTAATTATTAAATAATAATTCATAAAGCATTCAATGAAAAAATGTGCAGTTCTTTCCATGACACACAATTGAAATGTTACAAACAAAACCATAAGTATTTTTTCTTAACACGTCAGATACGTTTTTTCTTTCTATTGATTTAATCTGATAACATCTTAGAGCATGACTCCGTTATGATACGTGTGGGGAGTGAGGGGAGTCTTTAATAATTTGATAGCAAGCTACAAATTTCTGGGGCACAGGGGCAATCGTTACGCGTCTTGCAGCTTGGTGTAGCCATAGGCTAACAACAGTAAGCACGCTTGAAATGAGCAGGGTGACGCAACTACACGTCTCGTAATGTCACGCACCTTTGCCCTGCGGTGCCTGTGAAACTGGCCCTTGCTCTTGATGCACTGCTGGACTAAACGCCATCCACTGCACGACAAGCAATACTTTTTCATCGCAATCAAAGATCACCGAGTCAATATATTTATTTATAAGTATCATAAGGTCGTTTTAATTATTTTCTATAGGAAATTTAGATTGTTATTAAAACCTTTGTACGAAAAATTTATGTTTTAAATTACATGTAGTAAATATAATCTATTTTAGTTAATTCTACAAGAAATATTTAAATTTTGACACTATATTAAAAACAACATCAATTTATTATATAATGTGTTCTAAATGTGCATGCTAAAATATTTTCAAGTTTAATTATGGTTGAATAAAATGTAATGTAATGATTAACGATATTCTAACTTTTAAGTGGCGTGACAAGGGAGGAGGGTTAAAGCCTTCCTGAATGTAACTCAGCATAGAGAAAGTTACAGTTATGGGGCATTGAGTGGACCCATTTCTGTGATTTCTACCTCACCCACCCCCTCTTCGCTTCATACCCGCGCAAGCCGAGTATGATTACAAGCCTCTCTGTTTTTTTTTTTCTGATGGCAATGAGTCGCCATTGTCATTAAACTACAATTCTGATAAAATACTATAAAAAATTTTATTTTGAGACAAATTACAATAATGGGATCCATTATGGGAAAAAAATGTAAATAAATGGCGAACAACGTTAGAACACAATTGGCGAATATTAAAAATATAAAACTATGTATTTTAATATATATAACATATAACATCATTGACTCATATATAGTAAAATAATTGCAATAAATAATATGAAATATTTAATAAAATTCTATTCCTTGCGTTATAATGTTGGCGGTTGGATGGAAGAGTGGACTATTTTGGCTTAAATCCCGCCTCCATAGTAAAGACGAATTGAATAATTTATTTGATGCATGATATGTGTTCAGTAACTTCAGTTTGTTCACAACTATATACAGTATATAATAATATATAGTTCTTGATATACAGTATAGTTCTTGGGTTGTTCAGGACTTAAATTCAAGACGTACTCACCGGTGATTGCGAGGATAATGTAGAGGAGCACTGGTGGCGCCCTCAAGCGCCGGTTGACCATGGCTCTGCACTCTGAAACCAAAGAAACCCTAACTAATATTATCATCATTGCATGGCGGCGATACTGTAAAAAATTACTGTTTTTAGACCTAATATTTTATTATCTCTTTCATGGGCACAAACATACATATATCACAATGTACAAGTCAAAATAATAAAAAGAGCCCATGGGGCAAATGAAAAAGATTGCTGAGCAGTCCATTTACTGTAAGTGTTCATTTACCCGTTTAAATTACCTAAAAAATATATAATTATATATAATAATAAGACAACAGCAACAACAAAAAGAAAATAAACACACACACACACACACACACACACACACACACACACACACACACACACACACACACACACACACACAAATAATAAAAAATAATAATAATTAGATCAACAAGTTATAAACAAATAACTTAATACATTGTCAGAGAGAGGTTCACTATTAAATATCCTAGCCACTCGTGGATAAAAAGACTGAATAAGTCAGAATAAGCATTGCTATTAGGCTTTGGAAAAACAAAAATGTAAGGGTTACCGTCCTCTCTTCCTCACCCTATGCTGTACATGCAGTCTACCAGGTTCAACAGGGCACAAATCCATTTTACCACTGAGACACTTCTTAAGAATCAAAATATCAATTATAAACAAAACAACTCATTCATAGAAGGTATAAAATTCAGTAAGCGTATTATATAAGCGTTCTATCTTATACTTACGTTCTTATCCCTAACAATATTCCTTGTTGTTAAATTCTGAATTTTATCCAGTTTGATAAAATTCAAATTTGACTGAGGATTTCAGGCAGGTGCACCGTAAGTAATAATAGAAATGAAATTAGTTAAAATTAATTAATAATTAACGTGCTCTCGTGCACCTGAAGAAAAAAAAATCAGAATTTTCTTGTGTGAAACGAATGCTGACTTGACTAATTTCCGCCCGCCCCAAGGATTCAATAATATTCCATGCAATCTTGTTTAATTTTATTTCCTGTATAATATATTGTAATCACGATATATACGCTGTCCTTTCAATATGATGTCTTGATGTCTTAATTTGTAAATATTGATATTTTTTTAAAAATACGTTTTTAATGATAGTTACTTATATGATGTGATCTAGGTCTTGTACGACCTCCATGTTACAAAATAAATAAAGAGTATATCGCCCACATACATGAATGTTAATGAATTAAAGCAAATATCAACAGTTGATTTAGCATCTTTTAGATTTAAGGCAAAACTACATTTTCAACACTTAAATTGCAGATACGATTTAAGTATTGCCACACAAAAGTAATAAATTTGAAAATTCTCCAGCTCGCTCGAAAGCTCAAAAGCAGCCATCCAGAATTGATAACTGATAAGTGTCTGACTTTCCTGTTGAATTAATTGGTTTCCTCACTAAAAATTCTTATCATGCGACAATGAAAGACAAGAAAGTAGCTGAATATTGTATGCAGTATAGCCATGCCCCTATCCTATGATGTACACTCATCGCCTTGGCAAATTTCCTTCTTGCAGCTTCGAATCATTATGCCTTATGTTATTCTTACATAGCATTGTGATTAACAAGGCTGCAAAGGAAATTTTTCCGAGGCGACGAGTGTACATAATATAAATAAATACATACTGACAGTAAAATAAAATAAAAACAAGATTCAGCTCGTGTCCACCAATTATTTTTATCGTAAAGTAAATTATTTTACCTAAAATGTCTTATATAATGTAGCATATAATTTAATTAATGCTTTTTTTTAATTTTTTTTTCCAATGGTCTGTTTGACGAGTGACCATTAGACAAAGTTTTGTCAATAGCGTGACTATTGAAATACTACTGGAGGTTTTTAATTCTAAAATTTATTATTGAATTTTTCATCTAAATAATTCAACGTGTGGTGTTATGTTAAGGATACAGTATTTAGCTTTGCCATGGCAGCCGGCGTAACAAGTGAACAGTGGAAAATGTACATGCATGCTCCCAAACATTTACATTTATCTATTTGTCTCATACGCCGTATATCCAAGCTACGAAGGCATTGAATTGATCTCAATCACACCATAATATTATCTGGTTCTGTTTAGTTGTATAAATATATCATTTTAACTAGTTGATTTGTCATAAAACACATAATTAATATGAATTTATTATACTATATAATATATATATATATAAATATATATATATATGCATTTTATATAATATTATTATTATATAATATGTGAACGCAAAAGACCACCAGATTATAATATATTTTAATATAAAAAAACTACACCTTCTGAAAAGAGACAAAATAATGGTGACACTGCATATATTATATATATATATATATATATATATATATATATATATATATATATATATATATATATATATATATGAATTTACACGTCATGGATTTAATCTTATTAATAAAATGATGTTGTTCAACAAAAATAAACTCATTACAAGAATGACCTAGAGAAGAACTGCATTGTTTGATACCTTTTCGTTCGTAAAACAACCGAATTGCAACATTTTTAAAAACGTACAAGAATTAGAATTTGTCAAATTACATTCACTCATAATGTTAATGTTAAAGTTTTAAAGAAATAGGAAGATGCAATTTTAGCGAAAGTTCGTGTTTCAGTGGAGAATAAAAGTGTGCTGCCCATGAATCCTGATTAGACTTTCCTTTCTCGTTCTAAATTCCGACTGGCATGCTATATACAACAGGAATCGCGCAGCAACGCTGCGTGCCACCTGAGTGTCTGCTAATGCAACAATTTCTTGGCGACTTTAATTTGCAGTTCCTTGCAATGGTGCAAGGCTGCAAACTTGTGAGGAAGAACCAATATGATTCTTGCTGTTAAAAATAAGTGAGTAATTGGCAAGTGCCGTTCTAAGAAGCTGGATTTCTTTTTAATAGAAGGAACAAAATTTGCAGAAAAATTAGTGAGCATCCTAATTTTGAACTTGTAGGCATGCTCATTTTCCTGATTTTCTTAAAGATAATAAAAATTCATGATTTTGAATGTATTGAATTTTCAAAATTTAAAGTGGCTATTTGTAACAAAAAAGTTAAAATAAGATATATACGCGTATAATGTTGGTTATAACGTGTCCCAGCTTTAAAGTTGCAATCTTTGATGTTTTATATATAATATATAATTTAATATATCAAAATATTAGCAGTGAACCAGTGAATATGAAGTACAAATATTTGAAACATTTTTATCATATCTTGTACCGATGTATTTTTTTTTTTTTTTTTAGTTTTGTTCAAAGAGAAAGTGAAAAGAAATGTCAAAATGGGCCCGATTTTTTAGGCAAAATTTTCAACTGATTTTATTATTATTATATTTATTTATTATATTTCCCACATGTTAAATAACATAATATCACGTGCATAAAACACCAAAGTCAATAAAAAGTAACTATTTACAGTTAGTGACTTTATAAATAAGCATTTAATTTTGATTTGGCATGAAGGACCATTTCCATAAGCGTAGTATGTGGACTTTTTAATAGTTATATGGTCACAAAACTTACAAACCTGACAAATATTTAGGCTTGGAAGCTGATGGGCGCAATTCACGAGAGAGTTGTCCAGAAGATTGTCCAGGCTCCTAACTAACAGCGTTTAATGCCGTTGATGTAATTAAGTTGATACTAAACGTAGTTACTATTAAGAAACATGGATAACTTCACGTCCTTCGTGAATTATATCAAATAAGCTTATACACTGAGAAAAATAGTTAAAGAGTAACTTTTGAAATCAAAAGTTTAACACTGGTGGATCTATGCCAGCCCCAAATTCTTTTAAAAGTTAAGTACTCGAGTACATTGAAATGTACTTTGTATAATATATCAGAAAGTAAAGAGTCAGAAGATAAAATGCTAGCGACTGCGGTGTAGTATTGTATGAGCTGCAATGCCTAGAATGTCACTGTTTTAAATATAAAATTCTAAGTAGTAACTCCTTAAAATTGTAAGCAGCGGGCTCTCTATGGCTTTATGTCACAAGTGCTACTTTGTTAAGCTGTAAACTCTTTAGGTTTTTAAGCGTATTAACATTACTTTATAAGTAGAATACTACTTTACTTTTTATTGAATGTACTTTTTATTTTTAAGTACATAATGGGTAAGATTCAATGTATCAAACCATTATTTTTCAAGAAATATCTACATTACTTATTATAGAGTAAACTATATTATTTTATCTACTTAAGCAATAGAAAGCTACCTGTTAATCTTTTTGCTTTCAAATGCATGCAATAACTTAACATGTTAAATATTTACTATTTTCATGGCAAATGTGTAGCAACTTAAATCATAAATGAATATATTGTTCAGTTGGATTCATTCATCGACTAACATGAAGTAAAAGCATTAAAGTACTGTTTCAAGTAAACTTCAATGCTTTTGCTTTGTGTCAGTATATAAATTGATCCAACTCCACATTGCTACAAAAAAAGTCACAGTTACAACAGATTTGGAATCGTTATTTTAAAAATAGTAAATATAAATAAAGACATAAAAATAATAACTACATACTACATCATAACTTAATCAATGAAAAAAATGAATATGATTACAATATACAATTTATTGAAATAAATGGACATATAGAAATAGCATACATAATAAACCTTGCTTATTTAACATAACATCAGAGCAGCGTATTATATGATGTTGCATGATGTGTTGAAATTACAATTTAATAACTATGAAAACATTATCTACACGGAACTTCTATTCTGCAGACGCTGCAGCTCAGTGCACAGGTTTCCTGGAACCTGAAAGTAACATTAAAATCATGCTTTAAAACATTGTCATAGCAATTTCATTCCTATTAAAAATATGGGGCGTGAAAAATTATGGACATACGTTGCTGCTTCACAAATATTTTTTTTAATGCCGTTGTTTAAAAGTTTTCCTGTATATAAAACTTTTGTTATGACGAATAAAAAAAAGGCACATTTTAATTTTCAGTGAATAAAATTATTTGAAAATTTTAAATAATATTCAATAAGTTCACATAATATTTTCATGGAAATTTCCCCACGCCCCAAACTTTTTTTTTTTTTTTTGCCCATGTAACATTAATCACTAATCAGATTTGCAGATTTGTCCATAGGACCCAAGTTGACTTTGCCCATGACCAGGGAGGGGGGGGGGGTATTTTTTTTTCACTTAACCAAAAGTTTGTCGTCCTGAATCGAGATAGTAAAAAAAAAAATTTGAGGAGGGGTGGGAAAAATTTCCCCCCACCCCAATTTTTTTTTTTTTTTTTTTTTTTGCCCACGGAACAATAATCTCTAATCAGATTTGCAGATATGCCCATAGGACCGAAGTTGACTTTGCCCATGACCCGGGAGGGGAGGGGGGTATTTTTTTTTCACTTCACCGTCCCTTCGTCGTCCACAATCAAGATAGTGAAAAAAAAATATTTTTTTGGGGGGTTGGGGAAATTGGGGGGGGGGGTCACCCTTCCCGGATTTTATTTTGCCCATGCGAACCGAATCACCGATCAGATTTGCAAAGTTGCCCATAGGGCCGAAGTTGGGTTTGCCCACATATGTAGTATGTAGTGGCAACTGTAGTAACGTGGAAATTAAAACAAAAATAATACTTAACAACTATAAAACAAAACTTTTAAAAAGGGTTTGATTCCGATGTTAGCATACTTACAGTTTTATCATCAGATGATCCCCTCCGGGAGTTGGATGCCATGCTGTCTTCGGTAAAAAAAAAAAATTGAACTTTCAAACACATTATTTTAATGAAAATATGACATAAATCACTAAACTTTATGACACAACAGATAAATAATTAATGGATTTAACTAAAAATCTTTAGTTCAAATAGATAGTACTAAAGATGACTTCGATGTTTGTAGATAACTTGTCGAATATAAATGGCCGCAAACACGGCAAGCAAAGATAGATGAACGACTGACCAACTGTCATCGCTGTGCGCATGTGGTGCGCATGCGCTTGGTAAGTAAGAATTCCGTAACTTTAAATATTATGTTGTACTCTTTAACTTTTTAAGCATTATACGACTTGATATTTTATGGCGTTATGAAGTAACTTTTACTTATTTGATTCTAATGTTTTTTAATGTTAAAAGCTATGAAGCAAAGAGAGTAAGAAACTGTTTAAAAGTTCAAACTGTAAAATGCTATACATCGAGCGCTGTAAGTTAAAAAACAAACAAGAGCAACACATATAATGTTAAATACAAAATTATTAGATATTGTAGTATCATTTAGGTCGATACTTTATTATATACTTACATTTATTGAATTTAAATTATTTAACTTAAGTCTCCAGATTATGTATTTTATAACTAACAAATAACAGAGTTCAGTCTTAAAGCATTATGTACTTGTTGCATTAAAATTTCTTTAATGTTTTAAAACTTTATAAGTTTAACCTTTCACCGACCTAAGCAGCGAAAAAGCAGCAAAACTTTAAAATTTTATGTAGAAGACGGTTGCATTTTAAAAATAATTGCTTTGATTATATACCAAAGTAATTTGAAGCTTTATTTTTTTCCTCAGTGTAGTTATAAAATAAATATTCTATATTTTCAAAATACTGAAAAGTTCATCCTATTTTTGACAACTTTTTTTTTTGGGGGGGGGGGGGGTGGGGGGGAACTTCTGAATTGGTATACCTCGTGACTATATTATCGATAAAAAATCAATCCAGCTTGTAGGACGCCGCTTATATACCAGTTATATTAAAAAAAAAAATCAATCGCTTCCTTGTCAACTAATATAAGTACACCAAACAATATTGCTCAGCATTTCACATGTCAGTGAACTAAATAACTAAATAAAATCTAAGTTTGGAAAATTATATAATTTACTTATTTTATAAAATATTTCTGCGTGTTAAAATTACTACATACTATAAATTACTTAATAATATATTATGTCAAAATATTTATAAGCTCTTTTTACTTATTACAACATTAATCGCAAAAATTCATTGACAACGCATAATTGTCATAATATAAATCCAGAAAAGTCAGAAAAATAAAATTAGTTAATTATAATTTTACAAAATTTTGTTGCTTAATTAGGCAGTGGTTTGGCCATGTGAATAAATTACAAACCACCAAGATAAAATGCTTCTATTAGTTTGTAACGCCCCAATGAAAAAAGAAAAAAATGCAAACTATCAAGTTTTTATTGTGCTTGCCATTAATTGATGTCATTTGACTTGCATATTATAGCTTCAAGTTGAGTTTTTTTTTTTTTTTCTAAATTATAGCAATAATTATATTTTGTTTCATCTCAGACCTCGGTAATGTTTTTCCAGAAAAATACTGTCTCGTTAGAATTTTAGATTATTTTGTTTTGCAAATAATATTACATGAATATTTAAGAATTTTGTTGTTAAAATAACAATTTATTTGAAATACATGGTAACGCAAAACGTAACGTAAAAATGTACCATTCGGCTGTACTTTAACATGGCCGGATCGGACACTTTTATTTGAATGGAGTGTATACATTGCAGTGCATAGAGGTTTAAATAAATTACTTTTGAAGTTATTTGTATCAAAATATAGTTACATATTATAGTGTATGGTGTAAAGTAGTGAGACTATTGAGGAAGTCGGATAGCACTGGAGTATAGAGCAGGAGAGAGTATTGCGCGAGCCAGGGTGGGGCAGGGGGGAGGATGAGGAGGCAGGTCATAGGCGGGTGCACGTCAACAATAGTACGACTCGCGGTGACCGGCCGTGGTTCCGCCCTGCACCAGCAGCAGCACTCGCTTATGACGTCACTTCCCTCCAAATATCACCTCACTCTATTATACTTGCAGCATACCTGTTGTGTTAGCTTTGGCTTGCTTATATGTGTGTGTGTGTGTGTATATATGTATATATATATATATATATAAACGATCTCATAATATGATAATGAACTCAAAATCAATGCACGCAGGAACTTCAGAGATATTTTATTTTGAAAATTTATTTTACGCTAATTAGCGTTTTAGTTCATTACGGTTCATTATTCATGCGATAAAATATTTGAAAAAACGAATGAGTATTTTTTCTACATTAATGGTAGTAGTTGCTTCAAATTGATGCATTTTGCAAAACGCTACGTCAATTAGGCACGCATTTTTGGATTCCGGGACAAACCCGGATTATTGACCTTATTCTACATGGGACTTTTAAGAAATTTCTAGCTTAGATAGGTCCCAACAACTTGTAAGTCACGTGTCAGCTTGTAACTAAACTTTGTTCAAGCTATTTCATAATATTTTTGAACTAGATGGCTTACATGCAGTGTTACCTGGTTCTACTCAATTAAATCAACAATTTGCCTAACTATGTCCAATTAATGACTTAACTTAATCATTTTTGCTACCATAAAATGTACGTGTACGGCGGCCGTACACGTACATTTTTAGTGTAAGATAAGCGAGGTTTTATTTCATCATAAATATCAAAAATTAAGAGAAAATTCGAAGAATTCATGCATGAATGAATTAAGTTAATTAGCCGCCATTTTGAAAATCTACGATCTTGATGTTTTTCCGGTTTTTCCTCAAAAATAAAAAGTATAGACAGGAAAAAAGAAATAAGAAGCGTGGGGTCAAAGGTCACGGGGGGTCGAACCAAGGTCATTTTCAATTGACTCCGCCAAAAAAAAATAATCTTTGGGGTGAACTCTATCACCCAAAAAATTTAAAAAAATCATTCTTTCTTCACTAAATAACGCGCGATTTTCACTAATTTTTCTTTTCATTCCCCTGACTATTAGTTTTTCAAGGGTGGAAGGAAAAAGCGAAGGTTTGGTCACAGGGCAAAGAACACGGTTGCTTCCTTTTAAAGGAACGGTCCCGGTTTTTGTCTAAGTCCAAGAAACCACACACAAAAATCTTGGGCGGACAGCCGACACGTGTCTCGATCCCACAAATATATTTGACAAAACTACATCGCCTATCAATTAAATTACAATTAAATTAAGTGTTTTCATTGTGTTTTCTGCAGCCCAGAGTGTTCGTCGGAACTCAGATTTTTTTTAGCTACATACTCAAAAAAGTTATTCCTTAAAAAAATTTCAGAGACATCCGATATGACATTGGTGCAACCATGATTGGTCGAAAATTACAGAATTACCCATATTACTTAGTTATAGATTTGAATGCCATCAAACCTGCAGGATTCTTTCAGCATTCGCAATAAAAAGAGGGTATGTCTTCGATTTTTGGTGTGCTAAAAATATTGCCGCGTTACCTTGATCAACGACGCCAATAAGCACATAAAAAAATAAAATAAACAATACCAGCTCCATCAGCTTATCATTAAAATAAAAAAAAGTTTTGTTGCTTCCATATGACTTTCGATCCGTACTACAGTATAAGGACGTGCATTAAATATATATTATAAATTGAAATAATTGAATTAATATTTTTCAGGACTCTCAAAATCCTAGGTAGACTTGTCCATGACTGCTAGCAACTAGGTCTCTTCATGCAAAGACCAACATTTTTACACTTTTGGACCTAGCTGTACCAATCAAATTTTTTAAAAAAAAAAAAATCAAAATCAAAATTTAAAAACACGTCTCAAAAAGTATACATGCATGAAAATTCAAATAATTTCGATCAACGTGATTTTTTTTCTCATATTTATCTACAGCTAATTCTGCGAAAATTTCAGGAGTGGACATTTTTGAACAACCCGGGGGTAATTACATGGCTTCAGGCATTTTCTAACTATTGTCGTGCTAAAGTTTTATATTCCTATTGAGGGCCGAGTTTGTGGGTACAAGAAAAAAAAATTAAAAAAAAAAAAACGAAACAAAGTTTTATTTTATGGACTAAAAAAGTTTTCATTTAGCCATCAAAACACTGATGAGCAATAGCATCCACGGTGACATTATTCCTTAAATAAAATTTGAAAACTAATTTTGAATCCAACAAAATTACTACAAAATTGAAAGTTTTCTATTTAATATTATTGAACATTGCAATGGTATTATAGTAGCAAACAATCGTACAAATTTCATTACTTTTTCTTTTCACGGTATATAATAAGAGTATTGTCTACATTGTTCTACCTCTAAATAGTTTAGTTACAAGTAGATCTGATTATATTATAGATTATAAATTATAATAGCATATTACAGCTAGAATATAAAGTATTTAATTTAGATTGAATTAAGTCTGCAATTGTGTCGTGATTATTTAATAACTTTAAAATCAACAACTAGCATTAATTACTAACTGTCTGCTAACTGAAAAGTTTGCAAATTAAAAAGAAATACTGCAGTTTATTTTTGTTATATATATATATATTGACCTATAATTGCAGGCTATAATGTAGTGTGCAGGTTGCACTTGGTGAACTTTATAGCTGGTAACTTCATCAATCAACAATATATTAATAAAATACTATATTTAGTATAATAATTAATGATATATATATTAAATATATATTATCAGCATATATTATACAGTACATGAACTTAGCTGAAAATTAAGTTACTAAGCTCGATCCTTAATAATTATTGATTTTATGACATTTCATACATATGTGTTGCTCAAATAAGTGAAATTATAATGTTTTTATTAGTGCTTGTTAAAACTTCACTGATAATTAAACAAAATTGTCATGTAATGAAGTTTTATTTTTATTTTGTGTAATATATTGACGTGAACCAATGTTATCCTATATAACTAGTTGTTTACACAAAATAAAAATATATTATTTCAAATTGTGTAATTATTAATTTAATTATAAAATTTGTTTTATATTATTATATAATATTATATTATTATTATATATAATTAATATACTGTTTTGGATGGGCGAGATCGATATATAATTAAAATATTTTATATTTATAATAAGAACTATAATGAACATACCTTTCTTTTTTAAATGTAGTATTTCTTACCTAAATGGTTTAAGGGTTATAACTTGCTACTTCAGTCAGAGACCAAAATTAAAATGAACAAACAGAACGCTGGAACCAGCAACGACTGAAGTGGTGAAAAAACGAGAGGGTTTAATTTATGCGCGCGTTAATAATAAAATTTCTCTTAGTGACGTTACTGCTGCCATCTACAAATGATTTATTTCAGTATTTGTAGCAAAATTATATTATTTGATGACATCTAGTGCTGAAAGTAAGAATTAAAAAAACGACCGCGGCCAATTTTTAATTTCTAAACATACATTTTTACCACCGCGACAAGAGACCCTATAATTATATTATGCTGCACCATGGCGATTGACCCGACGACCTCTGTTGTGTCTGTTGTTATAGCCTGTTGCGAATCAGGCGCGGATCCAGGGGGATCCAGCCCCCCCCCCCCCCGAAATTTGTTCGAAAATTTATAGCTGAAAAAAGTCCTATGATAAAGCAGAGCGAACTTGAGTAGAAGGCCACAACACGACCGCGCCCACTTTTCAATAGCCGTCCTACTGAGCAGCAGGTTTGCGTGTAATCAAATGGGAGAGGACTTCACTTTGGTCGCGGTTTACGACAATTACGCTGTATGCTAGAGTTTTCAAAATGAAACAAGTTTAACTCTAATATAGTTTAATCTTACTGGACAACCTTTTTTTTCACGCAAAAACAATATTAATACACTTAAATTAAACTTTTATGAACCCAACTTCTGCTACTTCTGTTACATCTGCGCATGCGCCGGCATGCGCGAAGTAATAAAAGTCAGTTTACTGGCGATTACGTCATATGAACATTGAAAGCCTTTCTTCATAGCGAGTGACTTTCACTTTACTTAATTGCATTTTCTATACTTTGTATATATCAAGTAAAGTTATTTACTACATCGAAAATAATGTATGAAAGTTGATTCAAGTACTTTTGTAATTTCAATATTTCGTGACGTCATGATACATTACTAAAGCTTGGAAGATAGAACCAAGTTCCCGCCCTAACTTTACCGTCTTATTTCTCAAGAAGTATGATATTTATGAACTAAATAAAATAATTAGCAAACGGGAGACTACATTGAAGTATTATCGCACTACAAGACACACCTTCATTAATATCAAGTAAATATTTAAAAAAAAATATTTCCTCCCGATTACATTGCATGTTATTTTTTAAATTCCGGACGGCTAATGTCTCGACAGATGACGATCGCGCCGGCTGGGTTTTGGCCTCCTACTCAAGTACGCTCTGGATAAAGTATAATTTATAATTTATCATCTTTAAGAAAGTGACTATTCGCACCGCAGCGGTGCGAATAACTTTTGAAATCGCTATTCGCACCACGCGGTGCGAATAGCAGTATTTTTTTTTTAAGATAATTACACCGCTGCGGTGTAAAAAATTCTTAAAAACGCTATTCGCACCGCTCGGTTGCGCGCGCACCCAGACCAACTGTAGAATAAATACCCAGACTTTCTCGCAGTTTTTTAACGAGGTTCTGTGGCACAGTGGTATGAACGTCAGCTTTCGAATAGCTACGTTGCTGGTTCGACTCCCGGTGGGGAAACTTTTTAATATTTTGCAATTTAATTTTTATTTTACCTTTATATTATATAATATATAATCATTATAAATCACGTTTCGCTTTCCGGTTTCTTCCGATTAAAAAGCCCCCCTTTCATATTTTCGCTTTCCGGTCTCTTCTGATTATATTAAGTCCCCGGGCCTTTTCATGTTTTGCTTTTCGGTTTCTTCTGATTAAAAACTATTAAGGATTATTGTCATTGGTCTTAGGAAATGGTAAATCACTCCAATATTTTCAGCATTGCATAGAGAAAAAATAAATAAAAATTCTCATGCAATAAAATACACCTAAATTCAGTGCCATTATTTTTTAAATTGAGATATAAAAAACGCATGTTATCAAATGCAAATTTCAATCTCCGTAATGGTACTGAATAATGGATTCAAATTTTAGCTTAAAAAACAATCATTATTTTAAATAGAATTATGATGAAATAATAATTATAGATTACCATTTACTTTTTGAGATACAAGCCTTCATAAAAACTGCACAATTCGGCAATGCTGCTCGTAGCTTAACTGGATGGGATAACAATGTTGCCAAATCGTCAAAAAACAACTTTACACTTTTCAGCAGAAAAAACAAATGAATTGCGGTCATTTTGACTAGTGAGTCAAAACAGCGTACAACTATTTACCACTCATATTTAAATGTTTTTCAATGTTTGCAAGGATGATGGATGAATAAATACACGAGAAAGTGTTTAAAGTGATTCATTTTATTAAATAAACATATTTTACTGTGCTGATCACTGCTTTCCTAATAGTGCTTGTTCTTGTCACTCATATGTATTGCGTATGAAAAGAAGATGGCGGTGCATAAAAGAAAGATGGCGGAACTTCCGGTGACAATAATCGTTAAAAAGCCCCCTTTTATATTTATATTTTAATTGTAATATATATATATAATATATATATATATATATATATATATATATATATATATATATATATATATATATATATATATATATATATATATATATATATATATATATATATATATATATATATTATATAAGCATTATAAATTACGTTTCGCTTTCCGGTTTCTTCTGATTAAAAATAGCCCCTCTGCACTGAACTATATAATATGGAAGGCTAACGCTTGCTCTTTTACACGGCTCGCGTTGAATCCAATTTTGTGGAGAAGCAAGTAAGAAAAGTTCCTCCTTTCTGTCATATAGTGGGAAAAATAGCGGGAGAATTTTTTAAAGAAGTGCCAATAGCCACGCATAGCAGAAGAGAAACTTTGAATGATACACAGCGTTGCCAAATGGTTGAAATTGTAGTTATCGACATGGTTAACGACTTGGCAACGCGAAACCTTCCCACTAACCTGAGTTCCCTCAGCTGCCAGCCAGGGAAAATTTGCTTCGAGCGTTAGAGCGCAGTCCCACCCCTTGCCCCTCTGTCATATATTTTTCACTTCCCAATTTCTTCCGATTAAAAATACCTGGTGCGAATAACGCTAATAACTTTTATTTGCACAGCGGCGGTGCGAATATAGCGACTCCACACTGGAGCTACTATTCGCACCGCTGCGGTGTAAATAATAAATAATAATCAATTACGTTATTTGCACCGTGGTGCGAATAGCGTTCTCGAACTAAATTTGCACCGCGGTGGTGCGAATAGCGCCGGCCCATTTTTAATTACAAATATTTATGGTTTATTATTTATTATATTAATTTTTATTATAGGTATTTTTACGAGGGTTTTAACCCTAGAGTTTTGTTCGTATAATATATTGCTTTTCACCACCTAGACTACTGACTATCATCAAGAATTTAAATTTTTTCGCGCATTTGTTTGTAAGAGGGTTGTAAGAGGGCATCACGTCTTTAGTTCTCGAACAACGTTCCTTTATACAGGTGAAGACACGCACGTATTCCGTACGTCAATTTTGGTAAAGGTGAATTTTCAGGCCCCATTGCACCGCGAGATTTCAAAAATAGCATTGCATGATGGGCGCATTCAAAATTTCGCGGCACGATGTGGCCAAAAATACTTGAACGTGATTGGCTAAGCCCTTTATCAATGGTCCAATTGGTGACTTAAAGCCAACCTTGTTCTCGAAGAACTTTAAGATGTCGCGAAGACAAAATTTTAGTGACGTCACTGAACTGTCCAGCGACGTGATTAGACAGGCACAATGCGCTTTTTTCTTTGTTGTTTAGATCATTGCTTACTCATCTAAATCTAAAAAAATTGTTATAGTAGCGTAAAGTAAAATGTCTGGTAGGAAGAAAAAAAGTTATGCAAGACAGTCAACAGTAATAACGTCTTTTTTTTTAGTAAAGTTCCTCGTTTAAATTCAATTGGTGTAGAAGTAAATGTTCCGCAAGATATGTATGCATACACCTCATGGCGAACATGAGGTCAATATTCAATAGTGAGGAACTTGAACTGCAAATTTCAAATGGGGCTACTACTGCAGCTACATCAACCGTCCTAACCGCACAGGTAAGAAAATATTTAGTATTATTTTAGCCTTTTAGGACTAATAAACACAGTATCTAAATACGTACTCTGGTATGGTATGCATATAACCATGTTTGTTGTATTTGTTTGTAAATAAGCATACCAGTAATAGATGACAATATACAATATGCATGCAAGCACGCGTGACACGTGTGCGTTAAAAATATTTCAAATAAATTATTTACAGCATGCGCATGCATATTATGTATTCAGACAGACATAATTTTTAATATTTTTCTGAACAGGACAAATTGTATAACGTGTATTTCTTCATAATATATACCGGTACTTGTTTCAGTCACCACAGTTACGTTGTTTTCAGAGGCTGCAGCACTTGAACTGTAATTTGTGCTGCAGGTTGTTGTTCTTGTTGCTGCTGCATGTTGTTGCTGGTTCCTATCTCCTTTGTTGCGATTGTGGCGCAGCTTGTGTGTTAGAAAATATTGCTTGACGGCAAAGGCCTTTCCACAAGTGTCGCAGAACTCGCAGACGCCGCAGACGTACGTTTGATTTCCTGAATGGGAAGAACGATGCATTAAGTAATAATGTTTAAGCACAAAACTTTTACCACATGCTTCATAAACATATGGTCCTGCTATATACCGTGTGTTTTACGATGTTTTAATAAGTTGTCTTTTCTTGAGAAAGCCTTTCCGCATAATTCACAAGCATGAACTTTCTCTCCAGTTTGGGAACACTGCATGACGAACTAAGTGTTCTTTTCTGGAAAAAGCTTTGCCACAGGCTTGACAGGCAAAGGGTCGCTCTCCGGTGTGAAGCTTTCTGTGCTGGAAGAGATGTTCTTTGCGTCGAAATGTTTTTTCACATGTGTCACAAGAAAATGGCCCACCCTGTGTGCCAGAGGCTGAAGAAGACGAGCTGGCTCCTGTGGAGGTTGCTGTAACCCAGTGGCGTAGAGCCATTATTTGTCCAAGGGGGGGGGTTCCTCAGGAGAAAGATTAAGAACACCCCACCCACCGGGGGGAGTGGGGGGCGCAGCCCCCCAATAGCCCGCCGCAGGCGCGATTCTTTTAAGGACACGCCCCTTTTTTAGGGAAAAATCATGAAGATATTAGATATATTAGAAAATAAAATATATGGACTGATGCAATATTTTAAACATTTTATGTTTTTTTCACACCATTTTTCAATTTCTTTTCAAAACGTGCGTAATAAATAGAGCTTTGAGTAAATAATTTTAATTAAATCAAGTAATTCATGTAACCACTTTTATATTATTTTTATAGAATGTACACGACGTGTCATTTAATTAATAGAATTTGATATTTCAAGTTCACACCATTAAGATATACTGTAAAAAAACAAAAAAACAAGTGAATTGCTTCTCTTATTTTTGTTAAATTTTGTCTGCACCGTGTGGAGCAACCAATTAATTAAATGAAAGTGCAGCACACGTGAGAGAGCGTTTTAATTTATACAATAGTAGTTATATGCATGCAGTTTGTATAAGGGAAATAAAACATTTATTTATAAGTCGCAATTTTTCCTGTTAAAATAAGAAACTAACTTATAATTAGTTCATTTTAAAGAAAAGATAATTTGATATCCCCTAAATTTCAATTTTTTATTTAAATTTTTATTTTCAAATTTCTATAATTTTTTTCCTTTTTGCTTCTTATATCCAGTCATTACTGGATCTTCATGGGGGGGGGGGGGTTAAACACCGAACCCCCCCCCCCTTGGCTACCCCACTGCTGCCACCTGTGGAGGTGGACTATCTGCAGTGACAACCGTAACAGCCACCTGCCCCCCCCCACACTCATGCTCAGCCAGCTCATCTGTGGAGGCATAGGTCTTGCCACAGCGGCCACACTGATGTATGTACCACCTCACGTACTACCTCCTCCCCAACATCCTTATCATCACTACCTACTGAGGTACCACCGCCTATTCCATCAGCCAGCACAGGGCATACTGTTTTCATACGCAGGAACTCGCCAATCTGTGCAATGGATGATCTGTAACACAAAAGTTAGTGTGTTAGCAGCATAGTGCTCACACATTTTGGTTTTTGAAATCCCTCTCATTCTTTCTCTGACTTTGGCACCATAGTAGCGGTTGGCGAAGAAGGCAAGCAGCATATGTTCGCCTATACATAAAAAGCTTTGGTACATAAAGCCCACTAGGAATGTCTGCTCGAGGCACAGGGCATCTACTTATGATATGTTGTGCAATGCTGCCAAACATTGCCTTCTTCACCGACCTCTACTGTGTTGCAGTATTCCAAATAAAAAATATAATGCATAATAAAATATCAGTATATATATAGTAATAAACGCTAATAAAGTTATAACCAATATATACTTATGGATTTAACATTTCTGTTAAATTTGCAGTGAATTTGTAGAATTTGAATTAAATACATTAAGAACTTTTAAGAAGTGTTTATCAATAAAATACAGTAGCCGTCACATTTAATTGGCTAAATGGTCTTATTTGTAATGCTCTCAGTCATTGGTAGCCGGTTTGTAACATAGGACATCACTGGCCGAGCCGAGTCGAAAGACTTCCGAGTGCTTCTGATCATGAGCCAGTTAAATGTGACGGCTACTGTAGGTTATCAAATCTAGACGCACGAAAAAGCAGACCCTGAAATCTCTTGTAACATTGTCCAGCAGTTCTGTAAAAGATAAATTGTTTAATATACAGAGAACGTCACACATGGATGAGGCATGTTGTGCTAAGCATCAAAAAAATTTTTATGTATGCAGAAATTAAGCTTTGGACAAAAGGAAGTAAGTGTGGAAATATTTTCATTGTCACTTTAATTAAATATTTTTTTCTATTTTCTTCTATATTATAAAAAAGGAGAAGAACACCTCAATTTTAAATAGTTGAGGGGACTAAATCTAGTACTTTGGAAATAAAATCTTGGACCTCGCAGAAGTTTCAAAATGAATAAATCAACAATTAAGTCAACTCAAGTAAAAAATATTTGTATGATTTAAGAATGTAGAGGTATAAAAACAGAAAAAGAAAAAAAAAAAAAATAATAAAAAAAAAATGCCAACACAATGTGTTTTACAAAGTGTTCCTGTGTATTTTGATTGTGATGAACGAGTTTTCGCATATTATTAAGTTCATGAATTGTTTGATTTTCCAGAACAATGTTTTCCAAAAAAAGGGGGATTGATTAATTTTTTTCAAATTAGTACTACCTTTTAAGGAACAATAACTGTCTTTGTCCTAGTATTTTTCACAACATTCTAGATTGATTGAGCACTGAGCTAGAAAAACTCTTCAAAAGTTGGGCTGCATATATTTTTAATTTCTGGATTCTTCCCCCCCCCCCCTCCCCAAATACATACTACATTATAGCTCCAAAATATACAAATTTGATATTGGGTAAATTTATACTGAGACCATAATACTAGTGATACTCTTTTGCCAACACTTTCCCACAACTTGCATCAATTTACCTCATCATCATATACAATATGTATATCGTTCCTTGTCCGGAATAATGAGCTGTCTGCATTACCACGATCATGGAGCTGTCTGCTATATCAGATGAGAGCAATTATGAGCTGTAAATTGGTAACACATAAAGTTCATCATTGCACTGGTCTGATGTATCAGACAGCTCATTATTACTCAGAACTACGGTATTCCGGGACGATATATTACTATAATAAAAAATCTCAGATACACAGATTCAGATTTGACGAGAGCCGAGATTTATCATGTAGAATTTAAGTCTGTTGCTTTAAATATACAATTAAGAAATAAATGAGAGCACCCTCTACAAAATATGAACTTCCATTGCAAGGAAAAAAAAAAAAAAAAAAAAGTAACGTCGAGTGCTACTTATCATATTGCAAGAAAACCTTACCCCTGTTATTAGCTGCAAGAATATTCAGTAGCACTTATTTTCTTTCTCTTTCATATCTAGCTTAATATCCTGTAAACAAACATACATGACAAGCAGTACATCACTGCTTAATTATATAAACATAAACATAAATAAAATAAAATATTTAATAATGGAGAACACAGTATTCTTAATTAAGAAGTAGAACTACCAGTAACGATACCATCTTTGTCTCTGGATTAAAACAGGAAAAATGCAAGAATATTTTGAATGGAAAATTGATCATCCAATGATTGTTGTACTTTGTATGATAATGATAATATTGATAAACACATTTTTTTTAATAACACTTTTATATTTATTTGTTTATGTTTATGTTCATGCCGGGCAGAGGCTGCACAGACCAGCTCTTTACTGTGCAGCAGTTGATTGAAAAACATTTGGCTGTTGATAAAAAGTTGTTTGTCGCATTTGTAGATTTAGAAAAGGCGTATGATAAGGTGAATAGAAGTATGCTGTGGAAAGTGTTGTCCGAGTATGGTGTAAATGATGAATTGCTGAATGCAGTAAAATCTATGTATGAAGGTCAGGGTCGGTCTGGCCATATAGTTGACTCCGCAAATGCGGAGCGGGCCCCGGCCTGCGCGGGCCCCCTCCGGGCCTCATAGAAAATTTGAAATTTTACTGAAATTATAAAATATTCACCGTGCGCTAAAAAAGTAAAAATTCAAAAGTTTATCAAGTGTTTCAAGGATTATTTTATGTATATATATTATGATAAAAAGACACACGTGACTTTGTGCATTAACTTACAATTCATACATATTTGAGAGGACTTAATAGAAATTAAGCACTGTAGAAAAATAGACGTATTTGAATATCTACTGAGTTCACATTTTCATTATTTTCAAAAAAAAGTTTGCATCTTGAATTTTAGGACAACACGAATCCAAAAATTCCATCTCACATATATAGATTGTCCAGAAAGAATTTCCCAATATTTATTAAAAATTCGCAGGGCCTATATACCTGACAAACACCCTCGATTAATTTGAAAAAAATACACCATGATAATGCGATATAAAAACATAGACATGTACGAGCTGTAACCAAACAATACTTAAAAAATATAATTATCTTCTCGAATCTGTATTCCCGTCAATAAATAAATGAAAACTCATATGAGAATTAACATATATTTACTATGGCAAATGTTCTCGATTTTTTTTATTTTTTTTTTTTACAGAAAAACTGCTCCGAGCAAAAAATATTTTTTATACGTTTTTGGCTAAAGCTCGAGCCACGGAACACCACCTATGCATGCATGGCTAACAGTGTAATTTTTCAAGTGAATAAATGAAGGATGTTTGTCAAGTATTAAACGACCTTATTTTATGTTAAACGATGCTTTCTCTCTGACTTTGATATATATATATATATATAAAACCTATGTAAGATATTTAAATATTTTGGATTTCGGTTGCATTATGGAGGAGCAATATTTTTAGAAAATAATAATATATTACCTCAGCTGTTTCTTTCATTTTTTATTTTATTTCTTGGTCATAGACCATCATTTACTTTAACTTTAAAAAAAAAAAAAAATAAGGTAGAGATAATACGGATCAGCTGGCCCAATGCTAAAAAAAACCCATTCATAAAAATTATGAAACAAATTTAAAAATTTAAAGTGTTCTCCTCTACATCCCCCTATCAGTAGGTAAAATATCAGGTATACAAAAACGAGCTAGTTTTCGAGTTATTAATTTTTAAAGTTGACCAATTTAACATGGAAGTTCTATTTCCCCATGTTAAATTCGTCAACATTAATAACTTAAAAACTAGCTCGTTTTTGTATACCTGATATTTTCCCTACTGATAGGGGATGTAGAGGAGAACACTTTAAATTTTTTTCATAATTTTTATGAATGGGATTTTTTTTAGCATTGGGCCAGCTGATCCGTATTATCTCTACCTGAAACTGTAACCCCCCCCAAAAAAAAAATCTCAAATTTAATTTCCCAATATATGAAACCTTGCAATATTTTGATATTTTAAAATTAATAAAACAATAAGAAAGCCACGCCCCTTTTGCTAAAATTTTCGCGCCTGCGGCGGGCTACTCCCCCCCTCCCCCCCCCCCCCCCCGCTCCGCGGCCGGGCCCTTCGGGCCCTCCCGCGGAGCGGGCCTTCGGCCCCCAGACCGTCCCTGATGAAGGTAGTAAAGCGTGTGTGAGGGTGAATGGTGGTTTGAGCGAATGGTTTGAAGTGAAGCGAGGAGTGAGACATGGTTGTGTGATGTCGCCATGGCTGTTTAATGTGTTTATGGATAAGTGTGTAAGATTGGCTGGTATAGGTGAAAATGGAATTAGTGTGGGTACGATAATGTTATGGTTGCTGTTGTATGCGGATGATGCATTGGTGTTAGCTGATAGCGTAGATGACTTGCAAAGAAGGTTAAACCGTTTGGAAGTGAGTACTAGTCATATGGATTTGAAAATCAATGTGAGCAAGACAAAAGTAATGGTGTTTGGTAGTACAGATAGCAACGAGGCAAAAGGAATTGACCTAAAAGGAGAACAGCTGGAACGAGTGAAAGAATTTGTATATTTGGGAAGATTGTTTCGGGAGGACGGAAGTGTAGATGGAGAGATTGATAGGAGAGTAAGTGCTGGCAGGAGGATTGTGGATAGTATGGCAGGGTTGTGTCGCACTGAGCTGTTGTCTAATACGGCTAAGCTAACTGTGTATAACTCTGTCCTAATACCAACTTTGATGTATGGATCTGAAGTATGGGTGTGTCAAACAAAGCATAGAAGTAAGTTGAATGCTGTTGGTATGAGTTTTTTAAGGCATATGTGTGGTAAAACTAGGATGGATAGAGTGAGAAACACATGGATGATGAATGAGTGTGGAGTGAAAGAAAGCAAAATTGACAAGTATGAACAAAGTACACTACGTTGGTTTGGACATGTTGAGAGAATGGGTGATGAACAATTGCAAAACAGGTGCTTGAAGATAGTGTACAAGGCATGAAAGGATTAGGTAGACCTAAAAAGGTTTGGTTGAATGTGATTGCAGAATGTTTGAAGAGAACAGAAGTGTTAAAAGTACACAGTGTAATAGAGAGTGCAGAAGGCAAAAGAGTGTTATGAGTATTTCTGAAGCAAGTGGAGTATGCAAGAATCGAGTGCTTTGGAAGGCAATTTGTAGACGGCCGAGGTAATAATGCTGCTGGCTTACCCCGTAAAGGGATATGGCGTCATGTTATGTATGTATGTATGTTTATGATTTTTTTTTTTTTTTTTCAGGCTCTTTTTATTTAAATTTAATTTATTTACTGAATATCATTGTATAGCAGTTTCAAAGAACAAATCAATACACGCTCTAAAAGTCAGCTGAGCTTTTAATAGTCTGTGACTACATTGTTGCAAAGTGTACCTTGACAAGGCGTTTTGGTCGTCAGCAGTGGTGGCTGCTGCACCTCGAAGGAAATTGTCACGGTCCTTGATAAATCCAAACTCCATGAGCATCTCTTGGCCTGCTGCTGCAAAGGCTGCTGACGCTGGTTGGATGGATTTCTACTGCGACCTCAGCTTCACCAGTCTGGGCGGCTGCCTCTGCAGCTCGCTTCACAACTCGAGCCTCATACTCCACTTCTTCCTGCAAACATCAGCTATACTTTAATAGATTGTCACTTCAAAACAATACAATAATTAACTACTTTTAGTTCTCTGTGAGCTATTTTGAAAATACTGTAAGTGAAAAAAATCTTTTACTCAAGCGATACTTATTAAGAAATTTAAACTAATACCCAATCAAATACCAGCATGAAGGTCAAAATGCAATATTATTTGTCAGTCCAAATATCAGTACTTCAAATTACTAGTTTTCTACTTAGTTGTAAAATTTCTAAAACAGTGTTGTTTAAAGATATGCACTATCTATGCAGTGTATTCAAAATTTGGTTATGGCCGACACTCTTTAACGCTGCAGATGTGCAGATGTACGGTGTGACTTTGTTAGCAGCCAGAGGACAGGTTAATACTTAAAGAAAGTTTAAATTATGTATATGTTTCCTATCATGTATTTGGCGGTTAGGTATAAAAGAAGAACAGAGTTTCTTCGTCATGCCTAAACCTCAGCACAATAATGAAATGCTTAAAAAAAAATAATAAATAAATAAATAATCATATCAAGAGTCTTTCTTAATTTTCACTGAAACCAAAAGCACATACGGCAAAGCTTTCAATGTACCTCAACTGAAGGGTCGTCCTTCACCACTTCTTCGTAAGCAAAGACTCTGGCCTCTCCTGCAGCAGCACCTGTTGCCTCAGCTACCACACGGTTGTACTGCATTGCAGCTGATGAGGGTCTACCCCCTGCCTCATCAATTATTGTAGCGATGCCTGCTGCTTGCACCAATGAGTTCAGCCCACCATTTGCAAAAGCCTTTCCATTGTGAGTTTCTGCTCTTATAGATTTGTCATCCTTCTGCAGAGAGCTTTGGCGCGTTTTACTCGGACTATGATCTTTGACGTAACACTGCTGACAGAAGAGAAAAAAAAAAAAAAAACTAAGTATCTTGTCATTCTAAGCATGGACATTGGACATCCTTAAATATAGCCGAATTGAAAACTGAAAAGGGGAAAATGATAAAAATATACAGTAGCTGTAAATTATTTCACATTTCAACTATTCACTACATAACTGTTTTCTTTTGAAAGTTTTCAGAACTGCTTTTGAATTACTCATTAGCATGACCATAATTTTGAATCTAGCAGATTTAATCAGCAAAGTATACCGTACACAATGACTTTTGTTTTTACAGAATTGTAAAGTTATGAAATTATTTGGTACACTGTACTTGAACTAATCACAGAAGTTTTGAAATAAATTGGATCATTTGCACTCCGTCTTAACTTCTTAAGAACTTTTTTAAATTATGAAGAAAACAGTTTGTTTTATTTTTTATTTGTTAATTCATCTGCCAATTAATTTTTTAAAAAATAATAGCTTATGCAAATGAAGCATAATATCTTTCTGAACAAATTCTTTCGTGGCTATTAATATTTCTTTTTATTCTGTAGGCAATTAGGCAAGTTTCAAGAAGTCTAAACTTGGTCTCTGTAATTAAGAAAAGAGATGCTCTTTATGCGAGAGTTTGCAAACAAGGTTGTTGTATTTCTGTTATTATTTGTATCTGCAGTTCTTGTATTGCATAAATTAATACAGCATTTTTTTTTTTAATGATATATACAATTTTAACTACATACTGCACAGTCAATTTTCATACCTCTGGAACAAAAACTATTGTTTTTGTTTTAATTTTCTCTATTCTCACTCAACATTATTGCATGATAAAATAGATTGATTGCTTTTGTGTTGTGTGTTATCAATTGCCTGAAATATATTATGTATTATGTTCTTAGCATTGTTGATAATTATGTTGCTGTCTTGTGTGTATGATGATCACTAATTTATGAATAGTAAACTATATGCAGAATTTGACCAGCTTATTATATACTGTTAAGAATCAAAAAACAATAATACTGTTGTTCATACTTTCTTTTGCTAGCTCAGAAGCTCATCAGCATCTTTATGAAAGAACTTGAAATACATGCATCAATCTCCAGAACTTGGATCTCTAAAAAATGGTTCATTGTTTTATCCAATTTATTTATTTGTTTGTTTATTTATTTGCTTTGTCATATTCATTAGACTCACATTTTGTTTTAAACACATGATGATTATACAGAATTCATATTTGCCTATACCCATGTTCTTTGTTTGGTATGCTTCCCTTCTCATTTTCTTGTTACTTAATATGAGAGTTCGCCAATCAAACGGGTTTAAAAGTTATATTCACTACAGGGCGCTATCACAAGAAACAATATGGAAACTAACCTTTAATTATTGCCTTCGTTTATAAACCTATTTGATTACCAGACCCTCAATATGTATAGTCTGTGTATATATGAAAGTGGAACAGCGTATACTCGTTGCACCATTAGATCTGTTCCAATATAATATTAACTTACCAAACTTAATTTCAAAACAATGATATAAGATTTTCACATTTTTGTTACACCAACCAGTTACTTGCTTTATATTGGACACAATGAAGGCCATGATATGCAAAAATAATGATTTGAAGTATGTATTGACCATTGACAAAATGGGCTTCAAGGTAGTATTAACTGTTTAACACTAGGCACATATTTGTATTGCATAGATTATAGATAACTAAATTTTAAAGTAAATATGAGAAATATTTTCTACCCACAAAATTAGGAGAAAAATAAACAAAAGAAATTAAAGTCATGAAAAATTGAAAGGAAAGGCAGAAACTACCACCGTTACTACCGTTTTGCTAAAAACTTATAATTAAATTTTTAACTGTTCAAAATCAACTTCAAACTAGTAAAATTGTTGCTGAATTTCATTGTATATCCACTCGATTTTTTTGAAAGTGGCGCGCATTTATGGAATTAACTAAACAGCTGCTGCTGATGCTGTTATAGAGAGTATTGCAATTCTTAGCTAACGTGTGGATTCAACTGCGCGCGGTGGACATCTTGAAAATAAATATTAAGGATCTTATGGATGCCGCCATTCGGTCTAGACTGTCTGGAGCTTGGCGCCATAGAGTCTACAGGTAATCTAAGCAGTTGCGTGCGGTCCATGTAATCGCAATAACCGCCGGTTGCCCTGGGTTTTTGACGAAAAACGTTTTTTTATTGCATTTGTAGAGAAACTGTGTCTTTTGATGCACTCCACATCAAGATGCAGTAAATTCTATTCAAACATTTCTTATAAGTTCGCGCGTTTCCTGTATACCCCCACTTTACCGCATCGCGACCAAGCTGCGGTACAGCATAGCCCTCTGGTGGAAGGCCAAGACCAGCAGGGGCGATCGTCAACTGTCAAGATATTAGCCGTCTGAAATTTAAAAAATAACACGCAAAGTAATGGGGAGGAAATATTTTTTTAAAAATATTTACCTGATATTATTGAAGGTATCTTGTAGTGCGATACTAGGATACTACTTTAACCAGGGGCGATCGGTCCATAGATGCGAAGAATGCACTGCATGACCAACACAGATGGGAATGATGGGATTTTTTTTTATTGTCTTTTGGTGCTTTCCAAGCATATTATTTTCATTAGTTTGAATTTATAATTTTGAATATAATCCCGCTGATCTCATTCTCGCTTATCTTCGTATTTTTTCGCGATTCAAGACTGCGGCCCGAGTGATCGCAGTCATCACTACGTCACTAGAACCGGATCTAGCCAATAGCAAAGGCGCAAAATGAGATGGTGGGTGGGGTGGGCTATGGTAAAAATAAAAAAAAATAAATTAGCTGGTGAAGCGCTGTATTCAGAGCCTCCTCAACCAATCAAAATCAGAACTTTGCTTGCCCGGAAAATTTATGTCACATGTCGAGTCACATGATATGACGAGAAACTTTGATATTCCATATTCGAAAATATTTAATAAATAAATAAGTATATTAATCTTTTAAAATAAAAATATCAATTATGAAATTACCACATTAATTCTAATTTTTAAATTACCTAGTCTGTAGTCTTATAGTCTCTAGTCTGATTTTTTGATAGAAAAAATATTCTTTGCAAGCTGGCGCCATATATATGCTGTGTTGCAAAAACGAACTACTTAGTAGTTAGTAAAGTTCGCAAGCTAGTACGGATGCGCACACGTCTGGTTCTGTTCAGTGATGCCTGCGATGTATTTTGCTTGTGTTATGCGTGTCTAGTGTATAATTTAGGGAGTTTCTTTAAACTGTGTGAAATATACCTAATATAATAAGTTGAAAAATTTATTGATAGTTTACCAAAAAGAGCGCCGTCTGTATATGAAATTTTATATTTAGTAAGTTTGTTTTAAATTGACACATGGTAGAATAAAAATTATACTTATTATAATTTAGGAGCAAAGGAAAATAAGAAATAAGACTTTATAATTTGCACCGTTCATTAAAAAGAATGATAGATATATACATTTAAAAACATTGAAATTAGTAAATTAACTTTTTTTTTAGAATACGGCAAAAATAATAAAGAAACAAAAACATACGATATAGCTTCGGTTATAAAAAAATATCAAAGTTTTTATTGATTTTTAATAAAATAATACTGGATTGATAATTTTAGAAATCATATAAAACTTTGAATCATGTTTCTGGAGTGTTAATTTTGAACTTCAAAATTTATCTGCCACGCCCCTTTTTTAGAAAAAATCGCGCCTGCGGCGGCCCCCCGGACCCCCCTTTGGCTTTTTATTCTCGTCGTTTTCGATGCGCATGACTATGTAGTTACTACATAGTCATGACTTATAAGGTCACCGATCGCCACTGACTTTAACGTAGTCTCCTGCGTGCTGATTGTTTTATTTAGTTGATAAATATTATACTACCTGAGAAATATTACGGTAAAGTCAGGGCGGGAACCATGATACAACTATAATAGATAGGTCCATCAGCCCTACGAATTTGGACTGATCTGCGCATTTTGGCCAAAAACACCCAAGGTGACGTCACGTAGTGAGCTCAAAACAGCTGTTTCGCTGCACGAGGGGCCCCTACCGGAGCAGAGTGTTTGTTCAACATTAGCGAGAACGTTGCTTTTTATCTCATCTCAAATTTGATATTTATTTGCAATACTACAAGCCAAACCGGTTGCAGTAACGTATTAAAAGAATTTTTAAACACTGCAATTCGCAAGCAATCTGAGATAGAAGTTCGTATCTTTGTTCATAAAGCATACAAAGTTGCTATTGGCTGTGCGCAGATTAATCACCTAGCGTTTGCGCAGCTTTATTTGGATTCAAGCTTTTTTATCATGCACACTTTGCGGAGCCATGCGCAGTAGACTACTAACATTTAAAACTCGTTTCTGCGCAGCTTTTCTAAGCCATGGCTATTAATTTACGGAAAACTCTATAATAGAGCAGAAAAAATTAAACGTATGCACCGTGCGCATGGGACGGCCCTGGGCGGGAACTTGGGTTATATCTTCCAAGCTTTGGATATGTATCATGACGTCACGGAATCAAGGGGGGGGGGCGACTTTCTAGCTTCCTAATGTTATAGTGTGTTGGTCAATTTCAAGAGTTGCATTTCTGTGTGACGTCACAGACGCCCTGGCTCTTATAGCCCTCTGATTCGCTCTCTGTGATCACGTGACGCAGCTGCTGCTATAGCAGCTGTTCGTTGTACCAACCTACAGGTGTAAAATTCCCATGGAGTTAGGGATATTTTTTTTATAATTTTTATTCAACTTCGTTTTTCATATAACGTCTACCAAATAAATGTTGCTTACAATTGCAATTCCCACTAACCTGTTGTTATGCTTATTTTGCTACTATTCATTGTATTCAGCGCAGTATTGACTGATCAAATTTAACATTGTTAGTGCCTATAGTGACGTCATAGACGCCCGTTTCAAACGTCAGTTAGTGGAACCGCGCTCGGCGAGGCTACAGCGCCACCTACCGGATAGCCTCTCTATTTAATATTAACTCTATGCACGGAATATTGAAAATACAAAAAAGTACTTGCATCCATGATACAACTATAATAGATAGGTCCATCAGCCCTACGAATTTGAACTGACCCTAGTCCAAAAAAAAGAGTGCTAAGTGGTAATTTGAGCAGTAGTCAAGTAGTTGACTACTTGTTTTTAAGTAGTCAACTACTTAAAACAAGTAGTTGATTACTTAAAAACAAGTAGTCAACTACTTGACTACTGCTCAACCACTTAGCACTCTTATTTTTCGACTAGGGGATCTGCGCATTTTGGCCTAAAAAACCCAAGGTGACGTCACGTAGTGAGCTCAAAACAGCTGTTTTGCTGCACGAGGGGCCCCTACCGGAGCAGAGTTTTTGTTCAACATTAGCGAGAACGTTGCTTTTTATCTCATCTCAAATTTGATATTTATTTGCAATACTACAAGCCAAACCAGTTGCAGTAACGTATTAAAAAAATTTTTAAACACTGCAATTCGCAAGCAATCTGGGGTAGAAGTTCGTATCTTTGTTCATAAAGCATACAAAGTTGCTATTGGCTGTGCGCAGATTAGTCACCTAGCGTTTGCGCAGCTTCAATTCAATTCAATTCATTTATTCAATCAACTGGCTGTACAAGTACAACATGGATTAAGTCATTCCTAATAATAACATTAAAATTACATAACATAAAAACACATCAAAATAACAATAATTCATAAAACTATCAAGATATGAAATACAATAGATACAATCAATTAAAAAACAACATTAGACAGTATATCTTCTGGCAACTTATTACAAAAGTACATTTTTACAGAGTACAATTCCTTATTTATAAGAATATTTTTTAATTTTTCTTTAAATAATTTTTCACTTTCAACTTCTCTGAGACATGCGGGTAAAAAGTCATAAATTTTCATGATAAAAAAGCTTCATTTGGATTCAAGCTTTTTTATCATGCACACTTTGCAGAGCCATGCGCAGTAGACTACTAACATTTAAAACTCGTTTCTGCGCAGCTTTTCTAAGCCGTGGCTATTAATTTACGGGAAACTCTATAATAGAGCAGAAAAAATTAAACGTATGCACCGTGCACATGGGACGGCCCTGACTTGCATCAACTTTCATACATTATTTTCGATGTAGTAAATAACTTTACTTGATATACAAAGTAAATAAATTGCAATTAAGTAAAGTGAAAGTCATTCGCTATGAAGAAAGGCTTTCAATGTTTATATGACGTCATCGCCAGTAAACTGACTTTTTCCTTCGCGGCTTCGCGCATGCGCAGATGTAACCAGAGATGCAAAACTTCGCGCGAAACATGGTGCGCGAAACTTTCGCGCGAATATTCGCGAAACTTCGCGAAAATTTCGCGAAATTTAAAAAATGACTGTCGCAATGCGATTATTCATATATTCATCAAAAAATTAAGAAAACAAGATAAAATGGCCTGGCCCTTTCATGACCTGTCTATCCTCGATTGTGTTAAATGATTTTAAAAATAATTAAAAGTAATTTCTAAAATTAATAAAAAATAAATAAATTTTTTTTATATCTAATAAATTAAATAGAACTCTTTTTTAATTCATTTATGCAATTAAACCTGTCATTAAAGCAAAATTAGGAAGAAAACGGCGTATTCATTAAATACGATTCGAAAAAATAGAGCGGGAAATTCAAATTTATCAATTTCGCGAAGTTTCGCGCGAAACATTCGCGAAACTTGGCTTGCGAATATTCGCGAAACTAGCGAAATTTCGCGCGAAGCTTCGCGAAGCGTTGCATCACTGGATCATGTAACAGAAGTCGGGTTCATAAAAGATTAATTAGAGTGTATTAATATTGGTTTTGCGTGAAAAAGAAGGTTGTTACGCAAGATTAGACTATATTAGAGTTAAACTAGTTTCATTTTCAAAACTCTAGCACACAGCGCAATTGTCGTAAACCGCGACCAAAGTGAAGTCCTCTCCCATTTGATTACACGCAAACCTGCTGCTCAGTAGGACGGCTATTGAAAAGTGGGCGCGGTCAGGTCTTGGCCTTCCACCAGAGGGCTATGGGTACAGCCATACGGCCATAATATAAACGGGTCTTTCACCGAACGTCACAAAAATATGACGTCACGTGAATGTAGGCAAAAAGCACCTATTTAACATGATAGTAGCATACCAAAAACTATTTATTTTCTGCGATATGACAATCGTGGTACATTTGACAATTATTTTATTTGATAGATTGAGATGTCAAGTAAATGGAAAAAAACACAATATTTGCCAATGATATCTGTGAAAAATACAATAAATCATTAAATAAAATGTAAATCGACTCTAAATTTCACGTCAATAATGACCATTTTACGACACTTATGCATTGATATTGACCCTAAGATTCTTAAAAAAATTCAGCCAATCACTGGCCATTGCTTTCCCCGCGGACTTTTGAATACGAGGGGGAAACGGAACAACAAAAAGTAATGATAAAGAAACTAGGTAAAATAAAAAAAATGTATGTGTTCAAGTTATGTATATTTATTTCTTACGTATATATTATTGTTAAAAAAAATTAAAATATGTTAAATTAGGAGGAATAAATCAAGTGATTCCAGTTCCCTCTCAGTACCTACTGCTGAATGTAAACAACAACAAAGCCAAGCATAAAAAAATAATAAAAATAATGGGCATCCAGCTACGGGATGGGCGTAGGCTCTTCCCTGGCTCGCGGTACGTGTCCCCCCGCGCTCAGGAAGGACATGCGGGTTGGGGGTTGCCTTGCGAGTGTGACCTCGGGCCCGTAGCCTGTGGTTCTTGAACCACAGGGCGGCCAGGGCATTGGTTTGGGAAGCCCAAGATGCATCCCCACCTCCAAGTGCCCTGGTTAAAGGCATCCAGAACCCAAGAGTGCTAGCGGAAATATGTCCCACCGCGCCTAGGAGAGGACCTGCCCGAAAGGCTGTGTGATGGGCTATTTGCGGGTGTACCCGGGAAGCCCTCATTGCCCGCAGCTGAGTAGGAGACGCTGGATCGTAACATCACCAACAGGATCAGCGGGCGCCTTCATCTTGGCCCAATTGGGCCCGGTGCTGGCGCTTTAACACCCCAACTAGGTTGGGAGTTAAAAACCCGAATAATAATAATAATAATAATAATATTTTATTAATATTATAAAATTGTTGATTGCTGCATAACGTGACATCTGTGGACCTGCAGATATAAATTAAAGGGGTACCAAAGTGAGTACTTTTTTTGCATGTTCGGGCAGCTACAGATTATTCTAATATCCCTGTGGCTCAATATTTACGTACGACGCCTAGTTATTTTACAATTAATTATTTAGTTTGAAAAGTGAGTTTGAAAACCGTTGGTTGATTCAAGCATGCCCGCGGCCGCAGCGGTCGGTGATACGACAAGAAGGGGGCGGGAGGAGGTTCCCCCTATTCGCGGGAGATTCTCGTCGTATCAGCGGCTACTGCTGGAGCGCACCAACTTGAATTAACCAACGGTTATCAAACTCACTTTTCAAACTAAATAATTAATTGTAAAATAACTAGGCATTGTACGAAAATATTGAGCCACAGGGATATCAGAATAATTCATAGCTGCCCGAACATGTAAAAAAAGTATTCACTTTGGTACCCCTTTAATAAAAGGAATTTATAAAATATTGCGCAATTCTAATTTCATTAAAATATGTAATTTTATTCATTAAAAAAAGTGCCACGCCCACATTTTCTAAAAAAATTCGGCTCCGGTGCGGATCCCTTCCCCCCCCCTCCCCCATCCCCGGAGCCGCCGCTTCGCGGCGAATGGGTCCAAGTGGACCTTCGGCCCCCGGGCCAACATTTTGTAGTTACGCCTCTGGGGAGAGAGAACATTCAGTATATTAATAACAAACATATTCTACGAAGTTTATCATCGGCATGGCTGCTTCGAAGCTAGAAATCTTTGGTTTACATCATGTTTGAATAAAAAAAACTCGGTGAAGCTGCCCTATCTCTACGGTCTGGTTGAACCTGGTAAGGTGGCTGGTAGACTCTTACAAGCACTAAACCAGCAGTGCTGGTAAGCCGTACCTGTTCTTACCAGCCATCATGAAATGCTGATAAGCCGAACCAGGGCATACCAGGCAATACCAGCCACTGTCTGGTATTGCCTGGTATGATTTACCAGAAGATCTTGTAACTATATACTAAATTGTTATTATTTTTTAAATATTATTAATTTAACATATTAATTATAATATAATAATATTTTATATTATATTTATAATTTATACATAAATTATTTAAATAATTTATTGATATACATTGTAAATATAGATTAATTATATAATTTAATTTTCATACTGTGTGTGGATCGACTGTTAATGAGAATTTACCAAGATACTAAAAAAAAAAAAAAAAAACAATTTTTTTGCACATTAATTATGGAATGAATTGATTTATTTTAATTAATAATTTATTTAAAAATTAATATAAATTTTCAGTCGTTTTTAGTAGTCACTGACACCTGGTGGTGAAAAAGTGAAGCATCATAGCAAAACATATGGAAGTGATTGAAGATGTCAACAACCGTGAAAATGACCTGTTTTACTGTGAAAATTGTGTTATAAAGTGACTTTGGAGGTAAAAAAACATCTTAACAGTAATAAATAAATCATACTGCTTAGGTGTAGGTATTAATGATTTACTTTTGTGCTCACAGAAACCCATAATCAAGGAAAAACCATAAGTCAACTGCAGATCATTGCACGATTGCAGACACAATGCCAGCTGTTTGTTTTTCCTGCTCTTCTTTATTTTCCTTGCATGGTAAGTACATATTTTTATTTTGAAAATTTTATGTTTCTCATCATTCAATTTAAAATCAAATATTTAATAAAAGCAATACCTTCATGTTTTTTTTTTTTGTATTTATTTCAAAGATCGAATTGAATGATCAGAATCAAAATTGCCACAACATTTTGGATCAAAGTTTTAATGTTTAATGTACTGTGCCCTGCAGGAATTGGCATACTGTGAGCCATTGAAAGATCCCAGACTACAGTTTTATGGATGGAAGAGATGCAAGAAGAGTCCCTTTAAAAAGTTTCCTTTCATTCCTTAAATTTAGTTCTATATTTGATTTCTGTGGCCGCCATTTTACCCGCATATCCCCCACCTCTCAGATGTCAGCACTGCATAAGTCAAAACAAGTTTTGAATGTATTATTTAAGTACCAAATAAAAATTTTAAATTTATTTTTTCTGTACTTTTTCGTATATAGAAAATTAAAAAATGATTTTTGAAACTAAAAAAAATTAGCAAACAGCATATTTTAAGGCAGGAGGAGGGGGAGGGAAATTTTGATCTAAGCTTGCCAGGTAAGACCTGGTATCCCATACCAGCACACCAGGTAAAATCTTACCAGCCAGGCTATGCAGAGTGACCATTTCTTACCAGCCAGGCTGGTACGGATATAATGTTAAATTGTACCTGCAGATGGCCAAGTTTGTTACCAGGCACCTTACCAGGTTCAACCAGACCGTAGAGATAGGGTGCTCATCCTTACATCAGACATTGTTCCACTATAATAATGTACTATTGATCAGTTTAAAAAAATGGTATTAAGTTTACTGAAATTAATTTTGATTTGGATTCGGCGGAGTGTATTTATATTGAAATCAATAACAGTATTAGCCTTTTTTCTGTATATAGACCACCATCATGTGATAAAAAATTATTTGTGACGGAAATAAAAACCCGAATTTTAAAACAAAAATTGTTAAAAATTGTCATCATTATTGGTGACATGAATATAAATTTATTAAGTGATGATGATGATATAAAAAATAAGTATGAAAATAATTTGGTAAAATTTGGATTTCTTAAAGGAATTTATAAGCCAACGAGGGAAGAAATTAGAATTAATAAACTAACATCATCATGCATTGATCATGTTTTCATTAAATTATTTCAAATGGATTGTTGCACTTCTGTTAATAAAACAAAAATAACTGATCACTATATGACAGCTGCTATTTTGTTTAAGAACACTGATATTAATAAAGTAAAAAGGGAGTCTAGTTCTCAGTATTTAAATTATAACGAGTTCATGCAATTATAAAGTGCCTTCGTATAATTGGTCTAAATTCAGTAATATCAACAATCCTTCTGAACTTTATGACAAAATTTCAAATATTTTTATGACTATTAAGAAGGAATGTACTTACATAAAAAAGGTTAATCATAAGGGGAGAATTAATAAAGTTTGGTTTACGGAAAAGCTCGTTATTTATTTCAAAACTCGTGATTATTGGTTTAGGAAATCAAAAAGCAATCCAACTAATGTTCATTACCGTAACATGTATTTAAAATTTAGGAATATTGTTAATCCCTGACTCCACGGCACAGTAGGGCACAGTTAGGTGCCAAGTTAAATCTTGTGTTCTATTAACATTGTAATTTGAACTTGGCAGTCCGGTTGTTAATCCCCTTGTGGCTAGGCGCAATTGTGAATATCACAGAGGTGCCTAGTCAAAGACCTTTGGTTGAACTGTGATTCTCACAAAATGGCCGAACTGTGAAAATCGCAGTTCGACCAATGGTTTAGACTTGGTAGCTCTCCCCCGCCCCTTCTCCTCATTAATTTTTTATTTTTTCATTTCATTAAAGCTAATTAAAATAACATATTACTAAAAAAAATGTAGTTTTTTAAATATTTTTATTTTATCATGGTAATTAACAGAGTACTCTAGCATAAAAAATTAAAACATTGATGCATTACGCTAGCAGCTGCAACTCTTTTGTCTCTATCCCGCATATTGGCGGCCATGATGTCTGGTGATAGAATCCACTAATCAGCATTTCATGCAGCAGAGTTGAATGCATTGCCTGTAAAATTATGAAAATGAGATTATAGCGCACACATATATGAAAAGATTTTGTAAATATTTAACTCACCACATAAGTAGCTAGCCTGGGCATAACTTCCTCAGTGTTGAAAGAGAGAAAATTCAAGGGGGCGGGCTGGGCTGGAGAAAGAAAAGCAATGATGGGCCTCTCATGATGTTAGAATTTGTAATAATCACTGTAAAAAATAAGCAATTTATTAGAAAACAAAGAACTTTGCTATTTCAATATACTTTTTAAGATATTTCTTACCTTCTTTAAAGACTGCAAAGCAGACACTTCCAATGAAAAAGAGACTTCTTCTTCTTACAATTGTTGGAAGGAGCCTAAACGGCTATAATTCCACGTACTGAGTAACTTGGATCAATTGTATAGTTGAACTGTTTTTTGCAGGGTCTTGTAAAGGATAATGGACGAACAATGGATAGGATGATTATGGAATGTGGGATGCAAGGTGATGATGGAAGTGGTACCTATATGCCCACCACGTGTTACCGTGGGTGAACCAAAACCACACAAGGAATTGGTTGGATTTTAGGACATTGGGTTGACGGTGTGGTGTGGGGTGCAATAATGTAGGTTGATGATGCAGGCGACAACATGCAAGGAATGGCAGGAATTTGAAAGATTCTCAACGTGTCGACTCCTGTGGGCCGACCGAAGAGCAGGGTCAAAGTAGGATTATGTGGATGCGGTGAGGCGAGATGATGATTATGAATCAAATTGACTGGGGATAGGAGTATAGAAATCAAGACGATTAATATATAGAATAGGATAGGGATAGTTACCAGGAGAGGACAGACAATTTGAGCGGAGAGTCACGTCGGCGTTGCTCACTCTGGCGCGCCATCTTGATTCTCATGAAAAAGAGACAGCATCTCTGTTTTTGTTGACAATGACACCCATATGTTGTATATTGCCTTTTTTTTTTTTTTTACTTCAATGTTTTAGTAACAGAGTAACAGATGGCGCTACCATCCGTGTATAAATTTTTTCAAAGTCCAAAATGAAAAAATGAATTTGATAATAATTAGATATGTTGCCAGTGTAGTTTATTTAATGAAAAAAAAAATATCAGTTGGATATAATATATCAATAAAAGCATCATTTAAGCCCCTTCAAGTTCATAGTCAATACAACTTCAAAGAGTGTATTCAATGTGCCAAGTTACGCCAAGTGTAGAAAGCTAGGATGCTCTGGGGTACCTACTATAAACACTGTGCCCTACTGGATACTCATGGGCATTACATCTTACCTAACTGTGAACCTTAACTGTGCCCAATTGTGCCCTACTGTGCCGTGGAGTCAGGGATGTTAAGTGAATGAAGCAAAAGAAAATTATTATGGTAATAAATTTCAAACTTCGCAAGGTATTTACGGAAAATATGGTCCATTATGAATGAAATTTTAGGGAGAAAAGTAAATAATATTGATGATGTGATAATGAGGTCAATGGGTCATAATAAAAGTATTCTTGATATTGTTAATGGATTTTCTAACACATTTGTAGATGGCGTCCAAAATGTTATTCATAATTGTGAAATTAAATTAAGCGATTTTATTAGTAATTGTGTACAACCTCAGTCATTATATATAACACCTAAAACTTTTGAGATCACAAAAAATATTATATTAAATTTTAATATTAATATAGGTCCGGGGCATGATGGTATATCTATTAAAGATTTAATTGCAGCGGGTGATGGTATGATAAATTGTATTACTAATTTAGTTAATCTTTGCTTGCGATTATCTGACTTTCCATCTGATTTGAAATTGGCTATAATTAGAGCCATTTTTAAATCAGGGAAACATAATTTGTTTGTTAATTATCGTCCGATTGCAATTTTGCCAATAATTGATAAAATTTTAAAAAAATATTTGGATATTCATTTAACGGTTTATTTTGATTAATTTAATATAATTCACGAAAATCAATTTGCGTATCAGAAAAATAAAAGTACTACTTGGCTTATTTGTGAAATATCGAATTATATAAATACAGAACTTGGCTGTAATAAACATATGTTATTTGTCTCTTTGTAGACTTTTCCAAGGCATTCGACACAGTTAATCATGACGTACTGTTATCTGATTTAGAGGAGATTGGCATACGTGGGCCCCTTTTAAAACTTTTTGGTGATCTCATATGTGATAGGAAAATTAGTGTTAAGGTTAATAATGTCACTATTGAGATTAAAACAATTACTGTTGGAATTGCGCAAGGCAGTATTTTGGGGCCAAAGTTATTTTTAATTTATGTTTATAAAATTTTTGAACTTCTGCAAAATTGGAAAGTTTTTATGTTTGCTGAGGACCTGTTGGTTGTTTGTTCACATGAAAGCTTTGAAGCAGCCCAAGAAATAATGCAAAAAAATATTTATTATTTGTCTGAATTTACTCATGATAGAGGCTTAAGTTTGAATTTGAATAAAACCAAGGTAATGCATATATTTAAGAAATATTTGAGAACTAATGAAATATTGGAATTGAAGGCACATAATAATCAATGTTAACATAATTTTCAAATTGGCTGTGAATATAAATTACTAGAACAAGTAGAGACACATAAATATTTGGGAGTGATAATGGATCAAAACTTTAATTGGGATGATCATATTCACAGTTTACTTAAAAAATTACGGTCAGCTTTATCTTAATTATATGTTGATGAAAAAACAATAAGATCGATTTACTTTTCTTTGGTTCACTCCCATATTATATATGGTATCACTTCATGGGGTTTTGTGCAATCGGGTGCTTTTACATCCTTGTCTTAAATGCAAATAAGATTTTTAAAAAAGATGAAAAAGGGTCCGAAATTCAAATTTGATGATAATATATTTGAATATTGGGGTGAATTACCGGTAAGAAATATTGCTGAATTTTCATTATTGGTGGATAGATATTTTATTGAGTGTCATGGAGTACCTCGTGTTCATGATCATCATACCAGGACAGCTTTAAATAACCCGCTAATAACTCCTCGAAGTGCTGATAGATTTGGAGAGAGGACCATTAATTTTATATTGCCAAGGTTATGGAATATGCTACCTGCTAATTTAAAGAATTTGAATAGTAAAGTGAGTGTGAAATGTAAATTTAAAAAATTGATTTTAAGTAAGCTAGAGAAATTTTTGGTTTCTTATGAATTTTTCTTTGGTGTATTTTTTACATGTAATTATATATGTATTAATTCAAACATAAATCAATATTTAATGTGTCTAATTAATATATATTTGTTATGCACTACAATATAACTTAACTAATATAAATCTCTAATTATGTTTCAGATTTTCTTTTGTTTCAGTAATTCTTTTGTTTCAGGAAATCAATTAATCTTTTTAACTCATGTTTATGACTGATTCTGTTTCAATTTACTACCTGATGTATAGTAAAGTTAAAGTATAATTATATATTTTTGATACAGTTTTAAATTTTTTTGAGCACTTAATGCGGTAGATTTAATTTTCAATTTTGCTCTTATAATGTAAATTAATTTACAAATTAATGTTTCCCTTCATTTCAATGAATTTGATAGCTGTGTTTATTTTTAGATATCAAAATATGAGATAGATATCTACAATTTTGGTTAATTTTATATTACAATATATAAATTTCTGATTGTTTTAAATTGTTTTGGTTGTTGTTTTGTTGCAATGTATAAAATATACTTCGGTCCTTTTGTTTCAGATGGACCTAGAAGGGTTATGGCTCTTTTTGTTTTTGCCTTTTACTTTTGTTCTGTTATTTTAGGTGTAATATATAATATGATATTATAGAACTGATTGCAATAGAACCTTAGGGAATTTATCTTGGAACTGTGTAAATATTTTAATTTTGTCTTTATTTTCAATTTTTTTTTCTTTACGATAGTAATATAATGTCAATATTATATTATTATTATTGCCTAGAATAAAAAAAAATAAAATGACTTTTTGAGCTTTCAAATCTGTTATATCCATGGTATGGTGGCTACATGGATATCAGTGACGTATGTATACAGCTGTAAAAGCGAAGGGTTGTTGCCCAATGTGGTGGTTGGATCCAATGCTTGTATGTAAAATTTAAAAAATTAAAATTTTATTAAAATTGTTTTTGTGATTTATCACTGAAAATTGTAAATATGAATAAATCGAGAGAAAATGTATATTTGTTAATTTGCACTTTTTTTAAAATAACCAATTTACCTTTCCTTTATTTATATTGTTTGATTGTTAATTAAATGAAAATATTAATTTAATAACACATTTTGTGACATTTACTATACTTTTACAAGATGTAATAATCGTATATATTTTTTTATTTAATTTTCAATATACATATACACAAAAAAATTTACTGTCTTAGAAACTTGGCGCAATAGAGAAAATTTCCATTTTTCTAACTATAAAAAATATATTAAATAATATTATTCTCTAAAGTCTCAGATCACTGGTAGAGTATTTTCTTGCATTGAGAAATAAACAATCAAAATTATAAACGTGTTTGACAGCGGTTCATTTTATGGCTTTCTCCTCCTCTAACAGCAAGTGCAGAAGCACTCTATTAATTGTGCTCTAAACAACAATACCAGCAGCTTAGTGGACGCTACCCATCTCAACAATGACATGTTTATGAATACAAAATTTGCACAATCAATAACATCTCATATACGCAAAAAGTACCAATCTAATTGTTAAGAGCTGAATTAAATTGAATTTTTCATTAAAAAATAGGCCAAAGTCATTTTTTTCCCACGTCTCTGTGACTTTTCTTTCCAAAACTATAAATGAAGAAATGTGGTGAGGAGCAGGGTAAGCGGAAAAAAAAACCTCGGAAAAAAAACCCTTGTATTAAAAAACCCTTGAAAAAAAACCCTAGGAAAAAAAACCCTCGGGGATAAAAAAACCCACGGAAAAAAAACCCTTCGCTGAAGGAGCAGCCCCAAGGAGCATTCGTGCTGGCGTAGTAGCGCGGTAGCGAGGTTTCACGTTTTTTTTTTTTCCTATTTTGACAGATTATCATTATATTTGTTCCAATAATATATATTACATAAGATATCATTTAACCTATCAGATATTATAATTTTCAAATGTTCATTATTTTATGTCTATATGTTATATAATAATAATACGAGTTTGACGACGACTTTTTTTGTTTTATTACTTTTTTATTTTAATTATTTTATATCCAATATATAATATTCGAAGTTAGAAAACATATGTTTTTAAAATAATTTTTAACTAAAAACACAGTTGGAATTACTATACAGATAATGGTTAACTTCCACAACATTGCCGCGTAGACTTCTACATTTTGATGAGCTCCCCACACCGTGAAACCTCGCTACCGCGCTACTACGCCACGAATGCTCCTTGGGGCTGCTCCTTCAGCGAAGGGTTTTTTTTCCGTGGGTTTTTTATCCCCGAGGGTTTTTTTTCCTAGGGTTTTTTTTCAAGGGTTTTTTAATACAAGGGTTTTTTTTCCGAGGGTTTTTTTTCCGCGATTCGAGGAGGAATGGAGCAGATAAAGCTGGTTTTTCCTTTTAAGCTGAAAAACCGCGTGGTTGCCTACATTTTGCCGCGTGAGGTGTTTTCCCTCTACTAGATCGGGCCCTAAACAAATAATTTGGGCTTTGCTCATTTAAATTTGCTCATTTCTAGAAGTGCTCAAATCGGAAAAAGCAAACCCCGACAAGGAGTTTTATTTCGGGGTTTGCTCATTTCAATTTGATCATTTCTAGAAGTGCTTAACTCGAAAAATGCAAACCCCGACGAGAAGTTTAATTTTGGGCTTTGCTCACTGTTTTGATCATTTCTAGAAGTGCTCAAAGCAAAATAAAAAATAATAATCAGAAATTAATTGTGCTGTATTATAGTAAAAATTTGTAATAAGTAATAAAACAAAAAAATATTGCTAATTTAATAATATTTTAATAACTTCACTCTTTTAATTATTTGACAAAATTACAAATTTAACGTTTTAGCTTTGCGTGTATTTTTTTATTAAAACATTTCTTTCTGAATCATTCAAGTCATACTGAGGAATACGATTTATTCACACTATTTATATTAATATTGTATATTAGTTAATTTAATTAATATTTTAGAGCTGATATATTCTAAAATCATTATAACTTAATTTATAGAACTTGCTAAGAAGCAAAGAGCTCCTCAAGATAGTACCAATTAAACCTATTATACCAATTTAAAAAAAAAATAGCATGCAAAATAAATAATTATTATACCTGATTATTACCTGATCTTATTATTACCTGAACTTGACTTATTTTTGCAAGAATTACTATCATGGCATTTTAAAATTTATTTATTTGTTTTCTTTTCACAACATGTTTTAGATTGACAATTTTTCTTGCAGTTGCAAAACACAAAACCTTAATTGCTTTGAATTTTCTAATGCTGCTGCTGATCTGAGAAACTCTTTTCTTTGTCATGTGTAGTACGTCGTCTGAACTTAGAAATTGTTCATCTGCAACCTGGAATTCATTGCTAGAGTATAATTGTAATCATACCCTTAAATTATAAAAGAAATTATAATAATAAAAAAATTAAGTGTATCAGTATGACAAAATCATATTTTTTTCAATACGACTTGAATAATACAGAAAGAAATGTTTTAATAAAAAATATATATACTATATTTAATATTATACTGCAGTATACACGCTATTAATGTTATATTTGTATTTTTTTCAATTAATTAAAAAGGTGATATAATTAAAATGTTATTAAATTTACATTATTTTATTGTTTTATTATTTATTGCTATAATACGGCACAATTTCCAATTATTATTGTCATGTTTAAAGAAATAGGAGGCAATAACGTACGCTGCATACATGTTGCTGTACGTACGTGTGAGCGCACTTTATTTTATAGCTAGATCATGCATAGTATATATGCATACTGCACAATTTTTGCAGTATTTTTGAATATTTTTTTGAAAATTCAGTGAACACAATTAACAGTCAAATAATAAAATAATGCATTAATCATTTTATTTTTTGACTTCACTGCAATTTTATTCGGGTTTAAAAGTACATTTTTTTTTTTTCAGTGTTCAGTGTCATTTTAATGAAAAAAGTATTGTATTTATTATTATTATATATTATAGACAGTGTAATATAATTGTGTATATTTTGTGTTTATGTGTTGTACGTATATATGTGATATTTTTTGAAAAGACTCATGCAGTATTGTAACAATTTGTTGCTGTATTACCGCCAGTGGTCGAATAAATATATTCTATATACCCGCGGCGCGGTGCGGCCTCGGTCGACCAATTTATTGTGGGATGATCGAGAGTCCGGCCGGTATTTATATTTCGGTAATTCGGCGTACTTATAAATTAATTTTAAAATATTTTTTACATGCTCTCATCTGCATGCTTTTTAATCAAATGAAATGAAAGAGTTTTATTTTAGCTTTCGCTAGCTAATAAATTACATATAATATATATTATGCTGGTACTGTAACTTTTTATAGACTCTTATAATATAGTATAAGGCTGCTCGCAGACAGCATCGCATCGTTTGGTTTCGTATCGTATCCCTTTGTATGATAAAAATTTAGAACCCGTTCTAAATGAGAAATTTAACTTACGATGTCATACCATACGATAACATGCGAAGCTGTGTGCGCGCGCATACCTGATCGCATAGTTTCTTAATTCTTTTGTTATCATAAACTGCGAAATCATGTGATTATGTCTGCGACTAGCCTAAAACATATTAGATTATACGGACGTCTTTGACTGAGGAGTCTGTGGCTCAAGGCCGGCTCTGGCCGTCACGGCCTTTCAACCCTTTTGAAATACTTGTGTTAAAAAATAGGAGTCTATAATATATTTTGGCTTTGAAAATCTTACGTCATTTTCTCGATTTTGACGATAAACCTGGGTGGAAATCTCGCAAAATTCTCGTCAAGTAATGCAGCTCTCGTTTTTTTACTCGTTATCTCGTTAAATCTCATTTTTAACCCCCCTTGCTTTCTGGCGCTTTGATCGCTTTGATAATCGATTATAGAAACTGCGCATTACAATTTTTTAGTGTGATTACCGTGATTTTTTTTACTTTTGCGCATGTTTTATACAGCAACCTAGTCAGAGTTTGGTGGTTCTCACCCTTCTTTAGCAACTTGCTAATTTTGTAGACCGAGTTTAGTTCGGTACCTCGTATTGGTTATATTTATTATTCTATTTTATGACCTCGTCGTTGTTTCGAAATTATATGCTTTTGCATGTAGGTACCTAATTTACAATGAGGGGGAAGCTATAGAAAGACTAAATCTGAATTATATGACTTTTTCCGAAATAAAATTTTGTTTTTAACATAATTTTTTAAATTGACGAAGTTCACTTTTGATAAAAGGATTTGCATTCATTCACTCATTCAGTTACATGATGTGCATACTCTTGGTGTTGTACGAATTTGGAGGTTCGAATTTTGTTAGTTAATACTCTTGTGATGCCTGTTTTTGACTATTGTGATACTATTCTCTGTGATATGCATGTTAAACATGTTAAAAGATTACAAGTTATGCAAAATAATGTTATGAGATACATTTTTAACATTAAGGCTCGTGAGAGTGTTACCCCATATTATAAAAAATTATTGTGGCTGAAAATTGAAGAAAGTCATAATTTGCATATGCTTATATTAATTTATAAAATTATTAATAATATAATGCCTTCTTATTTGAGTAATATACTTATGAAATACAGTAGAGTTTGTCAAAGAGTTACTCGCACCCACGCTCTTTTTTTGCAGTTGCCAATCTCTAATTGTTATAATTTTAAAAATTCTATGGCTGTTAAAGGTGTAAAATTGTGGAACGAATTGCCTTTTGCTATCTGCTCGAGTAAATCTTTGACTATTTTTAAAAAGAGAGTTAACAATTATTTGCTGGTAAAGTGTAATTTGAAAGCTAAAATTTAAGTATGTATATTGTTTGTTTTGTATGTAAGTGTATATTGTTTTTATGTATTATACTTTTAGTGTTATAATTTAATCACCGCTTATTATATGGTAATGAATATCTTAAAAATTAAATTAATTGTGTTTTATAACTATTTATAGTCTATATTATTATCTAAAATTTTCTAGTATATATAATAATGTATTAATATTTTAATATTCATATAGTTCCTGCAGTGTTAATATTTTTGTTTACAAAGTGTTAATTTATTTAAATAGTGCGTGTATATAGTCAATGAGTGAAAAGTGATAAAGGTGATTAATATTTGTGATATTTACATGAAAAAGATTTTGAAGAAAATATATATATACTTTTATATATACTTTTATACAAGTTTAAATTGTTTATTGTGATTATTTAATTATCTATGTTTTTCTTTCCAGCAAAATCCCATTCTGTATTTTATTGGCGGTTAGGTGTAAGAGTGGGCTTGCCTAAACCTCGCCGCAATAAAGCAATTTTCTATTCTATTCTATTCTACATGAATATGGAATGCTATCTGGTTTAATCCACACAATCCTTTGATATTTTCTTGCAATTTCTTTCTGAAGTTCACTGCTCTGACGTTTGCATGAATCGTGTATTTAACGATTGCTTTTGCAAAAATATAAGTTAATTGATGTGAAATTTGTACTTTTGAAAGTTTTTTATTATTTTTTTTCCCCAAAAAATATTCGCGATATGGCTGCATGATGCATTTTTCAAATTTTATATGCCGCGGTCTCATTGAAGACTGAAGTACATGTATATTAGTATAATATATATGATTTTTATCATGATGTGAAATGCTGCTGAATCGGACCAAAGAAAATGTCCTCACCAACGACGAGGAGGCGGCAGTGCAGCGAGTCTTGGAATTCACCATTGAGGTGAACCTCCGACTGCTGCTGTAAATAGAAACAATTAAACAAAATGAAGATACAAAGAAATAATAACAAAACAAAGTTACAAAAAACATATAGCAAGAAAATTTGCGACCAATAAATGGGCACACTGGGGGCATACATGACCAAAATGTGTAAATTGCCCCAAAATACCAACCAACCGGACCAAAGAAATCGGACCTCAAGGTCTCCCAAGTCTCTAAATTCTCGGAACATATTAATAAGATTACAAAAGAATGGCGTATATAAACACGCGCGGATCCAGAAAAAATTTCGGGAGGGGCGCTGCCTCCATTATATAAGGACAGTGTTAAAATATATAAGCACATCATATATAAAAATGTTGCCTTTTTAGCCCTGTCCAGATCCCTTTTCAACAGATAAAAAGAGTTTACTTTGTTGGCAAATTATAATTTTGGGATTTAATGATAATCGTTAATTGTGCTAACAAAATATTTGGCGCGATTCACGAAGCAGTTAGCCAGCTAGGTTTCTAAACACGTTTTTAACCACGTAAATACCACGTTTAACTATTAGTCAGGTTTATTACGCAAAACAGGTATAGTTAAACGTGGTTAAGCTAAACCTGGCTAACTTCTTCGTGAATCGCACCCATTAGTATTGGTTCGAATCTGTACGATCATAAACAGAAAAAAATTAGGAAATCTATTATTTTATTTTGGTGTGAATGGTTGGATCAGAGCGGTATCCTACAGGCCATCTCTTTCTCCCACCACTCTTTTTATTAGTCGTCCGACTGAGCGGCCGGTTTACATGCATTCAAAAAGAGACCTCACTTTGCGCCTGAATTATACGATTTCACGATGTCTAGAGATTTTAAATTAAAAGTAATAAGTTATTGATGCTCATATATAGTCTAATTTTGCTGAACAACTTTTATTCTCCCGCAAAACTAATATTAATACGTTTAAATATAACTTTTATAAACCGGACGACTAGTATGAAAAAAGTCTAAGCCAGTTTCTAAAGCGATGACGTAATATAGACTACATATTTTTTGCATGACTGGAATTTGACTCTACCTCATTGGTAAATTTTTACATTATTTTAACATTAAATCAAGTTAAAGTAGAGTGAGCGATTTCATTTTTTTGAATATTTTATTCTAAAAATAGTTTTACTCGCCCTCTATTGAGAAATGAAAACCAAAAAATTCCATCCCAAATAGCTTCACCACGAAAAAATCCCAAAGTTGGTGTTTCCTTATGGGAATTAACCCGCAAAAATTTCAGTTTTTTTTTTTTTTTTTGGAAAAACGGCTCCGTAAAAAAAAAATTATATGAAAATCCATAAAAGAGAATTCATCATAGATTACGTACGTATTTTTTAATTGGTACCATAGTTCAGACGAAGTTGGAGTAAAAAGCTGTTTTCTGTTCCATAAGGATGCATGTTAAGGTAGAGATAACGTCGAACAGCTGTTCGATGTAATCCCCTTTGATCAACATGTAAACCTTAGCAAATTGACAAAAATTTTGCCAATTTTTTGAGAGGCAGATATTAGTGCCTAAAAGCCATAGAAAAAGTTTCAAAAACATTTAACGAGCCGATTTTTTTAAATTAATTTTTTAGTTTGGCTCTCCATGGGAAAGCCCGGATGCTGAAAATTAAAAGAATTAATTAAAAAAAAAATCGGCTCGTTAAATTGTTTTGAAATTTTTTTATGGCTTTTAGGCACTAATATCTGCCTCTCAAAAAAATTTCAGAATTTTTGTCAATTTGCTAAGGTTTACATGTTAATCAAAGGGGATTACGTCGAACAGCTGATTGGCATTATCTCTACCTTAATTAGAGGCCTCCGAAACCCCAACTTTGGGAATTTTTTGTAGTGAAGCTATTTGAGATGGAATTTTTTGGTTTTCATTTCTTAATAGAAGTCAGGTTAAACTATTTTTAGAAAATAAAATATTCCAAAAAGTGAATACTCACTCACTCTACACTTTAATTCCTATATTATAACCAAAATATTTATGAAGGTTGTTTTTCTGTTTATTTGTGGTGTCTATTATTTATTATTTCATATTTGATATTCGGTGACGTCATAGTACATTCCCAGGCTTTTTTTTTTTTTTTTTAAGTTTTATATTATTACATTGTGTACAAATACAGTCCAACCAAAAGGCCCTAAACTCTACACTTTAATTCCTATATTATAACCAAAATATTTATGAAGGTTGTTTTTCTGTTTATTTGTGGTGTCATTATTTATTATTTCATATTTGATATTCGGTGACGTCATACTACATTCCCAGACTTTTTTTTTTTTTTAAGTTTTATATTATTACATTGTGTACAAATACAGTCCAACCAAGGCCCTAAATGAAGCCCTATCGGTTGGAACTGAGTTACATACAATTATTCAACACGTATAGTAAGCTTAAACAAAATTACCTATATTTATTAAAAATAACAATTAATACAAAACAATACAGTAATAACATTAACAAAAGATAAAAACCAAAACAAACAAAAATAAGCACAAAAATAATAAATATTTATTTTCATAAATAAAATAATTTATGAACATCAGAATAAAATATACCTTCATTTCTTCAGGTAAATATAATTATTCTTTACGTAACTCACATCACCTCTTATTTTCTCATGACAGTTTTGGTCGCCAAATATTTTTTTTCACTAGCATTGGTACTTCTTGTTACCATTTATGAAAGAAAATTCTACGAAAAATGATACGAATTAGCTAGGGGTCTGCACGGGCCCGGGCCGGGCTCTGGCCGGGCAGCGGGCGGTGTGCAACGGGCCTGGGCTGGGCCAGACCCGCGGGCCGAACGGGCCTATTTCCAAAACTCTAATATTACTTGTTACAATGACTTTTTTTCTTATAGAGAAGCTACAGATCGAGATGCGAAAATAAAAAAAATGGTAAGCGGAAAAAAAAAAAAAACTCGGAGAAAAAAACCTTGTATTATAAAACCCTCGGGAAAAAAAAAACTCGGGGTTAAAAACCCCACGGAAAAAAAAACCTTCGCTGAAGGAGCAGCCTCAAGGAGCATTCGTGGCGAAGTAGCGCGGTTTCACGATGTGGGGAGCTCATCAAAATGCAGAGTACAAGTCTGTTATATACATAGTATACATAGTATGTTATATAGTCTGTATATATGTTATATACAAGTGTTATGTATATAACATATACTGAGGGATCGCAATCGAGGGTGTGGGGTGCGTGTTTCGGGCGGGGTGCCACCTGGTGGAAGAGCCGTGAAACACGCACCCCCCACCCTCGATTGCGATCCCTCAGTATACATTGTACATTGTATTGTATATTGTGGGCCGGGTCGGGCCGGGTCGGGCCGGGCCTCAAAAATCCGGACCGTGCAGATTGCTATGCCGCTGACAATATTTTGCCTACACAATTATGACGTCATATTGTTTTGTGACGTATGGTGAAAGAACCGTTATTTTAGTTCAGATGACTGTCGAAAATCCAATGAGACGGCCTGTAGGAAACCGCTCTGGTTGGATGCAACAATAATGTACGGTGCTGCCAAAGTCCTGCAAGGTTGTTCATCTGATAAGAATAGTGACACAAAATGTAACTAAGATTCAGCATGAGACGCAAGACCAAAAGCAACTGAGTAGCGATAATTTTGAGGGGTGAAAAGTTGACAACATCGACGTCATATTTGAAGGAGAAATGGCGATTTCAGCGAGTTATTAAATTTTTTGATAAAACAAGTTTTCTACTGTGGCTAGCGTGGATTTATATTACGAGACAATGTCGGGATATAGACGCGTCAATTACTATGAGTTGTGTAGGTTGTGTACATCAAGTGAAGGAACGAAGATGCACATTTTCCGCGAGGAGGGACGGCGCAGGCAGCTTCCCACCAAGATCCAGATCTGCCTTCCCCTGCAGGTCTGCCGTCTTCTCCTCCCTCCGTGCTTATTTCTCCGCCAAGCCTGTCTCCCTCCCTTGTGCTGCGAGGGGAGAAATGCTTAGATGCATTGCAATTTAAATATTATAACAGATTCTAGCTGGTTTAATTAATTTTTCACAGTTGCATTTAATAATGGCTCATTGATGACGCCATGTTACAGTTTCAATATGATTTCCAGGTCATGACATTCACGCATCATCCCTTTGAACGAAACTTTCTATATATTTTTAATAATAACTTTTATTGCTTTCGGTTTAAAAGAATATTTTGAGTGTTTCACTTTATACTCTCATAGAGAAAATATGAAAAATGTTTAAAATAATGTTTATTCTCCAACTATGGACTTGTTTTAGTGAATGACAATTTCAATTATTTTCTGAAGAAGAGCTTAAACTAACCCCCTCAAGAGTGTATGCCGTGTATACAAGACTGTATATTATGTATGGCATGCATACACTAATATATTTACTGGATGTGTATGCATAATGCATATGTATGTACCCATAAGCATACTGAATAGCAATATAATTGCATTTTAAAGTAGATGGAACATTACAAATTCTTTTCCTAACTACACCTGAAATTTTTACAACTTATACCCCTTGGGGCCAATTGGAATTATCAAATAAAATTCATGGGGTAACGCAATAATATTTTGAGATATAATAATCGAGCTTTTGTTCCCCATTTTGATTAACATGTAAAACTGGTATTTTTCGTGGAATTTTTGCAAAAAAAGTACTCATGGCTCGAAATTCTGTTCGAGATTGATATAGTTTTCTTTCGGAATGTTTTAGTAAAAACTCTAAATTTTGTATTGCCAACTACCGCTATAGGGCCAACTCAATGTTATATTTTGCTAATCAACTTTGAAGATGTCAATCTGAGAGCAGCCCATGATAAACTTGGTTTTCGCGGCATCCATCTTGAAAATGTATAAAAATTTTAAAAAAATTACTACGCAATGGAAAAAAAAAAAAAATTAAATGAGAAAACTGAGGTGACAGTTCTTTTCTAAATTTAATTTTCTTATATGTCAAATAAAAATCAACATTTTTCTAATAAGTTATCATGCTTGAAAGGTGAAGTTAAAAAATTTGTCTGCTATGCAGGTTGCATAATTTACAAATTACCCGAACAGCTGATTTGTCATCTACTTTAACCCTTTCCGGGATTCCTCAAGGCGTGCTGGAACCTGTTACATCATTTTTTCTGTGCCGCTCCTGAAATCTTTCCTGTCTTCCTTTAATCCTTACATTTCATTCTTCAAATTAATACCTACCTTTTAAATCTATCATTTCCTTTATTTCCATCTAAAAACCATATCTCTCCAGGCAGTGGTACAATCCCATAATCCTCTCATTTTCACTCGCCCTCTCGGTGACGGACTGGAGAGTAGCCATTACGGCGAAAGCCGTTTGTCACCTTCACAATCGCCCTTCCGCAAGAAAGACTTTATCCCATTAACTTCACCTTACATCCCGAGAAGGCGTCTCGGCAGGCCCAAGATAGTTTTATTGTTAACTCGTGTCCGAGACACACATTACATCGGGACCTGTAACTAACTCAACATCAATCATTAACCCTTTCCAGCCTGACGGGACATAGAAGTCCCAAACATTAAAAAAAAGATTAAAAATTAAGTTACAAAGATATTTTGAAAAACTAAACGGATTCCTACAGAAAACAAAATATAGTATGGAAATACGCATTGCTAACGTTCATCGAGTTCATTGCTAATTTCATTGTCTCATGTATAATACTGTACGTAAACCTTTAAATTTACTATATGTACGTGTGTATTTTAACCAAGAATTTGTTTGTATGAACTATTGTATTCTTTATAATCGGATTACCTAACCTGTAGTCTGTTTTTTCAATAAATATAATAAATAAATAAATTGGTAGGGTGTATAGCACCTGGAAAAACCTGGAAAACCGAGAAAAATCATGGAATTTCAAACCCCGTGAAAAAAACGGGAAAAATCAGGGAATTTCCAAAAAATATTTAAAAAAACTGGAATTCTTGCATTTCAAGTTTTTTTTTTTTTTTTTTTACAGTACTGACTGAAATCTTGATGTAAGATATTATGTATATTTTTTAATTTTCTGACAAGCTATTCTAATAAAGAAATAATAAATGAAACAATTTATTGAAGTATTGGAGATGAATATGGGAAAAAAATGTGTACAAAAGCGTTATGTAAAAAGATCGCGATTTACGAGAGATCGCGTATTTTATGATGACGTTTTTTTTACAATATTAGCTAAATCTAATAAATCTTGATGCATTTTTTATTATTACAACTTCTTTGACAAGTTGTTTTAATAAATTGAATAATTTATTTAAGTTTAAGAGACGAAAAAATGCAAAATTGTGTTGCAAAAAGATCGCGATTTATGTGAAAGATCTCGCATAAAATCATATATGTATTAATTACTGTATAGTGACGTCAAATAATAATTCGGAATATTATAAAATATTAAAATACTAGAGTTTTACTCAAAACAGCTGTAATGAAACCGTGCATTCAAACTATATAATGATCACTGCGACTGTAATGTGCATGTGCTCACTTTATTTTTACAAGTCCATGATAAAATTAGTTTAGTCTAAACGAAAGTAAATTTTTTTCAGAATTTTTGTGAGAGGGATTTTTTTTAACATTGGTAGCGTTACCTTACCCTTAATTTTTCATAAAAAGTGTGATTATCTTGATTTTTTTCAACTTGCAAAAATTTTGCTCGCTACGCTCGCAAATTTTTCTTTCTTTCTGTGATTGTTGATTGTTTCAAGTTTTTACATGAATTTGAGCTGGTTTACAATTTGTTTTTATGCTTTGCTTTATAAAGATTATAAGATAATTATTATATTATTATTATTATTATTATTAATAATAATTATTAATAATATTATTATTATTATAAGATAATAGAAGCTGCCAAGTATAGATATTAAAATATTGTTTTCTGCAATTAGTATATGACAGCTAGACAAGAAATAATATCATATAAAATAAAAAATGTATTTTCTTAAAGGAATTTCATGATAATTTTCTTGGAGATTTAGGTATTTGGAAACCGTTGATTAGAACATTTGATAAAATCGTCAAAAGTTCCTGTCCTGTATAGATAATAAAAAAATACGCATCAATTTGTATTATTTGTCAAAAAAAAGTTATCTTAATTTTTTTTCAATTTGCAAAAATTTTGCTCGCCATGCTCGCAATTGTTGTATTTTCTTGTGATTGTTGATTGTTTCACGATTTTACATGAATTTGAGCTATTCTACCTTTTTTTTATGCTTTGCTTTATAAATATTTAAAATAATAGCTACTAAGAAATTAAAATATTGTTATTTGCATGTATCACAGACAAGAAATATGTAATATATAAAATCCATTTTTTTTTTCTTTTTTTTTTTTTTTTTTTAAAGGGGAAAAAATCGAAAATTTAATCCCATAGGTCTTTCATGTATGACATTTGCCTTCAAAAATAATGGTGTTGCAAGTTTTAGCTTTTTTTTCTTTCCCCCCTGTATGTGTTCGAAAAATGACCTGGAACTTTTTAAAAATGACTTGGAAAAACCTGGAAAACTCATGGAATTTCATTTGAGAATATTGCTATACACCGGAGTTAAAAAAAAAAAAATCTGATTTTTTAAATGTATTAATTTTACAGACTTTACAGTATACTTAATGTAATAAATTGATTTTCCTGTTTTGAAAATTTAAATATATTAAATATTTTTTCTTGCTCGTACATCAGTACATCGTCTTAAAATGTGGTCTATTTTTTTATATGAAAAGTAGTGACAAAGATACTGTAACTACATAACTAACGATTTACAAATAAATATAACTTTTCATCGAAAAAAATTACAGTCCACGTCCCTTTTTCAAAAAAATCGTGCACCATGAAACTTTTTTTTTTTTTTATAATTTTTATTCATAAAAGACAAGATTATGTACACTTTACATAAATTTACACCAAAAATTTAAAAAAAATATATATAAATATTCTCAAAAAAAAATTTTTTTTTTCCTTATACAGAATTGTTTGATCCTTAAGTTCTAAATAAAAAAAAAATGTTTGACTAATATACAGCTGCTCTATAATACAATACGTTTACACAGACAAAGAGCCACAGCCCTTCTAGGTCCATCTAAAACAAAAGGACTTTAGTATATATGTTTTATGCACCACAAAAACAGAAATATTTATCAGATCTATTAACTTCCATATGAAATTTATAATTAACCAGAAATATATTATCTATATATCTTATATTGCAAATACAAAAGATAATAATAATAATTTACTCTTTATTAAAGAAATACAAAAATACTTTATTTTTATTGAAAACCAAAGAGTTAGATTAGATTACTTCTCAATTTTGCAAAGTACAAATTTTAATAACTAATTTTTTTTTATCAATTAAGGTTTACATTAATCAATTTTAAAAAACAAAAGTTTCCTGAAACATAAGGATGCTCATTTAATAACTGAAACAAAGACAGCTGAAACAAAAGAAACTGAAACAGAGGGATAACATTGCATTTAGTTTATCATACAAAAATAAATATTTTCCTGTGCCATTATACTTCATCACAACTTTGTACAAATAGAATTTCACATGTAAATCATCGGTACCAAATCTGTATTATACCAAATACGTAGTATAATTTACAATAAACTAACTTTACACAACATTTTTTTTTATTATTATTTTTATAACTATTAAATTTTTTTTTATAAAGTTTTTACTTCATGAATATTGATTTTATATATAAAAAATAGAATATCTGCAATATATAAAACTAAGATAATACAATTTTTTAATGCAATAACACGTCTAGTGCGTTTCCTAATTGCTTTTTAATATTATTTTTATTCTTACAACATATCCATCTATTTTTTATATATATCTTAAAACAATTTAAACTATGTACTTTATATCGACCAATAAGACTATCCACCAAGTAGCTCATTAGCCACAACACTGAGTTCATTATTTCTGGAGGTCGTATTTCACTGAGATCACCATATAACAAATGACCTAGTGTTACAGCATTTCGCGTATTGGTTATTTTTTCAATGATATCAAATACCCATTTCACAGTGTCTTTTGCAATACCACAAGTAGTTAATCTATGAAATAAATTATCACATTCACCACATATCTCGCATTTATCATCATTTATCAACCCAATAGCTTTTCTCCTCACTTTAGTTGCATATATATTATGTGCAATTTTAATCCAAGTTGATCTTATTGATTTATCTACAAACTTAAAATTTATACGTTTATATACATTTTCCCAACATACATTCCTTGCATGTTCAACATCAACTGAGCCAGGCGCCGATGCCACAATATTTTCTCCGTACCCCAGAGCTTCCATATTTTTTTTATAAATATTTTTACATGACCAAGGATCCTCATTTTTTTATTCTCCATATAATAATAGACCTAAGATTTAAGATATACCAGTATTAAGCTTAACAACATTTGGCCAATATGGCAAAGACTCACCATGGATATTTTTGTAATATTTTAACACTGATTCCATTGATTTAGAACCTTTGCCTTCCATTGCTCTTTCTGCCGATATAAATAACAAAGCATCACATTTTGCTTTTATATTTATTAACCCTAAACCACCCTTTTCTGGTGGCAAAAAAACTTTTTTCTTTTGCTATTCTAAAAATATCACCAGACCATAGGAAAAAATTTATATGTTTCATTATTTTTTTTTCAATGCATGGTTTAATTGGTAAAACACTGGCTGCGTACCACATTTTTGACAATGCAAAAGTTTGAACAAAATCTACTTTTTCTAGTAATGAGATATTTCTCCACTTGTGAAACTAATAAAAATAATATAAAAGTGTTTGTTAGATGAATTATTTGATTTAACTAAATTATCTACTCAAAGCTTTATTTATTACGTTAATGCACGTATAATATTGAAAAGAAATTAAAAATAAATGGGGTGCAAAAAATGTAAAATTTTAAAAATATTGCATCAGGCCATACATTCTCTATAATAGTATTTTTTCATAATTTTACCCTAAAAAAGGGGCGTGTCCTTAAATAAATCACGCATGCGGCGGGCTATTGGGAGGCGTAGCCCCCAGTGGGCTGTTCTCAATCTTGTTTATCTTCAAGACCCCCCCCCTCCTTGGACAAATCCTGGCTACGCCACTGTTTATACTATATATAAATATATATATTATACATATATATATATTTATTTATTTATTCACATTAAATAAGTTGATACATTAATTGTGAGTTGTGACTATCCAGGGAGTATACTATGGCACTATTCTTAAATGAAATTCCATGATTTTTCCAAGTTTTTTCCAGGGAATTTTTAAAAATTCCAGGCAATTTTTTTAGCATTCAGGAGGGGTTGGGGAGGTACGTTGTATAAAAAATAACTTGAACCATATAATTTTGCTATCGTTTAAGGATTAAATTCCTTAAGGAACGAAATTTTTTGATATTTTACATTTTGTTTTTCTTATCAACTATATAACTATATAGCAATAATTTTATCAATTGAAAGATGTACAGATCATGAGGGAAAAAAAAATACACTACCCAGTACAAACAAGAAAAATTAACCAAACACAGTACACTTATAAAAAAAAAAATGCGAGCGTAGCGAGCAACTTTTTTTACAGTTAGAAAACTAAAATGCATTAATCAGTTTATTTTTCAACTTCAATATAATTTTAATCACTTGAGTTTGTTTAAAAGTGCATTTTTTTTTTTTCAGTGTTCGGTGTCATTTTCATAAAAAAAGTATTCATTTTACAAGTCCCACTTAAAATTTTAGTCCGGTGTGAATTGAATGTTTCCTGGATTTTTTTTTATTATTTTCCTTGAAAATTCAGAAATAAATTAGGATACAAAACATTTTTCAAAAATTTAGGAAAATTTTCAATCTAGTTCCTTCTAGCTAAATATACTAAATGCTTGAAATGATGTTGTGCTCACTGAATTTTTCAAAAAATATTCAAAAATACTGCAAAAATTGTGAAGTATGATAAAAAATAAAGTGAGCTCACGCCGCGCGTACAGCAACACAGCGTTGCTTCCTAGTAAAGTAAATAGATTTGTTTTTGCTAGGAACATGCAGTTTATATACTTATCTTCCTAGTTTTTAAGCATGACATTTACATTATCATAATTTTTACTATATTTTTTGTGCTTGAAAATGTTAAATTATAATAATTTATAATGACCTCTTGTAGATTTTTGCTTTTCTCAACAAACTATCAACTTTTTTAAAGTAATATTCGCGTAAATTGCCGATATTTTAATTACAATACGTACATACTAAATGCATGGTCACTTGCATCGTTATGATAATAATATAATATTATTATATTTTTCTAGTTTCAAGTTGTTTTAATTGAAGGAGTATTTTTGGTTACAAATTAATATTTGAAACATTCATAAACTTTTCAGTAAATATTTAACTATTCGTCCGAAATATTACGTCACTATATAATACGCGCGCGATCTCTCGTAAATCGCGATCTTTTTACGTCATACTTTTGCACACGTATTTTTTCCCATTTTCATCTCCAATACTTGAAAAAGTTATTTAATTGATTTTAATAAATATTAGAACTTATCAAAAAATTAAAAAAACACAACAATACGGTATCAACATTTTCGGCATCAATATTACATATAATTAAGAAAACAAATACTGAAAAATGTGATAATTCCATTTTTTTTTTTTTTAAATTCCATGATTTTTCACGCGTGGTTTTTCCAGAGGGTTTGAAATTCCATGATATTTCCCGGTATTCCAGGTTTTTTCCAGGTGGTATATATAATATACACCCACCCTGCCATACAAACTAAACATTAATTAAATATGAAATAGCTGTAAAAACAAAACAAAAAGATTAGTAATACAATCATAGACAAACATCCAAAATACCACAATTAAAATAAAAATATTTTAATTATTACAACATAGTATATATACAAACAACTATTGACAATTTTCATTTTGCATAAGCTTAATAGAATAGTAATTTTTTTTTATAAGATAAGCAAACAGTTCTTTCTTAAAAACAGGTATAATTTCAATTTTCCTAAAAATAAGCTGGAAGTTTATTGTACAACACTGACAAGGGAGGGTAGGGACATGGCCCTCGCCGATTTTGATGAAACTTGCAGGGTTTCAAGGTCTACCTATATGATGATCATGGACCCTCAAACTTGACACAACCTTCCACTTTCACTATGGTTCCCAGCCCATTGAAATTTCCAGCATAGGGATTACCATGTTAAATTAGTCGCAATATAGTAACCCATTACTGACAGTAGCAATCATGCAATTTTGCTGAAACTTGGTGGGCGGAGAGAGGAGTCATATTGAACAAAAGTGGCTGCCATAAGTCATCCTGCTGCAATTTTTACTCTAGTTACTGGCCCAGCTACAGTATTGGAAAATTACATGGTAAAATGGGTTAAAAATGAAAATTTCACTATTTTTATGAAATTCACAGTTTTACCTCAGTTTTTTATGCTGATTCTGGGAAAAATAATGAAAAAATTATTCAACACATTTTTAACCCATAAACCTGCCATGAAATGTGGAAATTACATAGCAAAATGGGTGAAAAATTAAATTATCACTATTTTAATGAAATTCACAGCTTTACTTCAGTTTTTTATGCTGATTCTGGGAAAAATAATGAAAAAATTATTCAACACATTTTTAACCCATAAACCAGCCATGAAATGAGGAAATTACATAGCAAAATGGGCGAAAAATTAAATTATCACTGTTTTAATGAAATTCACAGCTTTACTTCAGTTTTTTATGCTGATTCTGGGAAAAATAATGAAAAAATTATGCCATGTCCCTACCCTCCCTTGTGAGTTCAGATAACAATGATCTCTTTTAGCTCATATCCTCCAAACTTTTTATGCAATAGATTAGACTGTTTAGTATTACGTCCAGTCACATCTTTGTTGCTTTGAAATAAATAATAATTTCTTTTAACATATAATACATGATCATAAAAAAAAAATACAAATAATTGGGAAATTATAGATTATTAAGTTTCTCCCATACTTTTTTACAACTTTGACCTGATTTGGCTTGAATCATCCTTCTAATTTATTTTCTTTTGATATATATTTATATATTTTCTTTTGGAAGGCTGCATATAGTGCAGCAGTTATATGCATATATCAGTAATAAATATTTTAAAAAAAGTCAAAAATTCATTCAATTGGATACTTTACAATAGCGTTTGATCAAATATATATATTTTTTTAAGTATCAGCTTGTCATTTTACATTGACAAGCCCTGCCTAACTATTAGTGGAACGTGTTGCCATCCGGGGTGGTGGGGGCGGAGAGTTACGGGGGGTTAAAGAGTGCGTTGAATACAATTGCATGCCAACGTGAGATAGCCACATTTGCCGCAGATCGTAAAATCTAATCTAAAACGATTGTCGTACAGGCACAGATCCAGGGAAGGTCCAGGGATCCAATTTTGGATTTAACATGGAGAATATAAGCATTTCCCACTTTCAATTTTTTAAATAAAATTCCCCTGAATATTGTTCTGACTTTTTCAGTCAGGGGCGTAGACAAGGATTTTGTATGGATGGATGGGTGATGGTACTGCCGTCGGTGAGGCAGTCGTGAGGAGGAAGTGGGTGGCGGTTACAACAGTAACCAATGGGATGTCCGCCATCTTACGTTGGGGAACTCCGTATTAAGTTCTGAACGTTCAGAACCTTCGATTTGGCGTTCCGAAATTAAGTTCTGAATGTTCAGAACCATTTCCGAGGTTACCCGAAGTGAGTCAGCTGAATTAAAAAAAGAGGTTCCGGGTGTTGCGAACTTTACCTCCGAACTATCAGAACTAGAGTCAGCTGATCACAATGAAAGTGTTCCGTTATTTGATGTTCTGAAGCTAATGTTTTTGTTCAGATTCAGTCCGTAATCGCTCATATGTTCTGAACGTTCTGAACCTAATACGGAAGACACCCATAGTTTACAATGCAGATGGTTGCGCTCGGTCGCCATCTTCCGTTGGAGATTTGCATCAGTAGTTCTAATGCTATTGGTATAGAGATAACCTATCCATACATACAAAATCCTTGGGCGTAGACAGGGGGGGGGGTGAGAGCTGAACCTTAGTAAATTTTAAGAGAAAAATAACAAAAAAATGGTACTCGACGGATACGATTTAGATACAATTTATATCCCCGAAACACATCGTTAAAACACCTTTGATTTATTTAAAATGCGTCCAGTATTATGATTATTTCAGTATACTATAATTATGTTATGTGGTATTCGTTATTAAGTTATTAATGTTTTTGTAAGGGTGGTCGCACACAGACTTTTATTTTTACGATCGTAAGCTTACGATCGTACGTTTCTCATTTAGAACCGGTTATAAATTTCTTATCATACGATAGCATACGATACGAAGCTGTGTGCGCGCACACAGCCGATCACATAGGTTCTTATTTTTTTTTATCATACGCTGCGAAATCATGCGATTCTGTCTGCGACCAGCCTAAATGAACACAACAATTTAAAATGTAAAAAATGTTGTAAACATTTCCCGCATGATGTTCAGCATAAAAATTAAAATTATATATATGGTATTTTGTTATTTTTTAATTAATCTTATAATGGAGTATCGACCTCAAATTTTTTTATTGCAGACTGATATGGATTGAGGGTAAAAAGTTATGCTACCCTGATTTTTTTCAGATTTTTTAGAGCCCGGGAAGTATTTTTAAAAAATTATTGAAAGTTCTTTTTGTGACGTCACGCGGCGGCAAGTCTTATCTTTTCTTAAGGAGCGGCGTCTAGTGACGTCACAAAAAGGACTTTCAATAATTTTTTAAAAATAGTTCCCAGACTCTAAAAAATCTGAAAAAAATCAGGGTAGCATAACTTTGCACCCTCTATCCATTTCTGCAACAAAAAAAAATAAATAAAATAAAAAAATGAGGTCGATACTCCATTGCTAGTCTTATTGTCTAATTTATAATACTGTACATATCTTTAAGTTTCTTATTGAAGTTAAAAAAAATCCGAATTTTTAAATTAATTGTATAGTATACTTAATGTAATAAATTGATTTTCCTGTTTTGAAAATTTAAATATATATATATTTTTTTTTCTTGCTCGCACATCTTCTATTGTGGTCTATTTTTTATGAGAAAAATTAGTGACAAAAATATTGTAACTACATAATTTACAATTTACTAATTTAAGAAATTTGCTACAACTGTTCATTGAAAAAATAATAGTCCACACTCCCCTTTTTTCAAAATAATCGCGTATCATGAAACTAATAAAAATAATATAAAAGTTGTTATCTTACTAGACGAATTACTTGATTTAACTAAAATTATTTACTGAAAGCTTTATTTATTACGTTAGTGCACGTTTTGAAATGAAATTAAAAAAATGGAGTACAAAAGATATAAAATTTTAAAAAAATTGCATCAGGCCATACATTCTCTATAATAGTATTTTTTCATAATATTACCCTAAGAAAAGGGGCGTGTCCTTAGCCCCCCAAACTCCCCAGTGGGCTGTTCTCAATCTTTATCTTGAAGAACCCCCCCCCCCTTGGACAAATCCAGCTACGCCTTTTCAGAGTTGAATTTGCCATTCCATTGAAAAATCCCACCCCAATTAACCTCTGAATTATCTCTGACGCTCCCTCTGACTATTTTCATACTGTCACCAACAAACAAAAGTGTAATTATATTATTATTATAACAGTCTGGAACATCAATCAGGCTTGAAATAATTATAATAATTATAATGTATAACATTGCTGGTGAGGGAGAGACTGAAAGACAAGAGGCAGCTGCAGATTGCAATATACTTTTAATATTGTCCTCTAGGAATTGCAAGATTTATTGCCATAGGAGCTACAAAACATCAGACCATTTCCTCTTCTTTACACCCTCCTATATGAAGTTTTCCTAGTGGTGTGTTGTATTTCAGGCAAAAGTATTTATGTTAAGACTATGTATTTGAAAACTGTTTCTGACTGATTGTGTGCTGTTAACAGGTTTGCGAGGATGACTCTCTGCCCAAAATCATCTGCAGCCACTGTGTAGATAAACTTGAAAGTTTTTATGACTTTCGGGAATCGTGCATCAATGCTGAGGCAATGCTTGAAAGTTACTTCACCTCCCTTCGCTACTCGGATGACTTCCAAAGAGAAGGAAAAGTATGTAATTAAACAAAACTACAGTACTTAAAATGTTTTTTTTTTTTTTCAAGGATACACCCCTAAGAGCTTACAGCTCGCGGCGGGGTAGTGGGTAGGGATAAGGTAGGGAACGGATGTTGGCCACGGCCTGTTACGCGTCCCAGCATTCGCTGAAGTGAGACTGAGGGAACCGTGGAAAACCTCAGTCAGGACGGGCACCTCTACTTTTTCTCAATGGACCAAAGCAGGGACCGGATGCACGCGTTTTTTTCGTGCATCCGAGATCCGCATCCGGATGCAAATTAATTTTTTGTGCATCCATGGATGCGCATACGGATGCAAATTTATTTTTCATGCATCTGGGATGCGCATCCGGATGCAAATTTATTTTCCATGCATCTGGGGTGCGCATCCGGATGCATTAATTTTTCCCGTGCATCTGGGATGCACGGATGCGGATGCAAGCCCATTTTTGAGCATCCGTGTGCATCTTGCACCTGCACCTGCATCCGCATCCGATCTTTGGTTTTTATAATACACTTTGTTTCTTGCAATTTTAAACGACAAGTGGCAAATAAATTTTAAGAAAATGCCTCGTATTAAAGATTTATTTAGAGGCCATTAGCAAAAAACTTGATAAAGAAAGAGAAAAAAAAAAGTGTTAAATGGATGCAAATTTATTTTTCGTGCATACGTGGATGCGCATCCGGATGCAAATTTATTTTTCATGCATATGGGATGCGCATCTGGATGCATTCATTTTTCCCTGTGCATCTGGGATGCACGGATGCGGATGCAAGCCCATTTTTGCGCATCCGTGTGCATCTTGCATCTGCATCCGATCCCTGGACCAAAGCAATGTCCAAAGCCTGGGGAACCACACAAAAGTGCATCACTGCACTGGGTGGAAAGCGAGATGAATTTACCCCAGGGAGGGAGCAGCGTATTTTTTACTTGTAATGGTCACCCATCCAAGTACTAACCACGCTCGATGTAGCCTGACTTCGGTGATCTAACGAGAACCGGTCACTGCACTGCGCCACGCTCGACCTCATTACAAATTACAATACAAAACATCACAAATAGGGAATTAGGTTTATTGATAAATAAACTGTATTAACTTCAGGTCTGAATACAGACAAGTGAGTACTTACACATTCATCTATGCACTGTACATTGAATCTATACATACAAAAAGTGTATACAATATATACGTTACCAAATATGTGTTGAATGTCCCAAAATATAATATGCACGTAATCAAACAATCACAAAATCATACAAGCAAAAATTGCAGTACTGTATTAGAAAGTACAGGTAGGTATAATGAACGATACACTATTATTAGCTAGGGAACTAACTGCAAAAAACGAGCTATTAACGATACAATCCTGAAATTTTCAGTACTTGTACAGAACCCCTTTCTGGTCATTTTTGGAAGCGGTACCCAAAAAAAGGTTCCATAGGGTGACCTTGAGTGACCTTTGAACTTTGACCTCCGATTAAATTAGCTTTATTCTTTTTACGTGGAAACTAAGACAGGTACGAAAAAATTTGTCATTAACAAATGTGTTTCCAACATACTGAAGATTCATTGTGAATTTTTATGAAGACCTAAGTCCATAAAAAACAAAATGGCGGCCAGTGAAACTTTAATTCATGCTTTTTTACGTCACTTTTCAGCTTATTTCAAGTAGACTAGCAAACATTTTTGTATATAATGACAATTTTTAATTGCCCGTGATTATCAAGATTAAGAAAAATCATAATTATTGTTGATAAGACAACAATAACGTAAGATATTGTAATTCTTATTGATTATTTTGCCTCCTATTGTGCGCCTAAGTGTATACGGCTTTTCAATGAAAATAAAAAAAAAAAAAAATGCAATAAAAGCTTACAAAATTCAGGAATGATTTATTTGGTCGTAAGAACCGTAAAAAAATTTGGTTCCCAAAAATTAAGGTCCTTTTGACCCCTGGTGACCTTCGAAAATGGTAATTGTGGAGAACTGAAAATATTTTTTTCTGGCAAACAGCAGCTACGGACAAAAATATTTCTAATACAAAATATGATTGGAATGACTGGAATAATGTCCTTGATTTTTTTCAAAATGCAGTGTTGCCAAATAGAGCACCCACGTTGCCAAACGTGCCCAGAACCTACATCTTATGGGCACTTCATTGCAAGCAATCCGTGCTTCAATTTCAAGCTTTTATTAACATTCATGGCATGAACTATGAACTGGGATCATTAAAAAAATCCACCATAAATTTGTTAAGTCCCCCCTCCCATCTTCTTGAACCCTCAGGGCCATTTAAAAAGGCAGTCTCTCGATGCGATATTGTCTAATTTCAGTCGTTTCAGGCAAATCTGTTCATATATACTATAATTGCAATGCATTAAAATATATTTTATTTTTAATAATCAAGAATATCACTGGAATAATTTTAAGAGTATCCCTAATTTTTAATGCTGCGCTGCCAAGTGTTTTTGAAATCTGAGACCTATGGACGTATTTATGTCTTATTATCTGTTATCTGAATGATATAGGGCACCACTGTCACAAGAACCGAGGGCGGGTTTCGTGTTTATAGCAGTTATATGAACAAATAAATAGTTAAATTTGTACTGCTATATATAACAAATATGTGATATACATCCCCATATATTCTGCTATTCTGCATCTCAGTAAGAGATATAATACTGTACAATAAAAATTTTTTTAAAAAAATTATAATATAGAAGTTATATAATTATAAAAATTATAATATATTAAAGAAAAATTGACGGTTATATTTCAGACTTTTAATCTGAGGTGAAAAATAAATAAATTCGTTATTCAAAACACCGCGTCCATTTCAGCATACTCCTCGCAATATAATATAATATATTTAAAGCCCTTTCTTATTTGCTTATAACTTATAAATTATGTAAATATACTCTAAATTATTATATAATATGAATTATATAAGACTATTACATCCAAAATAAAACAAACATTTATTTATAGATACATTACATTAATAATTGCTTTATGGAATGACTGAACAATTTACATATTAGTTAATAACATCAATGGACACCTGCATGATAATTTTTAATTGCAAAAATGAATAGAGGGTACCAAAGTATGTTACTATATACATATATGAATTTTTTCAGATTTGCTTGCCCGGAACTATTTTTAAAATTTATTTTAAGTTCTTCAAGTTCTGTTGGCCCTTGTTGGATCCTTAATAAATGGGATAGGGCCTAGACGCCTATTGACGCTTCCAGGGGACGTGGCCGCATTTACAATAATTATTTAAAAATAGTTCCTGGATTAAAAAAAAAAAACTGAAGAAAAAAGCAGAGCATCATAATTTGGCACTCTCTATTTATTTGTGTAATAAAAAAAATTCAAGCAGGTTGTATTGTATCTTCTACAAAAAAAAAAAGAAAAAAAAAAAGACTTAACAGTCTGTGAAGTGATTTTATTAATTCAATTAATTTGGTATACAAGCAATATAAAAATGACTATATAGTAGTTATTTGTTCAGAAAATAATATAAAAACATTAAAAACATCAGCCCTCGGTCCTGGTAACGGTGGTGCCCTTTCTTTACTTTTTTTAATGTTAAGAATCTCTGGAGAAAATCTTCCCCCTCCCCCCAACCCCACTTTTTCCGTTTCAAAACCCATCAGTGCATGGATCTACCCTTGAACCTGAAGAAGCTGAAGTATAGTAACGTATTGAAAAATATACATACCAAATAAAGGCCAAGAGCCGTCTATTGTGGCTAAAACGATGCAGTGCGCGCGCGCACTCTTCCAGAAAACAGAAGCGACAGAAGATAATTAAGAAATAATACGTCCAAATGTCTCTCCAAATGTCTCAGATTTCAAAAACACTTGGCAGCGCAGCATTAAAAATTAGGAATACTTTTAAAATTATTCCAGTGATATTCTTGATTATTTATAATAATAATAATAATAATAATTGTTTATTGGGTTTAAAAATACAAAGTATAGAGAAAATATTAACAAATAAACATATACAAAACCCAATTGGTGAATGCAAAAGACGAAAGTCCATACACAAAATGCGTACATTCACATTCATTATTTTACATTATTTTATTATTTAAAATAAAATATATTTTAATGCATTGCAATTATAGTATATATGAACAGATTTGCCTGAAACGACTGAAATTAGACAATATCGCATCGAGAGACTGCCTTTTTAAATGGCCCTGAGGGTTCAAGAAGACGGGAGGGGGGACTTAACAAATTTATGGTGGATTTTTTTAATGATCCCAGTTCATAGTTCATGCCATGAATGTTAATAAAAGCTTGAAATTGAAGCACGGATTGCTTGCAATGAAGTGCCCATAAGATGTAGGTTTTGGGCACGTTTGGCAACGTGGGTGCTCTATTTGGCAACACTGCATTTTGAAAAAAATCAGGGACATTATTCCAGTCATTCCAATCATATTTTGTATTAGAAATATTTTTGTCCGTAGCTGCTGTTTGCCAGAAAAAAAATATTTTCAGTTCTCCACAAATTACCATTTTCCAAGGTCACCAGGGGTCAAAAGGACCTTAATTTTTGGGAACCAAATTTTTTTATGGTTCTTACGACCAAATAAATCATTCCTGAATTTTGTAAGCTTTTATTGCATTTTTTTTTTTTATTTTCATTGAAAAGCCGTATACACTTAGGCGCACAATAGGAGGCAAAATAATCAATAAGAATTACAATATCTTACGTTATTGTTGTCTTATCAACAATAATTATGATTTTTCATAATCTTGATAATCACGGGCAATTAAAAATTGTCATTATATACAAAAATGTTTGCTAGTCTACTTGAAATAAGCTGAAAAGTGACGTAAAAAAGCACGAATTAAAGTTTCACTGGCCGCCATTTTGTTTTTTATGGACTTAGGTCTTTACAAAAATTCACAATGAATCTTCAGTATGTTGGAAACACATTTGTTCATGACAAATTTTTTCGTACCTGTCTTAGTTTCCACGTAAAAAAAATAAAGCTAATTTAATCGGAGGTCAAAGTTCAAAGGTCACTCAAGGTCACCCTATGGAACCTTTTTTTGGGTACCGCTTCCAAAAATGACCAGAAAGGGGTTCTGTACAAGTACTGGAAATTTCAGGATTGTATCGTTAATAGCCCGTTTTTACTGATATTTGGTCGTTAGTTCCCTAGCTATATATAGGTAGTTTCATTGTAATTACTATTCATTTGATTGTAATACTACATTGGCAGTTTTCAATTACTAATGTAAATTCACATATTTCCAAGTAATTTTCATTGGGTACTACAGAATCCATATACGGTACTCGAATACTTGAACTCTCTAAACTGTCTCATAACTTTCTGACAAACTCTATTGTTATCACACAATTCACTGACTAGTCTAACCCTCAACACTCTATAATTAACTCCTGTGGACACTGATCAATATTAGTTACGCTAATATTATATATAATTCACTTTCTGAATACTATTACAGTACATATACTTGAATTATGAATATTAATTTAAGGAAAGAGACAAGAAAAAAAAAACAAGTTTTACCACATTGAGATGTCCGCAGAAGGTGAATCTTGTTGGCAGAAGATTCTTCTTCTGTGATTGAAAAAGATCACATCGATATATATATATATTGTTTTTTGTAAAAAAAAACATATACAGTATATATATATACAGTATATACAGTATATATATACAGTATATATATACATATATATATATATGTATATATATACATATATATATATATGTATATATATATATACATATATATACATATATATATATTATATTATGTATATTATATACATATATATATTTTTACTGTATATATATATACAGTAAAAAATTTTGTTATTACGTAATGTGAAGGGACCCAGAAAATTAGGGTTACCTTATATCAAGCTTCTTAAGAACGCGATTTTTTAAAAAATGTTTTTAATGACACATAAACCAGTGTTATCCACTTCCGTAACATTGTTGCTCAATTTAAAATCCTTTTTGTCATGTTTGGGAGAAATAAAAAAGTCTTCAGTTCCAAAACAATTTTTACAATAATAATGAAGTGTCATTGTACAAATATACTAGAGAAACGCCATTATAGTAATTATATCACTATTGGGTAGATGCAGATGATCTGCATTAGTCATTAGTTCTAATTAAAATGCCATTACGAAAAATATATTTTATCAATCTGGTATAATCACGATTTTACTTACAAAATTCACGAATAGACCATAATGGCCCACTTTTTTTATGAGCTAAATCGAAAAAGGGTAAAAAATTATGCTGCTGTGATTTTTTTGCGCATTTTTTGCGACCTCAAACATCTTTAATTTAATTATTATAATATTAATTTTCTGCACTCCTTACCTGCTGGACATCCCTTACGTCATTACATTCTTTGACGCGATGTATAGCAGCTTCCGTTAGTGTTTTTTAACAGGTAATCATGGGTAAATTACGTAATTCCCGGCGCCACCTGGGCGCCGCGCAGTTTGAATGTGATTCAGCGAACTCAAATATGCCCGTAACTTTATTAGAATCAATGCAATGTATACTTGTAATATTTGAGGAAATTTTGAACTTCATTTACTTAAAAGATTAGGAAATTATACGAACTAACTATCATTTATGGTATACAACTCTGAAGTGATAGGAAATACCTTGAAATCTAAAAAATAAAAACGTACCTGCCACGATCGACGATACCAATTTTTCAAACAGCAACCAATGCATTAAATTGCTCACTTTGGCACTAAACATAATAATATAATATTTAATATAATATTAAATAAATATAATTATTTAATGTAATTTAATATTTGCACAAATCACTATATATGTTTCTTCATTAAAATTTTAGTGTTATAAGCACTATATTAACGAGGAGAGAAAACATTCAGTACATTAATTACAAACATTATACGAAGTTTATCATCGGCATGGCTGCTTCGAAGCTAGAAATCTTTGGTTTACATCATGTTTGAATAAAAAGAACTCGGTTATCCTGCTCATCCTTACAGGCTTTGTTCCACTATAATATTATCAGTTAAATATTAATCATTTATGTATTAATAATAGATATAAAAAACTTAATTATTTATTGCAAAAATATAACCTTTGTAATATTTGTATGCATTGTTTTTATTTTCTCAGAACACTCAGCTGGCACGGAGCTGGTCGGCGAGGCTCTTTATTTCATAGCGATCTCGATATAAATCGATAATTATCCGTATGATTAGAAAAAAGAAACAGTAGCGCCACGAATTTTGTTAGTTACATGATGCGTGGCAGAAATGAGAACTACGTCTCTCCTGATCAGGCAGATTTATTATAGATCGCTATGAAATAAAGAGACTACTCGCCGATCCTGGCCGATCCCAGCCGAGTGAAAATAAAAACAATGCATGGTTATTATCGTAATAAATAAGTTTTGTTGACTTTGTTCTCTATTTTAAAGACATAAATAATTAATATTTAACTGATCAATAATACATTATTATAGTGGAACAAAGTCTGATGTAAGGATGAGCAGGTTCACCGAGTTTTTTTTATTCAAACATGATGTAAACCAAAGATTTCTAGCTTCGAAGCAGCCATGCCGATGAATATTCGTATAGAATATGTTTGTAATTAATGTACTGAATGTTCTCTCTCCTCGTTAATATAGTGCTTATAATACTAAAATTTTAATGAAGAAACATATAGTGATTTGTGCAAATATTAAATTACAGTTTCAACGAATGTTTAGTGTCAAAGTGAGCAATTTAAGTGCATTAATTGGTTGCTGTTTGAAAAATTGGTATCGTCGATCGTGGCAGGTACGTTTTTATTTTTTAGATTTCAAGGTATTTCCTATCACTTCAGAGTTGTATACCATAAATGATAGTTAGTTCGTATAATTTCTTAATCTTTTAAGTAAATGAAGTTCAAAATTTCCTCAAATATTACAAGTATACACTGCATTGATTCTAATAAAGTTACAGGCTTATTTGAGTTCGCCGAATCAAATTCAAACTGCACGGCGCCCAGGTGGCGCCGGGAATTACGTAATTTACCCATGATTACCTGTTAAAAAAACACTAACGGAAGCTGCTATACATCGCGTCAAAGAATGTAATGACGTAAGGGATGTCCAGCAGGTAATTTTCAGCAGGTATATAAGGAGTGCTGAAAATTAATATTATAATAATTAAATTAAAATTGTTTGAGGTCGCAAAAAATTCGCAAAAAAAATACAGCAGCATAATTTTTTACACACTTTCGATTTAGCTCATAAAAAAAGCGGGCCATTATGGTCTAATATTTTCTCTCCGAACAGTTAGATAGGGAAGTGCATGTTAAGTAACCTCGAATTTTGAATTTACAATGCTCTAATGGTGGCCCCTACAGAACATTTCAAGCATTTTTTCGCTTTTTAAACGTAAAAAACGCGCGCGTGGAGATTTTAAATTTTTGATCAAAAGAATCTAAAATGAAATGAGGAAGAGAGAGAGAAAAAAACAACGGGATGACATAATTAAGTTGCGATGTATAGAATAAACTCGGGTTCCTCGCGTGATCATGTACAATAAGTTCACAACGCACAAATTAAGGCAAGTGCATCGTCATTAATGTCAACGAAAATGTCTCGGCAGCAAAATACGAAACTTTTGAGGATCGAGAGGTTCTGCATTTTCCGTAAATGCATGGATTCAAAATTAAATTAAACATTCATAATAAATGCTTTATTAAATTTGGTAGACATTAAAAAAAAAAAACTTAAAATTTCATCCTACAAGCATTTTTTATTACAACTCAAAATTCGCAAGCGTCGTAACGTATATTAAGGCGGATTTACATGGTGATTTCCAGGCTGCAACGCGACGCGAATAATGCGCACTTGCTGTAACATCCATTGGCGGCCATATTTGGCGATTAAAAGAAAAAGAGCATCGTAAATAATACGATTCCCAGCGAATTCGCCGACGCATAGGATTTCACAGCTTTTACGTCAAAATCGCGTCGCATCGCCATTGTCACATAAAGGCAGATTCACATGGCGATTTTTATCATACGACGCGACGCGAATAATGCGCACTTGTTATAACATCCATTGGCGGCCATATTTGGCGATTAAAAGAAAAAGAATAAAAAGAGCATCGTAATTAACGCGATTCCTTGCGAATTCGCCGCCGCATATGATTTCACAGCTTTTACGTCAAAATCGCGTCGCATCGCCGTTGTCGCCATCTGAATCCGCCTTTAAATTAACGATCGCGCGAGATCAATTTTATTTTTTATAGTGTCAACTCTTGGGATTTTCAGTAAAAAAAATATGTATTATATATTGCTAAAAAACTTTTATTTCTATAGTTACTGGTCTGATATAATGCATTAATTGCGATCTTAAAAATAATTGTGTGTAATAATTTCTTAATTCCAGATCGTACGACATGCAAAATTGCATTGCTGCATGAATTGACAGCGAAATTCATTTTCTAAAAGACTTAAAAATACAGAATTAAACTCTTTTTTTTTTTTTTTTTTTTTCTGAAATTACTAAATATTATAATATACTCACTGACACGAAAGCTGACTTAAAAAATCTATTATATAATATTAGTCACTGATGTTATGATATTCACGTGATCGTGCGTAATAATTGCGATCTCTTTACACCACGAGTTAATGCGTGTCTTCATTTATAAAATATATTTATTTATAATACGGTTTAATGATGCTATATATTTTGTGTACGTCTTATTATTTATTAATACGCAGTTTTATGTTTTTAGTGTTCTACGTCTTCTCGAATTACCACACCGCAACTTCAATGCGTAAATCGCGATCAATCGCGATCTTTTTACCGCGTTGCGTATATTTTCCCTGCTAAAAATTTGACTTTTACGTAACTTCGAGGATTTCTAATTCCGAGGGACCAAAAATTCATTACGTTATTACCTTATAACGAGTTTCTCCTATAACACGCAATGTTAATTTTGTCGGGACCGCGATCTCCTTTACGCAATATCGAATTTTACCTAACAACAAGTTGCGTAATTGTGTAATAACGAGTTTTTACTATATATGTTTGTGTGTATATATATATATATATTCATACATATATAAATTAGAAATTGATGGTAATCTCACTTTTAAGAGCCGAGCAGCAGAGTTCAAAGATTTATCACGACACATAAGTTTAGAAGCTGTTTTCTGAATTCTCTCTTATATGTAGAGTATAGAGATATTACCCCTTGAAGTTGGGTGCCACCAGGCTAGTCTATTCCCCATGTTAAATATGTCGTCAAGATTGGTTGCCTGCTTTTAGGGGTTATTCAAACTTTTCTACCTACTCTGTAGATGGAGTTACCGTCAGATTCTGTCGCAGGTGGTAACCACATGCGACGGGGGAGTAGAGGTGCATCATCCCCAACTTGCGCTGAGGCCGGGGGGTACTGACCGTGTTATTCTCCACTCCCGCTTGTTTGTTTAGTAAAGAAAAAGGAAGAAAAAACATTCATGCAAGCCATTAGCTGTCAAATCTAACCACAATTTATGATATCCCTTTTTTGACGAAATTAATTAATATATTTACGATATTTTTTTTATTAAAATCAGGCACAGAGTAAAAAAATAATGTCAGCCCTTTTTTAAAATTTTCAATACGATGCTCCGATCGCATACATAGAGTTAATATTATCGCATAAAAAAAAAAGTGGAACGAGTGATTCCACAATTGAAATGATGAAACAACTCCAAGTGAGTAAAAAGGGGGTCAAAATTGTTGAGTGCGTTGAAAATTTAATACGAAAATACGATAAAATTCATGAAGAAAAACTACCCTGAGCTTTATTCTCACGCCCACGTTTATACTTAACAAGAGAGCATATTTTATGATTACATAAATAATGTTGGCAAAATCATAATAAATATATTATATATTTTTTTATAATAATTGCATTAATTATAAAATGTTACTTTTACTTTTTAAGCAAACTGTCCTTTGTCTCTATGTTGTATAATGTGAGCCACAACAGAAATAAATAAATAAATAAATATAATATTTATCAGCGCGTGTATATTGAATTCACGCGGTGGCAGATGATAGCCTCTGATGGTAATTTTTAAACGAACAGTAAGCTACATCAAAATTTTTTTATTACATTTTATTTTATTAAAATTAAATAATTAATGAATAGAATAAAATAATCATTTGTTGTAAAAATATTTCAAAATTCATAAATTATAACTTTATATATTTACTTATAAGTCTTATATAAGTATAATTATATTAGAGCGCGGAAAAAAGTCAAATTTTTTTCGAAAAATAGGCGCCTAAAAAGTCAACTTATTTTTGGAAAAAAGTCTACAAAAAAGTCACTCGTTTTAAAAAATAGTCTATAAAAAATTCACTTTTTTTTTTTTTTAGAAACTGCAGCAAAAGGGCGTTTCAAAAGTGCTATTTAAAAGTTTTTTTTTTTTTATATTTCTTTACACAGACTGAAGTCTTTGTTTCTTTACTTTTTTTTTTTTTTTTTTTTTTTTACAATATGAAAAAAAGAGCTGAAATGCACTAAAATTATGTCAAAAAGTCACAAAAAGTCATCTTTTGCCAAAATAGTCTAAAAATCCAAAAATTGTCTAAACAGTCTTTTTTTATAGGCTCATTTTAATCCACTTCCGGAGATCGGTGGACATCCTAAATGACAACAAAATAGTCCTCATGTGCACAAATAGGCAAAATGACTTTTCCGCGCTCTAATAATTATATACTTTACTATAGCAAATAAACTTTTTAATTTCCTTCTAAAATAGTATCATATCTTGTTTTTTTTTATTATTATTATTTAGAATTTTAAAATATTTTAAATTTAAAATAAATATCATGAAGTAATTTTTTTATTTTTATTAGCACGCTCATTTGAGATCTTTTGATACGTTGATCCGAAATCATATAATCATATGCAAGCAGAAAAGTACTCAGTTCTCGAGTTCACAGTTCACATGCGTTTTATATATACGCATTTTTTTATGTTCTGGCAGGGTAAAGAATCTTCGGTCAGTTTTCAGTCAGATCCCCCCGAGCGCTTGCCCCCCTCCTCCTCTCATTCTTCAGTCCGTAGCGACAAACTACAGCGCCCCAACCTCGTTTGGTTAATTTTTTAACCTCTTCAACCCCTAAGTGTTAAATGTAATGACAGCCTGCGCCATCTAAAAAGGAGGTAGAACCCTAGATCAGTGACGACAAAAATCCCTATATCTCTAGAGTTATAGGTATTCTTTATTATATGGTGCCACTCAGGCGTACCATATACAATAAGAGACCTTACTAAAGTAACATAAACAGCTCTAAGCACTTTCATCTTACAATCACTTAAATTATTGAATAAAACCCCCAACAATCTAACTGCTCTAACTCTCACATAATGGGTATGATAATGGACAATTTGCATGACATTTTTTTATTTCAGAAATGGATAGAGGGTACCAAATTATGCTACTCTGAATTTTTTCAGGTTTTTTTGAGAGCGGGAACTATTTTTAAAAAATTATTGAACGTCAGTTTTATGACGTCACGGGCATTTAGCGCCTATCCTTTTCTTAATGACAGACTCCTCGCGACGTCATAAAATCCATTCCACTTTAAATCTGGTGTAATAAAAATTCCCAAAATTGTAATCAAATTCACACGTTCAATTTCAACACCACCTAATAATTTAATTCCTCAGGTACATTAATTTCATTTTAGGTTTTACTAAATTTTCACAATATAGGTTTCAATGGTAAAGTGCTATAGAGATATATTTAATGAAAATCTTTCTGATGTTCTTTGTGATATAGCAGTTGGTTTATAATTTATACATTATTTATGAATTTGTTGGTAATTGCATTTTGTTGGTACCAACAAATAATAAGAATTTTATTTATTTTTGTTGAGACCTTGATAGTTAGCTACAGTCTAACAGATCTTAGATTACCTGTAGACTCTATGGCGCCAAGCTCCAGACAGTCTAGACCGAATGGCGGCATCCATAAGATCCTTAATATTTATTTTCAAGTTGTCCGCCGCGCGCAGTTGAATCCACACGTAAGCTAAGATTTGTAATACTATAACAGCAGCAGCTGTTTAGTTAATTCCATAAATGCGCGCCACTTTCAAAAAAATGGAGTGGATACAATGAAATTCAGCAACAATTTTACTAGTTTGAAGTTGATTTTGAACAGTTAAAAATTAAATTATAAGTTTTAGCAAAACGGTAGTAACGGTGGTAGTTTTTGCCTTTCCTTTCAATTTTTCATGACTTTAATTTCTTTTGTTTATTTTTCTCCTAATTTTGTGGGTAGAAAATAATTCTCATATTTACTTTAAAATTTAGTTATCTATAATCTATGCAATACAAATATGTGCCTAGTGTTAAACAGTTAATACTACCTTGAAGCCCATTTTGTCAATGGTCAATACATACTTCAAATCATTATTTTTGCATATCATGGCCTTCATTGTGTCCAATATAAAGCAAGTAACTGGTTGGTGTAACAAAAATGTGAAAATCTTATATCATTGTTTTGAAATTAAGTTTGGTAAGTTAATATTATATTGGAACAGATCTAATGGTGCAACGAGTATACGCTGTTCCACTTTCATATATACACAGACTATACATATTGAGGGTCTGGTAATCAAATAGGTTTATAAACGAAGGCAATAATTAAAGGTTAGTTTCCATATTGTTTCTTGTGATAGCGCCCTGTAGTGAATATAACTTTTAAACCCGTTTGATTGGCGAACTCTCATATTAAGTAACAAGAAAATGAGAAGGGAAGCATACCAAACAAAGAACATGGGTATAGGCAAATATGAATTCTGTATAATCATCATGTGTTTAAAACAAAATGTGAGTCTAATGAATATGACAAAGCAAATAAATAAACAAACAAATAAATAAATTGGATAAAACAATGAACCATTTTTTAGAGATCCAAGTTCTGGAGATTGATGCATGTATTTCAAGTTCTTTCATAAAGATGCTGATGAGCTTCTGAGCTAGCAAAAGAAAGTATGAACAACAGTATTATTGTTTTTTGATTCTTAACAGTATAAGCTGGTCAAATTCTGCATGTAGTTTACTATTCATAAATTAGTGATCATCATACACACAAGACAGCAACATAATTATCAACAATGCTAAGAACATAATATATAATATATTTCAGGCAATTGATAACACACAACACAAAAGCAATCAATCTATTACCATGCAATAATGTTGAGTGAGAATAGAGAAAATTAAAACAACAATAGTTTTTGTTCCAGAGGTATGAAAATTGACTGTGCAGTATGTAGTTAAAATTGTATATCATTAAAAAAAAAAATGCTGTATTAATTTATGCAATACAAGAACTGCAGATACAAATAATAACAGAAATACAACAACCTTGTTTGCAAACTCTCGCATAAAGAGCATCTCTTTTCTTAACTACAGAGACCAAGTTTAGACTTCTTGAAACTTGCCTAATTGCCTACAGAATAAAAAGAAATATTAATAGCCATGAAAGAATCTGTTCAGAAAGATATTATGCTTCATTTGCATAAGCTATTATTTTTTTAAAAAATTAAGTGGCAGATGAATTAACAAATAAAAAATAAAACAAACTGTTTTCTTCATAATTTAAAAAAGTTCTTAAGAAGTTAAGACGGAGTGCAAATGATCCAATTTATTTCAAAACTTCTGTGATTAGTTCAAGTACAGTGTACCAAATAATTTCATAACTTTACAATTCTGTAAAAACAAAAGTCATTGTGTTCGGTATACTTTGCTGATTAAATCTGCTAGATTCAAAATTATGGTCATGCTAATGAGTAATTCAAAAGCAGTTCTGAAAACTTTCAAAAGAAAACAGTTATGTAGTGAATAGTTGAAATGTGAAATAATTTACAGCTACTGTATATTTATATCATTTTCCCCTTTTCAGTTTTCAATTCGGCTTTATTTAAGGATGTCCAATGTCCATGCTCAGAATGACAAGATACTTAGGGGTTTTTTCTCTTCTGTCAGCAGTGTTACGTCAAAGATGATAGTCCGAGTAAAACGCGCCAAAGCTCTCTGCAGAAGGATGACAAATCTGGAAGAGCAGAAACTCACAATGGAAAGGCTTCTGCAAATGATGGGCTGAACTCATTGGTGCAAGCAGCAGGCATCGCTACAATAATTGATGAGGCAGGGGGTAGACCCTCATCAGCTGCAATGCAGTACAACCGTGTGGTAGCTGAGGCAACAGGTGCTGCTGCAGGAGAGGCCAGAGTCTTTGCTTACGAAGAAGTGGTGAAGGACGACCCTTCAGTTGAGGTACATTGAAAGCTTTGCCGTATGTGCTTTTGGTTTCAGTGAAAATTAAGAAAGACTCTTGATGATTATTTATTTATTTATTATTTTTTTAAGCATTTCATTATTGTGCTGAGGTTTAGGCATGACGAAGAAACTCTGTTCTTCTTTTATACCTAACCGCCAAATACATGATAGGAAACATATACATAATTTAAACTTTCTTTAAGTATTAACCTGTCCTCTGGCTGCTAACAAAGTCACACCGTACATCTGCAGCGTTAAAGAGTGTCGGCCATAACCAAATTTTGAATACACTGCATAGATAGTGCATATCTTTAAACAACACTGTTTGAGAAATTTTACAACTAAGTAGAAAACTAGTAATTTGAAGTACTGATATTTTGGACTGACAAATGATATTGCATTTTGACCTTCATGCTGGTATTTGATTGGGTATTAGTTTAAATTTCTTAATTAGTATTGCTTGAGTAAAAGATTTTTTTTTCACTTACAGTATTTTCAAAATAGCTCACAGAGAACTAAAAGTAGTTAATTATTGTATTGTTTTGAAGTGAAAATCTATTAAAGTATAGCTGATGTTTGCAGGCAGAAGTGGAGTATGAGGCTCGAGTTGTGAAGCGAGCTGCAGAGGCAGCCGCCCAGACTGGTGAAGCTGAGGTCGCAGTAGAAATCCAACCAGCGTCAGCAGCCTTTGCAGCAGCAGGCCAAGAGATGCTCATGGAGTTTGGATTTATCAAGGACCGTGACAATTTCCTTCGAGGTGCAGCAGCCACCACTGCTGACGACCAAAACGCCTTGTCAAGGTACACTTTGCAACAATGTAGTCACAGACTATTAAAAGCTCAGCTGACTTTTAGAGCGTGTATTGATTTGTTCTTTGAAACTGCTATACAATGATATTCAGTAAATAAATTAAATTTAAATAAAAAGAGCCTGAAAAAAAAAAAAAAATCATAAACATACATACATACATAACATGACGCCATATCCCTTTACGGGGTAAGCCAGCAGCATTATTACCTCGGCCGTCTACAAATTGCCCTCCAAAGCACTCGATTCTTGCATACTCCACTTGCTTCAGAAATACTCATAACACTCTTTTGCCTTCTGCACTCTCTATTACACTGTGTACTTTTAACACCTCTGTTCTTCAAACATTCTGCAATCACATTCAACCAAACCTTTTTAGGTCTACCTAATCCTTTCATGCCTTGTACACTACCTTCAAACACCTGTTTTGCAATTCGTTCATCACCCATTCTCTCAACATGTCCAAACCAACGTAGTGTACTTTGTTCATACTTGTCAATTTTGCTTTCTTTCACTCCACACTCATTCATCACCCATGTGTTTCTCACTCTATCCATCCTAGTTTTACCACACATATGCCTTAAAAAACTCATACCAACAGCATTCAACTTACTTCTATGCTTTGTTTGACATACCCATACTTCAGATCCATACATCAAAGTTGGTATTAGGACAGAGTTATACACAGCTAGCTTAGCCGTATGAGACAACAGCTCAGTGCGACACAACCCTGCCATACTACCCACAATCCTCCTGCCAGCACTTTCTCTCCTATCAATCTCTCCATCTACACTTCCGTCCTCCCGAAACAATCTTCCCAAATATACAAATTCTTTCAGTCGTTCCAGCTATTCTCCTTTTAGGTCAATTCCTTTTGCCTCGTTGCTATCTGTACTACCAAACACCATTACTTTTGTCTTGCTCACATTGATTTTCAAATCCATACGACTAGTACTCATTTCCAAACGGTTTAACCTTCTTTGCAAGTCATCTACGCTATCAGCTAACACCAATGCATCATCCGCATACAACAGCAACCATAACATTATCGTACCCACACTAATTCCATTTTCACCTATACCAGCCAATCTTACACACTTATCCATAAACACATTAAACAGCCATGGCGACATCACACAACCCTGTCTCACTCCTCGCTTCACTTCAAACCATTCGCTCAAACCACCATTCACCCTCACACACGCTTTACTACCTTCATACATAGATTTTACTGCATTCAGCAATTCATCATTTACACCATACTCGGACAACACTTTCCACAGCATACTTCTATTCACCTTATCATACGCCTTTTCTAAATCTACAAATGCGACAAACAACTTTTTATCAACAGCCAAATGTTTTTCAATCAACTGTTGCACAGTAAAGAGCTGGTCTGTGCAGCCTCTGCCCGGCATGAACATAAACATAAACAAATAAATATAAAAGTGTTATTAAAAAAAATGTGTTTATCAATATTATCATTATCATACAAAGTACAACAATCATTGGAGGATCAATTATCCATTCAAAATATTCTTGCATTTTTCCTGTTTTAATCCAGAGACAAAGATGGTATCGTTACTGGTAGTTCTACTTCTTAATTAAGAATACTGTGTTCTCCATTATTAAATATTTTATTTTATTTATGTTTATGTTTATATAATTAAGCAGTGATGTACTGCTTGTCATGTATGTTTGTTTACAGGATATTAAGCTAGATATGAAAGAGAAAGAAAATAAGTGCTACTGAATATTCTTGCAGCTAATAACAGGGGTAAGGTTTTCTTGCAATATGATAAGTAGCACTCGACGTTACTTTTTTTTTTTTTTTTTTTTTTTCCTTGCAATGGAAGTTCATATTTTGTAGAGGGTGCTCTAATTTATTTCTTAATTGTATATTTAAAGCAACAGACTTAAATTCTACATGATAAATCTCGGCTCTCGTCAAATCTGAATCTGTGTATCTGAGATTTTTTATTATAGTAATATATCGTCCCGGAATACCGTAGTTCTGAGCAATAATGAGCTGTCTGATACATCAGACCAGTGCAATGATGAACTTTATGTGTTACCAATTTACAGCTCATAATTGCTCTCATCTGATATAGCAGACAGCTCCATGATCGTGGTAATGCAGACAGCTCATTATTCCGGACAAGGAACGATATATATATTGTATATGATGATGAGGTAAATAGATGCAAGTTGTGGGAAAGTGTTGGCAAAAGAGTATCACTAGTATTATGGTCTCAGTATAAATTTACCCAATATCAAATTTGTATATTTTGGAGCTATAATGTAGTATGTATTTGGGGAGGGGGGGGGGGGGGAAGAATCCAGAAATTAAAAATATATGCAGCCCAACTTTTGAAGAGTTTTTCTAGCTCAGTGCTCAATCAATCTAGAATGTTGTGAAAAATACTAGGACAAAGACAGTTATTGTTCCTTAAGAGGTAGTACTAATTTGAAAAAAATTAATCAATCCCCCTTTTTTTGGAAAACATTGTTCTGGAAAATCAAACAATTCATGAACTTAATAATATGCGAAAACTCGTTCATCACAATCAAAATACACAGGAACACTTTGTAAAACACATTGTGTTGGCATTTTTTTTTTTATTATTTTTTTTTTTTTTTTTCTTTTTCTGTTTTTACCTCTACATTCTTAAATCATACAAATATTTTTTACTTGAGTTGACTTAAAGTAGAGTGAGCGAAAAATTGACCGATGGTAAAGCTCATTCTCTTGCATGTAAAAAGTTTCTTTGGAGCACCATAAATAAGCATCTGAAATCAGTTGAGACCGTCCTTCGTAAAAATTCTGAGCATTTGGGTCTAAAAGTCGATGACTTCGTCCATCTACTCCATGCTAACGCTCGAAAAACGTGGCTTCTTTTTTATTCGAACTTTAATTTCTTTCGCAATCTCCCGTAAAATGTGTTTAAAAAATATTCTAAGATAGAACATATTATGGTGAATCAGAAAGTGTCATAACCTTTATTTGCCCTTCATTAAAATTTTGAGAAAATTCTGATACAATACCAAAATCCGAGGCAAATTTTCGTTTCAAATGTTGCGGTCTACGGGTTAACAGCTGACTGAATCAACGGGATCAACAACACTATATAACTTCAGCAGATGCTCGTATTGCGCAACTTGCATAAATTTCTACTGCGCAGCTTTTGAGGAGCCGACGTAACTTTTTCGTATGCACATATATAGTGCGTGACGTCATTCCCGTCATGCACTGCGCACTCAACTCGCTGACTCCTCTTTAATTGTTGATTTATTCATTTTGAAACTTCTGCGAGGTCCAAGATTTTATTTCCAAAGTACTAGATTTAGTCCCCTCAACTTTGTAAAATTGAGGTGTTCTTCTCCTTTTTTATAATAGAAAAAAATAGAAATAAATATTTAAATATAGTGACAATGAAAATATTTCCACACTTACTTCCTTTTGTCCAAAGCTTAATTTCTGCATACATAAAATTTTTGTGATGCTTAGCACAATATGCCTCATCCATGTGTGACGTTCTCTGTATATTAAACAATTTATCTTTTACAGAACTGCTGGACAATGTTACAAGAGATTTCAGGGTCTGCTTTTTCGTGCGTCTAGATTTGATAACCTACAGTAGCCGTCACATTTAACTGGCTCATGATCGGAAGCACTCGGAAGTCTTTCGACTCGGCTCGGCCAATGATGTCCTTTGTTACAAACCGGCTACCAATGACTGAGAGCATTACAAACACGACCATTTAGCCAATTAAATGTGACGGCTACTGTATTTTATTGATAAACACTTCTTAATAGTTCAAATTAAGGAAAATAAACCATTTAGGTTGTGATAATCTTATTAAAAGAAAAGGATAGGAATAACCAGCAAGGCCTTACCGATCGAAAGAGTCACAGCAGGTGGAAATTCTTGTGGTCACAGAGGTTCACTCGAAAGTTTTTACATTTTTGAAACGTTTCGCATCTCCACGATGCGAAACGTTTCAAAAATGTAAAAACATTCGAGTGAACCTCTGTGACCACAAGAATTTCCACCTGCTGTGACTCTTTCGATCGGTAAGGCCTTGCTGGTTATTCCTATCCTTTTCTTTTAATAAGACTTCTTAATAGTTCTTAATGTATTTAATTCAAATTCTACAAATTCACTGCAAATTTAAAAGAAATTTTAAATCCATAAGTATATATTGGTTATTACTTTATTAGCGTTTATTACTATATACATACTGATATTTTATTATGTATTATATTTTTTATTTGGAATACTGCAACACAGTAGAGGTCGGTGAAGAAGGCAATGTTTGGCAGCATTGCACAACATATCATAAGTAGATGCCCTGTGCCTCGAGCAGACATTCCTAGTGGGCTTTATGTACCAAAGCTTTTCATGTAAAGGCGAACATGCTGCTTGCCTTCTTCGCCAACCGCTACTGGTGCCAAAGTCAGAGAAAGAATGAGAGGGATTTCAAAAACCAAAATGTGTGAGCACTATGCTGCTAACACACTAACTTGTGTGTTACAGATCATCCATTGCACAGATTGGCGAGTTCCTGCGTATGAAAACAGTATGCCCTGTGCTGGCTGATGGAACAGGCGGTGGTACCTCAGTAGGTAGTGATGATGAGGATGTTGGGGAGGAGGTAGTACGTGAGGTGGTACATCAGTGTGGCCGCTGTGGCAAGACCTACGCCTCCACAGATGAGCTGGCTGAGCATGAGTGTGGGGGGGTGCAGGTGGCTGTTACGGTTGTCACTGCAGATAGTCCACCCCCACAGGTGGCAGCAACCTCCGCAGGAGCCAGCTCGTCTTCTTCAGCCTCTGGCACACAGGGTGGGCCTTTTCCTTGTGACACATGTGGAAAAACATTTCGACGCAAAGAACATCTCTTCCAGCACAGAAAGCTTCATACCGGAGAGCGACCCTTTGCCTGCCAAGCCTGTGGCAAAGCTTTTTCCAGAAAAGAACACTTAGTTCGTCATGCAGTGTCCCATACTGGAGAGAAAGTTCATGCTTGTGAATTATGCGGAAAGGCTTTCTCAAGAAAAGACAACTTATTAAAACATCGTAAAACACACGGTATAGCAGGACCATATGTTTGTGAAGCATGTGGTAAAAGTTTTGTGGTTAAACATTATTACTTAATGCATCGTTCTTCCCATTCAGGAAATCAACCGTACGTCTGCGACACTTGTGGAAAGGCCTTTGCCGTCAAGCAATATCTTCTAACACACAAGCTGCGCCACAATCGCAACAAAGGAGATAGGAACCAGCAACAACAGCAGCAACAAGCACAACAACCTGCAGCACAAATTACAGTTCAAGTGCCAGCCTCTGAAAACAACGTAACTGTAGTGACTGAAGCCCAAGTAGTGCAACAAGCTGCAGCAGCTCAGCCTCAAGTTGCCCAAGTTGCCCAAGCGTACCTCTGTGCTCCTACCTCAGCTACCGAGCTGATAGAAACATATAGGCGGTTGCATTCAGCGTGAGCTATGCCTAACCTAGGTCAGCAACACCGTACATTGCTGACTTGGGCAAAACTAAAAGTAATGATGAGCTGTAAACCTTCTTTTAATAATTCAACAAACTGATTATTTTTGTTTGCTTCAACTGATTGCATTACTTACTCTGAAGGAACAATCATGAAGTTTGTCCATTTCCTAAAATTTTTTTTTTTTTTTTTACCTGAATTATTTTTAATTTGAAGTACAGTACCTTGATGGCCAAGCTAAAAGTTGCATCAAACAAGTCATTTGCCAGCCAATGAAATATCACAAAATCAAGTGATAATGCTAAGTAATGAAATCAATTTGTGCACGCTACAGCTCAATTATTATGTTTCTATTAAGCACCACTGCCAATTTAAATAAAAAATATATTAAAATGCATGCTATAAAAAAACAATATAGATGCTAAGTTTTTTATACTAAATCAATGACGATTTTTGTAAATGACGGCTTAAAACTGTATTATTAATTATTTTTATTAAGTGGTTTTGGACTCTTAAGGGTGAGATAACACAAACAATCGATTGTTGTAGTCCCATTTGATTATCATGTAAACCTTAGCAACCTCATAATATTTCTGATTTTTATTTGGAGAGATAGCACCAAAAAAATGTGGAAAAAAATTTCAAAACAATCGGACGATCCAATTTTTGTAAATTCATTTTTTAAATTTTCAGTATAGGGCTTTCCCATGGAGACTTAAACTAAGAAATTAATTTTAAAAAAATTGGATCGTCCGATTGTTTTGAAATTTTTCCACATTTTTTTGGTGCTATAAGAACTGTCTCTCAAAAAAAAATTCAGAAGTATATTATGAGGTTGCCAAGGTTTACATGTTAATCAAATGGGACTACAACAATCGATTGTTCGTGTTATCTTACCCTTAATTATATACATAGTTATGTATGTATAATATATATATACATATTATATAATATATATAAATATATATATATATATGTCCACTAGAATCAAAACCCGCTTTTTCCACTTGCCAGTAAGGCTTCTTTTTAAATATTTTTACTTATAAAAAGCTTTATGGAAAGTGGTTAAAAGCGGGTTTTGAAACTAGTAGACACATATATATATATATATATATATATATATATATATATATATATATATACATATATACATATATATGTCCACTAGAATCAAAACCCGCTTTTTCCACTTGCCAGTAAGGCTTCTTTTTAAATATTTTTACTTATAAAAATGAGCTTTATGGAAAGTGGTCAAAAGCGGGTTTTGAAACTAGTAGACACTATATATATATGTATATATATATATATACATACATACATACATACATACATACATACATACATACATACATACATACATACATACATACATACATACATACATACATACATACATACATACATACATACATACATACATACATACATACATACATACATACATACATACACATACATACATACATACATACATACATACCCTTGTAAAAAAAACTTATGATTTAGTATACTTTATCATATATTAATATAGTATAATTTAATAAAAATAGTATACTTCCAGCTATAATAAAGTATACTTTAGTATCATAAAAAAAGTATAATTATAATACTTATTTCGTATAATTTAGTATACTTAGTATGCTAAATTTATTATAATAAATGTTTGATATATCACAAATTTATTATACTTAATTATATTAAATTTATTATACTAAATGTACTAAAATTATTATACTTAGTATAGTTTCTATAATTAAAATAGCATAAAAATTAGTAAATCGTCCCACGTCTGCAATAATGAACAATAATAATATGTTAATTACCAAGATCTTGTGTGAAATAATAATACATCTATGTCTTCTATTTCATGTACATGATTGCAACAATGAGCTTTATTTTATATATTTTTCAAGCTCCTAATTGTATTCATCTGATATAGCAGATAGGTCAGTATTGCACATAAGATCATGGTTATTATCCCCATTTGACTTTTGTCGCTTTGGCACAAAAAAATAATTTGTCCGAGTACACGTCATGAAAATTTTCAAAATCTGTTTTTTTTTTATTATCAGCCAAATAACTATTCATACATAAGTTTTTTTAATGCAGCAACTAAAAGTATTAGCATGGCGTAATATAAAAAGATTAAAAAAAAAATATATATAGAACAAATGAAAATTATGCACTAACGGAAAATAAAAGACCAATATTATATATAATATATATATATTATATATGTATTATATATAATAATAAATAGTACAAGAACTACCAGATACCAGAAATTTTGAACCAAGATCAAAATTGGAGCAGTTAGCAATAATAGCATATATCATGCAATGTTAAATTTATAGAGCAAGCGTGCATGGATCAAGGTTCGAGGTTTGGGGTCGTGACTAAACTTGCATTGTAAAATCTCTCAACAAAGCTCGAACTTTAATTATAAAAGAAAATCATCAAAAAGTATCCTTTTACCTTAATGAATGTAAATATTAACAAGAAGAAAATCAATTATGGATACTTCCCGCCATTTTTCTGTATTTTCATCAAAAGACGCCATCGTCGTGCTCACAGAAATATCCCATCAGCTGACTAAATTATTACAACGCTTTCTGATGCTCATTTGTTTTTAATAGTAGCCATCTTGTATAATAATAAAATTATACTTCATTATAATTTAGTATACTTATTTTATTATAATCCTGTAATATTATAATTATACAATATTATAATTTTTATGATTTAATTAGTATAATTTATCATTAATTTATTATACTTTTTTCTATGCTTAGTATACTTCTAAAGTATAATAATATATACAAAGTTATTATATATAATAAAATAATATATTATACTTTAGTATACTAATTATACTTTGCAAGTATACTTGAGTATAATAGTGTTTTACAAGGGTACATACATACATACATACATACATACATACATACATACATACATACATACATACATACATACATACATACATACATACATACATACATAACATGACATATATGTACACACACACCCAGTATACTGTAACTGCTTGAATTTATAAAAAAAAAATGTGTTAATAATGTCTATTATCCGTTTCCTCATGATTACTACAGTTAATTTTTCATGAATTGTTTTGCACTAGCTCTCTTTCTCGACATAGACCTTAATTGTTTCAGCCAATTTATTGAGTAGACATTTCAACTGTTGGTTTTGCAGTAATTACAAATGAATTCTCTATATATTTTACATCTCAAATGCTTCATGATGAAAATTTTTATCTAAAAACGAAACCGTCAAACCAGATTGTTCATGAAAATTTGTATGTCTTTTAATTACTGTTGTAAAAAAGGTATAATCATGATGTTACAAAACTATTACTTGTAACAGCAATAGTGGAATCAAGCATTTCTCTACTGCTTCCATAATCTTCTATGTTTTATTTTAGAGTTAAGCATCATTTACATTTTTCCTTAAAGGCCTTCTGAACCTTTTCACAGTATTAAGTGCACGGTTAGCTTTGCTTCAGTGTGATTCGGCTGCATAATTTTTTTGGTTTCAGTAGCACAAGTATCAGAGATAATAGCCGATGAAGAAGCACCTGTGACGTCACTCACGCTCATTCAGCGGCGACAATATAGGGAAATCCCTGCAAAAGATAGGTTCACTCCCGCTGCAACCACGGCCACAATTTTACTTCTGAAATTTTGAAACTTTACCAAGGCAGTCTTGACAGTATTTGTCAAATAGACTGAAAGAATTTTTTTGGTGGCGTGTGTACAGATTGAGTTATTGCTGTTGCAAGATAAGCTAAAATTTAACATTGTTTTCCTATACAACATTTTTGCTCCTCTTTCTACCGCAATAACTCAGTTTGTATGAATGTCATCAAAAAAAATCTTTCAGGCTATTTGACAAATACTATCAAGACTGCCCTGGTAAAGTTTCAAAATTCCAGAAGTAAAATTGTGGCCGTGGTTGCAGCGGGAGTGAACCTATCTTTTGCAGGGAACCTATATTGTCGCCGCTGAATGAGCGTGAGTGACGTCACAGGTTCCTTTTCATCGGCTATTATCTCTGATATTTGTGCTGCTGAAACAAAAAAATTTATGCAGCCGAATCATACTAAAGCAAAGCTAACCGTGTACTTAATATTGTGCAAAGGTTCATAAGGCCTTTAAGTTAATGTATTTTTAAATTTATTTATTATTATTATTATTTTAGATTTTTGTAAAAGTAAACAGTTAAATCATGAAAGTATCTATAAACCTTAAACTCACTTGGTTAGTAGTTCACTAACTATTTTTGCTATTCATCAATTGAAGCTCGTGAGACAATTATGCATGATTTGATATATACAGTATACCTGTAAATATCTTGTAATAAATATGTTTTTATTTTAATACATACAGTCACCATCAAGCTATTATAAAAAAAAGGTACCCCTTAATTTTTCTGAAGCAATTGATTAAGTTATTTCAATTTGATTAATTCGATTACTTGTTGATTGATTTGATTCCTTGGCAGCAAGTTTCTAGGTAAATTGTAAAATTACCTTTAGCACAGAAAAAACAACTGGACCAGTTCCTCCAATTTGTCAGGAAAAATTTGTAAAAATAGTTCTTGGACTCTAAAAAAAATCAGAGTAGCGTAACTTTGCCCCCTCTGTCCATTTCTGCAACAACATAATGGGGCTGTACTCCATTCTTTTTTCATGTTAAGTTTAAAAATTTTATGTTTTACTTGCATGCAGATTTAATTTTACAATTGTAAATTAATTTAGTTCAAAATGCTATCTTAGATTACTTCCATAAATTTTAATAATAAGTTTTTATTTTTGTATTTATTTTATTTTTATTTATTTATTATTTTTTTCTGGCTTGTTTTTTTGTGAACAGAGAAACTTTGCCAAGAAATTAGTCCTTATAGTCCATGTAAATAATATCGCCTACGAAAATGAGGCTCGAAAGTGTTTTGTATACATTAAATTTTATAAATATGTACTATAATATCAGTTCTTGGCAAAATACCTAATTACTCTATATATGATTGAAATAGTTATACATGCAGGGTTACATACAGTATAATTTTACTCATATCTTTTGCATAAAAAAACACTAATACTGCAAAATTACAAGGTAAAGCTCTCTAACCGGTATGTAAGCTCATCATTGAATGTGTGTGTATGGGTGGGTTGGTTGTATATTTGGGAAATCAGTAAATTATAGTCACATATGTATGCTCTGTAGGTCCTATTCATATGGTTACGAGACTTTTCCACCATATAGTAAGTTGTTTTTGATTAAATATCAATAAGATCCATGCAAAAAGGTCTAGTGATCACAAAGTATTTTTTTCAGTTTTTATAAGAAATAAATAAACACATATTGTAAATGCAGAAGCAAATAAAATATATGTATTTTTTATTGTAAAAAACCAAAGTCTTGTTTGTCATATGTATGCGTATTTGCCAGCTTTTTCAGACAACATTATTTTTAGTCATTTTGCATTCAATTGTAACCGACCCCAGTATATTTAAAAAATAAAGAAGTAAAATCCTGTACATTGTCTCCATATTTCATGCATCAACCTGTGCAAAATAGTTACAAGTCATACTTTTTGTGCTTGATTTTTGAGCTCTACTTTAAAATAAAATTCTAGGCACTTGGCCTCTTTGTAGGCAATATCTCTAACACAAAAATTGTGATAATTCGTGCATGACAGTTCTACAAAAAAATTGATGTGTTTATTTTCTTGTGTATATACAAACATGTAGGTGGGTGGGAATCCATGAGCGCCGGCCCACTTGATCCCATTTCCCATAAAGTCTCTGTCAATCAAAAATATTGGGTTTTGAGGGAAATGCCCGTTCTATTAAATCGAAAATTTCTGTTCCTATCCACTTCCTAAATCTGCGTTTGGATTATTTAATATCTATTTACTAGAATATTGCATGCATGTAAATAAAAAATATATACTCGTTAAACACAAAATTATGTTTATTTTCTTTCTTTCTTTTTTTTTTTTTTTTTTTTTCAGCAACTGATACGTGTTTTTTTATTGACACAATTTATAACAGTCAAACAATTATTTGTTAACATTGCTTCATAATATTCATAAATTTTTAATGTAACTTTATTGTGCAGTTTAATCCTTAAAGTAGAGTGAACGATTGCATTTTTCTTAATATTTTATTTTCTAAAAATAGTTTAAGCTGCCCTCTATTGAGAAATGAAAACCAAAAAATTCCATCTCAAATAGTTTCACCACAAAAAATTCCCAAAGTTGGTGTTTCGGAGGCCTTTAACGTGTGCAGCCTTATGGAACATAAAACCGCATTTTACTCCAACATTTTCTGAAGTATGCTACCATTTAAAAAATACCTACGTAATCTATGATGAATTCTTTAATGGATTTTTAAATAAAAAAATTTTTTTACGGAGCCGTTTTTTCGGAAAGTTTTTGCTTAATCTATGATGAATTCTTTAATGGATTTTTAAATAAAAAAAATTTTTTACGGAGCCGTTTTTTCGGAAAGTTTTTGCGGGTTAATTCCCATAAGGATTTTCATGATTTTTTTCCAAGAAAACGACCCCGTAAAAAAAAAATTTTTATTTGAAAATTCATTAAAGAATTCATCATAGATTACGTAAGTATTTTTTAAATGGTACCATAGTTCAGAAAAAGTTGGAGTAAAACGAGGTTTTATGTTCCATAAGGCTGCACGTTAAAGGCCTCCGAAACACCAACTTTGGGAATTTTTTGTGGTGAAACTATTTGAGATGGAATTTTTTGGTTTTCATTTCTCAATAGAGGGCAGCTTAAACTATTTTTAAAAAATAAAATATTAAAAAAAATGAACTCGCTCACTCTACTTTAAATTATAATATGGAAAAAATAAGTTGTAGAAGCAAGATAACAACAATGCTGCAGGGTGATCATTTTTTTTATATATGACATATTGTTACAATATATTTGCTGAAACTTGCAAATACATGTCATGACAATCTGATTCGTGATTTTATAATATATCTGTATCTTCTTTGCTACCATGTTTATGATACAGCATTTTTCTTAACTTTCTTTTGAAAACTGCTAAACCTTCTTGCACAACTCGTGGGTATGTTCAAATATGTGTTGTAACTATTTTACAGAATTTGCCTTTGTAAAAGAAAATATTCAAATTCAAAATGGCTGTGAAACATTAAAAACACACAGCAATTCAAATAAGTCCAAAAATATTAATATATATGGATGGGATTGTTCGCGAAAGCTCTTTAATTAGCACTGATTTAATTTTAACACATGAATCATGAGAGGTTAAATCAAGTACTAATTATAATGGTGTTAAACTCTGTGCTAATGAGCTTATATAATGTGCATTAAGATATGTACACTACCTACCGCCCCATGGCTAAATCCAAAATTTGATTCCCTTTTTCTTTCTCCTCGGACCAAGTTAGAAAGTTAGAAAATGAGGCATTTTGTATAATATTTTTTGTTTTGGGAAAAATTTTGGTTATACGACTAGAATTTATGCTTCTGCTAACTACCTCACCAAATCATTAAAATTGTTCCACTTTTTTCAACAATTAATTCATAATGTAATTATAATAATTGTAATAGATATATATGTAATTATGTAAAATGTTACTTTTATTGTTAATATTTGTCTTTTGCACAAGTTTCATACTAGGAGAACGTAGCGTAAATAAATCAAATAACTTATTAACTAAAGTATTTAATAAAAAATAAAAGCCTATATATATAGTTTTATATTTTATAACAGACCTATATAATATATTATAATTATGTTATGTTGACTCTTCTTTTATTATTGTGCATAAACTTGCAATACAGCATAATATTACACATTATTGATTATTTCAATATAGTAAGAATGGACGATCTAAAGTATGAATGAAATCAGTTGTTATATAATGCTGTTTTTAATTTTTGCCTCGGACCAGGAATTTATTTTTAAATTTTTTAAATACTGATTCTGCGAAGTCATACCTAAAAGTAGAAAACTGATGACATATCCAATAAATATCTACACACGCAGCATATCCTTTTTAAAGGGGGTGTGCTTTTCAAAATTAAAAAATCAACAAAAAATCTTCTTTCCAAAAATGTAAATTTCACTTTCCTCCGACTCCTTGTTCCTTCCATACCGCCCGGCCAAAAGTCTACTATGACGTCACACATTACTTTAGGTCGCGCACAAGGCTCCCAAGCAAGCGGCGGCGAGCGCTAAAATCCAGGTTTGCGCGTCTTTAAGCCCGCCTAGCAGCCGACAGCAAAGAGATAAAAATTATTCGCCACTGGATAGTTGATCTAAAAAGAACATTCTGCGTTTGTATCCGCTTTCGGCATTTCTTAATTTTAATTAGGAAATTAAATCTAATAACTTTATTATAGACACACGTACTGGATTATATATTATATACAGTACATACAATTATATTTTTATTTATATATTATGAACCATTTCACGTCATAGTGGCCACCTACACCACCAAATATTAAAGTTCTTTGATTTTGATAAAAATCACAGGACACGTTTGTATAATGCACCTACAAAAATGGTTTTTGTATTTTTCAAAAATATTGAAAATTGAGGGACAATGGGCAAATACGAAATGGCGTCAGAATGCAAATGTAGCAAACAGCGGCTCCAGTAACTCGGAAAATATTATGCATGGATTAAATTTGATTTTTTCTATGGATCCATAACCATATGTGTCTACAACATCCTGCTTTCAGATTTTCTCTATGGGTTTTAGTTTTTTTGTTGTACCGGTTCCCGTAAGCCAAGTATGACGTTTTTGAAACATTTGCTTTCCGCAGCCCAAATAAAGGCTAATTTTTTTTAACTAAACATCTCTTCTAAACATAAAACTCCTAAAAATAAAAATATTTGTTTTTCTCAACTAATGGAACAGTAAACGAAAAAGGGTACAATTCGTTAAGGTACCTACTTTGCGGGCCAAAAAAGTCGATGTCATTCAAACTTTAGGAGAATTTTAATGACACCACTGGAATTCTCGTATCTTAATTAGTAAGAATCAAAAATAATCTCGATGTCCCTCTTGAGTATTTCCTCGCAAAAGCTACTGGGGGTTAATATCAGGTCAGTCCAATAAGGAGATGGGCTTGGGTCAATAGATTTCGATGAATTTCACATATGTTACACATCTAACCTAGTTTGATGAGGTTTGGGCATTATTTTTCGAAATTTAAAAAAAAAACGAATTTCAGGAATTTTCAAAAAATCAATAAAGAGGGCAATCTCGAGAGATAAAAAAAAATTGTATCTTAAATTCTGCTCCACATAGAATTATAATTTAAATTTTTTCAAGTTTGTATTCAGATTGCCAAACTTTTTTTCATTGAAAATTTTGACCTTGAAAATTTATTAAGGTCAAAGATCAGAGGTCAAACTACAAAAAGCGTATAACTTCATACCAAAGAACATTGTTAAAAAAATCAAGATATGGGTTTTAAACAATGTTTATCCTTCTATAAAAATTCGTTTTCAAATTTATGGAGAAATTCAAAATTTTGAAATTATGATTTTTTTTATTAATTATTCCGAGGTTTTTAGAAAAAAAAAATCGAGTTTTGTCATGAATTTTACACAGGTTACACATCTGACCCAGGTTGATAAGATTATAAGATTAGGAAATAATTTTTTCAAATTAAAAAAAAAAAAAAAAAAAAAAAAAAACGAAAATCGAAATTTGACCGTGAATTTCGATTTTTTTTTTTTTTTTAATTTGAAAAAATTATTTTCAAACCTTATCAACCTAGGTCAGATGAGTAACCTAGCTGTGTAAAATTCATGACAAAACTTGAAAATATTTTTCAAAAAACCTCGGAATAATTAATAAAAAAAAATCACAATTTCAAAATTTTGAATTTCTCCATAAATTTGAAAATGGTTTTTTATAGAAGGATTTAAACCTATATCTTGATTATTTTTTAACAATGTGCTTTGGTATGAAGTTATACGCTTTTTGTAGTTTGACCTCTGACCTTAATAAAATTTCAAGGTCAAAATTTTCAATACAAAAAAAGTTTGGCAATCTGACTACAAACTTGAAAAAATTTAAATTATAATTCTATGTGGAGCAGAATTTAAGATACCAATTTTTTTATCTCTCGAGATTGCCCTCTTTATTGATTTTTTGAAAATTCCTGAAATTCGTTTTTTTTTTTTTTAAATTTCAAAAAATAATGCCCAAACCTCATCAACCTAGGTTAGATGTGTAACATATGCGAAAGTCATCGAAATCTATTGAACCAAGCCCATCTCCTTACTGGACTGACCTGATATATTAACCTGGGGTAACTCCCTCTATACGCACCGCGTGCGCACCTCGTCAGACCCGTGATGACACGAAGCGGCCGAGTGTTGTTGTGTTTATTGACATAAAATTTACGCAAAAATAATATTTTATTGCATCTATGAAATAAACTTGCAACTTGCTACTAAATTATGTCACTGAGATAATTTTCCTTCTATAAATTTGCTACCATTTTTACGCAAAATTTAATCCCACGTACCTATCTTAATTATAATAGCAAATGGAAGGGAAATTATCTCAGTGACGTAATTTAGTAGCAAGTTGCAAGGTTATTCCGTAGATACAATAAAATATTATTTTTGCGTAAGTTTCATGTCAATTTTTATTTTATTTTATTTATTTTATTATATTTCCCACATGTTACATACATAACAGTTGGCAGGTGACACTATAACAGTCCTTTGAAGAACAAATCACAACAGGGTTGCGAATAGTATCCCTTTTAACGATTAAAATAATAATATCGAGGAAAACATAACAATAAGATAACATGCGTGTAAATAATTATTATAATTACACTCAGAAAATATTTAAAGCAAATATCCTAAAAAGCAACACATTTACTGTGTTGTTTTTGTACCTCAAAGGAAAAATCCTTAAATCTTACACACACGGGAGTTTAGAGTTCAACACATCAAGATGTTTAAATTTTTACACATTTAGTGTGTTGGATTCTAAATTTTTGAGCGTAAGATCCAACACCCCTTGAGCGTAAAGTTCTACACAGAACTGCTTAAAATGTTACACACTTGGTGTAAGATTCTACGCCCCAAGAGTGTAGGCTGCTAAGCTTTTTGTGTGTAGCTTTCTACGCACCTAGTGTTTAGTTTTCTAAGCTTTTGTGCGTAGCTTTCTACGCACCTGCAGTGTAGGATTTTATGATTTTATATATATTATAATAGTATTATACTATAGCCATGTCTCTTAACTTTTCGAAGACTTATAAGTGTATACGATATAGCATATTGAATATTATAAATTAAAATACATCTCCTAATTTTTGGCTGCCTAATTATTATTCGAATTATTATTTATTCCTCTTATATTTATGATTTTCTTCCGTATTTTTAAAACAGCTTCTATCCTCTTAAGTATCCTAAAATTAAAAAATAGTTATAATAAATTATACTATGATAATTGTGTATTTGCTTAAAAAAAGGTGGTTTCATGGATAAAATATAATTAAAATTTACATTTTTTTTTTTTATTAATGCATTTTTTTTTATTACTTAAGAACACAGATATCACATGAGTAAAAAAAATGATGATGCAAGTAACAAAAAAGTAGATTATATTAAACAAAAACTTTTTATGCAGTTCTATAGTTTAATAGAAAGACAAATTTCGTACGTACTTTAATAACCATTTGTAGGTGTACATATAATTATATTAATATATTTTAGACAATATTTCTTGAAACACTCATTAATACAACGGCACATAAATTGATGCTGAAAGCATTCTTGCACATATTACACTCAAATACTCGAGTTTTTATTGGGTTTTCAGTGCACACAAGGTTATGCCATGGTGACTCCCCGGCTTCTTGCCCGCCTAAACGAACGTTTAATCAAATCTACAGTTTCAATACACTGCTACCATTGAGCTCTATACAAGGCTAGAGGGATAATGCCCTATACTTCTCAATGTTAAACTGTGCGCACGGTCCGGCGGGAGGAAGTGGGTGGGAGATTGCGCTTTCGTCACACATTCCAACGTATTCTCCTCAGAATTGCCAACTGCAGTGTAACTTTTAATACTTATTTTATAAGGAAACTTTCTTAGGTTGGTCAACCAGGCATTCGATAGCACCGACCACCACCCACTTTCCTCCCAGACGCCGTGCGCGCCTAAAACAGCTGATTAGCCCTCTAGACTTGTATAGAGCTCAATGACTGCTACACACTCGCACACTTCACACACTATTGTCGCATTATCTAAAACTCGATTACAACATGCACTTTTACTTTCACCAGTAATATATTACAAAATTTAAACTATCACGAAACGAAAACCTCATCAAATCCAGATATTGATGAACTAACACACAAGCGAGCAAACACACAGCAAAGAACTTCAGATCTAACGGTCGCAAATTCCTGTCTCTGATGACGCTGCGCGCATCCTTTGCGCAGATGTGTAACTGTGTAGGACTTTAAACTGAAACAAAGTGTGTAAGGTTTTAAGCACTACTGTGTTGATTCTTATACGTTTTATTCTAAAAAGCAGCTTAACACATTTCGTGTGTTGCTGCTTAAAGGGATACATGCCTCAAATTACAAATTAGACAGACATTAAGTGTTGCTCAAGTTTATAATCAACATTCGTATTATTTTTACATGCGCGCGGTGCGACTGTGCGAAGTCGCGCTACAAAGAAAGTCCTTGCTGACGTCACAACTCACAGCTAGCACCGATTAGCATTGAGTTGTGACGTCATCAAGGACTTCATGACGTCATCAAGGACTAAATTTCTTACTCTGAACTGCGACTTCGCACGGATGCATCACGCGTGAAAAAAAATGATGCGAATGTTGATTATTTACTCTAAACCCACTTGGTGACTATCTAATTTGTAATTTGAGGCCTGTATGCCTTTAAGTTGCATGTGTAGGATTTTAAAAGAAGGTGTGTAAGATTTTAAGCACCAATGTGTTGATTCTAATACTTTTTATTCTTAAGTCCAACTTAACACATTTCGTGTGTTGTTGTTTAAGATGCATGTGTAGGAAGTTACCTAGCTTGGTGTGTAAAACAACTTTTTAAACAGTTTTGTTGCTTAACTTTTACTCACCAAAGGTGTTGAGTTTTAAGAACATAGTTTTACCTCTCTCGTTACACTCTTGTATACTGACTTTTTACACACTTTCATCTTAAAATCTTACACACCTTGGGCGTACCCATACATCTTACACACTTAATGTGTAGACTTCTACTCATTGAAATCTTAACATTTAATACCTTTGTGTTAGTTCTTACACATTTTGAAAACGCAACACACAATGCGTAAATTCTTACACTTTTTGCTTAAGATCTAACACTTTTTACGTGGGATTTTTAAGCAAAAAGTGTACAACCCGTCTTTACACATGTAGGTGTGTTGGGACTTTTCTGCGTGTAAGCGTGTAAACAACACAAAAAGTCAATAAACAAACTATTTACAATGAATGACTCAATAAATAAGCATTTAATTTTGAAAAATACAATGAGCCATTAAGAGATCTAATACCTAGGGGTAAATTGTTCCAAGCATGACACACCCTAATGTAAAAAGATTTTTTATGAGCCTCTGAGCTAGCAAAAGGAGGAATAAACAACAACCCTTGTTTGCTACCTCTGCCATAATTGGCAGCTCTTTCATCAACAGAGATTATGTCAAGGGGACGTAAACAATATTTACCATGTAAGCACCGTTTAAGGAATGTCAGATCTATTTGCCTTAACAAATCAGCTATTGATAAACACAACAGCACTCGGCCGCGGCGTGCTATCACGGGTCTGACGAGGTGCGCACGCGGTGCGTATAGAGGGAGTTACCCCATTCAGTAGCTTTTGCGAGGAAATACTCAAGAGGGACATCGAGATTATTTTTGATTCTTACTAATTAAGATACGAGGATTCCAGTGGTGTCATTAAAATTCTCCTAAAGTTTGAATGACATCGACTTTTTTGGCCCGCAAAGTAGGTACCTTAACGAATTGTACCCCCTTTTTCGTTTACTGTTCCATTAGTTGAGAAAAACAAAATATTTTTATTTTTAGGAGTTTTATGGTAAGAAGAGAAGTTTAGGAGCTATATAGAATCAATTTTTTATTTTAAAAAAATTTAACCTTTATTTGGGCTGCGGAAAGCAAATGTTGGCTTACGGGAACCGGTATAACAAAAAAACTAAAACCCATGGAGAAAATCTGAAAGCAGGATGTTGTAGACACATATGGTTGTGCATCCATAGAAGAAATCCAAGTTAATCTATGCATAATATTTTCCGATTTACTGGAGCCGCCGTTTGCTACATTTGCATTCTGACGCCATTTCGTATTTGCCCATAGTCCCTCAATTTTGAATATTTTTGAAAAATACAAAAACCATTTTTGTAAGTTCATTAGACGAACATGTCTTAATTGTGATTTTTATCAAAATCAAAGAACTTAAATATTTGGTGGTGTAAGGTGGCTACTATATATATGACGTGAAATGGTTCTTTATGTTTATGGTATTTCAACAGTATTTTACTTATTATAATTTTTTATATATTTTAGCTGCAGTCTTACATATATATTGTATAAATTTGTATATAATTATAAGATCACGGCAAACACGCAACTAAAACTGTAATCATTTTGTGATCGCTATATTTATTTACTTTCTTCGACGTTTGCATTGAAGTTTTTATTTATTTATTTATTTTTTATTACAATGTTAGCTTACTATCATATTCTGCCATTGGTGTAAGCATTCAAACTTAACAACAACAGTATAATAATATATTAAAACAGTTGGAAGGATAAATAGGAAAGGAGGCGGCTGTGGCCTTGTGTTAAGAACTGCCCCGGCATTTGCCTGGGAGTGACGATGGGAAACCACAGAAAACCATCATCGAGGCAGACGGTACCAAATTAAGGGAACGACCTTCGGCACCTCCCGAATACAGGCAGTATAGTGGAAGAACATACTGCATGCCATATCTCTCGGGGACTTATCAGAACACGTTGCCATTCCTCAGCTCGAAGTGACGAAAAATCATTGAGCCAAAAGGCAGGAAGCGATCCTGTGTCTCCCGAGCGATAGGCAGAAATCAAACCACTAACGGTAACAAATATGCAGCATAGCGATTATAATTCAATATTACCAATATTAAAATACAATTTACTTTAAATTATTATATTTATTATAATTATGACTAAATAATAATTAACGTTAAAAATATAGTACTGTACGTTCAATGATCTAATCGTTATATTATATATAATTAATACTGTATAATATGTAGCCTGCAATTATTAATAATCAAACTGTGCATAGTGTGCATCATATAAACTGCCTCACACATAATTAAATCATACCAGTCCTGCATTTAATTCTTGTTTGCAATAGTCATTGTAATAAACATATATGTATATATATATATGATGACATATAGTAAGTTTTTCAACTTACAGACATTGGCAGTATTTTATATAATTTTAAACTTCTACCGTGTTTACCCGCCAAGACAAGAAAAGAAAATTTGCGAAATTTGTCAGAAAATTTAAAGATTTGAAGGTCGACCGAGTGGTCTAAGGGGATAAGGCGCTCGCCGCCGCGAATTTTATGTATGTAAAAAATAGATAATTATGAGATAGTTTTTTAACAGTTTACTTACAAATGAGAGCGATAAAACAATAATAACACTTACCCAAATAGTCAAAATACTCTTCAATTAACTGCAACTCGAAAGCCGGAACATATGTATTGTCTGGGCTCGGGTATTCAGTATGGATTCTATGTGCTACACATGAGGAATTACAAATCTTTTTTTCTTTCCACTAGAAGCCCATCCATTGACCCAGTAAACAAACTGAGTGTACGACAAATGACGCCACAATTTATTTGTTGAATTTCTGTCTTTCAATATACTGTGGTATGCATACGAGATAATGAAATTAATCTTTGTTTTACTGATGTTAAAACATCCAGATTTAACACGACACCATCAAAAGATATGAATGGTACACAATGCACTGAATTGAGAACCGTAATTTTTCAATTTTTTTAGAGTTGTTGCAACACAAACGTTCAGCCTCGTTATTTACTGGTACTGCAGATTCACGCAGCTGCACCAAGATATACCGTCACTATCCACTGCGTCGGCAGGAACCTGCACAGCAGCAGACTCGGGCACCAAAATACCGCGATTCAATCGACGGGGATCATCTGCGCTACAAGTTGGTTCAAACATATAAGGCTTTATACCTTTTATTGCACTCATTTCGCTTACTATTATATAAATATTTGTAAAAAATTATGTGATTCATTTAACTAAAAGCGCATAGTGACAATTTTAACCTATAATTAACAATCTCAGACAGAACGTGCAAATCCAAATACTAGGAGGCGTCGGGAGGCGACGTTGTTGAATGCGGATGCGAAACAAATTTTTACAACACTGAACTGAAAAAATCTCCCTACATTCTTGCTCCCTTATGTGTGCGGCTGGAAATGTCCGCTGACACTGAAAGCCAGTAAGCCTACGTGCGACTAACAAAGAAACAAAACTTTGCAATTATACGTAATTATATATTTTTGTCTCAAAATCGAATTAAAAATTTGTTCATTATTAAATTTGTATTTATAATAATATGTACAATCGTTGAATGTACAGTACTACTTATATTATACTATATTTTTAATGTTAATTATTATTTAGTCATAATTATAATAAATATAATGGGTGCGATTCACAAAGCAGTTAGCCAGGTTTCTAACCACGTTTAACTTAACCACGTTTAACTAAGGTGGTTTAACACGTAAAACAGGTATAGTTAAACGTGGTTAAGCTAAACGTGGTTATATATAGAAACCTGGTTAACTACTTCGTGAATCGCACCCATTAATTTAAAGTAAATTGTATTTAAAATATTTTAGTAATGGTAATACTGAATAGTCACTATGCTGCATATTTGTATATTAAGGGCATTGGGTGTAGCACCGGTAGTTGGCAACACTGACGTATCTTCACCATGTTAATTTTTGATCATTGCTCCTAGGAGTAATTTTTATGCTAGAGCTCTAAGCTGATTGCTGTAGTATCAAGATAATTAGTAGCCCAAGTGCACAATTTGGCTAAATAAAGCCTGATTTAGAGAAAAGTATTTTTTAGTATTTTTTTAAATTTACATGCATTTTTCTAAAATATAAAAAAATTACTTTTCTTTAAATCAGGCTTTATTTAGTCAAATTGTGCACTTGGGCTAGTAATTATCTTGATACTACAGCAATCAGCTTAGCTCTAGCATAAAAATTACTCTGAGGAGCAATGATCAAAAATTAACATGGTGAAGATACGTCAGTGTTGCCAACTACCGGTGCTACACCCAATGCCCTTAACTTCAATGCAAACGTCGATGAAAGTAAATAAATATACAGTCGAATTAATTTAAAATTTCCACCGGAAGTAGCCGGAAGTGAGAGGATTCTGTCCTTCCTGTTTGCATTTGGAGTTTGAAATTTTACAGAGAGCTTTGCAATAAGAGGACTGACTTGTTTGTAAAAGTACAAACATCGGACATGAAAAGGAAGATCAGAAACTACTCACTTCCGGCTTCTTCCGGCGGGAATTTCAAGTAAATTTGACTGTAGCGATCACAAAATGATCACGGTTTTAGTTGCGTGTTTGCCGTGATCTTATAATTATATAAAAATTTATATAATGTAAGACTGCAGCTAAAATATATAATATGTAAAATACTGTTGAAATACCATATTACATAATATAAATAATAGAGTATCGACCTCAATTTTTTTTTATTGCATAAATGGATAGAGCGTGCAAAGTTATGCTAACCCTGATATTTTTCAGATTTTTTAGAGACCATTAACTATTTTTAAAAATTATTGAAAGTCCTTTTTGTGACGTCACGAGGCGGCAAGTCCTACTATCTTTTTCTTCAGGAGCGGCGTCTCGTGACGTCACAAAAAGAACTTTCAATAATTTTTTAAAAATAGTTCCCGGGCTCTAAAAAATTGTGTAAAAAACGGTAAAAAATCAGGGTAGCTAAATTTTGCAGTCTTTGCACGCTCTATCCATCTCTGCAATAAAAAAATTTGAGGTCGATACTTCATTGTATGTTCTGTATATATATATATATATATATATATATATATATAATACTGCAATCCAATACGTGTGTCTACAATAAAGTTATTAGATGCTTGAAAAAATAGAATGTTTTATGTGTTTGATGTCAGTTTAAAAAAGAAATCTGTAAAAAATTTGAGTGTGCACCGTGATATTTAATTTCCTAATTAAAATTAAGAAATGCCGAAAGCAGACACAAACGCAGAATGTTCTTTAGATCTAATATATAGTGGCGAATAATTTTTATCTCCTTCTGCTGTCGGCTGCTAGGCGGGCTTAGAGACGCGCAAACGTGGATTTTGGCGCTCGCCGCCGCTTGCTTGGGAGCGGTTGGGAGCCTCGGGAGCATTGCGCGCGACCTAGTAATGTGACGTCATAGTGTCCTAGTAGACTTTTGGCCGGGTGGTATGGAAGGAACGAGGAGTTGAAGGAAAGTGAAATTTACATTTTTGGAAAGATTTTTTGTTGATTTTTTAATTTTGAAAAGTCAAACCCCCTTTAACCTAGCCAATAGACATATGTATGCTGCAGTACTTTATAAAGGTGATGAAACTTCAGATGCCTGGTGAGGCCTGTGGAAGTGTGGAAATTTGTCGAAAACATTTGGAAAACATAAAAATAGTAAAAACTTTTATCGATCCGCAATTCATTTATGCAATTGAATTTATGCAATAATAATGTCAGGAGAGTTCCATCGGAGGAATGACACTAAAATGAAGGAAATGACCCCCCCCCCCCCAAAAAAAAAAAATACTGCAGAAATGAAAGAATGGAGTAAAAAGGTAAAATTTACTAAAAAAGTTATAACGCGCTGATTTTCTTAAAAGTTTTATAATTGCAAGAACTATAACAAAAAAGTAAAAGTGATGAATATTTCCCTTTCCCGCGTCGATCTTAATAAAAGCGAAGACACGTCCTATTGTATCATGAGGACACGTACGGTTTTCTCCGTTTCTCGCCCTTAGTGATAGTCACTAAGGCATGAATTTTGATGTAAAAAAAAACTGGAAATATCATATGAAAAAATTATTCATTATCCCCTATTAATTTAGGTAACATTTTTTTACCTGATATGAAACTCCTGTATTTTACTATTCATTTTTTTTTTTTTCAATTTTTTCACATGCTGTTTGGCTGCTTTGGTCTTGTGCGATGCAAATTTCAATATCCCAAACCAATTCGCTGCGTTGTGACGAATGCAATTAATATAATAGCGGAGTCAACACTATTGTAAATCTACCTTGACAAGTAATCAATCAAAGCAAGCGTGCAGGATATATTTGTTGATCTTGATTTATACTACCTAAATTATTCATTAATTGTTCTTAAAATAAATAACAATTTGTCAGCCGTACATATATATGCAATCAAATCTCAAACCAACCTCCTTTTGCACCACACTATATTAATTACTGTTAATGTTGATAATTAGTATGGAAATTGGAAACTATTGTTTATTATTTTAACATTCAATATCGTAACACTAACATTATACTCTTATGAAAATTATCATATGACAAATGTCAAAATATATGTTCTTGATTTTTTGACGAGAAAATAGGTCGGATTCAAAGTATTTCTTAAACGTTTCTTTGTTAAAGCTCGAGTCATGGAACATTAGCCCAGTAATATTATGGAAAATTCCTATGCTGACCCGGAAAAATGGAGGGGAAAGCTGAATTTTTCAGGAGTTGTCAGTAATGCTGTTTCAAACATATTTTGAGTTGTACCACCTTGTACCCCCTGTGCTAGCGCCGCCATTTAAAAAAGATGGCGTCCAAATAGTCCTTTTTAAAAAAATTAATTTCTCGGAAACTACTTGTGGTAAGTAAAAAAAAATTACATAGTTTTATAGCTAAGGATATGTTCTAAGCTAAAAAATAACAAATAACTGGATTGTCGGTTATTTAAGTAGTATAATTTGCATATTTACAAAAAAATTACATTTAAATATTTACAAATCATGGAAAATAATATTGAAAAAAAATTATTAAAAAAAAATGCTCCTAACAAAAATTAACTCCGTATTATTAGCTATACAAAAGTGTAAGAACTATTTTTTTACGGCAAAAATTACGGAAGTTACAGATTTTAAGGCTTGCGAATATATACTATCAACCAAGGTGTATAGAGGTTTATAAACCTCTATACACCTTGCTATCAACTCTCCCCGCGATCGCGTATCTACTCGCCGCGCTCACTACCACGGTCACTCCTCGCTACCGTTCTTGCTTGTTTGTCTCCTAATTACTATTGTGGCTCATTCTTACGTGGTAAACAGGTGTATGTGAATCATATTTTAGTAAGGGTTGTTTACATCTTGGCCAGCGTGATTACTAGACATTCCTAGCCAGTCTTCTTTGAGCTATGACATTGTTCACATCGCGCGTTGACTCGCATGGATTTATTTAATACGCGTACTACTGTGATGTTAAAATGAGTGATAACGAGTGCCAGGCTGTTTGTGTTATTTGTACGGCAACTCTCTATAAATCAGGCCAGCAAACCAGACAAGTTTAAAGTGCAGGACTTAAAACTCTTTGTGAAGCAAGTGCAGCAAGAAATGGCAATTTATTTAATAGTGACTCAAATATAGAATCTGTTGTACTTCATTTAAATTGCTACGTAAAATACAGTAGAACAAGGGATGTTAATAAATTAAAAACTACTGGAAATGAAAACACCGATACAAATAATGCATCAACGCAACCATCACTTCGTTCGTCAAGCAACACTTTCGATGTCAAACTACATTGCTTATTTTGTGGTGAACCAGCATGTGCAGTTACGGAGTCAACAAAAAAAAATCTTTACTAATATTACTCGCACGTGCAGATATTGACTCCAACATCGTCATTCGTTCACCAGACCAGGGTAAAAATGTTGATAAAATGTTCAACGTTTCTATACTGAAAAAAAAATTAGGGGTTTGCTGCTAAAGGCTTGCTGTTCATACATGCTATCAGTGGTTGCGATTCAACATCAGCTCCCTACCGAAGGGGGAAGAAACAAGCCCGTAATCTTCTTTTAAAGAACAAAACTGTTCAAAACATCGCTCTGAGTTTTTGTGAAACTGAAGCTGATCGTACAAGTATTATAAAAGGAGGAGAAAAAAAAAATGCTTTCTCCCAATCCAAGGTAATTGCATGAATGTGAGCACCTGAATTCTTGTCCAAGATATTTTGCCACATATCAATTGTTTTTGCAAGCATGGTTGTACAAGAACGTTTTGGAAAAAAACCATGCTGATTTTCAGGAAATTGTTTTGTTACATAAAGGTGATTAATTATTTCTAAATTAATAATTCTTTCCAATATTTTACAAATTACTGAAGTTACTGATATTGGACGATAATTTTCAACTAGTTTTTTGTCTCCCAATTTAAAAATTGGTGTCACATTAGGTCCAATCATTAGGTAATTTATGGCAAGAGAGAGATGTTACATATAAGCTACACAGAGATGGAGCAATGGACAGAGCACATTCTTTTAATATCCTTGCAGGAATACCATCAGGACCAGGAGGAACGTTGATTCTCAATGACTTTAAAAGGTTACATACAAGAGCAGGATTTAAGACAATTTCAGAAAGATTAACATCACAGTTATTAATTGGTTTTAATTTGACGATGCCGCTATACCGCCGGTTGAAAGAAAATAATTTTAAATTAAATAATATGCTGAATGGTTAAATTTACATAGAATATTATAAGAACAAAAAATTTATTGACCTTTCTAAAATTCAAGTTATACATACATCATAAATTCAAGTAAACGCGCGGTGTGATTGGAGTTCAGTTCTTGTAAAAATCATCAATTTTATACACAACACACCCTTTTGACTTTCACTTTTACCTTAAAAATTTTAAATTCATTTCACTCTTTATATACTGACAGGAAGGGTTTTAAAGTTCCAAATAGTAACAAGTATATTCATACAGTTCACAGTGTAATAAATTATAATAAATAAGGTATCTTTCGGTTTTTGCCTTTCATGAAGCACCAAACTACTATAATAGAATAATTGCTCATTTTATTTACTCACAGACCGAAATAAAATACCTCGTCGGGCTTTGCTTTTTCTGGATTGATCACTTGCATGGCGCAGTGCATTGACTGGTTCACATTAGATCACCGAAGTCAAGCTTCGTCTAGCGTGGTTAGTACTTGGATGGGTGACCGTTTCAATTAAAAGTTATACTCCCTATTATATACCTGGGGTAAATTTTATTCATCTCGCATTCCATCCACTGCAGTGATGCACTTATGTGTGGTTCCCCAGGCTTTGGACATCACTTTGGTCCATTGATGATATAAAAAGTAGAGTTGTCCGTCCTGGCTGCATGAGGTTTTCCACGGTTCCCTCAATCTCACCTCTGCGAATGCTGGGACGAGTAACAGAGGCCGTGGCCACCATCCTTTTCCTCCCTTATCACGTAATCACGAACCCATTACCCCGTTTCGAGCTTCATGAAGCGCATAGGGGTGTATTGTCGTAAAAAAAATAGGTACAAATTTTAATGAGCAAAGCTCGAAATATTTGTTAATTTCTAATGTCGCTCAAATCGCGAGGGGCACATCTAGGTGTGCGCATTTTTTTCAGTCTTTGCCCGAATTCGGGCTTTGATGCCAAGTGCCAGAATATACAATAATATATGTTTAATATGTTAATACTCCCTCGCACGCTGAGAGGTTATTGGTGCAAGAATGAGCTTGCCTAAAAGGCATGGCACCTTGCCGCAATAAATATAATATTTTCTATGTCAGGGATTTTGCTTGAAATTTTAAATCAAATTTAGAATGTTATTATGTCCAGTAATATATAGGGATAAATCACCAATGTCGCCATTTATATTAATAAATAGGAACCAAATTCAGTTAATATATAAATATTATTATGTTTAATAAAAGTTAGCAAAACCTATATATATAGTTTTGATTAACGCACTCCAAAAATGTGTACACCAAAAATTAAAATGAGCATACAAATGTTTCTACTTTTTAAATTAGTCATTTCGATTTGATGACAATTATATTATTTCTGGTAACATGGCAAATTGCAAAAGCGGACCCCTGTTGAGAGAGAGGATCGAATAAGAGCTCGTCGTCGATTTTTGGTTAAGTATTCGTCAAAACAGAAAAACGTTATCAAATTTCATTTTGGCTTATATGATCACCCTGTGATAGTTTATATTATGTTACATTATGTATTATAAGATATTATACTAATTTTGGTTCATAATTAAAGCTTTAATATATAAAATCATATAGTTCAATAAAAGTTTAAGCAAATATTTCTTGCATGTAATATTAATAAAAAAATATATATATATTACCAAGAATGATGAAAAGAGCAAGAGCGATGAGCTAATTAGTGTAAAATATTCATACGGCGCTTCTGAGCTAATTTGATCTTCACCCCAGTCTTCTCGCATACAATCGTTTCGCAAAGTGCGGGGCAACGCTCGCCCCGTTCGTTGAGCGGGCGGGCGCTCGACTTCTGAGACCAAGCGGAAACTTCATCGCGCCCCATGCCCTTTTTCCTGCAGACTTCAATCGCGAGCCAAACTTTAATTGGATAGAAAATTTCACCCTCCTAACTCGACGCTTTATGCAGAGAAACTGAGATGATTTTGTTTGTTTAGCAAGAATCTTTCATTTCAGCAAAAAATAAAATAATAATAAAATTAAAATAATAAAATAAAATGGTAATAAAAATCTCCATCTTCTGTTCTAAGAAATTCTCTTCAAACTTTTCCATGTTTAATACAAATATATAAATTTATACAATAGAAAATTGTTAATACTATATTTATATTTCAAAATTATAAAATATATATATATTACGTACATATATATATATATATATATATGTGATGTATGCATATTATAATTATAATCCTTCTTTACATTACATTTTACATTACACAGAGAAATTTAAAAAAACTACAGGACTACATAGTTAAATACAGTTCTGTTCGAAAATGCATGGAATAAAGAAATTCGGGAATGAGATGTACACTGCAGGGGGGAACTGAAAGATCATACATGATAATTTTTAAAGTTCGTCTGATATTTGAGAACATTTTTCACATTTGAGTGAGAATTGTTGTAAAATATGTTATAACATATATGTGTGTGTGTATATAATATATATATATATATATATATATATATATATATATATATATATATATATATATATTAAATATATGTTATATGTTTAATAATGTATACAGTGCTGTAAAAAATATTTTGAAGAAATTAATAGTAAAATATAATCTCAGTATGAATTTCAATGATATTGCACAAGAGACTAAGATCCTTATACTAGAACAAGGATCTTGCAACTCTTGCAAGAGACCCAGCTGAAGCTGGTGATAAATATATATATATTTTTTAATCAAACCCTATTGGGTACTTCTATTTACTATTTACATACTACTTTGAAACCCCGAAACTTCCGAAACCCTAACTTGAGCGTTTCGCGGGCTCTTTCGGAACGGGGGCGGCCACGGCCTTTCAAATCCATCCCGGCATTTGCCTGCGGCTGAGGGAAACGTGGAAACCTCAGCCAGGATGGACGCTACAGCTTTTGTCAATGACCCGGAAGTGCAATGGTCCAAAGCCAGGCGAACCACATAGTGGAAAAGGGCAACGATTTACCCCTGGGTGGGAAACGTGGTTTTTGTTGAAAATGGTCACCCATCCAACTACTAACCACGCTCGGCGTTGCTTGACTTCGGTGATCTGACGAGACCCGGTCAAGCGCACTGCGCCACAACTACCATGAATATTTTGTACTCTTACTAAAATTAGGAACTTTAACTCTATGCTTGTTATGTCTAATATGGCTCTTTCACCTTACTTTATATGACGTCACGATTGTGTAGGCAAAACATTGTCGGCGGCATTAGCAGATACATGCTAAAGTTGGTCTCGAAATTAATTTCTCCTGGCTGTTCGCATCATTTTTTATATAATTTTGTTTCAATGGTGATAAGAAGAACCAATGCTATTGAAGAAAAATATTTGGTGAATGGTGACCAAAACTATTATTAAAAAAGAGATGTTAATTCTGAGTTACGTTAACCCGCACAGCATAGGATTTTAAGATTTTTTTTGCCTTCATCCCGAAGATCTTCGGGCGGCTTCGGGCATCTCAGTGCCACCCAAAATGTAAACATGAAATTCCTCTATTGATATTCTTAGTTTCAGAATACCATAAAACAGTTTGAACTAGTGGGTCTCTTTTTGTAGTTCATAAAACTGTCAATAGATGTCCATTATGCTGCGAACTTTCCATCAAGCGCATCAAGGTTCTTCCAAAGTAATATTACATTTATCTATGTATTTTTTTATTATTTTTTTTTTTTTTTTACGAGGATACACCCCTAAGAGCTTACAGCTCGCGGTGGGGTAATGGGTAGGGATAAGGTAGGGAACGGATGACACTACCTGTTACGCGTCCCAGCATTCGCTTAGGTGAGACTGAGGAAACCGTAGAAAACCTCAGTCAGGACGGACACCTCTACTTTTTCTCAATGGACCAAAGCGATGTTCAAAGCCTGGGGAACCACACACAAGTGCATCACTACACTGGGTGGAAAGCGAGACGAATTTATCCCAGGGAGGGAGCAGCGATTTTTTTACTTGAAACAGTCACCCATCCAAGTACTAACCATACGCTCGACGTAGCCTGACTTCGGTGATCTAACGAGAACCGGTCAATGCACTGCGCCACGCTCGGCTTTCTTTGGTTTCTTCAGAGTTAACATACATTGTAATAATGTATATATATATACATATATATATATATAATTTTAAACTTCTACCGTGTTTACCCGCCAAGACAAGAAAATCTGTCAGAAAATTTAAAAGTCTTCCGATAAATTTTCTGGAGGAGAATCAAGATGGCGCGCCAGAGTGAGCAACGCCGACGTGACTCTCCGCTCAAATTGTCTGTCCTCTCCTGGTAACTATCCCTATCCTATTCTATATATTAATCGTCTTGATTTCTATACTCCTATCCCCAGTCAATTTGATTCATAATCATCATCTCGCCTCACCGCATCCACATAATCCTACTTTGACCCTGCTCTTCGGTCGGCCCACAGGAGTCGACACGTTGAGAATCTTTCAAATTCCTGCCATTCCTTGCATGTTGTCGCCTGCATCATCAACCTACATTATTGCACCCCACACCACACCGTCAACCCAATGTCCTAAAATCCAACCAATTCCTTGTGTGGTTTTGGTTCACCCACGGTAACACGTGGTGGGCATATAGGTACCACTTCCATCATCACCTTGCATCCCACATTCCATAATCATCCTATCCATTGTTCGTCCATTATCCTTTACAAGACCCTGCAAAAAACAGTTCAACTATACAATTGATCCAAGTTACTCAGTACGTGGAATTATAGCCGTTTAGGCTCCTTCCAACAATTGTAAGAAGAAGAAGATAAATTTTCTGACAGATTTTCTTTTCTTGTCTTGGCGGGTAAACACGGTAGAAGTTTAAAATCATATAAAATACTGCCAATGTCTGTAAGTTGAAAAAACTTACTATATGTCATCTTCATATATATATATATATATATATATATATATATATATATTATATAATCTCTGGTTTCTTCTTCCAGGGCCGGGTTTGAGAGGTTATTACACTCCGTGTATTTCTTCATGAAATTTGGAAGGAGACCGTGAAATTAATATTAGAATAGATAGAAAAATTGCATTGCAGGGGTGGGCAAATTTGAGAATCTCGTGGCGCAATATATATTTTTTTATATAAATTTGCTGTCATGACCGGTCTGAAACGGTCCGGTCCGCTTCCCTGATAAATATGGGTCTTGATCGTCATCAACTCATCGACCTCGTCATCACTTGCATTTTGTACCGCGAAGTTCGTGAGTTTGAAATGCTTGGAATATGTTTGGCCACAATACAAGAGTTTACAGCAGATGAGAAGCGTCTAAGGGAGTTTGGCTAGCCGTTTTGCGTAAGATAGCATGCCCAAATTGCCCAATGTTAATAAAAATCTCACGCATGAAAATTATGAAACGTGTATCTCAAAATGTTCTCCTCTACATGCGCATCCCCTATTAATAGTTTAAAATACGCGTATCAGGTATATAACTTCGATCTAGTTTTCGAGTTATGAATTTTTAAAGTTGACTACTTTAACACGGAGAAATGGAACTTCCATGTTAAATTAGTCAACTTTAAACATTTATAACTCAAAAACTGATGTTTAATTTCTGACAGGGACTGATAGGGGATGTAGAGGAGAACATTTTTTAAAATACGTTTCATAATTTTTATGTTTGGATTTTTTTTAACATTTGGTACCTTGTCCTTAAGATTGAAATGAAAAAAAAAAAAAAAAAAAAAAAAACGAAAACGAAAAAAGAGTTTGCGAGATATCCGTAAATGCTTTACGGAGAATTTTATTATTATTATTATTACTATAGTGTCATCGAGTCGACATCGAGGGATGTGCTCATCTGCATACATTCTAGTTACTTTTTGTCTAGATTCTCCATATAAATATATATATATATATATATATTGTATATTTCTTATAAATTTAATAGTATGTCTATTTAATTATTTTAATCAATTAACATGAACCCAACATGCATCCTCCAAAAATTATCGAAATGTATGATGTTGCATTCTAACGCGTGCATGCCTATGTTTAGAATAGACCTTAATGGTCCGAAACCTTTATGAGCTAAAACGAAAGAGGAAGTAAAATTTTGCAACTTGGAAATTTTCGCGATTTTTTTGTGAGCTCTAACATTCTTAATTATGCAAATAAAGATTTAATTTTCAGTCGCCCGTACCTGGTGGACATCCGTGACGTCATTACAATCTTTGACGCGATGCATGCAGCTTTCGTGAGTGTTTTGTTTTTACAGGTAACGCAGGTTAATTACGCAACTTCCGGTGACACCTGGGTGCCAGTCGGCGCCACCCCATTTGAATTTATCGAGCTCAAATATGAGCCAGCGTACCTTTATAATTCAATTTAGAGCAAATTTGTATTGGTATAATATTTGAGCTTTACTTACCCCACATGATCAGGAACATCAGGAATTACGGCATACATTACTGATGTGGTGGAAATACCTTGAAATCTTCCATTAATTAAACACCGGCCAACACCTGGCGTGACTGAATTTTTCAGCATCATAACCACTTCATTCACTTTAACTCTAAACATTCGGTATTTAATAAACTTTCAGTTTTTTATGCAATGATAACTTATAATATTTATAAGCTAAATAAGCAGTATAAGCACTATTAACAGGGGGAGAGGGCAGTATGCATACTGCATGTACAGTATTAGTTTTATATTATATTATCCACAAATACGGTCGAGTCAACACAGCTAAAAATATTTGGTTTGTGTCATATAGCACAAAAACACTAGATTAACGTGGTCATCCGTTAATATTTTCCTTCTCAACATATTATCTTGGTTAATATGTCTTAAATGGGGGAATAATTACTCATTCATCGTGAAAATTACATTTGCATGCATCGCATCGTTTATATGTATCAGCTAAATTTTACACCATTATTACAGGTGCGCTGCGTAGAACAAACGGTGTATCTATTGGCAGTGCGCAAACTAGTCGCTTAGCATGTGCGCAGCTCGAGCAAGCATCAAACTCTCTCATCAAGCGCACATGATATGCGTAGTAGCGTACTAACAACAAGAACTTTCGTTTTTGCGCAGCTTTTTTAGGTCATGGTTATTAGTTTACGGAAAACTTTGGGACGGAGCAGAAAAGAATAAACGTGTGCACACTGCACTGTGCAGCATAACATTCAGCTGATAAATATCAAGGTTGGCTTTATACAGGTTAAGCCACGTGCGTATTTCGTGCGTCATTTTTCCACTATTTCCAGGACCCATTGCACCGCGAAAATTCAAAAATAGCATTGCATCATGGGCGCATTCAAAGTTTCGCGGCACAATGGGTCCTGGAATACTTGAATCTGATTGGCTAAGCCCGTTAACATTGGTCAAATCGGAGGCTTAACCTGTATAAAGCCAACCTTGATAAATATAAACGATGCATGTAATTTTCACGATAAATGAGTAATTATTCCCCCATTTAAGACATATTAACCAAGATAATATTATGTTGTGAGAAGCAAAATATTAACGGATGACCACGTTAATCTAGTGTTTTTGTGCCACATGACACAAACCAAATATTTTTAGCTGTGTTGACTCGACCGTATTTGTGGATAATATAATATAAAACTAATACTGCACATGCAGTATGCATACTGCCCTCTCCCCCTGTTAATAGTGCTTATACTGCTTATTAGCTTATAAATATTATAAGTTATCATTGCATAAAAAACTGAAAGTTTATTAAATACCGAATGTTTAGAGTTAAAGTGAATGAAGTGGTTATGTATGCCGTAATTCCTGATGTTCCTGATCATGTGGGGTAAGTAAAGCTCAAATATTATACCAATACAAATATGCTCTAAATTGAATTATAAATGTACGCTGGCTCATATTTGAGCTCGACAAATTCAAATGGGGTGGCGCCGACTGGCGCCCAGGTGTCACCGGAAGTTGCGTTACCTGTAAAAACAAAACACTCACGAAAACTGCATACATCGCGTCAATGATTGTAATGACGTCACGGATGTCCACCAGGTACGGGCGACCGAAAATTAAAACTTTAATTGCATAATTAAGAATGTTAGAGCTCACAAAAAAATCGCGAAAAATTCCAAGTTGCAAAATTTTACTTCCTCTTTCGTTTTAGCTCATAAAGGTTTCGGACCATTAAGGTCTATTAAATTATAAATGCCAATATAAATATTATATTAGAAAATCCAGCAATCTTGCTATATATCTATATTAGCCTGCAGTGATCGCTTTTGATCGCACCAAGATTACTGTGATGCTAAAATTATGGTGATCCGCAGCAGGAAACTGTACGCCAGTACGCCATATGTATATTATGCTGCCAATTAAAGACGGATTCAGATGGTGACAACGGCGATGCGACACGGTTTTGACGTAAAAGCTGTGAAATCCTATGCAGCAGTGAATTCACCTGTAATCGCGTTAATTACAATGCTCTTTTTCTTTTAATCGCTCAATATGGCCGCCAATGGATGTTACAGCAAATGCGCATTATTCGCGTAGCGTCGCATATAAGTAAAAATCGCCATGTGAATCCACCTTTACGTATATAAGATCGCCAACCTTCAATCAAGGGCGCAGCATCTTACTGTTAGTATACCTGACGCATCACGTCACAAGACGACACACGAGGACCGGTGAACCACTTTTCATTATTATTTATTGCTACTTTCTTGCTAGCTGTTATAAACACAAGTTGACAGATTCCAAGCATTTTTGGAAGGTTTAAGGAGATAATGGCTCACCCATTTGACCCATTACTCCAGCTGAACAACTTACGCTGCTGGGTCAAAAAGTTAAATTTCATCGAATGATCCAAAAGTTTTGTCGAAACTTTATAATATGACAAAATTTCCATGACTTAACTGTCACTCTTCTCACAATCAGTGCAATATATGTGTACTTTTCTGGTGTTTGCTCTCTAATGGCAGAAAAGAGAAAATTCAATCTTGTTATAACTTCTTGGGCTTTTTATGAAATTCAATGGACAAGTTTGTTTGCAAGGATCGAGTTAATGAGTGGTAGGAAAAGAACAAGTAACATCAGAAGATATTATTCAAGTCGATTTCCACCAGTGTCCATAATAGGAGCGTATTTCGTCAATACTTGGGAATTCGAGACATGTAAATTTGGAAATTAAAGTTGATTTATTTATTTTATCACTCATCTTTATTTGTACAAATGCTTTAAAGGCGTGGATAGCGAAAGCAATATTTATGAAAGGGGTTATAATTACAGATCCGACCCATCGCTTCCTCAACTACATGTTGTATTTTTTTTTTTTTTCAAACATCTACACACGAGAGTCGAGGGTGGATACAGTCCTTAGAATTGGAAAAAGGAGGGGAGGGATACTCTATCCCTTAATGTTAATGGAAACTTCTTGGAGAAATGGACTCATTGAATTGCAATCGTGGATCCGCAACTGTTGAAAAATTAAAATTATTAATTTATTTTATTATTTCTTTTCATGTATCGTAGGCATTATGGCGAATACTAATCAATGTATGGGAACATTTTAAGGAAAAGAAATACAGGTACAAATTGTTGCTCCTTAAATGTAACCCGTTCCATGAAAAATTAATCTAAATAAAAACTAGTCTATTGAAAATGTTATATATATATATATATATATATATATATATATATATATATATATATATATATTTTTTTTTTTTTTCTTACAGCATGATTAGTAAATGTTAAATTTGTTCTCTTGTTTATGGTGTTGAGTGCAAAGAACTTGTTATTTATATGATGAAATTAAATTTACCATGATAGTATTAAATTGGACTCTGCATATTATAGGATTAAACAGTTGATTTGTAAAACTAAAATATGAACAATATAATCAGATGCTCTTTTCTTTTTTTTTAAGAATTAAAAATATGCATCATATATATATATATATATATATATATATTTTTTAATAAAAGAGTATAAAATAAAAATAATATTTTATAATTTTACATTGTTGTATACATTTGTTATTTAAAGTATTCTGCATGATGATTTCATGAGATGCTGCAAATTTACGAATTCAATAAAATCAGTTGTATTATACAATAATTACGATGTTTAAAAACTTTTACATATTTAACAAGTTTATACATTCGTGTAAACTGTACACATGCATATAATTTTAACCGCTTTCTCAGAGACTGAATTTTCTGTCCCATTTTACCTTGATGTAAATAAAAAATTTCTGAATGTTTGTTTTTGACGTTAGTAAATTTCTATGTGACCAGGTGTACGAGACATCATGCTTGCGCAAGGGTAAAGCAAGCTTCTAGTTAAATGCTTAGGAGAGAAAATAATGTGCAAAGTTTATCGAGGATAGGTGCAAGCAGGGCGCATGAGCAGTGGATGCTGAATACGAGGGGGTGTATACATCTTGCCATTGGTTGCAGCCCTATAAAAACTTTCCCCCTTTCCCTTGATCCGCTCTCCCTGCTCTTGCAATATCTGTAAAGTGCATCAGAAAACTTAGCTCCTTACCAGTTTACTTTGGTGTTATATTATTGAATACAACTTACGTAACAAGAAATTAATGTCCCCGCATCTAACTACATTTAAAATTATTTGATAAGGATAACTGTTTTCGAACGGAATATTAAACATGAATTTTCCCTGTAACTCAGGACAATGTAACTTTAGGAGTGATAGTGTGATCTCTAATCGTGACAATTGATTAAATATTAATAATTAATGTAAACATTGACCTTCATCCTTTTTTATAGATAAATTGAAATAGCAAAATGGGTTGATAAAAATGTGTACTCTGCTAGAATATGAAAAATCCTAGTTTACTAGTTTAGTTTTGAATTTGTGTTGTTATAGTTAGGAATAGTTAGGAAAATAATTTTAACCGTACCTAAACCATGAAGAATACTATATATATATATTATAATTATGTATAACATATATACAGTATATTAACGACTTTTTTAAATTATGGGACAAATATTTTTGTTGAATGACTTGAAGTAGATGCAGATTTGAATAATGGGTCCGTTTGATCAAAGCTTTTTTTTTTTTTTTTTTTTTTTTTTTTGCTGATGAACAACTAGAAAAAATAAACCGTAATTGTACTTTCTCTCATATATAATATTACGTTAGAAAAGTTACCGAATCTTTCAAGTGATTCGACGTGCATTTACTAAACAGACAAAATAATGATAATTATAAAGATAAAAATGCTCCTTCGAATAAATCCATGCATAAATAAATAGTCACTATAAAGATTCAAAATACAGATTAAATTTGCTTTATTGCTTTATTTTTTCATTTAAGTGCCTGAGAGTTATTCTTCCCTTTCAGCGCAACTGCGTTTCTGGTTGCGTTCTACTAGGCGGTAAACTTTGAGATTGTTTACAGTATATTTACAATAAGAACTCAATATCGGATGTTTTAATTGTGTAGCATGAAATTATATTATCTAAATGTGCAATAATTGATATCAAATTAAATTTGATCAAATTGGTGCTGGAGAGAGACAATAATTTTCTTGTCTGTATTTTATTCATGTATATTTTATTTTATAACTATAAATAGCGTTTTTATTTTTATAATGTGTTCTTCTCTTTGCCTATTTTCTTCTAATTTTAACATTTTAAAAATAATCAAGGTTGATTTGAGTGTATAGATACATTTGTATCTGATTCGACTATGTGATGTATCTTATTCTATTGTACTCTGTTTTTAATGCAATAAAAACTTTTTTAAACTGCACAAAGTTTGTGAATTACTCAGTGCGTTTTATGAAAAGTACAATATGAAACATGAATGTTATTGAAATAAAGCGTTTCTCTCTTTTCATTAACAATAAACAAGCTGTATCTGAGCTTTGCTATTATATTAAAACAATAACATAATCGATGGATGTTTTATTAGATTATTGCGGATCTAGGTATTTTTGTCGCAAAAAATGTCCATGCGATGAAATATCCTTGCGACTAAATAGCCTTGCGACCAAATGTCCATGCGACAAAAATACCGGCTCCCTATTATTACATATAATACATCACTAACGTTTATTTTTTTCTGTGTGTGTTGCCTTAGGTATACCAAGGTCGTGACAAGCGATTGAAAATACTATGGCACCTTACCAATCGATGTTTAATTTTCTTCACAACGGGGGGTACATCAGATTTTATTTATATATTATTTAATATTTTTTACCTGCTTAGCTGTGAACTGCTTTTATTGCACTGCATTATAATAAGGCTAAATTGTACTTGAAGCTGCATTTTATGGACAACTACAACTACTAGTAGATAAATGTTTTGTACAGCATTAGAGTAAGTTAAAAAACAATGTATTATGTAGTGAATTTTGTTGAAAATTCCACTTCTCTTCATTGAAAACCGTAATGCAACATATTCTTTGTACAAAATTACGATTATATATTATATTATACATATACATTACATTTAAATATATCGTTATTTGTTTCGTTAATTCAAGCCCGTATGATCGTCAGGTGTATTTAATATTAGTCAATTTGTCGATATAATTATAACTACTCTGTGCGTATATTGGTGATGTATAACATGAAAAATATGTCTTCCCATCTTCAAACATTTAAAGATTTTAAACGCAATTGATTTAATACTAATTAACGTTATATACGGTCTATAAAATATCAAAATTAATCTGATGAGAATATCTCATAATGACTGTCATTTCTGTTTCCGAGATATGTTAAAACACAATATGGAAATATTTAAAAGAATAGTAATATTTATTTGCAACCAAGGTTGATTGTTATCTGAGGTGTTATCTGAGGAACATTTTTGGAAGACACCAGGAATTAGTCGTATCCTAGCTCTGCTGCAACTACATTATGAACTGTGTCTATTAAAATAAGTGGTATTAAAGTCATTCTTGCAGGCACTATGATATAATACTATAAATTTAATATATAATAACATTATTTAATATATTTTATACTGTATTATAAAGAGCCGGTACAATTTGTTTATTTTATACCAATGTGATACTGTTTCCTGTTTGCGTTAAAAAAAATCATGATGGTACTGTACAAGCATATTGTTTAAAACTTTTATTTATTTATTCATTCATTCATTCATTCATTCATTCATTCATTCATTCATTCATTCATTCATTCATTCATTCATTCATTCATTCATTCATTCATTCATTCATTCATTCATTCATTCATTCATTCATTCATTCATTCATTCATTCATTCATTCATTCATTCATTCATTCATTCATTCATTCATTCATTCATTCATTCATTCATTCATTTATTTATAATTGATTGAAAATGTTAACCACAAACAATCCAGAACATTTTTATATCATTTGATTCGATGAGTTCATTCATTAGCAGTAAATGTTTGTTATATACTTGCGTGCTATTCTTTCTTTCGTTTCTGCTTCGGTATTTCAGTTGTTACTTTTTTTTATTTACTGCGTATTGTAAATTATGTGCTTATTTTAATTTTTATTGACTTTTTTTTTTTTTTTTTTACAAGCCAATTTAAATTTTTAGCTTAAAAATTTAACTAACAAGAGCCAAGAAGAAAATCCCCCCCCCCCTCCTCTCTTTTTATCATTAGCCAATTTTCATGGTTTTACCGATAGAGTGTGTTAGCGTCGCGTTGCCTATGCATTCCTAAGTGAGTCTTGTTTACCATATATGGGTATACAAAGGTTACCGCTCGTTGAAAGATCAAAGGAGCCGCGCCGGGAGCTCGGATATTTAAATTGTAGAACACCCCAGAGATAGATGGAGATGAAGTCAGAAAACGAAGGAGGGGGGGATTGGAGAGTTAAAGAGCTAAACAGATGAGTTGTTATTTTTTTTTTAATATAAGCTTATATTTTTGTTAAAATATTGACTCTAAGTATGTAATTATAAATAAAACTGTAGAATTATACTGTCAACATTTTAAAATGTTTTTAGGGTCTATTTAAGTTGAATGGTCATACATACATAATATATTATAGATGTATATTATAAATATGCATACTACCTACTAGCCAATAAAATTATATTTTAATTTAATATAAATACGTCAAACAATAATAAATCAAATAATGTTGTTTGCATTATAGAGCTCTATTATGTTAAAATGCATAAACAAACAAATTATTTATTAATCAAATACTTAATTTGAGCTTGCTTGTAATTTTTGTGTCTATATTTATATAAATGCGAAAATCAATTTTGTTTGACGGCAATATGACATAACACGGTATAACATAATTCAGTTAAACATAAATTATATATTTTTATTATATTCTGTTCTGACGTTATGCCTGCCGAATTAATATAACCTAAAATAAATTAAAATTTTATTTTGATGTAACCGAATAATTTTTCGTCCTACAATTAGTTTGGATTTTTATGTTTTTTATTACAGTTAGTAGGTTTAAAAAAATAAGTGTCAAAATACTTTAAGATACTTTACATACTTTCTTTTTGCAACATATTATTGTAACACAAGAGCGCCACGACATATTTTCAAACTAAGACTAGGTCGTGTATGATCGTAAATAGTCGTACATTTTCGTAAACCGGCCATCATTGCTTTTGAAGCGCGGGAGGAGAGAAGGAGAAAAGCTAGGCAAGGCTCAGGCAGGCTGGCAAGCAAGGCTGCCAGGCGGCAGCGGGGGAGTTTACAGACAAGAAAAGTAGGGAGGGGAAGGTTTGAAAATCATCAAAGCGGCTTTCTGATTGGTCTATACCGCATGTTTAGGCTTTTGCTTGTTGGCGCGAGTAAAAGCGAACTGAACGAACCTAAAGTTCACACAGACCCAGACGAGAGAAGAGTGAGTTTGACTCAAGATGAGTTCATTGCAACAGCAACCGTGTGATGTTGATAGGAGAAAATTGTCATCTGATGATAAGCATGGTGCTAATGTGTTTTGTGCTTAAGTGACAGTGTTAGTAAATTAATATAAAGTGTATAAACAATGCCACATGTTAGTGCAGCTAGTAGTGCAGGTGATGATTTAGGAAGTACTGATGAAATTAAAGTTTTTAAACATGAAGGGGGTGAAGAAGAAAAAAGATCGCCGGATAATCATTTAAGTGAAGAGAAAAGTAGTCTGATTGATCTAACAGAATCCGAGGTAAGAATTAATTGTATTTGCTGCTTACTTTTTTTATACTTGACATCATGTAATATTCAAAACATGCGCTGAACACAACATATTGCACGTGGTCAATACTATTATTTTCTTAAATCCATGTTTTAACAATTATATTCAAGCTGTCACAATTGACATTTCCTTGAAAGGAATCCTTATTGAGAATTTTCTGTAACAAATAAGAATGCCGCACTTTGTTTTTTGGTATGATATATCAGCATTGAATATTGAAAAAGCCGGTAGTAGGCTTTTTAGTTTTTTTGTGCACAGAAATAAATCTAGTTATATGCAGACCTTGATGCTTCTAACTTTGCTTGTAAGTTTATTTATAATTTTTGTATCAAATCCATGCGTCAAACACAATTTAGTACCTTACTGAGTGGACATTCAATTCTACAAAACGCGGGTTTGAATGTCGGAGGTATAATGCAAGTGTTGGTATGGATTTTTTTTTTATCTTGTTAATTAAATATTATACTGTCAGACCGACCGTTAAGCTGTGTCAAGTTTACAATGATTGTCTTCAGTTATTTTGTTAAATAATCACTATTATTGTTCATTGTTGCATGATATTGTATCGTATAATATAATTACATAAAAATATATAATTCTAAATAATTATGTTTGTAAAAGTATAAACATAAACAAATGTTTAATGCAGTTTTTTGTTTTTGCCACTGTCTCAACCAATATTCAACATTCAGGCAATGTAGATAATTTTTTTTTCCACTTTTAGTTTTTGTTTGTTCCACTGACAGTCTCAACCAAAATTCAACATCCAACATCCAAGCAATGTAGATAATTTTTTTCCACTTTTCAGTCATAACAATTATAACCAATATGTTTATATATATTATATTCAATTACAATCGAACCGAACCTAATCAACCTTAAAAATTGATATTGTAATGTAAATACTAAATATATTGCGATTCACTAAACGTACGCGTTCGAGTACTGTATTTATTTTGTTTACGGATTTTTCGTTCCCTCCCCGCCTGTTCTGCTCCCAATTTCACACCCCCACGTGATATTTTACATAGTGCTGATACTGCCTGCCCTGTGCCGTAATATGGGCATCATATCGACTACATAGTTGTGAATGCATACTTTTATAGATTTGTTTTGTTTTAAATCTTGATTTTCTCGTCTAATTTAAAATTAATATACAACCAAACTGATATTTTTTGGTCTGTAGGTTAATTAACACATTTACTAATAGCGAAACCAGAGTATTCAAATTCTTTATTCAATCATTTTGGTTGTACATGGACAGCTTGGATCACGTCAGTTAAAAATAATAATAATCACAATAAACCAAACAATAAAAATACATCCAACGTACTATTTACAACAAAATCTCATGCAATTTATAAATGACAATATTTACCTCGCGTCTGAATCTTTGTGTTATTGCGAGTTTAATTTTTTTGTTTTGTTTTTTAATGCAGCATCGCATATTTATGTATTTGATCAGTTAATTAATTTGAATGAAATATTGTAAAATGAATGTGGTAAAAAATGTAAACGTTGCCAAAATATTATTAATTTCTAATTAATGCTTTAAAACAAAATTTATCCTTTATCTCAATTAAAAAAAAGTGTTCGCATACAATAAAATTCATTAGATTTTCTATGTAATTTACGAAATATTAAAATTTCATTTTTTTTTTTTTTTTTTTTAATTTAGTTTGGAATTGTGATGTGCAAGAGACGAGAATAATATGTGTGAAATGAGGAGAGCGGTTTACCCTAACTGCTCTCTATGTTGGGTCCACTGCTATACAACATTGACAATAGAATTAAGGCGGAGTGCTGGGGAGTAGGGGTCAAGTCAAGCTGGTGTATCTATCTTTCCTCCCTTTTACTTATATGCAACGTGTCTTTTGTGCTTCATTCCGTGTACGATCATACTATACCTGCTTGCTTGTACATACTCTAGAACTTTCTCACAGCTAAATTCACTTGTCCCTTGTTTGCCTGCCTTGCGTATAATATACTGTTTGCCTCGTCGGTGCTCGGTATTTACATACTTTATTGTAGTTTCATCTCTTGTTATTGATTCGCATTTGCCAGATGCAAGATCAGTCTGTGGAATGTGCAGCAGGTGATATATATTTTTTTCATTGTTATTTGTTAATTTGAAAATTTTCTACAGTTTTATAGACAACATTAATTTGCTATGAATTGTTAAATCAAGTTTCGAGCGTTTCTTTAATGTTTTGCACCAAAGTTTTATTTTTTTGTACAGTATGCGAGTATGCGTATTGTCCTTAGAAAATAATAATATATTACATCACGTGACCGCATAGCAGATCATTGCTTGAAAAAATTCGTGCAGTGGCTAGCATATTATGTGACTTGGCATTTTAGTGCACATGAACATTAAAAAAAAAGGCAAATGCCCCAAAATACCAACCCTCATCATCGCAGAAACTGTTTCAAGTTTGATTATATTTTAGTGTTAAAAAAAAACAACATTTTGAACGTATTTTTTACAAAGAAATTTGCATTAAACATTTGAATGAATTCAAACTAGCATATGGCTGACATGCTTTCCAGTACATATTAGTGCAGTAATAGAGTTTTGCATGTAATTATGAACAAATTTGTTTACGCAATAATAACGTCTGCAAGCTTTGCTACCTCAACATTTGTTAAAAAAATAATTCTTGAACATGGATTTCAGTCGGTCTTGATAACAGTATAATAGTTTTTTTGATAAAAAAAAGTAAATAAAAATATTAAGAAATTAAAAAATACATTTTATGAGTCAAAAGTTAATTTCCGGTAAATATCTTGTTGGTACCGGCTCTAACTTTTGTTTGATTTCCAATCACTATAGAAGTATAGACTGTATGTGTAAAATTCAGTGTACGTAAAATTATAATTAATCACGTTGTTACTCTGTGTGTGCAGGAGAAAAGTGGCGGCTCGTTACCTGGTCAGAGCTATTCACCGAAGAACAATGCGCGGAGTGAGCACAGCCCTGTATTCGGTAAGTCACTTCATTAATAATCTGGCACCTCGATGAGTTATATATAATCATCAGTTAAGGAGGTTGGGGACTTCAGCAACCCTTCTTAGATCCGCGTCATTTCCAAAATTAAGTTTTAAAAGTGCAACTGTAAAAGTATAGAACTTCACAATACATACCCATCAGAGACCTAATACATACCATACCTATATATACTATAAAATGAGCCGCTTTCAATTTCGTACATAACATGATTTAATAATGTAACCGCAAAGAACGAATCCAGCGTATTAGGATCGAGGTAGGGGGGGGGGGGGCGGATAATATCCTATCCCACGATGTTAATTTTTGCTTGCTGTGCTAGGGGGGGGGGTGAGAGGAGGCAACGGACGGTAGCCATAACACCTCTCATGATTTTGAAACCTCTTTGGGGGCCATGGATCGGGCACAATCCATGTGTAGCGCATGTATACCATCTCGAGTGTTGCGGTGTTGTGCTTAATTAATAATATGTTCATTTCCTTAATTTAACATTTAACCAAACCAAGTAGGAATGTCAAGTGACATGGATTGATTCATTATGAACTTTTCCTAACATTGTTCTTATTGACTTGTCCTATCAACCTCAACAAATGTTATTGTATATTATGACACTTTGATTGTAGGAAAAATGGAAATAAAAATTTATTGAATTTGAAAGTACTTTTACTGTAAACTAAAATTTATTTAGGAATAACTGACGTCACGAACCTTTTCCTTTACCCTCCAATACAATACTAATGGGAGGGTCACGTGACGTAATGTTATTCCAAAGTGAATTTTAGTTTAGTTTAAAGGAACTTTAAGGAGACTGTCGATCATTGCATGTCGAAGTCGTCAAGGGGATGAGGGCTGGAACTCTGCCTGATTGGTAAGCTGTTACCAGCCGATTTGGTCGCCATGTTCTAACTCAAGGATGTTCGTTTGCTGAAGAAAAGTTAATTTGACCTCTTGTACAACCACTGCGCAACGTTTTCACACTCTGAAGTTAAAACACTTTTACCGCGAAATTTTTTAGACTCTCATCAAATAAACTGAAATCAGGCTGCTAATAAATTTTTTATCCCAGCAAACATAAAAGTTTAGTGCTAATACGTCATTTTAAGCTTGAGTACAGGACTTATATTAGGAGTTAACAATTCGTGATTGAAAAATTCCTCCGTATAGGATCTTACGTGCGCCCATTTTTTTTTTTTTTTTTTTTGTAGTAAATGTTAGAACAAAGGTTGGTGACGTCAAGGTGACAGCTTACCGTTGGCCAGGACATAGGATAAACTACACGGGAATTGTAAATATGGGTCTACTTCTTGTGTACTCGCTTTACTGATGCCTCCTCCCCCCTCCCCCTTCTATGCCAGGCAAATCATAATTCTGCATGTGACTTATGACTTATGACAAATGTAACATTTTGGAACATCAGGACGAGCTGTTATTAAAAAATCCACTATAACTATGTGCCACCTGAATAAGAAATAGAAAAAATAAAAAATATGCAAAATAAATTTTTGTGACTTCGAAATTCAACATAATTATAATATTATAATATGTTACTGTAGTGCTTGAACAAATTACAGATATGCATTCCTTCCAAATGGCACTTGATACATTTTTTTTTATATATTTGACTATTATTTGCACATCAATTAGGTATCACCGTTAAATATATTCGTTCATTGGACAATGTGTCAATCCAAGACGCTTCCGCCGCCCCAATAGGCCTTTTCCGTCATTGTTGTTTGTCATTTGTATATATAGGCTCTGCTCCTGCTCCTGTCTTTTACGTGAAGCGCAATGAATTAAAGCAGTAAAACTAAACCGTTTTTACTGTTTGGCAGATTATTTACACAGGTAGAAAGGTTAAAGTCAAGGGAGGGTTCACAGTGTTAAGTTTAAATAATAAAATAATGTATACAATATCGATATTTCCTTTTTTTTTCCCACTTAACTCGTTCTAAATCTTGTTCTTATTTTATGAGCAATTTTTGTATATTTTTTTATTCAATTGATTCGACAAAATTATCTTTTATAAAAATATATTTTGTCATTCATCGTGTGTCTAATTTTGCTTTATTTGCTGCTCCTCAGTATTTAACACATAATTTCAAATAGCTATTGCTCTTATATATATTCTTATGGCAGTCATAGTGTGTAGTACCAAGTTACAAAATAATATCACACAACTCTTATTAGCCAAGTAAAATAATTAACAGCTGTTAAATTTGTAAATTTTCTCATTGAATTAAATATGTATATTATTACATAAATATATTATGAAAAAATTGACAGCACTTAGGTTTATTACAATTTATTGTAGTTATGAGTAGGATGAGGTGGAATAAAGGGGAGGTTGCGTGATTTTCTTGTTATTTATTCTTCATCTCGTTAACGTGGCCCGCGGCTGTGGCAACGCGGCGGCGCGGCAGTAGTCTCTCTCCCTCCCTCTCTCCCTCTCAAACACCTTGACTGGAGATCTAGCTGGCTGGCTCGCCGCGTGCGTGCCGCTGCCGTCGCTCATGCTGCCTTGAAGCAAATGATGGGCCAGGCCTTAGCTGCTAGACTCTCGTTCAGTGTCTCCCAGCCCGAGTATTCAACCAATGCTTCTAATCAAGCAAACAAATTAACCGCGACGGCCCCACTCCTAATAACTTCAATCACAAATCGTTCATACTTCTCACCCTACTGCTTATTCAAAAAGTGATGGCGTGATGGCATAAAAATGTATTAATTGGAAAAAAGGGTATAACCATGTAACTATTTTAATGTTAGAACTCATTTCTTAGCACGCTTCTCCGTCCTCTGTATTTTATTTTGTCAATGTAATTTTATGTCTGCTTTATCCATAAGAGAACTCGGACAATTCAACAGTGAATTAATTGTTTATTATTTGTTACAAACTGCAGCAATGCCATTGCACTATTATTATTAATAATATTATTTACAGTACTATGTGTCCGTACAATCTTTGCCTTTTAAAAGTTTCCTCTGCTACATAGGTCAATATATTGCTTAAATAATGCGTATCTCTTGTCATCTCTTGACGAAGGAAATTTGCGGAGGTGATTGTCAAAGTGATTTAATCACCTCTGAACATTTTTGGATATCTCTATTGATTATTTTCTTCTCAAATTTTTATTTAAAACGGTGTCTATTATTTAATTTTGCTGATCAGTTCTCAATCCAGGTGTTGTTCGTCTCAAAAATTCTGCACTTGGTATACCCTTATTTCACGCTGAGGGCCTAATGCCTTGGCTACATGCCTGAGATATTTTTCTGCCTTACCTCTCCGGCCCGCGCACTGTGGGCCGGGGGAGGCGGCGATCGTGCAGTGTAGGCTTGATAGTTAGCAGCGAGATGAGTTTGACGAGCGGCCGGCCGACTAGCTAGCCTAGGCGCGAGGACGAGTGGTCCAGCTTCAGCTAGACTCCAGCAGCTAGCTACACCAAGCAGGCACCACTAACATTCAACAAGAGGCTCATACGGCGGGCCACCAGTCCACCACCACCAGCACTCCTCATGCCTCTCGCAGCCTCTGCTGATGCTGCTGCCGCCGCTGCCGACTCTGTGAAGGTCGCTTTTTTTTGTTGTTTGCTATAGCTCGACCGTGGATCAAAATGCCGTGATGATATGCCTGTTCGAAAAGTTTTACGCTAAAACCACTTTATATGCATGATTTATGTTGATATTTTTAATCCTCTTCGGAGGAATTTCAGTAAAATACTGTTTGCTCTATCTGAACGCTATTATTTTTGTGATCATTAACCTCGCATTTTTCTGTTTTCACGTGTTTTTTTAAAGTACTTTTTATCAAAAGTTTTCCTGAAGTTACGTGACCTATTTTTTTATTGACGGCACAAGTAGTTTGAATTTTGTTTTTAGTTTTATTTTTTAATGAGGTGTGGTAATGAAATGGCATCAATTAGCAGTCATTTGGCAGCTAGGAGCACATTCTGTTGCACGCGCACTCCAGGAATGTTAACTGCAGTCAGCAAAAAGCAACGGGCAGAAATTTTTTATATAGGTTAACAGAATATTTTTGTTCTTCAGTTCAAAATTTGATTTGAAATTCCCTGATTATACTAATCATCTTGCTGTAACTTCTTAACTTCTGGCCTAATATTGTGCAATTGCTAAAAATCAAATACACTGTATATATATATATATATATATATATATATGAATGAAGTATATATATAATTATATATGTATATATATACTTCATTCACAGCAAGTCTTTCAAACCCTAAATAATTATAGATGAGAAAAAATTGGAAAAGGTCTTAAGTTGACGGGAGAAGAAAAAATTGAATGGGTTAGATTAGGAAGGGTGCGTGATATCAACGATATATTATAGCGCTCTCTCTCTAATTGCTTTAATAACAGCACTAACAGGTGGGAGGGAGGCCAGGGGAAGCAGGAGGGGGTGGGGGGATATCATCAGACATGGTAGACAGTTGCTTTGATGAACCATGACCCCACCCTCGTTGCCACCCTATTCCCCCTCTTCTCAGGTGCAAACATGCACGAAATATTAAAACCGTATAGTACCTGTTGACTGACTAGCAGATGATCGTTATTCGTGATTTTCATAACTGCCGTTTTATTGAATGAATTCCAGAGAGGGTAGAAGAAATCATCCTTGCGTACCGTTATCTTTTAGTTGCACTCTTCCATATCACATCCTCCGTAATATTTGCTAGTTACGTATATAGGTGAACGTTTGTTTATACATGCTAATATCACTAAACTATCAAATCGTCCCTAATTGATCCAGATATGAGTACAACTCTAATGATGTGGACATAATGGAGGCGATTCTCATTAACCTAGCGTCAATCTAAACCAAACACGGTTTGTGATAAACCTGGCTATATTATTTTTGGCGACTTCTTCGTTTGGATTGTTCCCATTAAGGTGTGAATGTTTCAATGTTAAAATTCAAATTAAAAATTTGATCATAATTTTATTGGGGAATGATATCAGAGTTGTTCCATACAGGGAAATTCATAATATATTGATGATAATGTTCATAATATTATATTGCGACACTTAACAATATAAGGCTTTAACGTTAAAAGTTTTATCTTGTATGAACAGTGTAAAAGCTATATATATATATATATATATATATATATTATGATACCGCAAGATGCAAAATAATACAACTGACCATTGCGATGTTCTAATACAGTTCAAAATTACAAATTTATTTGCTTGATACTTCCGTCGGAAGGACCCGGAAGTTAGAAGTTTCTGGCCTTCTTGAATTTTTGATAATGTCCGTGAGTTTTCAAAAATTGCAAGCAAGTCAGTATACTTATTTTTATTATTTATTATATTCTCTTACTAACCTAAGTTTAACATTGAATTGTGAATTGTAAATATTCAATTGCGATACGTTGGACTAGAAACATCTCAAATCCAGGTAGTTACAGCATCAGGAATATCAAATTCTATTTGCAAGTCAACGGTGAGTCAAAGTAATTACGAGTAGAAAAGACGCAGGGTCTTGCTTGATTTTGAATTCGGGTCATCCACATAGTTTTAAGGCCACAAAAAGTTTTCGGAATTTTAAGGCTGGAAGAATTATTGTCTAAACTTAGCCTTAAAATTTCAAGCCCTAAATGTGTCCTAAAAGCTTTGTGAATGCCCCAAAAAACTTAACCGTACAACCATAAAAATTAACTTTCTTATACTCAGCTGTCTCGCCTTACCTCTCGTTACTTGATGCATGATTACTTTCAACAAAATTTATTTCATTTAATGGTCACGCGCACAAACTTTAATTTTATATGACAAGTGATATTACTCTGTATCATTAATAATTCTACTGTATTATATAATTTTACTCTACTGAATCTACTGTACAGTGTACAGTACATCTCTAAGATAGCTGGTATATTAGTTTGATGAATTACGACAGTTTAGAACAGAATAATTCACTGAATATAATTATATTTTACAACTAATTTTTTTATTTTATAAATATCCTCGAAGCAGTGCTCAAATAACGAAGCAGTCTACTTTCAGAATTATGTAATTTATATTAATAAGAACGGACTACGTACATATTATAGTATTTGAAACATTAATTTCAATAGATTTTTATCATGGATTTGATATCGTTGCTAATATTATAATATTTTAAATTTTTTTCGGTTCGATGGCTGAGAATTTTTTTTCCCGCTTTCTATCTTTCTTTCTCTCCTCCTCTTCACCTTTGTTTAAAGATTTTAAAATTAATTTCTCAGTTGTCATCGGTATTTTGTTGCCGAGAGTGTAAGTATGCAGTAGGTTGGAGCTGGGATTGAAAGTCATAAACTGTAATCGATCCGATGCAAATGTGGGAAATATTACATGTTACGCATGCACAGTTGCAAGGCCTGACTGCATCAGTGAGGATGCCATAATAAGAGTACATACCATTATAACACTGCTATTATTATTACCATCTATATACATACTCCAAGTCTTTCATTAATACATGCGTCAGTGTTCGGTGCAAGACCGTGTACCGAGACGCAGGGAGAAACTGTCTATACAGAAGAGTAGTTAAAACTGTTTAAAAGTGTTAAAACACACAATTAATACAATGCATCAAAGCATTAGACGTCAGGAAGCTATGGTGCATGGTTAATGCATGCAGTTATTGATTACACAAACTTCACAAGAACGTCACCTCACTGAACTTCCTTTTATTTCTATTGGAGCAATTTTGCTTTTTAATTTTACAATTTTGAAATAACTGGTAAATGGAATTAATAACTCCGGAGAAGTACCCCCGTAATAAATACCCCCGTAATAAATACCCCCTGATAAGTGGATGGTGGAGAGTGAGTGGCACAGCCCTGAGGGAAGTGTAGTGGACTTCAATCTCGCTTTCTGCATGTCTCTTGCATGCTCATGATCTCTTCGGCGTACTACCTAATTTAATAATTTCTTATATTTGCTCACTTTTAGTTATATTAATCCTTAAAATGCGAGATACATGGTTGCATTTATGTAACATTATGTAAGCCCTCGTTTTTTTTTTTATTTTTTTTTTCTCAAGTGTTTGAAAGTGTATTTAATGAGCAATCAACTGATTATCAAGTGGAATATAATCTTGTCCCAAAATGTGAATATGGATTTGTTAGAATAAATAAATCCACCACATGCAACATGGCTTTTGATTTTTAAGCAAATTTTATAATGCTATTGATGGTAAAACTTTTTGTGTGGCGATATTTTTTTTACCTGTCCAAGGCGTTTGATATATTAAATAAATATATTGTAATAAAGAAATTCAGAAACATTGGGGGTAGTGATAATAGCTTGAAATTAATTAACTCATATCTGTCTGATCGTCAGCAGTCAGCAATATGTTGAAATTAACCAGTTAAAAGAGAACAAAAAAATTACCAGTAAAATCTACTGTACTACTCCTACCGTTAGGGGTTCCTCAGGGAGGAAAAATTTCACCAAGCTTTATTTCTGGGATGTATAATCCATTTGTCAGCATTATCGTATACTGCAATGTATAATATATCCGCCCTGTAGTTGAAAATGACGCATGCTGATTGTGGTGCAGGAGAATATTATCCCCTCAGGACATCAGGAACTTAACACCTGATCTTCCAATTATAGACGTTGTCAGTCTATGCTGAAAGCGTGATTATTATGAACTTTTTGGGGATGAATTGCAAATCTATAATACATCTCTTTGTCTCTTGGAGCTCAAATTGAGTATTGTTTGTGTTGCCCAAAGTGTCCTGAAAAATGAAAAAAAAAAGCGGGAAAATTTTCTTTGAAAGCCGCTATGTAAGAAAATTTCAATTTTTTCTCAGTTATACTATTATGGCCGTAAGTTGCAGCCACCTATCCGAGAATAATCAGAGGATTATCCGTGGATTATTTACTATTTAACATTAAAATTCTCGGATAATTGTCGGATTTTTCTAAGATAGGTTGGCTGCAACTTACGGCCATTAAAGCTTAAGATTTGAAAACATATCCTACCCCCCCCCCCCTCATTTAGGAATCTTCCGATAGTGAATCAAGAACATAATTTATTCTTCTCTAAAAATTTCCGTCTGTGCCATGCCAAAGTATTATTGAGTTTTTTTTACATTATATATTATTTTGGATAGGACGGTGGGAATGCACTAAAATCAGCTGATTTGAAGCCTTTATTGGAACGGTCGAAATGTTCAGTACAAAACAATAACAATTAGAAGAAAAGTTTTAAATAAAGCAATTTTTTCTTGTCTCTTCTAAATTGGCGTACTTTAAAGTAGTGAAGAAAAAGTAGTGAAAATAATAGCACACAATTTTACCTTACTTATATCTTACAACAGCCTATCCTCCTCGTGGGTCCCGCGTCCTTGGAGTGCAGCGTCATATTACATTGCCGGCGTGCCGCAGTGCTTGCTTGGGCCGCCCTCGCTCTACAGCCCGCCTAGCCCTGCTCTACTCCGCATGGTGCGGTGCGGCGTGGCAAGACGAGAAGGGGACGAGCCGACGAGACACGGCCAGCCTTGCTGAGATTGCTCCAGCAGCTTACAGCATCCGATCTCTCTCGTATCATGCATGCCAGGCTGCCGCCGGACCCCTCGGGAAGGCACGAACTTTACTCCTGCCTTATTTGCTGGCACTGCAGCTCCACACTTTGTAGTGATCTTCTCAGTCCATGTTGAGATGCAGATTTGTAATATTGGGGAAGGTGAGAAGAGCACCCAGTCTAGCCATCCTAAGTAAGCAGTTGAAATTCACGCTTACAAACAAAGCAGCGGTGGTGTCTCGAGCCAAAATTATTTGCAACATTATAAATATTATTAATCAATTAATATTAAAAAAAAATCTCATCATCAAATCAATTGTTGTAATGTCATCCTTTAAATTCATTGCTATAGTATTTTTTTTAATGTTTTTTAAGGAAGTAAAAAAGTAGTAATTAACTAATTTTAAGATAAACTACACTGAGAAAACTGCGAGAACCAGATTGTATGTGTTCCTTCTTCGTATCTCTGGACTCGTGAGATTATTAGTATGTGTCTCTATTACACTATATAGCCCCCTTAACATAAATGTAAACATCAGCAGTTGATTAGTAAATCAATGATGTTTAAATTTATGTTGAGGGGGTTGTACTGTACATACAGAATATACAGTGCAGTCTCAGTAGTCTGCAGTGTCTTGTATTCAAATATTGCTGCGCTGCGTATTAGCCAGCATATTATCGGTGTATCTGTCGGTAGTCGTTCGTTCGCTCACCTCCTACACCTAGTACTAGCTAGCAGGCTGGTCTGACCCTCCGCACTCGATCACTCATGATCTGACCCTGACCTCAATTGTCTGTCTCCATAAGGTCTAGACACAGGACACGACATCCACACTAAAAAGTGAGCGTTTCTCTACTAAAGCTGCCTGCTGACTGCCACTGTATGTACTCTTTTGAGTATCTGTTTATCACTAACTTCCACTACTATGGAATCCAAAGAAAAAACAACGCACTGATGCCACTTTTTTTAATAAATTTATTAGCTTTTTAATAATATAAAATAAATTTGTCATAAAATAAATATTATATTGTTATTGCGAAACTTAGTGATAAACCTGGTTATCTGTAAGTAAAGCTGCTTGTCAATGCGATCATTAATCAAAATTTAAAACAATGCTTAAAAAATAATAACAAAAAGTTTATGTTAATTGCAAGAAAATTATGCTGTGCGTCAACAAGAATTCTGATGTAAACGTTTAATAATTATGACAACTATTATAATAAAGTTTAAAAGTAATAAGAATCTTGTGCGTTAAGTAAATTAACAATAAAAATATTACTGTCAAAAATTTGCGCATACAAAGTATTATAGCGAGAGTGCTGTGTTTTATGAAGACCATCACATTTTTTTCCCTACTCACAAAAATGCTGTCAAAGATTTTGAAAGCTTGATGTTGTAAGCTGCTTGCTGGCTGCTTTATGTTTTATGGTGCTTATATTTTCTCTACCTCCTTCCCCCAGCGTTGAGTCTGTGAGTCTAGATGACATTTTTGCTTGGCAAGAACAAAGCTCCCCACACCTGGCTGCTTAATCCGCTTTTATTCCTTTGCTTTTTTTTTTTTTTTTTTTTCCTTTGCCTTCTTCTTGGCCGGAACTAAATCCTCGTCTTCAGCGTGAGAAATGTGCTGCAGCTCCTCGGGCCAACCTCGCTCGTTGCTACTGCTCATTCACCGCACAATACCTTTGCCTTCACACAACGTGCAGTACATGCACTGTAGTGCCTACCCCCACTAGCCAGCATGCATGCAGCCGCCAGGCCGAACGAGTTCGTGATAACCAAACCGCACGTGCTTATGTCGCGCTCATCTAGGTGACAGTGGCTCCGAAGGGTCGGTGTATTTTTTTTTTAGGGAGTTTGGGTGCACTAATACGAGTAGATCTTATCACACCCTAGGCAAAGCATGCGCCGAGCTTCATATATATATATATATATGCAGCTATATATATATATATATATATATATACATATATATATATAACATAGTATGGTACTGTATCATTGGCGTTGCTGCTATAGTCATCCCGAGTTGTCATCCTCCCCTCCTCTTTCCCTCTAAAAATTTGCTGTATTTCCAAAACAGTAATTTCGTCTGGGAGGGGTGGGGGGGGGTACGCAGGTTTAGATAGGACGGTGGTAGGAACACCGCAAAATAAGCTGACTTGAAGCATATATTTCATAATGTATTACACGTTGTTTTTTTCCCATATATAAAGGAGCACTAGAACTATTTTAAAAAATGATAGCTAAAAAAATTATGGGAAATGAACATTTCGTCCGTATAGAACATGCCATTGGTTTTACTCATGATGAAAGTAAAGTTTTACTTTAAGAGTAATTCCTTTATTAGTGCACATCAAATTAGTAATTTTTATAAGTTTTTTCACATATATATTTTTTAAACCTCTTTCCCCGGTTTCATTCTTATTGCATTATCCCAAGAAAGGCCATGACACATATCAGTGATTGGGAGTATACGTTATCTTATAGCGATTGCCCCCAACGTCCATGTAGCAGCAGGCGAGAGGATTTACTGGTGTATTAGAATAGAATAGAATAGAATATTTTTATTCGACCACTGGCGGTAATACAGTGACAAAAAATTGCCACAATACAGCATAAGTCTTGTCAAATTTTTACATTTAAAACATAACACATACATAGCACAATGACAGCAAGTTCCTAATATAAAAATAAATGATAAAACAATATCAAATCTATTTTTTACTTCAAAGTCACTATGAATATTTTCTTATATTACTTGATGTTGTAAATTTTAAAATGTCTCTCTCTACAATTTTAGACTCATTATGAAAAAACATTTTAACATCATAATATTCCTTATCAATCAATATTTTCTTCCGATATAACTATCCGTTATATAGTTATCCGTTATAACTTATAACTGAGCGATGAATGGCACAGGGGGCATGAGATATCAAGCTGATAACGTAGTCGACGATACCTTGAGCAAGTGTGGCACGCCTAAACTTATTCCCCTCTCCCCATAATACTTGTTACGTTGCGTCAATCTATATATGCAACAGCTAAAATCATGATCATCAAAATAAAACAAAAAAACTGCTTGAAGAGTCTTTTCAACTTATGATCAAGTGGGGGAAAAAAATCTGTTAATTGTATAGATAATAATTTAGTATGTTTCCGAGTATGTTTACGTTAAAGTGAACGCATGTAAAACAGTAAAACGAATTAAGAAACAACATAGCATGGAACATTTTGTGGAAACACAAGCTTTATGTGGTCTCACAAAAGAATATTTTAACTATACGTATTAAGTTTCTAAGTGTTTAAGGCAAATTTAGATTTAAAAAAAGAAATAATTAAAAAGAAAAGAAAAAAACTACCAGAAAAGAAAAGATTGAATATTATATCAAAAACTTTGCTTAACTTTATAACTTTTATAAACTACATACAGTATAACTATTTGAGTTAACAGGGGCGTCTTGTTCAGCAATTGATATAATTTTATTTATTTTATTATTTACCCTACCATATCGTTATGTTTGTACATTTTTATTAGCTTTATAATGTTATAATCAGGCGCGGATCCTTGGGGGGAGCTGGGGGTGCTGCAGCCCCCCTCCGAAATTTCGGATTTAACATGGGCAATATAGGCATTTCACCCGCTCCATTTTTTTTTAACATTGGCCTTATGGAGGTAGCCCCCTCCGAATTTTTTTTCTGGATCCGCTCCTGGTTATAATCAAAATCAATGTTTATTTCTTGAAGTTAAACATATAATGTGCTTGTAAATTACTAGAATTCCAACTTTATTTATTAGGTAAAAGTATAGAATAGAATAGAATAGAATAGAATAGAATAGAATAGAATAGAATAGAATAGAATAGAATAGAATAGAATAGAATAGAATAGAATAGAATAGAATAGAATTTTATTTCAATCTTTTGATTACAGTTGTAATATAGATCATGTCGTTTCATTTTCAACAGTCAAACAAACATACGTATATACATATACACAGTTCAATATAAAAAAAACTTTTTGCACACAATAATCAATTAACCATTGCAAATACATAATTCACTCAACAAACTATATTACTAAAATTAGTCATAACATATCAACATTCTGCTGCTTGTAATTGATTCAAAAATACATTCACATCAGTCTCCAAAAACTCTCTTATAGTATAAAAAGGGAACTTAATCAATAACCCTTTAATGAATAATGAATAATGAATAAAATAAATATTTTTTATTTTATTATTATTATATATCATGAAATATTTTGCAGTATATTATAATTGATACTTTTTTTGTACAATTATATATATTTATTGAATGTTTTATGACATGGTGAGTATATTTTGTTATTATTATGTTATATATGAGCCACAAGGACCTTGTTGTTCACGACGATGGTTTATTTGTGCGTTTTTATCATCTTCACGTCATAAAAGTAAAGCAACGTCGAGCGTGGTTAGTAGTTCGATGGGTGACCGTTTTCAACAAAAATCAGCTTATTTTGCGCTTTTCCTACATGTACTATATTGTATATACGTTCCTCAGTATTGACGTATAAATTATTTAAAATTAACCAGTTGAGAACCGTATTTATAAAATCAACTGAATTTTCTGTGTTTTTTTTTAGGGAAAGTGGACCCGATGGCTCACACGTCTGCGCTCAACATGGGCTACCTCGTCTCGCCGTACCACTACCCTAATGGCACCGCTGGGCCCATCCCCGTCTCAATGGTGAGTACGATAGCACACTATATTATATTATATACAACATACGATTTGTCCTACATTATCATCCCATCACATTCGTCGAAGACTACTGTGGGCTTTCCCATCGGTTATCCCCATACTGTGAACTATGGCTGAACCCTTACCCTATAACATACACATGTATATGCATAACTGCCATACAGTTCGGCGCACGTGATAACTAATCACGGGATGGGGCGCATCATGGTGTTAGCTAAACCAAGTAGATTGGATTGTTTTGAGTTCTATAAGACCAGGTTCAGACCTGGATGCACCGGCGGTGCAGTGAGAGTGTGGATCAAGGAGAACATAATATATTATATTATATATCAGATCTTTCTATAGGGCGTTTTAAACTTGCAAGACTGTTGCAGTATCACTTTGCATTTTTCATTCCTAGAATGCTATTATAGTCTGTAGTACAATTACGGTAAAAGAAGAAGCATGCTTGCTTATCATATCAGAAACACGTACGCTAATTATCCCTTGCTTGCAATTATAGTTCAACATGGTAATATAAATCAGGAATTGGAAGATCCAAGCAATTGCGAAGAAGCAATGAAACTATCAATATATATAAATCTCACTACAAAGTTAACTGCCTATAATATAACTAAGGCGAAAAACACGAAAAACGAAAAAAGTACAACTAAATTTTACAAATAACTAAAACCGACATGTTTATACGAGATGCAGTTTTATACTTGCACTCAGAAAATATTTAAAGCAAATATCCTAAAAAGCAACACATTTACTGTGTTGTTTTTGTACCTCAAAGGAAAAATCCTTAAATCTTACACACACGGGAGTTTAGAGTTCAACACATCAAGATGTTTAAATTTTTACACATTTAGTGTGTTGGATTCTAAATTTTTGAGCGTAAGATCCAACACCCCTTGAGCGTAAAGTTCTACACAGAACTGCTTAAAATGTTACACACTTGGTGTAAGATTCTACGCCCCAAGAGTGTAGGCTGCTAAGCTTTTTGTGTGTAGCTTTCTACGCACCTAGTGTTTAGTTTTCTAAGCTTTTGTGCGTAGCTTTCTACGCACCTGCAGTGTAGGATTTTATGATTTTATATATAATAGTATTATACTATAGCCATGTCTCTTAACTTTTCGAAAACTTATAAGTGTATACGATAGCATATTGAATATTATAAATTAAAATACATATCCTAATTTTTGTCTGCCTAATTATTATTCGAATTATTATTTTTTCCTCTTATATTTATAATTTTCTTCCGTATTTTTTAAAACAACTTCTATCCTCTTAAGTATCCTAAAATTAAAAAATAAATTATATTATGATAATTGTGTATTTGCTTAAAAAAAGGTGGTTTCATGGATAAAATATAAGTAAAATTTACATCTTTTTTTATTAATGCATTTTTTTTTATTACTTAAGAACACAGATATCACATGAGTAAAAAAAATGATGATGCAAGTAACAAAAAAGTAGATTATATTAAACAAAAACTTTTTATGCACTTCTATAGTTTAATAGAAAGACGAATTTCGTACGTACTTTAATAACCATTTGTAGGTGTACATATATATTAATATATTTTAGACAATATTTCTTGAAACACTCATTAATACAACGGCACATAAATTGATGCTGAAAGCATTCTTGCACATATTACACTCAAATACTCGAGTTTTTATTGGGTTTTCAGTGCACACAATGTTATGCCATGGTGACTCCCCGGCTTCTTGCCCGCCTAAACGAACGTTTAATCAAATCTACAGTTTCAATACACTGCTGCACACTCGCACACTTCACACACTATTGTCGCATTATCTAAAACTCGATTACAACATGCACTTACTTTCACAAGTAAAATATTACAAAATTTAAACTATCACGAAACGAAAACCTCATCAAATCCAGATATTGATGAACTAACACACAAGCGAGCAAACACACAGCAAAGAACTTCAGATCTAACGGTCGCAAATTCCTGTCTCTGATGACGCTGCGCGCATCCTTTGCGCAGATGTGTAACTGTGTAACTGTGTAGGACTTTAAACTGAAACAAAGTGTGTAAGGTTTTAAGCACTACTGTGTTGATTCTTATACGTTTTATTCTAAAAACCAGCTTAACACATTTCGTGTGTTGCTGCTTAAGTTGCATGTGTAGGATTTTAAAAGAAGGTGTGTAAGATTTTAAGCACCAATGTGTTGATTCTAATACGTTTTATTCTTACGTCCATCTTAACACATTTCGTGTGTTGTTGTTTAAGATGCATGTGTAGGAAGTTACCTAGCTTGGTGTGTAAAACAACTTTTTAAACAATTTTGTTGCTTAACTTTTACTCACCAAAGGTGTTGAGTTTTAAGAACATAGTTTTACCTCTCTCGTTACACTCTTGTATACTGACTTTTTACACACTTTCATCTTAAAATCTTACACACCTTGGGCGTACCCATACATCTTACACACTTAATGTGTAGACTACTACTCATTGAAATCTTAACTTTTAATACCTTTGTGTTAGTTCTTACACATTTTGAAAACGCAACACACAATGCGTAAATTCTAACACATTTTGCTTAAGATCTAACACTTTTTTCGTTGGATTCTTAAGCAAAAAGTGTAAAACCCGTCTTTACACATGTAAGTGTGTTGGGACTTTTCTGCGTGTGTCTATATTCTATATAGTTATTCTAGTTATTACATTGCATATTTAATTGGATTTTTATTTGAAAGTTATAATTATGAAATTTACTCTTTTTTTTTCTCGGGTAATATATTATACTTTTAATGCACATTTTATTAGGAAACTTGTGTACCAACATATTATTATAGACTAATTAATATAGCTTTACTATGAAAAATTTACAAATGAAACCTAGTAAATGACAAAACGATATGAAAACTATATAGTAATTATACATGTGTGTTGTATACTGTGTATGTATATATATAATAAATTATATATATATATATATATATATATATATATATATATATATACAGGGTGTTTACTTTGATTTGAACGTTTTAAAGTGATAATTCAGGAATGAAGTTCGATGATAATATAGACATGTTATACATCAAATTAAAGCTTACATTTTAACATTTTCAAAACTTGCATCATAAATAGCATGTGCGGACTTGTCTGTTTTTGAGACGAAAAGGAAACAAAAATGAGCTGTTTTTTTGTTCAAATATCGGTTCAAATATATATATATATATATACACATATCTATATACACATATATAGACATATATAATACACACAAACACACACACAAACAATACAGATTTGGATGCTACAATTAAATAGATTATGTAGATAGTTACAATTCTGCATTAAGGGCATTGGGTGTAGCACCGGTAGTTGGCAACACTGACGTATCTTCACCATGTTAATTTTTGATCATTGCTCCTCGGAGTAATTTTTGTGCTAGAGCCAAGCTGATTGCTGTAGTATCAAGATAATTAGTAGCCCAAGTGCACAATTTGGCTAAATAAAGCCTGATTTAAAGAAAAGTATTTTTTTTTATATATTTTAGAAAAATGCATGTAAGTTTAAAAAATTACTAAAAAATACTTTTCTTTAAATCAGGCTTTATTTAGCCAAATTGTGCACTTGGGATACTAATTATCTTGATACTACAGCAATCAGCTTAGAGCTCTAGCACAAAAATTACTCCGAGGAGCAATGATCAAAAATTAACATGGTGAAGATACGTCAGTGTTGCCAACTACCGGTGCTACACCTAATGCCCTTAATTTCGTTCTTTTTAACATGCATGATTGTATGCTGTATAAGATGGTCGCATGAGCAACACCATCTGCAGCCTACGTTACAGGAGATGAGAGAAAACATGCGCGCGCAGGCCGCCATGCTGGTGGAAAGGTGGAGAATTCTACATGCAGGAAAAAGGTTAAAAGAACTTATTATAAATTATCTAAAAGGAAAAATATAAAATGTGAGGTGAACAAAATGTTCAAAATTAAATTTATACGAACTTTTGCTCACCTCAGAATTTTCGATTTTTTTCCTTTATATATTTATAATTTTTTTTTAAATGTTTTATCCTACGCTTATACATAAAAGTAGCTCCACCAACAAGGATGCGGACAACCGTTGAAACTCCCGATCTGACGTCACATGCAAGCGCCTGTAGTATAATATAATAAATATGAAGTAATACAGCATGCAGATGTGCTGTAATTATGAAGCATAGAATGCATCAAATTTTGTAAACACCTCGACGATGGGAAGAAAAGTTATTTTTTTTTTTTAAATAATTTCTTTCACTCTGCGAACATGGATGGATGAAGGCTATTAAATTTCACGGAACTGGAGAAATTAATGCCTCGTTACAATGTTTCAATAAACCTTCGTGTTTACCTTCGTGGAGTTACCGTTAATTTTTTATACATAATACTATATAATATTATAATAAATGCAATGTTTATTTAACCAACAACCATGATACATATAACAGCAGCATTGACACCAAAATGCTGATTTATTCAATGGTTGACGTGAAAAAGGCAGGAGCCAAGCACAAAATGAACAGTGACCATGTCTAGTTTTTTTCAGCTTTTAAGTTTTAATTATTGACTGTGATTTATTTTTAATTCAAAGAAGTGCCAGATTATTAATATTTCTGCATTGCATGCCTTGTGATGCCTGTTACGTCGATTTATTTTAATTCCAGTAAACTCAGGTTATTAATTTTTCAGTCTCGTGTTACGTCGACATTTTAACCTTTTCTTATTATTGTAAAGTATATATTATATAATTATTTATTTTATGAGCTATTCAATGAATGCCTCCCTCGGCACCCTCCCATGTCCTATATCATTAACGTAAGCATACATGCTAAAATACCACGGAGGGGAACAGCAACCTCGGCGCATTTATAGGCTTGAAGACAACCTCAGCACGCGGATAAAGAGATGGGAGGAGGGCAGAACAGAAATGAGAGCCGTGGAAAATTAATACGAGCTCGCTTCAGCACACACCATTCGCTCCGCACTCTACAGTATAAAAACTTAACCTAACGCACGCATAACACACTGGCATATAGGCATGCAAGCGTGTTTTGTCCATTTTACACATTATATAATTGCAGGGCTATTGTAATTATAGGTCTCTTCCTCTTCACAAATAATTATCTTTAAATTTTATGTTGATTTTTATTTTAAAGTGGGGCTGATAACGAAATATAGAAATAAAAATATAAAGAATTAATTTAGAAATTTTAAGTAGTTAATTATTTTAAATTTTTAATTTATAAAACTTATTTATAATATTATAATTGAAGTATTATCTAACAACAAAAAGCCATAAACAAATAATAAAAAAATTAATTTATTATAACCAAGAATGTAATTGTTTGGTTTCGCGACAATAATAATAATAATAAAAAAAAGCACTGACACTACATTACGAATTTTCCAATATCGAAATTTTGCGAACAGACTTAACGTAAACCAAACTTGCTACTAGTAAAATGCTTTAATAATTTCTTATTTATGCAAGTAAATTGACGTTGAAGTAAATTTATGAAGTATTGGTTATTTGGTTTTATTGAAGATGACGTCATCATGTATATTTGTTTAGCCGTGTGGTGTAGCGTGTGCCGGAAATGTTAGTGTCGGCCAGTATACACAGCGTTCTCGCGAGATGTTGGCGGTATGGCTGGCTGGTTGATGCTGGCTCGGGCTCTGGCTGGCTTCTTGTATAAGCAGTGAAAGCACGGTGAGCGAGAGGGCGCGAGAGCAAGGGAGGGCGGGAGTCAGTGGGAAAAGTTGCATGGCGCCGCAGGCCGAGGTATAACAAGGAGATCACAATAAAATAAATACACATTGAACTTTCTTACCTCGTCCTCCTCCTCACCCATCACTGTCATCACAGACGTCAATATATTCGGAATTAAGGATCAACCTCAGTTGATTGAAATCTCGGAATCGGCCCTCTTGAGAATTGCAGGAAACTTTGAACTCGCTATTGATAATTATGTGACCTACAAATTTTGAAGTGGGTCTTTTCTGATCAATTTTGTGAAAATTGAGGTAGAAGCTTAAAATGGAGGGAGCCTTATGGACAAAAAACGGAAATGAATGGAGCCGTTGTGAGAATACCACCCCCTTGAATTTGCTAAACCATAAGCGATTAAATTTTAGAACATTCTCGATTTTTTAAAATTTATTAATTTCAATTGTTTCCGTCTGACAGTAATTTTCTTTGACAACAACACGCCCAATGTTAAAAAAATCTCACACATGAAAATTATGAAAAAAATTTAAAATGTTCTCCTCTACATCCCGTATCAATATAGCTAAAATATCAGGTATACAAATTTTAGCTAGTTTTTATGTTTTTAAGTTATGAATTTTTAAAGTTGACTACTCGTAATTTAACATCGAAGTTCCATTTCTCCATGTTAAAGTAGTAAACTTTTAAAAATTCATATAACTCAAAAATTAGCTCGAATTTATATACCTATATAATATTTTAGCTACTGATGGAGATTTAGAGAAGGTTTTATTTTTTTTATATATAATTTTCATATACGTGTGGGAATTTTTTTAACATTAGGCGTGTTACCTTCCCCTTAATAATAAATATTTCAAATGAGTCCTGCGTCCTGCTTTTTTCTTTTCTTAATAATCACTGCAGTAACAGCTGTAAGTAATAGCTGTTATCTTGCGTACACGAGATTTAGGCTTCTTCCCTCTTACCCATGCATGTGCTCATGCAGTACACTCCATTGTTTCATGCAGCATGCGCGCTTACATATTGGATACGAGAAGTTTTATAGTGTCATTTAAAACGCAGAATAGGACCACAAGAGACTATTAATTTTAGTACTTTTATATAGTAATTTAAAAATAATTATTATTTTGTGGTGGAGATGTGACATGATGTGACTGGGACATTTTCAAATAATGTATTTATTTTATTGTCTCTTTCATGGGCACAACATATTATATATATTATATAACATACTTACAAATAAAAAAACTAAAGAATTAGCTCATGGGGCAAATGAAAAAGATTGCTGAGCAGTCCATTCACGTAAGCGTTCATTCGCCCGTAATATAGCTATTTTGCTCGTATAACTTGATAATTGTTATTGCATTCTGTAAAAATGTGTCGGAATTCTGGATAAAATAATTACAATGTTAATCATTATTTTTAATTATATAATCCATGATTATGCAACTGGATACTTTTTCACCCTATAAATAATATAAAAAATGGCTATCTTACCTCCTTGTTTGTACCATGGTGATTTGTTGTGGCCTCTGCTGCTGCAGAGTTTGTATTTCTTGGCACGAGACGGTCGTTTAGCCGCAACCTAGTCAGCTTCCAGCCTCCGCCAACGCCGCCCGCAGACCGCCCGCTTTCCTTCTCCCCCTCGGCCCGCTCAGCCGCGGGGACTGGCGGCCTGTCGAGGCGCATGACGTGACACCACGCCATGGACCGGCGGACGTGGTGTTTAATTCTTGTGTATTCAATGCATTACATTAATGTTGTACTGTACGGTACAGTATAACGCTGCATGCAAGTGAGACGGGCAGCCTGACGGATTGGGTGGAGTTCTACAAGGCGGGGGTGGAAAGAGATACGCGGTATAGCTGGTGAACAGCGTGCACCACATGTGCTGTCACAAGCGCTTCTTTTTCACTTGCTCGTCTACCATCTCTTGATACATGTGTCCAATAAATTATTATCCTATTCTACAATACACATGCAATATTATAATAAATAATGTAAATGTGTATATTATCAAAATTAAATTTTTATCTGAGGGTGCATACATGACCAAAATGTGTCAATTGCCTCAAAATACCAACCAATCATTTAAATTTTCATCGTTCGTTTACAAATACTAATTTTCTAATTGAAACTTTTTTTTCTACTTCCAGGCCCCCTAACAAGAGAGTAGAACTAGAAAATTTCCTTAGGGCATGATTAATCATGGTTAGTCATTTTGCAATTTTTAATGATATTTTCCAATTCAATTTTAACAAGGTTTTCCCATGCAAATTTTAAATTATCAGTTACACCCCCTGTAACATCCTAATAAGGAAGTTATCCCAACACTCTTTAAGGTTCTTCAGCTACTCCGTGCTAAATTTTGGGGTCGATACTTCTAATATTGTAATATCGCCCTACTATAGGGGCAAATCAAACGCGTACCCTGTTTATATTATAATTTATAATTATATTTATATAAATATAAAATGCAGCTTGAAGCATGTCAGACGGGGAAACATTTACAAACAAAATCTATCAACTGTATCTTAAAAAGTGCATCAAATCATGCTTGTGATGTCTCCTACGAACAAATAAAAAAATAAAACCTTCCTGAACTCAGAAAGCTCTATATAAAAGAAGAGAGTCCTGTACTGCATCATGTATTCGTTAGTGCCATGCAGTAAAAAAATGTTTACCTATTAATTAAGCGGACCATTTATAACGAGAGAAAACAGCACCATATAATATCTGGCAGCATTATTTCAAACTCCCTTGATCATCCTATCTAAATAATTATTGTCAAATTATTAATATTTATTGCTTGAAAAATATTTGCAGAACATAGTTCTACATTACCTTCAATGTATAATATTAAATATAATAATATATATGCATTAAATCTCAATAAAAATTAGGTAATTGCGTCGTTCAGCATCCGACAAGTTTAATGTGGCTTTTGTATTAAGGAAGGATGACGCCATACTTTTCTAGTCAGAGTGTTCTTATCAATTTGAGGTGATAAGAGCAGGATAATCTTGCTTCTCGCACTTTTTTTTAACCCTTTTTATACAACGCGAGCATTGTGTAGAAGAGGCGATATGCGGCTCAACAGTCTCAACTTCTAGAGTGTAAATCTGTAAATAATATGTTCGTGTAGAGCCGTGAATTTTGTTTTTATGAGTAGTTTATATTGTGCTTGGCAAAATTTGTCCTCTTCTTTATTCATATAATAATTATACGTACACTATAATTTAATATAATAAGTAATGAACGAACTGAATAAATGGGACGATAAAAGTCGATTTTGCTGTGAATTCAGAGTTAGGTATTTAATTTCTTATGAGTTTTTAATACAAACATAATAAACATTCTTTATGATAAAATAAAAACGAATAAATCATTTAAGCCATTTAATTAAATAAATATTTCTCATATTTATTATATATTTGATATATTTCTTTCTTCCAACAGTAAGATTAGCCTTTTCATATAGATTTTTTGTTTACACATTTTATGAAATAGAAGAATTTAATAGAATAAATTCTTCAAATTTGTTAGCAAGGGGCATAATAAAATGTGTCATAATTCAAACTCTCTCATCCTATCTAAATAATTTTCATTTGCAGTTATTATTAATATTAGCAATACTTCCTGGTCTCTAAAAGAATCAGATTGACATAAATTTTCATTTCTTTGCACCCATTTCTATAATAAAATTTTTGATCAATTCCTTCTGACAGAATTATCTTCCAATTCCGAAGATGATTGTGAGACCAGAAGTTCAAACCATATTACAGGAAACTAGCGCAAAACGCACACACACACTTTGAAATTAAATTAAACTTACAACCTTCTACCCGATTTAAACCCGAATCTGTCATTTGTTTATCAGCTTTTTATACAACATATCAGCGTCTATATATTATAAAATGTTATATTATATACCCGAGGCATATAATATATTTTTTTATCTGCAATAATTGTTTTATAATTTTTGTTTAAGTCTCGTGAATGTTTAATAATAATAAAACAACATTTATGTTACATTATAATATGTATATATTATGATATATATTATATAGGAAGATCGTTAATCAGGTGTTGGGATTTTGGCTGTTATATTGCTGTGCTGCTCCTCTAAAGTTTTATAGCGTCTATATAAGTTCAGTTTTTTATGACGATATTATACAAGACTAGAATAAGGCTCGAGCTTTACAGACAGGTATGTTGTATGTTTTATGCTCAGTAAACCTACCACCTTTTTTTTTTCTACAGCCTCCTCCCCCATATTTTTTCCTTTAGACTACCTGGTACATATAGCCCTCCTCTCCTCCTCCCTCGCCTCATACTCCCCCTTCTCATGCCTCCTCATATCTATGTACACAAGTGTAACATAAAAACAGTGGAATTTTCTACTCCTATTTTCTTCTACTTGAGAACATTTAATATTTTGTTGCATCATTCTCATTCTCAGCATGGTTTATATATTTGAATAATATAATATATTATAATAATTATATAGAAGTATTAAATCAATTTTCATAATTTTATTTATTTATTTATTTATTTTTTATTTATTTATTTATTTATTTATTTATTTATTTATTTATTTATTTATTTATTTATTTATTTATTTATTTATTTATTTATTTATTTATTTATTTATTTATTTATTTATTTATTTATTTACTTATTTATTTATTCATGAAATACTGTGAAGCAGTTAATAAGACAAATAAATGTAGTTTGAGCTTATTAAAGTTTTCAATTAGCTCCACATACTATTGTATTGTAATGTATATTACGTACACCATAACTTAACTGCACATAAATCGATCAGAATTTTAAATTGACTTTTCCTATATAATTATATTTATTAATTAATTTCCCCGTCAGCGAGAATCATTAGTAAAATTGTACTTTCTATTTATTTTCATTCTTTTTGGACTTCTTGGCATTGTGGACTGTGTAAGATGATTGGAATTTTTCAAGAGGTATCACTGAATAGACTACCACACCGAAAAGAGAGGATAAGTTTGGCAACTCCGTATACCTGTGTTCACATTTTTATTTTATTTTTTAGACCTACAAAACCACATAAGTTAAACCACACCCACCCGTCCATCCATGCACCTTGCTTAAATGTATTATTTTATCATGTGTGTGTATAATATATATATATATATATATATATATATAATTATATATTATAGTATGTGTATGTGTTTACACCTTGCTTTAATGCATAATTGTATATTATATGAGCTCATTTTTTAGTGCTTTGCTTTAAAAAAAGATTGCGTGGAAGTCTAATTTATGTGTTGATGAGAAATTAATCAGTCATATTATTTAATGATATATAAAACACGTACAAGCTAAAATACATTAAATTTTAAAATTATATAATTTAAAGGATCATTAATATTTTTTTTATTATTATTTTTCGTATTATTATTGTTGTTGTGATACTATTATTTTAATTTTAAATTAGGACTTCTACTATACAGAGCGACCGCTCTATACAGAGCGACCGCTCTGTACTATTCATCATAAACTACGCTAGTCGTAATAAATGATTGTTTGATTTTTTTCCCCCATGGCATCATCATTAATTCATTATTATTTGCGTATTCGCAGATTATAATACTTATAATAAGTCGTATAGGATTATTAAGTCGACAGTAGTTTGAAAATTACCAAGTAATTATTATTTTTACTATATAAGATTTTTAGTTATTAGTTATATGTTGCATTCTGCGAAGAAGCTAGTCTAGCTAATATATAGGCTGCTGCTCGTTACGCGCTGGCTCGGAGACTCGCAAAAAGGACCAAGAAACCACGAACCATTGTTAGGCCTGGGAGAGGAAGGGGAAGGGCAGGCAACAGTAGCTCCTAATCAAGGCTGGGTGTGATCCGATATTACTATTATATATTATTATATTATAATATAGTATAAAACTAACCAGGATGGCAGGCAGGCTCCTTTCTGCGTATTTACAACAGACGGAGCCCACGCTAGCCAGTCATTTCGATCTTTTTCTTCTACGGTGTTCTTCTACATGGCTTCACAATGAACAATGAGATGTAGAAACTGGATTTTCATCGGCGCACATAAATCATAAGCAGCCAAGTCCAGGCAAGCAAGGTGCAGCCACCCACGCTCACCTCGTCACATGACTACTGCATGGCTGAAAATTATTGTAAAATGTTATATCTATAGGGAACTGGTGACATTAATTTATTCACACATTACTATTTACGTTAGTTGTATTTAATTAAATTGTTATGCTATCAGTAATAATGCTATATTATAGCTGTGAAATGTTCTGACGTATCAATCTATTTTTGTTGAATTAATTGACATAGCAATTAAAGATTGTAGTGTGCAATAATATATAACTATCATAGTGCAGTGTAGTAAAATGTGTTACTTATTATTGTCTGCTATAAAAATTTTTCGTTCCTATTACATTTATTGCATAACATGATTGGGTACACGTAAGACCCTACACGCAGCAATTTTTTTATTTTTTGATCTTTAGTATCAATGATGATGTTTAGTGGGTTAAAAATACATAATATGGGAGGGGGGGGGGAAATAATAAATAACCCAAATGGTGGATTGAACAAGGCAAATGCTCATACACAATGTGATCAACCACCAACATGTCAGAAATAGCTACGTCGTCGTTATAATACATAATATATATATATATATATAAATATATATACATTAAAGACAAAAATTATAATATAGAAATATAATGTAAACAAGAAGTATAACAGAATTATTATCTATCATGTTTTAAAATTAAGTGGGCAAAGCATTAATAGGAAGTGGAAATTTAGACTGCGTTATCTTCTCCCTATAAATAAATTGGGGGGCATTTACAAAGCACTTTAACCCCCACTTTAGCCTCGATTTTTATCCCTGGTGCTAAACTAGGAGCTTAATATGGTTAGCCCCTGGTTTAGTACCAGGGATAAAAATTGAGGCTAAGGTGGGGGTTAAAGTGCTTTGTGAATGCCCCCCATTGTTTGCAAGTTTAATATTTCATATCGGCACTAACCTTTTACAAGTTTAAGGGTAGTCGCAGACAGAATCGCATGATTTCGCAGCGTATGATAAAAAAAAAAAAAAAAAAAAAATAAGGAGAACCTATGCGATCAGGTGTGCGCGCACACACAACTTCGTATCGTATGCTTTCGTATGATAAGAAAAAATTTAGAACCGATTCTTGATAAATGAGAAACGTACGATCGTAGAAATAAAAGTCTTGAGCGCCTCCCCCCTCCCCTTCCCCCCTTACGTTTCCTGGTATTAAAATGTTATAAGCAGCCTATCTTCAGTAGAGTTGGAGATCTGATAGTCTAAAAAATTTCGTGGTGGTAGTACAACTCTGACTTCGGAGCAAGAAAACATGCGCAGAAATAATGCGCGGTAGGTGTAAGTTAAGGGCATTGGGTACACCGGTAGTTGGCAACACTGACGTATCTTCACCATGTTAATTTTTTATCATTGCTCCTCGGAGTAATTTTTATGCTAGAGCTAAGCTGATTGCTGTAGTATCAAGATAATTAGTAGCCCAAGTGCACAATTTGGCTAAATAAAGCCTGATTTAAAGAAAATTATTTTTTAGTAATTTTTTAAATTTACATGCATTTTTCTAAAATATAAAAAAATACTTTTCTTTAAATCAGGCTTTATTTAGCCAAATTGTGCACTTGGGCTACTAATTATCTTGATACTACAGCAATCAGCTTAGCTCTAGCATAAAAATTACTCCGAGGAGCAATGATAAAAAATTAACATGGTGAAGATACGTCAGTGTTGCCAACTACCGGTGCTACACCCAATGCCCTTAAAACCGCACATCTTCAGCAAACGGACATCCTTGAACATGGCGACCAAATCGGCAGGTCAAAGCTTAATTAACAAAATACCAATGTTAAAAAAAAAAAAGAGTGAATGAATGAAAGTGAGTGTAACATTGTTTAAATTATAGAGCTTATTGATTGGTACCGAACGAAATGATATCATAGATATTACGTTGTTGAACATTCGATGACGCAGGCGTGGATCCAGGGGGGGGGGGGGGGGGGGCGCTGGGGGTGCTGCCGAAATTTTGGATTTAACATCATGGGCACTATAGGCATTGCCCCCACTCCATTTTTTTTTTTTTTTTTTTTTTTTTTTTACATTTGCCTTATGTAGACAGACCCTCCCGAATTTTTTTTCTGGATCCGCGCCTGCCGGATGACGTACTATTGTTTAAGCACCATGTACTTAGCACCATGTACTTAGATATAATATTTGATATAATTTTGAAATTGTTCAGAGTTCTCAGATGACTTAATCAATTTGAACATTTTGTTCCCTAACTAAATAATCTACTGTTGGCCTTGGAGTAGATAGATGTGTTTTGGTCTTAACCTTGAGGAGACGTTGGGAACATTATGCATACAATAAAATTATATTTAGTTCAAGATGGAAAACGCTGTGGGGGTGCCAAAGTAACATACACGACGTAAACGTAAAGTATAATTGCCTCGTTGTGACTGACGTCACCACGAGCTGTGATGCTGTGTTGAACAAGAAGGGGAGGGGGGAGGCAGAGGCACGCGAGATGATACTAAGTGGCAGGCGTGGTCCACGGCGACTGACTGCTCCATGCTGCCTATCTGTCTGCCTGCTTACTCCACAAGAACCAAGCAGGTTGCTGTGCGGCGCTAAATGTTGATGTTACTTGCACTCGTGGCTTGCTGGCTACTTACCTACTTACACTGTTGTGTGCTTGTACTTTCCAACTTGTGTATTATATGCATATGTGTTTTCAAGCTAGCAGCTGGAGCAAGTGAGCAAACATGCTGATAATATGCACTTGCTTGCATTGCGTGTGTGCTTCGTACTCGTGTGGCATTAACTAGGTTTGAAAGAAAATTAGTTTTAAATTTAATTACCGACTGGATGGATTATCAGAACTATTACGATTACAAGCTCTCTATAGCTCCAGAATATGCTTATAATATTAATCTATCTTTCAATTCGTAAAGGTTTAATAAAAATAATACAATCTAATAATCTGAAGTGGGAGGTGTGGCGCAGTGCGCTTGACCGGGTCTCGTCAGATCACCGAAGTCAAGCAACGCCGCGCGTGGTTAGTAGTTGGATGGGTGACCATTTTCAACAAAAACCACGTTTCCCACCCAGGGGTAAAACGTTGCGCTTTTCCACTATGTGGTTCCCCTGGCTTTGGACCATTGCACTTCCGGTTCATTGACAAAAGCTGTAGCGTCCATCCTGGCTGAGGTTTCCACGTTTCCCTCAGCCGCAGGCAAATGCCGGGATGGATTTGCAAGGCCGTGGCCGCCCTCGTTCCAGAAGAGCCCGCGAAACGCTTAAGTTAGGGTTTCGGAAGGTTCGGGGTTTCAAAATAGTATGTAATTAGTAAATAGAAGTACCCAATAGGGTTTGATTAAAAACTAAAAAAAAAAAATTTTCAACAAAAACCACGTTTCCCACCCAGGGGTAAATCGTTGCGCTTTTCCACTATGTGGTTCCCCTGGCTTTGGACCATTGAACTTCCGGTTCATTGAAAAAAAGCTGTAGCGTCCATCCTGGCTGAGGTTTCCACCTTTCCCTCAGTTGCAGGCGAATGTCGGGATGGATTGCAAGGCCGTGGCCGCTCCCATTCCGGAAGAACCCGCGAAACGCTCAAGTTAGGGTTTCGGAAGGTTCAGGTTTTCAAAGAAGTAATTAGAAGTACCCAATATAGGGTTTGATAATAATCTGAAGTTCTTCTATGTTAAATCTGTTCCCTCTGTTCAATAATAGTGCCGGCAAAATTCCAAACTCCCTAAATTTTGGCACAAATTTAGCCTGTAGCATGTAGATGAAAATATCAAAATACCTCCTCTGGAAAACGCTTGCTTCCGACGGAAAAGGAAAATGTATACAAAAAGGTCTCTCGGGGGAAAAATTATGCTGGCCGTACTGTACTATGCAGAAAGACGATTTTTTCGACAAAGTACTCTCAAATATATATTTTATTAGGAAAAAAATAGGAATAGCACTTTTAACATTTTGAAGCTGCATAAATGTGATGCAAATAAAAACTGCACTTTATTAAATGCACTTTTCCTGCATTTTCTACTACTTATGCAAATGATACGGTATTTTGTGTCGTACAAAAAAGAAGTGCATTGGTACGTTGACTTTAATATTTTTTGGTTGAAGTCACTATCTGCACTTATTCATGAGATGATGGCAATATAGCATGATTTTTTGCTTGATTTTTTCTAACTAAAATTTTTAATTTTCAGCTAATTTTATTTTTTCCTCTCAAAAACTTCAGACGTTGTGCTGATAAGTGTTATTGTCAATTATTGTTAGCATATTTAAAATTCGGTTAATTATATCCATTGTTATCTGGAAGTGTAGTCTCAACAAAAGCTAATAATTAAAAAATTACAGCGACTTCAATTTTTTGTGGAAAATTATGAAATTAAATTCCTACACAGGTAATGTAACCAAAATTTAATATAAAATATAAAAACCTCAATCTGCGTACATTTAACACATTAATTCAGCAATTGTTTATGCGGTAATGTAACGACACTGATTTTACATAATATTACATAGCCAGGACCACCAAATGAAATGCTAGACTAATGGTATGATAAATAGGTGAATACCTGATCATTCTTATTAGTATTTAGTTCCATTGCAACCTTAAAGCTTTTAGAAAGTTCATAATAAACCTCTCCAATTACAATATGTCTTAAAAAAAATTATTACATTTAATTCTCAAGTTTTAAAAACAAAAATAATTAATGATACAAGTGTCATAAGTATTGCAATGGAACTAAAATACTAATAAGAATGATCAGGTATTCACCTATTTATCATACCATTAGTCTAGCATTTCATTTGGTGGTCCTGACTATGTGATATTATGTAAAATCAGTGTCGTTACTTTACCGCATAAACAATTGCTGAATTAATGTGTTAAATGTACGCAGATTGAGGTTTTTATATTTTATATTAAATTTTGGTTACATTACCTGTGTAGGAATTTAATTTCATAATTTTCCATAAAAAATTGAAGTCGCTGTAATTTTTTAATTATTAGCTTTTGTTGAGACTACACTTCCAGATAACAATGGAAATAATTAACCGAATTTTAAATATGCTAACAATAATTGACAATAACACTTATCAGCACAACGTCTGAAGTTTTTGAGAGGAAAAAATAAAATTAGCTGAAAATTAAAAATTTTAGTTAGAAAAAATCAAGCAAAAAAACATGCAATATTGCCATTATCTCATGAATAAGTGCAGATAGTGACTTCAACCAAAAAATATTAAAGTCAACGTACCAATGCACTTCTTTTTTGTACGACACAAAATACCGTATCATTTGCATAAGTAGTAGAAAATGCAGGAAAAGTGCATTTAATAAAGTGCAGTTTTTATTTGCATCACATTTATGCAGCTTCAAAATGTTAAAAGTGCTATTCCTATTTTTTTCCTAATAAAATATATATTTGAGAGTACTTTGTCGAAAAAATCGTCTTTCTGCATAGTACAGTACGGCCAGCATAATTTTTCCCCCGAGAGACCTTTTTGTATACATTTTCCAATTTTCCGTCGGAAGCAAGCGTTTTCCAGAGGAGGTATTTTGATATTTTCATCTACATGCTACAGGCTAACTTTGTGCCAAAATTTAGGGAGTTTGGAATTTTGCCGGGGTCTACATAGGAAATATCCCAAAAAATCCTGTACTAAAACCAAATTCTGCCTGTCAGTATGCAATTTTTGTTTGTGATCTTTCTTTTTTTAACAGTTGCTTAAGGTAGAGATAACGCCGAACAGCTGATCGACGTAATGCCCTTTGATTAACATGTAAACCTTAGCAAATTGACAAAAATTCTGAAGTTTTTTGGAGAGGCAGATATTAGTGCCTAAAAGCCATAGAAAAAATTTCAAAACGATTTAACGAGCCGATTTTTTTTAATTAATTTTTTTAATTTTCAGCATAGGGCTTTCCCATGGAGAGCCAAACTAAAAAATTAATTTAAAAAAATCGACTCGTTAAATGTTTTTGAAACTTTTGCTATGGCTTTTAGGCACTAATATCTGCCTCTCATAAAAATTTCAGAATTTTTGTCAATTTGCTAAGGTTTGCATGTTAATCAAAGGGGATTACGTCGAACAGCTGTTCGACGTTATCTCTACCTTAACTGATCATTACTGATTATATTATACATTATGTTGTGCATAATGTATAATATAATGTTCATTCTGGCAACTCTATAATATAAGAGGGCTTGATTCGAGGGAGTCCCAAGACTCTTACTCCGAAACCACGAAAAACTGCTTTAAATATCGTTCTGTGTCTAGTTGGAATGCTGCTCTTACCCGCATCAAGACCCTTGTACTCACGAGTAGTTTCAATCCAATGTGTAAATCTTACTTGATGTGAATGAGGCATAATACATGAGACATTGTGACAATTTGTTTTTAGTAAATTTATGCAATGTAATATTATTTAGTAAAAGGCTATTTTACCACTTCATGTGCCTTGGTGCTTCTTATAGTGAGTGCCTTGTAAAATATCCTATTTCACCACTTTATTGTTGTTTTTTTTTCTGTGTAATATAATAATATATTATATAAATATATTTTTTCTTTCTTTCTTATTTTTGTTTTTGTAATGTGTAACATATTATGTATGTACATGCATAATATATAAATATTTGGGGAATTAAAAAATAAACAAACAGTCATACAAATAAACAAACAAACAAATAAACAAATACATAAAAAATAAATAAAAAATAAGTAAATAAATAAATACACTTTTACAGTGAAACATAAGGCCTGTTTGTAAACCCTGCTCTGTGTACTCTGATTAAGTTTACGAACAAAAATTGTGACGTCATTTGCTCTGTCCCTACTCCACCCTCTGAGCTGGTGTAAGAAAGTCGTGTAAAAGTGAACACCGAGCAGGGTTTACGAACAGACCTTCAATCGATGGAGTACCTTTTCGGTGTGATATGCAATATGCATTATGCATAAATATAAATTTTAGCAGTCCATTCCAAGGATTTTGTATGTATGTACGTATACGTACAAAATCCTTGATCCATTCTGACAAATATTAGAGTAATTTAGTGCTGATATAGTCGTTCTTTTGGAGACAAATTCGTTATAATATATAATTATTAAAAAAATAACAATAATTAATAAATTCGCGTGTAAAAGGGTACTGACGATATATATTTAAAGCTAATGAACTATCGTTTATTGCAATGCACTTTTGAAAATTCTTCTTTGCGCTGGCTTATTGATGAAATGAACAACCTTCATGAAATTTTTTATTGCATGATTGGATAGAGGGCCTCGAGTTATGTATTTTTAAAAATTTTCAGATTGTCTTTGAACCCTTTAAATTGAGGGGACAGTTGCTGTGACGTCATAGTCATGTATTTTCCTATGCTTGTAAAATATTGAGTGATCGAAAAAAAAGTTATGCTAGTCAATAAAATATATTGCTGGCCAGGTAATATGTTTTTTGAAATAAATAAGTTTGTATGATTTATTGTATTCTTAGCAAGGGACTACCTAGCCAGTAGTCTGTTCTAAATAAATAAACAATCAAGCATTTTTATGAGGCTTGGGCTGCATGCTAATATTGAGTATAATGAAATTGTACAGATCCTGCACTATAATGTCACAATAATTATGCCTTTTATTTGTATATAAAAAGTATTATCGGAAGAAACCTACCACAGGAAGGCCATTTTTATTCATTATGCAATAGTTTTTTCCTCTTAAATTTATGTCCTATACCAAAAGTAGACAGGAGAATAAGGGGTACTTCAAACTTTGTATATTACTGTGTATTTTTAATATTTCGAATGCTTTTTATACATTTTCTGCGGCTGTTAAGCTCGCTTGCTTACATCAAAGGCGGCGGTAAATTCAAAGACTTGAGACCGAGACACGCGCCTTGAGATAGGTCAGTGTTGTGACGTCACCCATTGATGTTCATTCTGCTCAGGACAGCAGCAAGCAAGTCAGGAAGGAATCATTAGAAGGTGCAAATACGGTTCTTTGAACTATTTAATATCTGACTGACTTTGGAACGATAATTTTACCGTCGTGCAAAATAAATACACCTTTTTTTTTGTAGCACGCAAAGAGCAAAGGAATGCTTGTCAATATTTATCTCTTGCTGCTAAAAATTAAAGTTTTAATTGGTATATAATATGTATTTATGTATCGCCATTTCAATGGTGTTTAGTTCAAGTACATATTTTATAATTTATATAATATAATATATTATTATATTTTTATTATATAATATATATTTATTTTTAAAATTTTACGATCACTAAAAAATATACCCATGAAAAAAACGTCTGGTCCACTGCTTGTGTTTAGGACATGAAGGAGTCAGGCTCACAACGTTAGTCTTGCTATTAACCGAAAACCAAACTAATTTTAAATACACTGACAGGGATCTTATAGCATTTTCAACGCGCGTCTGCCTGCCTGCCTGCCTGCCTGCCTGCCTGCCTGCCTGCCTGCCTGCCTGCCTGCCTGCCTGCCTGCCTGCCTGCCTGCCTGCCTGCCTGCCTGCCTGCCTGCCTGCCTGCCTGCCTGCCTGCCTGCCTGCCTGCCTGCCTGCCTGCCTGCCTGCCTGCCTGCCTGCCTGCCTGCCTGCCTGCCTGCCTGCCTGCCTGCCTGCCTGCTGCCAGTCGGCCCTGTCAAAAACGTGATTTTATTCTCGTGTTCTCCTACATACTCTCACTTTTTTTTTTATGCTCCTTGGCAACTTCTCTCATCATCGTGCTGTTATCAAATTCACACCCTCTGTGCAGTCCATCTCTTCGTTTCAATCCTTATGTACAATGTTGATTCCGTTCAATATATTTATACATAATATTTCCCTTAAATTATTGTTATGTAATTATTAATTTGACTTTAACAGAAGGTTATTTAAATTATGTTCAAAATATTTAGGATAACTGCCACTTCTGTGTTTTAGTGTATTTTTACACTTTGCATATTATCCCTACCACCCAATGTTATATCATGTTTAATTATTGTATTGGGTGAAATAAATAAATAAAAATAAATAAATTATATATTGATCAGATTATACATTATTACGGACTCAGCAATTAAATTATTGTTATTGTATTTTTTGTGATAGATTTTTCAAATTATGGTATAGCACTGCATATTTTAGCTATTAATTAATATCATGTATCATGACGAAATAATGTAAGTTTTTTAAAAAAAAAATGATCAAATTGTAAACTGCCATAATCTCCATAAACATAAACATGATTTTACCTTTCCATATACATATTTTTAAATTTGTTAGAGCAAAATCTAGAGTAAGTTGTAATAGCTTGTGGCAAAAACTAGGCCTACTAAATTTTCCTTGTTTATGCATATTTTCCATGATAATGTTTGTAAGGAAAAATATTGACAATTTTACGACAAATGAAAAAATAACAGGTCATAACACCAGAAATTCTCAAAAAATTTATATAGATGTTGCTAAATCTGAACAAGAAAAGCGAAGCTTATATTTATTAGGCCCAAAGCTGTACAATAATCTTCCTGATACCTTAAAACATCTACCTAGTTATCAACAGTTTAGGTCAAAACTGATTGAATTTTTACTGCAGAACAATTTTTATGCCATAACAAGAAAAAGAACAGCTTTAAATAATGTAAATGCTTTCCTTGTAATATATAGATTGATTTAATAATATATATAGTAATATAATTAAGAATTAGTTTCAGATTGTTTTCTATTAATAAAAATGTTTTTGTTTTTTTTTATATAAAAGTTTTATTTCTTAGGTATTGTGGACTGACTAGATAATACTATAATATGTATATATGATTGTAATTGTAATAATAATATAAAACTGATGATAATATGTTTTAAATTTAATGTTTCTTTTACAGGTATTGCAATACTAAAATATTGTAAACATGCATTTTGTACCTCACGGTTCTATATGTGCAATAAATAAATACAAATACAAATACAAATTTTAATCAAAAACTAATAATGCGTGAACAGTAATTCCATCAGTAATGATTTATCATTTAAATTATACTATAATATATTATAATTTAGGCATTCAACTTTTGTCCACCCAAATACGGATAATATAAAAAAAAAAATAAATCGACGTAGAAAATAATTATTGTACAGAAGAGAATCTTGTTTATGTTAGCATAATTAAATTCAGGGGGGCTGGGATAAGGACAAGTCCTTCGTTCTTTAATATATATATATATATATATATATATATATATATATATATATATATATATATATATATATATATATATATATATATATATATATATATTTGTGATGACACAATTTTATTGTTCTAGCAGCAGAGTAATTTCCATCCCTCGTCAAAAACTGACTTGCTTGCTTGCAACTCTTGAAAACCCATTTTGTGGCGACGGGTGAGGGAGAGTGAAGTAGATTCTCGCTTGCTAGTAATGACTGGTTGCTGCTGCTTGGCTGCCTTGAGCTAAGCTGCCACATCAGACATTAGAGCTCCCAGTAGCCACGAGCAGCCAGGCTGCCACTGTCCCACGTCCGTTAGCGCTAAGGGACACTTTACACTTTGCTTGGACTCAAAATTCATTCAAGTCATCACTTTTTAACGTGCTTACACTTTTTTAAAAAGAGACTATTATCACACAACTTAAATAGTTGCAAATGTTGCAATTCTAATGCAATTGTTGCACTGCGTATATACCTCGTGCAAAAAGCGACGCAAGAAAAAGGGCGAAAAGCTCACATTTTGCCTTTTAGCGTGCAAAAATAATGGAATTCAATTTCATTTTTCTTTTCTTTTGAACTTTATGAACAATTTTAAATTCAGAGCGTTTTAAATTTTACATATAAAGTGTGCATTGGAAATAATTATCTTAATAGTTGTTATTTTTGTTTGAAAAATATAAGGATTTTATGGACAGGATATTTAGAATAATTACAATAAAGTATAAAATAATTTTCTATATAATATTTAATATAAAACATAAAATTCGGTATGAAACAACAAAATAAGGCACTGACACATTACTGACAGTATGTTTTTGTCTGTCCTCAGCTTAGTAAAAAAAAGAAGAAAACTTTAATATTTCATTTTTCAATATAATTTAAAATTTGAGCTTAAATCTGAGGGACCTTCTATATTTAACTTTCGCTGGTAAAACACTCTTATATAATAAATATTATGGCAGCTGCAAACCCATGGAAAAATCATATATGTATATATATCAAGTTGCAATTTACAATCATTCATCATTTATTGCTTAAAAAAAGTCCATAATTAAATTGAATGCTGTAGTTCTCATTGAATTATTTTGCCATCATTTTTTATGTTGATTATTTCAGGTTAAAGAATTAATTTCAAATTTCGAAGATTTCATGCAAGTCTTGACTTGCCATTATCACTTTTTTACTTTTTTTAAAGTACATTATAATATCAAAATTATAAGAATATTACATTATGTATTATATATGTGCATAAGAAACAAATGCCGTACTGTCATCTGCAAATTTTATTAAGTCCGCATCTACGTGCTCTGATAGATAGTGATAGATAGTTTATCAAAGAGTGTTGCGGACATTTTTCCTCCTTGAGGAACGCCGAGGGTGACAGGCAAAATATAAAATTTGTCACCGTTAATGTGAACAAATTGATAACGCTCCGACATAATATAAGAGTGAAGTAATTTTGAGGTATTTAAATTACACCCTAAACCAGCAAACTTTTTTATAATGATATTTTATTCAATGCTGTCAAAGGATTTATTTAGCAAAATCAATTTGTTTTTTTAAATATTAAAAATCAATAGTTGCGAATTTCACAGCAACACTGCATATTTTTAATACTAATAAATATTTTATTGAGCAGAAATCAGACAAATTAATTACAAATATGTCAAAGTCAACAAAAAGAACAGCCCAAGTGGATGAAAAAAAAAAGGTAACTTATTGTGCATGCAGTCACATGCAGAAACATTGCACTCATTACAGTGCCACCCAGATTTGTACCGAGACTACCGAGTATGAAGAAGTTAGGAAGACATATGGATGAAGCTGAGCAGAAGCAACAATATTCTCAGATTGCTATCGCATCGCCACAGGGTATAATATTTTTCTCCGCCTGTCTCATGTGTTGCAAGCTGTAGCAGCGCTGTAGGCTGTCTCTCAGCGTGTTACTTCATTCAAATAAAATTTGACTTGTTTTGTCGCCGAACCTCCATCATCCTCTATGTACAGTCGTCGCCTCGGAAAATTTCCCTTTGCGACCTTGTCCTTGCCACCATGCCCCATAATAATAACACGGGGCATGGGGATTTTCCAAGGCGACGAGTGTACACTTTTTGCCGCTACACTCAATTGTAATTGATACACGTACCTGATGATATGGATTTTACTATATATTATAATATATATATATATATATATATATATATTATATATATGTATGTATGTACATAGAGGTCGAAAAAAATAGTCTTTCGACTATTTTAAATTACGAGAATATTGATGTTTTTATTGCAGATGTCCTCAGATTCTTTGCGACTATTTTATTTCACGATTAATTTAAAAAAGAAACTGACTAATTTGTGACTTTTCATGTGTTTTCCTCGATTTTACTGTCATTTTCGTGCCTAAATTCCAAAAATCTTATATTTTTCAGTCGAACTACTTGAACTATTACACTGTTCGAGTAGCCTGTGATAGGTACCCTGGCAAGACTAAATTTTCTTTTAAAAAGAATCGACTCTTTATTTTAGGTGACTCTTTTATTAAATATAGAGACTTTTTTGCTACCTCTAGTGATTACTAAGGCCACAAAGGAAATTTTTCAGAGGCGACGACTGTTCGTTGTACAGGACATACCATAACATTAAAAGTAAAATCATGGGACTTCTAATAAGCATCTTTGCACAGCCAAAACTGCCCCTGCATGTATTCATAGACGACATCATTTGGTACATTTTTTGAATCCCTTATATATAAATGTTTCATAATTTTTGTGTAACTATTTTTAATATTATTGAGAGTGTTTGTAAAATTCACTAGTTGTGGAAAATATTTTATTGTTGGACGACCGACGTGGCGTCAGACGCTGGATTTGCTAGCTTGGAGGGAGATCCAAGACTAGCGATATACTTGATAGAGTGAAATCATGTGAGATGAGGAGAACTCAAAACAGAATTTAAGCTTGTTCACGGTTTGCCTCGACTGAGATTGCGTAGGCGTGATTTCGACCTGGCAACGCCGCTATATAAGGCTCTTTATCTCCCCCTCCCCCTTCTTACTGGGCAGTCGCCAGCCGCGCATTCCTCAGGATCCCACCACCAGACACAAGGCCCTCTCACAGCAGCTCCCCAAATATTGTCACTAGACACAACCAGGCAACAAACAAAATTTCTCTTTGCTCACACATTATTGTCTTAGAGATAACAAATGGTAATTTTATCGTTAATCTTCAACTGTAATAATAGAACGTTAGAACAACAGTCTTGATTTTTGCATTTTTGATAAGAACTATCCTTATCGCAACACGTGATAGGTTGACTTTAATTGAAATGTTGGCTATCCGGTTTTGATTCTTATGGTCGCAAGTAGCAATAATATACCGTTAAAGACGTTACCGGTAAGGTTGTAGCAGAATTTAACATAAGGTGTAAAAATTGTGGGGTGGGGGAATCAGAATTATCGCATGTTCAATGGAATCTTGAAACAAAAATTGCCGAATAATTCTGTTATAGATACATAGATAATCGAATGTGAAGGATGAGGACTACTGAATCAGCTGTTCCCATAAGGACGCATAATATTTATTTCAACCCTCAGTACTCGGTATCTGCATTTCAATATTCCGTTGACTTTTTCTCACTGCAATGCTAGCTTCTATATTAATTTTATTATTGTTGTATTATAATTGATGTGACCAGCTTTAAAAAAAAAATCATTATCGAATTTTTTTGTATTTATTTATTACACATACAAAACCGTGAGGTATATAATAGTGTTTACAATATTACTGAAGCCTGCAATAAGAACATTAGAATTAAACATTTAATTTATCAATCTAAAAATTATAATATTTTTGAGAAGTAAAACAAACTAATAATTATTTATTTAATATGATGTGAATTAAAATATAATCGATTTTAGGATCGTATGGTGTAAGAACGAGAACGTATGTACGTGGTTATTAATGCTGAAAATTCAATGGTATTTTTCATGCATGGACAATAAATAATAATAATGCAAGTTGATTATGGTGATTGAATAAAAAATGGGTCAGAGATGTATTGCACAACAATGTCATTATTACATTGGTTACAAAACATATTTATACAACTTAAATATATTTTTTATCTCTTAGAGAAGGTTAATTGTTTAATTATATTTTATATCGCCCGCATGCTTCGGACTTCAGAGGAAGATCATATTAAAAAAAAAAAAAACCTACTCGGCAACTTAATTAAGTAAAGTGTTAACAATGCTCCTTACGTTACGTTAATAGCAAGGTGGGATGCATAAATTCAAATAAAATATAATTATTATATTTGAAAGAAACTGCCCTACAGGTATACAGGAAGTGCTGAAGTGCATGCATAATATGTGCATAGTTTTGAGAGTTTCAGCTGCCATCGGCCCAGTCAGTGATGCTTAATTATGTGCTTTGTGCCGCAGATTAATAGAGGGAGATTTGAGGTTGCGTAAAAACGGGTGAGCGGTGAGCGTCGTCTTTGCACTTTCCCAGCTTGTTTGAACAGACGGCGGCGGCCGGTCCCGCAGGCTGTGAGTGTGTTGCCCACCCACCCACCCTTAGCCAGAACAGGCAGACTGGAGTGACGCTAAATGTGCGGTATTTATTTGTCATAAGGGGGCGGCCTGCCTCTCCCACCCCTAACACACAGGAATTTCACCCCTCCTCTTGCTTTGCCACTTAAACTGACCACCTACTAGGCGCCTTACAAGTCGAATTGTTCTTGGAAAAATAAATTTTATTTTATATTTTTATGTTTACGCCAGTTTAAAATGTTTAAAATGCAATTGAAACTTTTATTTAAATAATTCAAGTTAACATAATAATTAATTATAATTTTTGACTAAAATGTTTGTTGCTACCTTATTGGCAACCAACAATTTTGTATCTTCGTGGTGCTCTAATTGTTCCGGCGGCCATCGTTGAAAGTGGTCTTGAATTGCGGCGTCACTTCTTTTTGCAGGAAGGGCTCACAAACTGCGAGAAGAACCTCGTATTTCTTGTGATGTGAGCGTGTGTAATATGTGTGGCATATGGCTGTGATGCATGCTTAGATGCTTACTGTCATATATTGTTTATATACTGATTAAATTTTATAATATTCAATATTCAAGCAAGTCTTTGTATTATTGTCAGCTGCAGACCTCATAGAAGAAAATTAAATGTTGAATTAACTAAATTCATCCTGACGCCATGATTTTAAAATCATTTCATTTTGCTGCAAATACCGTTTCATTAGTAGGAAGTCATGAGGTATAACTATTGATAGATTTATAAGCACAACCATGCAGGTTGATTAATTATTAAAACAAAGGTCACTTCGATAGAACTTTAATCATCAGCTGTCAAACTTTTATTAATAATTTATATTAGCTTCCCTGAAGCTTCATGAATGCAATTCATGCAATGCTGAAAGAAGAATACTCAAAAGAAACTACAACAAACAAATTTGGTGGTGTACTTTTCCAGTTTCTTGATGTGATATCTCGGTCCTTAATGTCCTTTTGATGCCCGACACTGTAGGTACTGTACCTTGACGTCACAGTCAAGTACCGCGAAATTGTCAGCATATTCTCGACTGTAATGTTTTTGGCCTAGGCTGCTGCTGCTGCGGAGTGTGTGGCCTTGGTTAGGCTTGTTAGCATCACATTGCTTGCCAGCCCCCTCCATCGCCGCTTCTTTCACTCGCTCGCGGTCTGTCTTGCTTTCGCCTTCTGCTTACTCCTCGTTGCCGTCTTTATTTCTCGCTTGCGTAGTTGCGTTGTGGCCACTTCTGGCTGCATATGTTCTTTGCGCTTCAGTCGCTTCACTCTGTCCTCCTCATCAGCTCGGTAGGTAGGCAGCCACGGCCCGGAGTGCGGAGCTCCTCTGGGAGGTCCTCCTCGGTGTAGTATACCACATGGTTTAGAGTAGAAAGTAGCTGCAACAGTATTCTCTTATGGCACGTGACACTTTGAAATTCCCGCGCTTTTAACTTCAAAATCATTTTTTTATTTCGATCCTAGCCATCCTAGGAAGGCTCTTAGGCTGTACACTGTACAGCATGGCTCACGTCAATTGTTACATAAAATACATAACATACTTAATTCTAATTAATATTACCTTTTCTAAAAATAATTAATTTTAAGCTATTTAAACACACATACCCAAATAATATTTAAAACTATTTTCTATAAAATAAATATAATACTTAAAATTGTTTTCAAATTCAAATTTTTATTTCGATCATAGGCTGTACAGCATGGATCACGTCAATTATTACATTAAATATGTAACATACTTAATTCTAATTAAAATTAGCCTAAATTTAATAAATTTAAACACATATACCCAAACAATATTTAAAATATATATGATCTATAAAATTAATACAATAATTAAAATTGTGTCCTTTTAAACATCACATTAGCACCATAATATATTTAACACACAACTTTTAAATTCAATTAAAAGTCTATACATCTTGACAAAATAATTAGTTATTTTAACAATTTACTAGTAGTAAATTAGTTATTTAAAAAGCACTTTTGCATAAATTGTCATATATTCACATAATTTATTTCTTCTTTTCACAGTACAATAAGTTTCTTGATGCACTTACTCTTCTTGTATGAATTATTATGAAAATTATTTTTATATTTTTATCAGTTAAAGATAAGATTTTAATATGAAAATTTAACCACAATCACATGTTTGATGTTATTTTTCCTTTTTTTTTTTTTTTTTCACTGTATCACATTATCTTGATGATCTTAATGGATGATAATTAAGTTTTACATTAATATATTGGTTTTCTCACTATAGTAATTATTATGCTGTGTCAGCTACGTTCCAGTTTGCTACATCTCCATCTGTTATTTTTGTGTCCTCTGAATAAAATTCTTTAATATTGTAATACTCTTTTTTTATTAAGATAGTTTTCAGTTTATTTTTGAATACATTATCACTACTTTCATCTCGCAATGATTGTGGTATATGAATTTTATGCGTTTGGTAATATGGATTATTTTTATAAAAAGCAGATTGGTGTTTTTTTACTACTACCTTCGATTTATTTCTTGTATTGTATGGAGAAATGTCGGAAACTTGATCGTATGACTCAGCATGTAGTCTTTTATACATTGCACATTTGTAAATATAAATACACGGTAAAGTTAACATGTTCAGTTCCCTAAAATATGTTCTACATGAATCATATTTTTTAAACCCTTTTATTGTTTTAAGAGCCCTTTTTTGAAGAATAAACAGTCTATTTAACATAACATTATCACTACCCCACATACAGTAGCTTAAATGAGAATATATGTTTGCATAATATACAGACAGTAATGTAGGATTTGACACAATTCTTTTTAATGAATACAACAAAAAATTGCCTCTATTTATTTTTTTTGAAATTTCTTTTAAATGTACATCCCAATTTAGTGTATTATTAATATTCAACCCAAGAAATTTGGTATCACTTGCTTCTTGGATAATATCCCCATCTAGTTTAACTGTAATATTTATTGTTTCTTTACTTGTTGGTAATTGAAATCTGAGGAATGCTGTTTTATCTACATTTAACAATAGTCTGTTGCATTTACACCAATTTACAAGTTGTTGTACAGTATTATTTGCTCTCAGTTCTAAATCTTTTACTGTTTTTGCTGAGATCTTTGCATTTGTATCATCAGCGAATTGTGATATCTCATCAGCATCAATGAGGTGTGATGCCAAATCATTTGTGGTAAAGTTGTATATACGGGGGCCCAATTTGGAACCCTGAGGGACCCCAAGGGTTACAGGTAGAAGGTCGGATTTGTATTCATGATTGACATTTCCATTTAGTTCTGATTTTATTTCAACATATTGATATCTATCACTAAGATAGGATTTAAACAAATTTAAACTGGTCTCATCACAACCCATGGCATTAAGTTTGGTATAATAAAAATGTCGTGAGGGAGGCAATCAAACGCTTTTGAAAAGTCAAAAAAGAGTCCAACTGAGTATTTCTTATTTTCTAAATCATCATAAATTGGATTAATAAATTCAAATATAGCAGTTTCAGTTGATTTTTTAATCTGAAAGCCATGTTGTGTGGGGGATATAATTTTATTATTTTGTTCGTAAATAGCAATAAATAAATAAATTTCTTTTACAATATCACTTTAGAATAATAAAGTTATATATTAATCTACAAAGTTATAAAATAATTTAAAGTCTATATTATGACACGTTAATTAATTGGCGGTTTTTAATATCAGTAATAGTAAATGTAATTTACTGTGTATTATTTATATTGTATAAATAAGTAACTTAAAAAATCACACCCGCATAACTGTCGAATATTTCCCTTTTTTTTTCTTCTTCTTTTTCCCCCCTCACAAACAACAAAGTTTCTTGATCCACTTGATTCACACACGATATGATTTATTATTAAAATTACATTTTTATCAGTAAAATGTATTGTGATTTTTTCTATAATATCTGTCATTAATTGGTGTATTTTTACAATTTTTTTAAACACGATTTATTTTGTTTAATATATAATTTGTTTACATATGCTACTCTGTGTATTCTGGCTCTCCTCAGGGCAGCCTATCTTACAGGGGCATGCCGTCAGCGCAATCTACTCTATAACTGCGCACTTCTCGCTTCTGAAAAGTTCCCTTCTGCAGCTTTGTTAATCACCATGCCGTGTGTTTTGTGTCATACTTACGAAGCATGGTGATTAACAAGGCTGCAGAAGGGAACTTTTCAGAGGCGAGGAGTTTACGTACTCAATAAACTAATAATAATACTGTGTATAGTCCTGATCTTCGGTCTGTTCGTAAATGCAGTCAATTCGGAATAAAATAATTAAAAAATAAATATCGGGCAGATGTTTTTTACTGGAATGAATAAGGTTCATTTGATCTTCACTTTGAATCTTACGAGTGAACGAAAATTCATGTGACAAATGATTTGATTGATTTTCGTTTAATGAACAAATATAAAATATATACGTAGTGAAGAATCGTATATGGATTTCTTATAGCAAGAATATCATTCTATCGTTGATCTGTAACGGGCCTGCACACCTTTTGCATTGACGAATAGTTGGCCTGCGTCAATCTAGGGGGCGCAACACATCTGAGTGTATGGACGTTTGGATATTATTTTTTCAATTAGAAGAAAAATGTAATTAAAAAAGGGCAATCTCGGGAGATGAAAAAAATTATCTCAAATTTTGCTATACAGAAAACAAAACTCAAATTTATTTGAGTAAATATTAACCAAAAAATTATCATTGAAGTACACCATGTATTAAGCCAGTTGAGTATTACATGATACAATTTTTATAACTATTGCATACAATTTTTCGTTACAAGAAAATTTAAAATCCATTCATGTGTGTGGAGATGAAATTTTCTTGTAAGGAAAAATTGCATGCAAAATTGTATCGTGTAATATAGATAGGCTTGAAATAAAAATTTGCGTTGTAAATGTGCACGCTCAACCTATAACTATTAACTACTCGCAGCTCGAAAAAATGCCTCGTAGGGCTTTGATTTTTTTTTCGATTTAGAAAATGTCAAATTTAAATAAGCAAAGCCCGAAATATAACTTTTTATCGGGCTTTGTTTTTTCTGTTAAATTTTCTGTTTGATTACTTCTATTATAATATAAGAAATGATCAAATTTAATATTTCTCTTCGGGCTTTGCTTTTTTTGATTTGATCACTTGCTAGAAATGAGCAAATTTAAATGCCTGATGAAATACTTGTTAATTTCGGGCTTTGCTCAAATCGCTAGGGGCACATCTAGGTGTGCGCATTTTTTTCTGGCTTTGTATTGCCCGAATTTGAGCTTTGATGCCAACATATATTCAAACTCATATTTTTTAAGTTTAGATTTTTTTTTTATTATTATTTTATACCGATTTTTTTGTCAAATAAAAAAAAAAACTAAGCATTCCGCGACATGTTCTTGCATTGTGCTTGCAGCCACTATAATATATAATTATATGCAAATACAATTATTTTCAGTGTGCTGTCAGTGTATTCATTAACACTAGGAAAATTTCATGTATAAAATAAATGTCGATTCATTAATTTTGATGCTTTTTTTATATTATATATAATATTATATTTTTATTATATTAATGCATTTTGTTCGTGCTTTTATGATTACGAAGATAAATGCAGTCTATTTATAAAAGTCTGTAAGCTAGTAGTGTCAGTCGTAGTTTTTACGAACTTGTGCGGTCAATAGGTGACAGGCACCACGCGCTTGGTGGACGGGGTAATGACTCAGCTGGCATCAGCAGTAAAGCCGACGTCGTGGGCTTATGACCTAACAAACCCCTCTTGCCCTAACATTATATCACCGCCATCGTCTCATGCACGCGCTAATCATTGATTTTTGTTTGTCCTTAGGTGAGTACCGTGTACAGTGTACGTGCATGCGGAAGTGTGGGGGTGACTCGCTTGGTGACCAAGGTAAGACAATTGAGGCGTCAGTTTTCATTATTTTTCTAAAAAGGCGATGGAAATTAAAAATATTAATATTGGGGTTGCAATTAGTGATTGCACACAATTTGTATTACTTTTAAAGAAATCCTCAAATTTATTTTATAGCGTAGACTTTCCTAACGTTGATATTAAATTTCCAGTTTAACTCTCTATGTACTGCACATCGTGATAAAAGGCAGGATTTGTACTTACAAATCCTAGTAACAAGGTAGTTTTCCTTTTTTTTTTTTCACCCTTCAATTTGGTTCTTTAGCAACCCCCATGCATGCTAAATTATTACTGCATGTTCGGTCGATACCTCTCCATATTATATTGCTCTTGAAGAAGTAAATCAAACGCGTACAGGCACTTATGAACACCCTGCAGTATAGTAGTAAAGTGATGTAAAAAATTACAGTATGTTTAAATATAAATTATAAAGTAATATAAGAATTATAAATAAAGAAGTGTTACTTTTTTTATTTGACTACTGTTGTCTTAAAAATAATAATACCGTTATTATTCCATATTATTTGACGCGATCATGGCCATTATGCCATAATAATTTGTTTGATTGAATAAGCTTTTAAATTTGAATTTTGAACTTCCAGTGTTATAATATATATTTCTATTTATAAGAAAAAAATATATTTAAATAATAATTCAATAAGAAGAGACTGAGTGAACCGGCACATTTATATTTTTTGTCATAAAAATTTTGTGTAATAAAATTAATTAATTAATTGTTCAATGAAATAATTATTATAAAAAAAAGTAATAATAATATTTTATTTGTATTCTCCTTGCTTGTGAACATACCATAAATCCCATTAAATTTCATTAGTCAAATTGCAGAAAAAAATATTTAATTTTCTTTTTATTGCATAATTGTCTTACGCTCATGCAACTAATAAGTTTCAATTTTTACGACGCAATTTCGTTTAAATGAGTTTTACTTTTATTGTTTGTCTCGCCGCTTTCTTCGCTTCATACTGCATTATGCGACGGAGCAAGGCATACAGTAAAAGCAGTTAAACTTACTGCTGCGAGGAGAGGAGAGCAAAGCGGTGGACGGCGGGCTCCAAGGCGTCTGGGGCGCGCGCGCCTTATGTCACACGTGTTCCTCGCACCAACCAGTCACTGTCCCACTCGGATGACGTGGACATTGCATAATTTATTGCAGTACGTAACCTACGTATCATGCGTCTTACTCTTGCATACGTTAGTTACGTGATGTACTTGGGCGCACTATAGGAGTCGTAGGTCTGCCTGCCTGCTGGCTGCTCATCTCAGGTTTTTGCAATGGGAACTTATACATGTATACATCTTGACGTCGCCAACCCTTTGTCCTATTATTTACTACCAAGAAACGATTGGGCGCACGTAAGCCTTAAAAACTCTCTCTCTCTCTCTCTCTCTCTCTCTCTCTCTTTTGATAAACCCATCATGCCGACGCTCGCTCGCTCTCCATCCACAGTATGTATGCAAAAGCAGCTATAATACCACGCGATCTACAACTAATGCGGTTACAATATTGCCTGTACCGATGCCAAGTAAAAAACTTTGAAACACAGACCTTATATGGATAACGTCATGGCATTATCATCGATGCAAGATGCAATGAATTGTTCCATCTATGAAGGTCCCAAGGGGGGTTGCATTGTAAAATGATTAAACAACATTTTTTCTTGCCTATAGGTATGTACGGTACAAATTCGGTATAAAAATGAGGTTGCTCGTGCTTTGAGTTTTGAAAGAAGCCCTAGCGAAGAAGGAACTTAATTAAAGCCCGAAGTTTTTGGCGAGATTGCCTGTTCAGACAGACTGCATGAGTGTCTTGTTGTCGAGTACAGGTAACCTATAAATCTATTGGTTGGTACTTATAGGACGAGACGAAGTACACTAAAATTTGCTTTTGAGAAGCTTTTAAATGCCACGTTCTTATATCGCTCCGTAATAAGGTTTGTTATTATACGAGAAAAATCTTATTTATTATGTTTATTTAAATTCTACATGCTACACAAAATCTTGAATATATATTTTATACTTTTTATCTCTTGTAAAGTGATATTTCCCGTGGCTCACACAAATTAGTAATCTGCCCTTCATTGGGACCGTCGGAAAAAATTAAAATCCAGGTATACCGCTGGGTTAATGATAGAATATGTCGTCGCGTGCAGTTTGCGCATATAGTTTTTTCATTAGCTGAGAGAATTATCTTGCATGTCAGAGTTGAAGGTTGTTTTAGTAAGAAGACAGAATTGTGTGACAAAATCGAATTGTTTATTTTGAATGTTTTCAATTTTATTTTAAAATCTTTTAAATTATTTATTATATATTTCACTTTTCGATACTTCACTTAATTTTACCATTTTTTTTTTTGTCTCGGTTTGATAATAATTTCTTAGAACTATACGCGATAATGTTTGTCATGTATGTGAGTGGAATTATAATATTTATTAATTTATTTTAATTTTTTATATTTTTAGAATAGCAGTTGCAAGTAAAATGCCTGCATTTGTAGAAATTCTAATAGAGGGAGGGTATTATCGTTGAGTTACATGGCATCTTTAGCACCGCTGAACAGGTCTATTACTGCTTTCAGGGTGAAAAAAAAACTAACCCAAATCCCAAATCCGGCAATGGAACTTATACACGGTGAAGCTCGCGTGATTCAATTTTCTACATGCAGCTGCTTTAAATATTATATTTATCGCACTGGCCACGTGGCAGTGCTAAAGTTGAGCCGCAAAGCAGTAAAGGGGTTGATGAGTTAAGCTTGCGCAGACAAATCGCTGCCATTGGGGATGCTGCCCTGAAACCAGGCGCCGATGGTGGACACGCGTAAGCATGGGATTTGCTGAAGCCCAACAAGTGTTGAGGCGAACAGGCAGCGGCAAGGGCTTTAGAGAAGAGGAGCTTTACTGGGGCTGGGGTCAAGCACATACATCACGCAACGCTGCCCTAACCCCCATCCCCACCACTTAGTCAACGATACTTTTTTTACTACATGGCCTGCATGCATTTCAACTACACAGATTTCTTCTGTAATTCTCAATTTTGTACCTATATACTGGGGAAATTTAAATCGATTACATTATTATATATTATATTATGAAACTGACAATTGACATTTTCTTTGATAATGATTATTGTATAGTAATTATAGAGCTGATTTCTGTTTATGTTTACGTGAGGCGGGAGAGGGGTTTCCCTATACAAACACATTGCGAAGGGGGCGCAGGAGGGAGGGAAAAGAGAAAGTTTAGGAAGGCCAGATTATACAGTGAGCATAGGCAAAATGACGAAAAAAAAAATATAAAAAATACTTTTAACAGTTTTTTGGCGGTGAGATTTTTTTTATGAGTTCTATGTAGTGTTAAAGTATTATTGAAGTATTTAAAGTTGATTTATTTTATTAAGTGAAGTAAAAAATTATTTTACACTTTGTTTATATGATAGTCCGTGCATTCTGGCCCTCCTCGCATGACGTCAGCGCAATCCCCTCTATAGAGCATAAAAATGTGCTTTTTAACAACACGAAAAATTTAATTAAGACGTCACTGGTGTCTCTTCCTGACAAAGTAGTTATCTATATGTATTGTTTTATTAATTAGTAAATCGTTTTAATTGTTCCCCCCCCCACACCACCTTCTACTCATTTGTCACGAGAGAGTCCAAAAAAAATCCAAAAATTTGGGGGAGGTATGAATTTTGATGAAAAATGGAAGTCATGTCATAAGATTTGGTACTTTAGGTGGTATAAATATATACAATATATAGCAATATTATATAATTGTTAATTATAAAGTATGTAATTGTAGTTAATAATAATGGTTTAATTGATTTTTTGCATGTCATATTTTTTTTTTCTCTTCTTGACTTTGAATCATGTGGCAAAGTACAACCGGTTATTCGAAAATAAATTGTTTTTGTTATTATTATTATATTATATACCTAATATATCTATAAAAAATGCAACACACTTTTGAAGAAGCCGTCAAGTCGTACGCATTTATCAGTTGAAGTGAGCTGTATGAGTTTTGACAGTTAAGTGATAATTGATTGTGTGAGAGCCTGCGTCGATTTCAGTGCAAGATTGATATGTACACCCCGCCCTCGGCGCCCTCATTGATATGATAGTAGCAGCTTCTGATGTACGTACACGGCTTGTCCACCCGTTGCGTGCATTGCCGGCGTCTACGATTGCCGCTTCCTTGATTGAGGGCGGCATGCCGATGAGGCTTAGCGTTTCCGGTGAGAGTGAGTGACTGTGGCAGGGGCCGAGGCAGCAGCGACAGCTGTTTTATCGCTGCCCAGGGTACACGAGCCTGAAATAGCCCCGCGTTCGCGAGAGCAGCGCGTGCTTCCCTCGCGGCGTGCGACCACAGCAGTAGCGGCACTGCACAACACACAATTCAAGCAATTAAGCTGTCTTAGAGAAGAATGTTTTAGGTCACTCACATTGCGTGTAATACCGATTAATTATTTCCATTTCCATGCGTTTCTTTGCCATTGGCTGTGCATAATAAAATTTGTTTTTAGTCGATTTTATACTGAAATGTAAATGAAACTGACTCTTGTAAAAAACTTTTGTTATGCATGCTGAGGCAGTACGATGGAGATAAGTTAGTCACCAATAAGCCCTTCAATAAGCATGTTGAAGTGCGCTGTTTTACATCAGAGATAATTGAGAGATTTGAGATCTGATCTATCTTCTCAGTATAAAATTTGATCAGTAAAGAACAAGCAGCGCATGCTCAGAGAACTGAAATATTGGTTGCATGCTTATCAAGTTATATTTATTATCATCACTGTTGTTAAGCAATACGAACTAGCTGTTGCGTTCAGGTTTGCGTGGCATAGTTTGGTATGAATAATCCTGATTGTGCACATCAACTATATTAATATATTATTAATTTGTTTACGGATGCGTTGCAAATTATTAACAATAGCAGCGAGACTATAGGCCTGTTATAATAAACAATGTAAAATGAATTAAGCTTATTGCTCCGATATAAACAATATATTGTTGCTGAGATATTTCTTATTTAAATCCGAAGAGCAGCACTATCCCCAGGTGATGTGGGCGTTAATTTGCAGTGTTAGCTCGTCGCCGCTTGTAGACCCATCAGGTGCATAAGCTATAGAGATTTACTTTGGGTAACGGGAGTGAACTTCGCTGCTGCCAGCCACTGTTTGCGGCGTGGTGCTTATATTATTAATAGTCATGGAAGCACACCCGCGCTTGCCGCCGCTTCTTTGCCTTTACTTTACAAGCATACGATACTCTTGAGCGATGCCGCTTGCTCGTCTCTTCGTTTGTTGCTATATATTATATTCTAGAGAGTGTTCAACTCGAGTTTGTGCTATTGACCATACATTACTCGTGTAACACAATGTAAAATTATGTTCGTAACAAATATAAGGAAATACTACTTCCTTATTATTATTATTATTATTATTATTATTATTATTATTATTATTATTATTATTATTATTATTCGGGTTTTTAACTCCCAACCTAGTTGGGGTGGTTAAGCGCCAGCACCGGGCCCAATTGGGCCAAGATGAAGGCGCCCGATGGTCCTGTATTATTATTTTGTTTGCAATAATTTTTCGTGAAGATTATTATCAAAATAACCTTCGCGGTTATTTCATCCAAAAATATTATGTTTATTATAATCACTTTTTAAAAATACAATGCACATATTCCTTAAACAAATTTAATATACTAATTTGCTTTATTTTAATTCGCCACGGGAGAAAATTAATTTATAATTATAAATATGCCTTGAATGATAAAATGTATAATAAGCTAATCAAATTTAATTCATCAACATTTAATGGTAAAATGACGATTGAAAATTTATCGCTGGTCATTTGATAAAGCGCGAGGTGAGTTGGGAGTAAATAGTCGTGACGCCAGGTGACGTGTATTTGTCAGGGGTCAGAGTCATTAATTATCAAGGTCTTGACACAGCTGGGGGGTTCCCTCGCTCGCTCGCTCGCTCGCGGCATTGACACCGCTGTTTGCTGCTACCACCAGGCTTTATGTCGTGTAAATAATAGACGAACAGATTGCTTCCTCCTTTTATATTGCATAAGCCAGCCCCTCCCTCACACCATTCATCCACCCTCTCCTCGCCCAGCCGACCTTGCTACCCTTACCTGTCAGTTGCGTGCCGGCACGAGCAGGTGAATCCATCAATGTGGTGCAACCTTCTACCAATTTGTTCTTTTTATATTGTATCTGTGTAATTAATTTGGTTAAAAACGTCTCAATGCATGTTTATTTATTAAAATATATTATATATATTTTACATTACATATAATAAATTAATTTTGTTCGAAAACAGACATAAAATAATATATTGTTGTATTTAATAAATTAATAAATTTATTAAATAAATAACTTGATTTAATAATCTCTCTACTATACTGTATTTTATGTTCGGATAATAATTAAAAACTAAGAAATTTTAACAATCAGGTTTCTTTTGAAGAGCTAACATTTTAACGATAATCATTATATACAGGGAAGTTAACAAAGTAGATTTCCTGGAAAAAAAAAAACTCGTAGTATTAAATATTATAATTTATGGATGATTAAGATAATGCACACGCGCTATAGCTGTGAAGTATATCTCTATAATACTTATTAACATAAAATTTAACAAGCTGATACATGTTTAATCAATGTTCTGTTAGTTCAACATATGGCGAGTTTATGTTTGCATGCGGTTGCGATTAGATTGAGCATGAGAGTACGATTACATTCCTTGGATATCGACGGTTATAGAATAGATAGTCGAGACTTGGTGCGAGGAACCAAGCTTGTGATTTGCTCAAACACAGCTACATTGGGTGAAGTATGCATATACCTATCTATATATACATCTCTCGCGGTCACGAAGCAAACTTTAATATGCAGGCGATTTTGCTAATCATACAATCTCTCTCGCGGTCCTCGCCTTAGCCGTCACTGTGACGTTGCTGCTGCATGTTTCTATTTCACCAATCAATCAATTGATGGGCGCTCGGAGGTTTCGGACCGCTCCATTCTATTTCACCAAAACGCATACTCGAAGGTCGAAGGAAGCAACAGCGACCGAGCAACCCCAACCCACGCAACGCCCATGCACCTCTTCTTATACATTAAATTAACTGTGGTTGTAACTAATTATTAGTGCCATGTATTATTTGCTGATTCAGCTTGAATTCATTTAGTTCCTCTAACGGGGGCATAAATCGGCCTTTTTCCTTCTCTGAAATTCAACGTTTTATTATTATTATTATTATATGTTATATATATTATAATAATCATGTTCTATATAAAATGGATTTTTAATAATGTTTTAAAAATAGTTACTGGAATCGAGAAAACCTGAAAAAAATCAGAATAACATAACTTTGCACTTTCTATTTCTGTCAATTAAAAAATAATTGGGGTTGGTACTCCATTCATTCCCTAAAATGAACTGACGAATCATTGACTTAGGAGACTTACTGATTTTAGTCAAATTTAGTGACTTCATCTTTTTTCTCCGAACTGACCATTTCAGGAAAAAGATAGTGCCATGGCTAATTTTTTGTCTGAAATTTATATTTGTGGTCTAGATTTTGCATTTAGAAACATAATTACATTATTTTCACAATCGCTGTATGGCCATACTCATGTAAATATGACTGACATGTGCAGCATTCTTTAGTGTAGCCCGCCCGGGTGCATGGTGCAGGAGGCGGTCTGGCCAAAGCAATGCTATTTCATTTTACGACTGCGCGACAGTGACGCGACTTGAACGTAAATCATAAGTTTTTACGATCATCTACAAACTGGCGCTGTCTTTTACGTTGCTTCAAAAACACAAATGATTATTTTGTAAAAATGTTTTTATAATATAATTTTATCATCCAACACGAAGAGCCAATTCAAGAATAAAACATAAGAAAATATATATATAAGAATTTACGTTTTGTAAATACAGTTAAAGGTATACAGGCCTCAAAATACAAATTAGACAGACATTAAGTGTTGCTCAAGTTTATAATCAACATTCGTATTATTTTTACCTGCGTGCGGTGCGTCTGTGCGAAGTCGCGCTGTAAAGAAAGTCCTTGCTGACGTCACAACTCACAGCTAGCACCGATTGGCATTGAGTTGTGACGTCATCAAGGACTTCATGACGTCATCAAGGACTAAATTTCTTACTTTGAACTGCGACTTCGCACGGATGCATCACGCGTGGAAAAAAATGATGCGAATGTTGATTATACACTCTAAACAGTCTAAACCCACTTGGTGACTGTCTAATTTGTAATTTGAGGCCTGTATGCCTTTAAGAACTATGGAGTATTTACCTCAAAAATTTTTTATTTCAAAAATGGATAGAGGGTGGAAACTGCAAAGTCATGCTACCCTAATTTTTTTTTCAGGTTGTTTAAGAGTCCAGGAACTATTTTTAAAAAAATATTGAAAGTATAGAGAAAGTGACTCCTCTATATAGACGCCTCTCCTAATAAAAGGATAGGACCTAAAAGAGGCGTGGGTTCAAACCCGACCTCGGTAAAACTTTTTGGCAATACGTTACTTCCTCGGACTCTGAAAAATATGAAAAAAAATCAGAGTGGCATAACTCTTTGCACCCTCTATCCATTTTTGCAATAAAAATTTGTGGGTGGTTTTTCTATTATATGCTATTATATTATTATAGGAATTGCGTTGCAGTAAAGTGTATTTTTTGCCTTCGATATGTAAAAAGAAATATTATGTTAAACTTTTTTTTCGATGAAATTTTTAAAAAATGTTCCGTCCTGAGCTTTAATTTGATTGATGCATATAATTTTACATTGCAAAATATCTTAAAATAATTTTGTTATTTGATGGGTTTGAAAAATCTAAAAACTTTACGGACACCTTATACATATTTATATTTACGTATATAATTATGTACTAAAAAAAAAAAAAAAATCTTTTCGAAGGCACGTTTTGCTCTTAAACTAGGAATTATTTATAACAGAGCAGTAACAAATAAGAAAGAGCGAGGTAGAAGTTCCCTTGCTATACTTAAACAACACGAGGAATAATTTAGAACGTTCTAGGAAAGAAATAGGATATTTTTTTTCCCTTAAGTGCAGCATTTCGTACTAACCACCGCAATTTTAAACTCTTAAACACTCCATGTGCCATTCTTCTCGTTTCATTTTTTATTTGCAAGTGTAAGGGAGGAAAATGCATGTTTTATGCGCTTAAAAGCATTGTATTTAAAATATATAGCTGTACTGTAGACATCATTGAGTAGGCATGAATTTGTCATTATGTCTTCGCAGGAGACGTAGAGGGAAAGAAAAAATACATTTAAAAAAAAGTCTAAAGCTTATAGAGAGAGAGAGAGAGAGAGAGAGAGAGAGAGAGAGAGAGAGAGAGAGAGAGAGAGAGAGAGAGAGAGAGAGAGAGAGAGAGAGAGACAGAGAGGCAATCATCATATATTGTTTCCCCTGTAAAAAATAAACTTCGTGCATGCTATAATATGCCATGGTAGCTTATAGTTGACTCGTAAAACTCTCTGATTCTTGAGTCACAGAATTGCCTCCCCCCCCCCTCCCTTTTACATGTGTTTGAAAGTGTGTCGTTACCACTTATCAGTATTATACTGTAGAGTATAATATTATATATATATATATATATATATATATATATATATATATATATATATATATATATATATATATATATATATATATATGTATATATATGTATATATATAATATTATGTATTTTTTTCATATTATTATCGTGATTAACAAAATATCTGGTAAAATCATTGTAGTACCATAAGTGCGTCTCCATTGTATGTATAATCAGTATAATATATCCTTATTGTAAATTAAATAATTAAAATATATATCATCATTGTATATTATAGTTTCACCATTATTCCCATTGCAAATGGCGGTAACGAAATAACAGTAAATACATCAAAATAATGTTGTTAATAGAGTATCGAGCTATCGACCTCAAAAATTTTTACTGCAGAAATTGGTAGAGGGTGCAAAGTTATGCCACCCTGATTTTTTTCAGATTTTTTAGTGCCTGGGAAGATTTGCTAAAAAATTTACCGAGGTGGGGCTTGAACCTACGCCCCTTTTAGGTCCTATCCTTTTATTAAGGGAGGCGTTAAGAGGCAGCACTCTGTACTTTCAATATGTTTTTAAAAATATTTCCCACTCTCTAAAAGATCTGAAAAAAATCTGAGTCATAGCATAACTTTACACCCTCTATCCATTTATGCAATAAAAAATTTTGAGGTCGATACTGTAGGTTCTCTTGATTATTTTTAGAGCAAAATATTACCTAATCCCCTTATTTGATGACACTCACAATGCCCTATTGTAATCCGTGTTTATTATTTATAGTTTATACGGTTGAAAATAAATAAACTGCAAGGTAAAAGTGATTTTCAATATACTTTTATTGAAATTATTGTATTTATAATTTATTTTGTACTGTATCTAAATTAAGGTGATTTTTTAACTGTTCCTATTTTTAATATGCTACTTATATATCTTTTATTACATATATAACTATATTCTTATAAATGAAATTCAAATGTATATTTTAACTGCTTATTATTTTAATTTAGTTAATTGCTATAATGCTGTACGATAGTGATTTGAACTGCCATAAGCCATAATTATTCACGGTTAACTTATCTTTGTAGTTGTCCTATTTTTTTTTTTTTTTTTTTCATTATAATGTTCATTTTTTAGAAATAAATCACGCTGATGATATAATATAATTTTCCACACACACCGTAATGTATGTTTTGTATTTATATCATTGTACATCTTCTCATGAAGCCCCTATGATGTAAAAGCAGTGACGTGAAATGTTGACCCGGGCATGATTAAAATTCATTGGCGACGCACGGCTTGACGAGGCGCAGGGGTTGTCGACGGCTGGCTGGCTGGCAGTAGCTACGATCGTGGACTTTATTCCCTCTGTAATGTACTGCATTGCATGGTGAAACGGCCATCGGTCACGGCAAACGCATGCATGCCTGTCAGCAGCAAAGCACGCGAGCAATGAAGCGTATACCCGCGGCTGCTGCATTCAGCAATTTCAATGCTGCAGCCGTACCAGCACTTAACGCTGAAATCCCTTCTGAGCTGCACAGTACTGTACAAATACTGACTGTAGGCTCTACCACGTATATATGCATTTAAAAAAAAAAAAAAAAGCGAGAGAAAATTGTTGAATTGTTGAAATATAATGATATATTATGTGTATATATATATATATATATATATATATATATATATATATATATATATATATATATATATATATATATATATATATATATATATATATATATATATATATATATATATATATATATATATATACTGTATATATATATATATACATTATATAATTATATATCGTGTATGTGTGTATATTATTAATATTGATATGTCAGAAGAGCACACATATACGGCGGAACTGAAACGAAGGTACCGGTAATGTGTTTTCATTAAAAAAAGTGAAGTTGACGACTCTCCATTAATATATGTTGCATATTATAGCATTATAGCAATCACAACTCGCTGTAGTGGGTTAATAAGAGGGCGTCGGACAATCTTATCGACCTTATCGGGAGAGGTGAAGTTTTTTGGGCATTTGGTAAATAGGTAAAATTGTATAGAAATGTAAAAGTTGCTACCTTCCTATATTTATACCTAAATAATTTTTCTTTTTCAGCAATCTATTGCTTGCAAACATTGTAAAATGCTACAGCAAAGTCTTGATATTCCCTACGTTAAATATAATACACTGTAAAAAAAAATTGTTGAGAGAGAAAGAGAGAGAGAGAGAGAGAGAGAGAGAGAGAGAGAGAGAGAGAGAGAGAGAGAGAGGGAGAGAGAGAGAGAGAAGAAAAATAGGAAAATAATTCTCAATAATTGTACTAATACTTCAAGTATTAGTACAATTATTGAGAATTATTTCCCGATTTTTCTTCTCTCTCTCTCTCCTATACTTCTCACTAATTTTGACGAAGACTAAACGTGTGCTGTAATAAATAATAAGAAGTTAGAAAGTAGACCTCTGACATAGCGTATCTGTTCTGTTAAAATCAATGAGAAGAGTATAGTTATGCATTTACAAATTTCCTAACTCCTAACACATGGATTGGAGACGTTTCGAGCATGAGCATGTTAATTGTTACATTTTATTATGCAAGGAAGTATGTGGTATGCTCGCTGTCATATACCATGTTATTTGATCATTAGTCATGGAATAATATCATTGTGCCGTGGCAGTGATTTTATTTCTTTGCCATTATAATATTTATTTAAATAAACAAATGTTCCAAGCTTCACTTTCACATTATATGACTGTTTTATAAATGAAAATATATAAGTTTCAAACAATGTACAAAAAAATCACCCTTAAGGCTTTTGTATAATAATTAACCCATATTGTTCCCATTTTGTTATCTTTCCCCCGTCTTGATGATGACATGCAGTGAATATGAATATAAAAATATGTTATTCTAGCTATATATTTGTGAGAAATTGGCCCTAGGTCATACCTACAACGTGTGGGTATATTTAGATGTAAAGTAGAGAAGCTTATGACACCCCTAGAGAAAGGGGAGGTTATTATTAATATGATATTTTATTCCCCCTATAATGCGGTTATGAATTTCATAATGGTAATGGTCGTTCAATTGACCAGAGAGATACTTTGTACCCCCTTCACCCCACCTCCTGCTCCTTTCAGCTGCAGGGTAATATAACCACAAACCTCTGCACAATATCATACCCTCATGCGTGATGATACCCCTTCAGTGAAATATCTCCTGCTGATCCTCCAAGCCCAACACGTGTTTCTCCTTGTATTATAGTACTAGTTAGTTAAATATTATACAAGTTGTAAATATTAGTTTTGGTAAGGATTATATGTAAAGATCAAACACTCGAGGAAAATTGATATATATAAGTCATGTGAATATTGTTATTATATATGGTTATATAGATTATAAAATTAATTATACAATATAATATGTATTGCAAAATTCTCTCAAAATGACTTTTAAATTTATTTGATCTTGCCATTTAAATTTTTTGAGTTTTGACAACCTGATTTGTTTTTGCACACGTTTTACGAAAAAACAGCGCGGTTAATCCATTTGTTCAACAGTGGTTGCTGAAAATCCTACTGTACAGTCAAATTTACGTGATATTCCCTTCGGAAGTAGCCGGAAATGAAAGGTTTCTGGTCTTCCTATTCTTATTTCAGCGTTACATTTGCACACACGGTTAAAGTTCAGTATTTCTACGTCAAACCACTCTGTAAAGTTTCAAAACTGAATTACATACAGAAGAGCTGTAAACTTCACACTTTCGGCTACTTCCGGAAGGAATATTAAGTTTTAGTGTATTAGTACCAATTGTTTATAGTTAATATATTATAATAATTATAGAAGTGGGGCACTTCATCATCCTTCGACATCCCGAGGTTTCCCTGTAGGTCACGGATAATTGATTTTAATTAATGAAAAATTCATTTCAATCTTACAATTGAAAATATTAGTTTTGAAATAAATATTAATGAAAGCATGTTTTTATAATCCTCAAAGCATTATGTTATTTTTATTTTTTTCTAAAAAACTGTACCGTATGACGAGGAGAGAAAGAAAACTGAAAATTGCATTCAGTGAAAACACTAGCTGATAACTCGGCCAAAGCAGTAATTGGCAATTTTCGCCTAGACTAAAACATTTTGTCGCTGCTGTCGCTGCGCATCGATACGATATCGATACCGTAACAATTGGCACGCGCATATATGGGAGTACCGTAAATATAATTTTTCTTTCAAAAATTAGGAATTACTGTCGTATTTCTTTTAAAATTACTTCGTCTGAGCTATATTTTTATATTTATTTTTATAGTTCTTTATTATTATTATTTTTATTACCGTCACTCATTATAAAAACTTCATCGTAACGTCAATTTGTTTTTAGCCTGTGTTCTCTTTGTAAATTTAATTTGTGTCTTGAAGACTTAATTTTGTTGACATGTACTGTTTTATGTTATAAAAATCAAATTTGGATAAATAAGGTGCTATTGTTTGTAGTTTTTTCTTTTAAATAAGTTTATAGTATTAGAGCATTTAGTGCTGACTATATACGCATTTAAGCACTTTAAAGCATGCATGTATATGAAATTACATGCATTATAATTATTTCTTTTATCTATTTCTCTGCATCTTTGTATTGTAGCGGCGACAGCAGGAGCAGTTTGTGCGATAGTGCTTGCCTTAATGGAATGACGTCACCAGCACACTGCCTATTAAACTCTCGTTGTCCGCGTTTAAATCGCCCTCACTCCTTCTTTCCCTCCCTCTTCAAACGACCATTATTTTCATGCTTCACCACAATCCCTGTATATTCCATATACTACAACCACCGACATCATTTGTTCCTCATGCGTGCATGCTGCCTGCTTGCCTCACTCCGCCGCTGCTACTGCCTTCTCATAAAAGATTAAAAAATGACGCGTAAAATATGCAAACCCTGAGCTGGGAGTCGTGTACACTCAATGTCGCCGTCTCGCCCCCTTCCCTTCCCTCCAGCCTGCCACCCTCATGCTTGAATGTAAGCTCGTCGGCTGCGTGTGATTTTTCCTTATACTATCAAGTGTGGAGCCTACTGGTTTCTATACTCGCCCCAACCAGAACAGAGTTGTTTTTGCTTCAAGAATCTGAATTATTTATAGCAGAATTGATCTTTTGATAATACTTGTCATTATTGTCTCATTGAAAGGTATTTGGAGACGGCAACACTGCAATGAACATAATATGTACAGTTAGAATTCTGTTAGAAATTAGAATTAATACTGAAATGATATTAGTTTATGATATAATGATTATAATGTAATTACTTGCATAAGAATAAAAAAAAATGAGAGAGATCACAAACTTTGCTTGGAAAAGTATAAGCCATGGTGAATCGCAATGTCGAAATGTATGCGAAATATGAATATACCGAAACAACCTGTATTGTTCATACAGTACCGATGTTTCATTCCATGAAATTCTATAAATATCCACTCTCAGCCACTCATTATTTATATTTAAATAATGCTTACTTATTTATTTTTTTTTTTAATATTTTGCAGTATTTTTAACGTGATTGCTGAAAGCCTAAATTAAATGTGATCGAATAGTTTTGAACAGCGCAATAATTAATTTTAATAAATATGCACGTTGTATATAAGCAAGCACACTAACGAGTTTCAACACGGCCTTCTTTATTCTCTACTGCCTCTCTATGTACTATCGCCATATATTATGCATTTTGGCTCAAACCTTGCCTGCAACAAAACATGTTTTAACAATTTTATGGTTAAATGTAACTTTTGTCATTTAAGAAGTTATTTCTCGATCCGCACTATTGTTTGATCTTCTGTTCTAATGCTTGTCTTGCCCCACTGCTTGAGTGATGTCTGGTAAAGCGGATTAGAACGTTAATTACTCAACCTGCATAGTACGGCTTGCTGGTTGATGCTTGGAGCGGCGTGCTTACCTGCCTTACTTACCCCTCCCCCTCTTCCCTTTCTCCTACCTGCCTTGCGGTCGCGGTTACAGACGACCATGAGTAGGCGTTCTCTCACATCCAACAGGTATGATTTTTTTTGAACAATTATTTTTGTATGATTCATAATTTTTACCTTTCATATTAGAATTAATTAACGGTGCAAATCATTGAAAATTTTGTTGGTCACTTTGTACACTTCTCGCTTGCCTTGATAAATTTTCCTCGACAGTATAATAAGGTGCAATAGTATCGACCTGTTCTTGTTTGAACAATGCAGTGGTGGATCTCTTTCTTGGTGAAGGGAATTTACGAGGTGTCGGCGTTATAATATACAATGTTATACTCATTGGGGGACATTCACAAAGAATTTTAACCCCCACTTTAGCCCCGATTTTTAACCCTGGTGCTAAACATGGTACTAAACCAGGGGCTAAACAAGCTCCTAGTTTAGCACCATGTTTAGCACCAGGTTAAAAATCGGGGCTAAAGTGGGGGTTAAAGTGCTTTGTGAATGTCCCCCATTTTCTTTATGACATTTTCTATATTTTTAAAGAACTATTTTCTATATTTTCAATTTCACATCGGTCTGTGAATGGACTGCTCATCAATATTTTTCATTTGCCCCATGGCATGGGCTTTTGTTTCCTTTAATTTTTTACTATAATATATGTAATGTTATGTATATTATATTATTGTAATTGTGCCTATGAAAGAGAAAATTTTACTATTGATGCATCTCTGAGATCTTTCTGTAGAATTAGAAGGTGGAAGGTTTGACGTACTTGCATGTTAATTTGATACTGGTTAGTTCGTGTGGTTCACGCGATTGCAGAGATGCTGCTTAAAGTTAAACAGTTGCTTATCCTTTGCTTATCCTATGTATTATCCTATGTTATAAGCAAAAGATAAACAACTGCTTAAAGTTAAACAGCATTAATGCACTGTTTTAACTATAGTGTAGGGTAACCGCAGATTCGTGTGTCGATCGCTGATAATTAGGCCGTCATCATGCCACCCTGTAGTATTAAACATTGACAGTGTGTGTATAAAATTATAAATATAATGTATATATTGAATAGCCAATATGCAGGACATGCAGGTATAGGCTGTTAGCAAGCCCGCGCCTTGCCGAGGATTTATTTGCCCTAAGGTGGGTTATGGTGTGCCGCCTCGTTATGCGTGTGATGCGGAGCCTCAAACACGCAGGTAAGCAGCGGAAATTTCTCACTCCCACACGTTCTGCTCTCCCTTCCTTGTTGGCCGCCATCACGACGCTTGCTTCTTATTTTTCTTGACCACACAGAAAGGTACCGTCTGTTTCCCGAACTAATTCAACCGCTCTCCGTGCACGTCAAAATCATGTGTGGTCTTGATGTTTCTATACTACAGTAGTGTGTGCATTTAGTTCATTGGTTCAACCTCGTTTTGCTGTCTTGCATAACACAATAATGCAATATAATTATATTAATAATTGTCATAATATACAATACATTCCCTAAATCTTTCGTTCATTCCAAAAATTAAAAAAAAAAAAAAAAAAAAACGAGTTATTATATAAAAATTACACGGATATAAACTAAAAGTTCATATACAATTTATATATACTCATTTATATATACTCAATATAAAATTATATTATATGATGGTTTTATTTAGTAAATTTATTTACCTATTTTTATTTTTTTTTCTCTCTTTCATTTACATGCATACTATGCAACATATTTTACTTCAGAAAACATATTTTATTAGAGATTTAGAGATTATCACTATGCCAGAGGTTACTAAAGATAGTAAGCATATTTTTAATCACTCCTTAGTTTCTTCAAATTTCGCGCTTTTATATTTTAAGGTATAGTATGTTTAATACTATGTTTTTGCTAATACGCCTTGGGCGCGGTTTGGAAAATCTTGTTATCACGCCAACGAGCGTTAATGTGCAGGTGCCTAATTGCAGGTCTGGTTCGCTTGTTTAGCCAAGGCGCTCCTCGCCCTCTCGTAGCTCGCCGTCCGCCACTGCTGCCATCTTTCGTGATGTCATCTTAATAAAAAAACATAAATTAAAGCGAGTTAAGAGGGCAGACTGGAATACATTCACATCACTCTATACTTCAATTACGTCACACCCAATTCCCCAATTGTAGGTAACGTAATTAGCACTGGCATTAACGACACGTTCGTATCACAAAGCACATGATATATATCAAAATGTCCAGGATAAAAGTTTCATAAAAATAAAACTATTAAAGAAGTTGAAAAAGTATATGCAATTTTATTTGTTTGCTTTTTTTTCTTGACTAAAGAAAAATAAAAATACAGAGAGTCACATTAGGCTTCATTAGAATGAATAAAAATATGTTGATTATGCGATTGCATTATATATTATTTTAAACTGTTCATAAATGTATGTCTTAAAGGGGGTGTGACTTTTCAAAATTAAAAATTCACCAAAAAATCTTCTTTCCAAAAATGTAAATTTCACTTTCCTCCGACTCCCCGTTCCTTCCATACCGCCCGGTCAAAAGTCTACTATGACGTCACATTGCTTAAGGTCGCGCGCAAGAAAGCAAGCAAGCAAGTGGCGGCGAGCGCTAAAATCCACGTTTTCGCGTCTTTAAGCCCGCCTAGCAGCCGACAGCAAAGAGATAAAAATTATCCGCCACGGGATGATTTTATCTAAAGAACATTCTGCGTTTGTATCCGCTTTCGGCATTTCTTCATTTTAATTAGGAAATTAAATATCACGATGCAAACTCAAATTTTTTACAGATTTCTTTTGTCAACTGACTTCAAACACATAAAATATTTTATCAAGCATCTAATAACTTTATTGTAGACACACGTATTGGATTTACATATTATATATGTACAGTACATACGACTTACATTATGTATATATGGTATTTCAACAGTATTTTAATTACCTATGATTTTAGCCGCAGCCTTACATTATATAAATTTATATATAATTATAAAATCACGGCAAACACGCAACTAAAACTGTCATCATTTTGTGCATTATCGCTATTTATTTACTTTCTTCGACATTTGTATTTAAGTTATATAAATATGCAGCATGTATAGTGATTATTCGATATTACCATTATTAATTATTAATACAATATACTTTAAATTATTATATTTAGTCTAACATACATATAAGGCATTATATATATCTTTTATTGCACTCATTATACGCTTGCTATTATGCATATACGGAAATTTATAAATAATTATGTGATTCAATTAACTAAAGGTGCAGTGATAACAATCTGAGAGATAACGTGGAGGAGGCGAAGTTATTGAATGCTGATGCAAAACAAATTTTTACAAAACTGAACTGAAAAAATCTCCCTACATTCTTGCTCCCTTATGTGTGCGGCCGGAACTGTCCGCTGACACTGAAAGCCAGAGTAAGCCCACGTGTCTATAAAGAAACAAAACTTTGCAATTATAAATAATTATATATTTTTGCCTCAAAATCGAATTAAAAATTTGTTCATTATTTGTATTTATAATAATATGTAAAATCTAAAATCATTGAACCGATTGAACGTACAGTACTATACTATATATTATATATTTATATAGTCTACGACTAAATAACATCTACGACTAAATAACAGTTAACATTATAATATAGTAATACCATACAAATACTATATTATATAATGTTAATTGTTATTTAGACGAAATATAATATAGTATAGTACTGTACGTTCAATCGGTTCAATGATTTTAAATTTTACATATTATTATAAATACAAATAATGAACAAATTTTTAATTCGATTTTGAGGCAAAAATATATAATTATTTATAATTGCAAAGTTTTGTTTCTTTATAGACACGTGGGCTTACTCTGGCCTTCAGTGTCAGCGGACAGTTCCGGCCGCACACATAAGGGAGCAAGAATGTAGGGAGATTTTTTCAGTTCAGTTTTGTAAAAATTTGTTTCGCATCAGCATTCAATACCGTCGCCTCCAAGTACTTGGAGTTGCACGTTGTCTCTGAGATTGTTATCACTGCACTTTTAGTTAATTAAATCACATAATTTTTTTATAAATTTCCGTATATGCATAATAGCAAGCGTAATGAGTTCAAGAAAATATATAAAGCCAACACCAACTTGCAGCGCAGATGATCCCCGTCGATTGAATCGCGGTAAATATTCTGGTGCCCGAGTCTGCTCTGCTGTGCTAGAATTACGCTGGAATCACGTACTAGAATTAAATTACAGAAACCCTAACATTATTAGTATTCTTACTTTGAGCTCTGAATATAAATAAAGCTTTTATGTTATATTATTTTAACTCAAAGGGAAACAAAGTTTCCATCTATACATTTGGACCAGAAACACCTTTATATATTATATATAAATACATATATATATATATATATATATATATATATATATATATATATATATATATATATATTACAATGACACTGAATATTAACAACAAGAATTAAAAGCAGAACTGGTGTGATAAATTATGCATGGGGCAGCCTCTAAGTTGAAGATTAATTATAATTATTAACAATTATTTCGTGATTATTATAAAAAATATAATAATTTAAAGTATATTGTATTAATAATTAATAATGGTAATATCGAATAATCACTATATGCTGCATATTTATATAACTTAAATGCAAACGTCGAAGAAAGTAATTAAATAGCGATAATGCACAAAATGCATAACAGTTTTTGTTGCGTGTTTGCCGTGATTTTATAATTATATATAAATTTATATAATGTAAGGCTGCGGCTAAAATCATAGGTAATTAAAATACTGTTGAAATACCATATATACATAATGTAAGTCGTATGTACTGTACATATATAATATGTAAATCCAATACGTGTGTCTACAATAAAGTTATTAGATGCTTGATAAAATATTTTATGTGTTTGAAGTCAGTTGACAAAAGAAATCTGTAAAAAATTTGAGTTTGCATCGTGATATTTAATTTCCTAATTAAAATGAAGAAATGCCGAAAGCGGATACAAACGCAGAATGTTCTTTAGATAAAATCATCCCGTGGCGGATAATTTTTATCTCTTTGCTGTCGGCTGCTAGGCGGGCTTAAAGACGCGAAAACGTGGATTTTAGCGCTCGCCGCCACTTGCTTGCTTGCTTTCTTGCGCGCGACCTTAAGCAATGTGACGTCATAGTAGACTTTTGACCGGGCGGTATGGAAGGAACGGGGAGTCGGAGGAAAGTGAAATTTACATTTTTGGAAAGAAGATTTTTTGGTGAATTTTTAATTTTGAAAAGTCACACCCCCTTTAACAATTACTAACAGAGTTAGTATATAAAGAATATAATAATAATAATAAAGGGCATCCAGCTACGGGATGGGCAAAGGCTCTTCCCTGGCTCGCGGTACGTGTCCCCCCGCGCTCAGGAAGGACATGCGGGTTGGGGGTTGCCTTGCGAGTGTGACCTCTAGCCCGTAGCCTGTGGTTCTTGAACCACAGGGTGGCCAAGGGCATTGGTTTGGGAAGCCCAAGATGCATCCCCACCTCTAAGTGCCCTGGTTAAAGGCATCCAGCACCCAAGAGTGCTAGCGGAAATGTGTCCCACCGCGCCTAGGAGAGGACCTGCCCGAAAGGCTGTGTGATGGGCTATTTGCGGGTGTACCCGGGAAGCCCTCATTGCCTGCAGCTGAGTACCCTTATGAAAAAGGTGGATCCAATCTGGATCCAATTGGATCCAGTCGGGTCAGGCTGGATCCAGCTGGTTCCAGCCTGGATCCAGCTGGTTCCAGACTGGATCCAGCTGGTTCCAGCCTGGATCCAGCTGGATCCAATTGGATCCAGGCGGGTCAGGAAATGATAGTTCCGAGCTTCTGCCACCAGATGACACTACAGTACAGAAAAAAATGTGGTGACAGTTAGAAAAGTGGCCAGTTACTTGAGTGCGACAAGAATGAAGATATTAGGCAGATACGGGAAGTTAAACTTAGTTCTTTATTATTTAAGCTGTTTTGGGGGCTATTTACTTTGTGGGGTCTTTGTGGTTACAGGGTTTTAGAGACCGAGAGGGCTGTAATGTTACGTTATTGTTGACCATGATGGAGTCCCCCTGCAGCAAGCCTATGGTGGACACGATGCAGCGCTACAACAGTCATCAGTTATAACTTAAAAATCTGTTAATATTTATGTAAGTTTAATAAAAAAAAATATTTATCTAATTTGTATTGCTTTAAAGAGAGTACAGCGTAATTATTAATTGTGCAATTAATCATTTCTTTGATGAGTAGGATGACGAAGGCGGGAAACAGCTGATCGGAGTCGGTCGGGATGGATCCAATCGGGTCAAGTGGGATGGATCCAATCGGGTCAAGCTGGATCCAGTTGGATCCAGTCGGGTCAGGAAGTGCTGCCCAAAATTGGTTCCAACTGGATCCAGCAAAATTGGATCCAACTGGATCCATCATTTTCATAAGGGTAGGAGACGCTGGATCGTAACATCACCAACAGGACCAGCGGGCGCCTTCATCTTGGCCCAATTGGGCCCGGTGCTGGCGCTTAACCACCCCAACTAGGTTGGAAGTCAAAACAACCGTAATAATAATAATATAAATAAATAAATATATTATAGTTAAAAATCTGGATATGACAAACTTGTTTGGGCTTTATTATATATATATATATATATATATATATATATATATATATATATATATATATATATATATATATATATATATATATATATATATATATATATATATATATATATATATATATATATATATATATATATATATATATATATATATATATATATATATATATATATATATATATATATATATATATATATATATATATATATATATATATATATATATATATATATATATATATATATATATATGTTGGCACTCAAAGCCGAATTCGGCTCAGGGCTGAAGAAAATGCTCAGAACTATAAGATGGAGCATCGGGGAATGCTCCAAAGCCGATGAAGACTTTTACTTCGGCTTTGGAGCATTTTTATTTGTAGCCTTGTTGACTAGCATCGTATTAATTTTACGGGGATTAATTTTATTTACAATTAAAACTGCCCCTGCATGTGATTTTTTTTTTTTTCTTTTTTTGCCGCAAAAAAAAATATATATTCGTCATCGTTTAGTTCACAAGCTATCAATTTTATACTGATCGTTTTTCCGATATACTCATGATTATATTTATTTTTGTATAATACTCCACACATTGTCAATGCGTATTAATATATTATTATTTTTCTAGTACACATATTTCCCTGTTCCCTCTCCCCCTTCCCAATCAGACAATCAAATACGTAAATGCTATGCAGTTTTACACCAAGCGCTTTCATTATGTATAAAACAGTGCAATGGTGGCATTTTCCCTTTGTTTTATTTTTCATCTGCATATGGACCCACGGAACGGCCCCCAGCATTGATTGCACACCATGCAGGAGAGAGAGAGAAAGAGAGAGAAGTGGGGGTGTATACGTTTGCGGGTAGTGTAGAGGCGACCGAGCTCCTCTATGCATAAATAATTTTTCTTCTTATCCCTGCAGCTCTCAGCCGCGCCAATCTTGTCGGCGGCCGCTTACTTTTCCCCCGGCCGCTCATCAACAGATTGCATAATAGTTAGGGAATTAATGGCAAAAATCGCGCTATTGGTGATACCGGGCTGAAATTTTCAGTACTTGCTAATAACATCATTTGCATCAACTTTTTTGGCGGATCCCAAAAAAAAGTGTCATACCGTGACCTTGAGTGACCTTTGAACTTTGACCTCCGATTGATTTACGTTTGATTTTTTTACAAGGAATCTAAGGCAGATACGAAAAAAATTGTCATTAGCAAATATGTTTGTATTAACACGGAGAGTAATTGGCAATTTTTGGAAAAGACCTAAGTCCATAAAAAACAAAATGGCGGCCGATGAAACTTTTATTGACCTCTTTTTTGGCAGCTTTCTTGCTTATTTTAACCAAACTAGCAAACTTTTTAGCTTAAAATAGCAACTATCAATTGTCTACTATCATTACAATTAAAAAAAATCAAAATGCTTGTTGATAAGAGAATAATAACTCGAGATATTGTAATTTCTACCGTAAAATGAGCACTAATTCCCTATGCTATTATAATACGTTTTTTTACTAAAATCCATAATTTTTGTGACAAAAGCATTAAACATACAGAAATTATTAATTGCATCATAAGAACCTTAAAAAATACTGTACCCTAAAATTTTGAACCACCCTTTGACCCCTGGTGACCTTTCAAAATGGCGGATGTGGAGAACAGGAAAGTATTATTTTCTGGCAAACCAAAGGTCGGGATAAAGATATATTCCGCAGAAAAGATGCTTAGATGGTTGCAATTATTTAAAAAGGGTCCCTAATTATTTTCAAAGTGCAATGTTGCCAAATATAGCACCCCTAAAGACCTAAATTTTATTTGACTTTTTTTCAGTTAAAATCGTATAAAATCCATGCTTTCTGAAAGTGGAGCTTCTAATTTTCAAGCATGATTAATTAATTGGGGTCACGAGAACCAAAAAAATAAGAACCCCCTCCCCTCACCCCCCCCCCCCCTCAAATTGAAACATTTTACGCCTCCTGCCCAGGGTTCTTTAATCCATGATTGACTCGGGGAATTATATTATATTTTTTTAGGCCATATAGTCAGTGCATTGAAGTAATTGCAGTTAGTAATTATTTGTCTATAGTATACGTATTTATTTCTACTAAATAAAAATTAAAACTAAGAGTAATTTTAAGAAAGAGTTCCCTAATTAAAAAAAAATATGGGTTTCCAAGTCTTCCTAAAATCTGAGTAATCTTTTTCTCGAGAAACAAATAATAAATATATAACAAGTATAACAAATGTTTTATGAAATATATATGCTAAAAATACTGTATTTATATAAATAATGCTCACTTAATTTTATGATAATGCTTTTAACCATTCGTTCACAGTACAATATATAAATATGTACAATTTGTATAAAATAAGTATGTATGATCGGAGATCCAGCGGGGTTCTGAAATGGAAAAGGTACGTGTTCGTGCATACGCACAATGCTCCAAATCTGCAACGTTAATATATGAGCGACTTTCGGGGGGTGCAACGGAGGCATACATTACCCCCTTTATATACACGTTTAAATCAACCCAGCAAGGGCAATATCACAATATCAGCCGTGAATCCAGAAAAAAATAATAATAATAATCGGAGGGGGTAGAGGGTTGGGGGGGACGTGCTTCCTCCATAAGGCCAATGTTAAAAGAAAAAAATGGAGTGTGGCAAATGCTTATATTGCCATTGCCCTTGTTAAATAAAACATATCAGCCCCGGCCTCCCTCCCTGGATCCGCGCCTGGGCAATATTGAAGGTATACCAACATCAAAAGTTAGTTCTGCGTATTTATATGATAGCTACAACAAGAGGGAAAAAAAAAAAAAAAAAAAAAAAAAACGATTTCCCAATTACTATATTTTATTATTTTCCACATTTCCAGCACTCACTTTCAAACCTGCTTAGAGAAGTGTGTATTTTTTTTTTTTTTTTTTTTTTTTTTTTTTTTTTTCAAATTTCCATTCTAAAATAAGAGAAGGTGAATTAAAAGAATTAAATTTTCGCTGAATCTGCGTCAAAAAATAGTACTAAAAATTTACTGCCGGGCTTCATTTGTGTCGTTTTGTCGGTTATGATAATTTTAAACATTTTGATTTTCATCCCTAACTCTCCGGGATGATAGTGGGACCCTAATATGTTGATTTGCATTTTTCAGTTCCTCACTCATTAAGAAAGGTTTTTCAAAACTCATTTTCAAAATGTTAGGTTTTTAGCTACATTGAACTACATTTTGGAGCTGGTTCCTTCAATATTGTCCTTGCCGGGAGTTAATTATGAGACAACTTGCATGTTGGTAAAAACCCAATAAGTGGGATATGTCCCTCTAGGTATTTCACCCCGTACCAGTAAAGATTTACAATATATTTAAGTATAAAAATTAATTGTAATGCTTTTATAATTTGACTAAGATAGTAAGATTTATATAGTTTTATTATTGTCATTGATTATATATTCGTATGTATATATACAGTGTTACCTTTAATTGATAACATATGAAGCAATAACGGTGATCCAGCGGAGATTTTTAATATAATGGAAGAGGACAGAGGTGCTTCATGTTCTGTAAAGTCAATTTAGGGGGGCGATGTACATAGGGGAGAGGGGGGGTGGAGGCTTAATTATATGTTGGTATCTTAAAGAGTAAAGAGGGTTGTGATTCATATTTGCTTGTTACTCGAGAAAAAGATTACTCAGATTTTAGGAAGACTTGGAAACCCATCTTTTTTTTAAATTAGGGAACTCTTTCTTAAAATTACTCTTAGTTTTAATTTTTATTTAGTAGAAATACGTACTATATATAGACAAATGGTTACTAACTGCAATTACTTCATGGCCTAAAAAAATATAATATAATTACCCGAGTCAATCATGGATATCATGGATTAAAGAACCCTGGGCAGGAGGCGTAAAATGTTTCAATTGGGGGTGGGGGGGTGAGGCGAGGGGGTTCTTATTTTTTTTTTGGTTCTCGTGACCCCAATTAATTAATCATGCTTGAAAATTAGAAGCTCCACTTTCAGAAAGCATGGATTTTATACGATGTTAACTGAAAAAAAGTCAAATAAAATTTAGGTCTTTAGGGGTGCTATATTTGGCAACATTGCACTTTGAAAATAATTAGGGACCCTTTTTAAATAATTGCAACCATCTAAGCATCTTTTCTGCGGAATATATCTTTATCCCGACCTTTGGTTTGCCAGAAAATAATACTTTCCTGTTCTCCACATCCGCCATTTTGAAAGGTCACCAGGGGTCAAAGGGTGGTTCAAAATTTTAGGGTACAGTATTTTTTAAGGTTCTTATGATGCAATTAATCATTTCTGTATGTTTAATGCTTTTGTCACAAAAAGTATGGATTTTAGTAAAAAAACGTATTATAATAGCATAGGGAATAAGTGCTCATTTTACGGTAGAAATTACAATATCTCGAGTTATTATTCTCTTATCAACAAGCATTATGATTTTTTTTAATCGTAATTATAGTAGACAATTGATAGTTGCTATTTTAAGCTAAAAAGTTTGCTAGTTTGGTTAAAATAAGCAAGAAAGCTGCCAAAAAAGAGGTCAATAAAAGTTTCATCGGCCGCCATTTTGTTTTTTATGGACTTAGGTATTTTCCAAAAATTGCTAATTACTCTCCGTGTTAGTACAAACATATTGGCTAATGACAATTTTTTTCGTATCTGCCTTAGATTCCTTGTAAAAAAATCAAACGTAAATCAATCGGAGGTCAAAGTTCAAAGGTCACTCAAGGTCACGGTATGACACTTTTTTTTGGGATCCGCCAAAAAAGTTGATGCAAATGATGTTATTAGCAAGTACTGAAAATTTCAGCCCGGTATCACCAATAGCGCGATTTTCGTGAAATTTGGTTGTTAATTCCCTAACTATAATGAACCCTCCTTCTAACCCAAATGCCGGCTCCATCATCATCCCCTGGCGCAGTCCGCCTTGACGGAATGATCTACAATACTCAATCTCGCGCCACTGCCGACCAATCATACTGCTGAAATTTCGTACAATGGCTTCCTACCCAACTATATATATTATTGCTATTTCATAGATTTCATTCTTATATAATAATACAATTACAATATACATGAAATAATAATAATATAAAATGAACCACTTAACCTGGATGCTGTGTTTTATACAAATACAGTTACATACACGAAGAAAGCATGCAGCCAATGGCATCAATCCCGAAGATACAAAATCATTTCTACGCCCAAAAATCTCCCCGAAATATTATATATGACGAGATGATAATTATAAATATTTTAAGCGTATTATTAATATTATAGTGTACCACTAACATTGCTTTAAGTCGAGTAATTTTTTTAATTTTTTTAGTGGAGACTAATACTATCATGCAGGGATATTTGAATTGGTTTGAAAATGCATACACAGTCAAGAACTATTTACTAAGTATATAGTCGTTGATATACACAGTGTATAATTGAATGTATATATATTATATATGTATATACTTTGATTTCTGGTATTCAACAAAAGTTATTATACCACAATGTGTTGTTATATTTTTGCATTTCAAGTAAATTTTCAACCTTTCTAGCTCATAAAAGTACACTTTGCAGCATTTTTGAATTGCGTATACCCAGTATATACACTATATATTATGTATAATGTATTTATTGTATTACGTGAAATATGTTGTTTTTAAATCATCACTACAAATCAGAAGAATGCCCCGCCCCTTGAGGCAAATCTAATATTATTGAATTATATAACAAAAAAATAATTGTTTCAAGAATTTTATTATTTAGTTTAGGAAAAAGTCGTTTCGATGCTTTGATTGGGGGGAAAAAAAAGAGAGCGATAAGAAGCACTGCTAACAATGTTGATGAAACGAGAGTAGGGGAGGTAAGGGGTGGTTGGTGGAAATATATATAAGAAAATTTTACAGTCCTCCCCCGCCCCTCGCGTACTAATTGCTTCCTTTGAGCTGCAGCACAGCAAAGTTAGTAAGGATATAATTTGGAGAGAAGGCGGCAGTGGCGGCAGCAGCAGCGAAACTAATTAACGAACAGAATAACCGGCTGATGATGATTGTAGCTTGCAACAGTCGATTATCAAAATTAAAAGCCTTCTTCGTCACTTTGTATTTCATAAAAGAGAGAAATTTCATATAAAATATATATGTATATAAATTATAATAACATTCATTTTCTTGGTCGCAGAGCAAATAGTAAATTGGAATTTTGTCACGCTGTTTATCAACCTTTTATTTATTATTTCTTTATTTGCAATTTTCAGTAAAATTTGGCACGTTATTTTACATATTTTAACGTTTTTGTATTTTTTTTTTGTGTTTTTTTTTTTTTCTTTTTTTTTCATTAAAAATTGCAAATTTATTTATGAAACAATTTCACTAATTTGTTACGCGAAGAGTCGGTTTTAAATTTTACATACTTATTGTTACTAAATTTCTACCACTGATTTGCAAAGATGAGGTCAAACTTTAAGTCCGGATTACTTTGTTGATTTTTATTGTTGCATCAATCGAAATCAACAAAGTTAATCCGGACTTAAAGTTTATAATAATAATAATAATAATAATACTTGTTTATTTGGGATAAATTACATTGTAGGGAATAGGGAAAAAAAAATAAATAATAGCAACAACATAATAACCATAATAATAACCATAATATGCAAAGATATTTAGTAACAATTAAAAGTATGTAAAATTTAAAGGCCTAAGGTATGCAAAAAATTACCAACATTCAGAATGAATGCCAATACACAAAAATGCACACTAAACACATTATCGACTTTCAATTTTTTGAAGTTTTGACGCCATATTGACACTAACTGTTGTCTCAATTAGCGCAAGTGTTCAAGTATTTGAAGGGTCTAGTATTTAGTGTTTGAAATAGCAACTTCAAACACTAACACAGACACTAAATTTTTTAACATTGATCAGCTGATGCAAATGTTTCCAACTTTTGACACTACGAAGTGTTGGCGCTAGTTTACAGTAAAGTTGTCTCATTTAAAATAAGTATTTATACTAAATTAGTGTTTGAAGTGTATACACTTTTAGTTCGCATTCTTTAAATGAGACACGGCCTCAGTTAGTAAAATCCTGCAGTAAAAAGGAAGAACAATTTTGCCAGCAATGCCAGATAAATTTTACCAAGTTACTGACCTTCTATTTTACCAACATGCCGTATAATTTTACTACTCAACACATTTTTAACTTCCACATCATCATTAATGTAATACTTAACTACAAAAGTTAATAAATTTCAACTACTTTTCAGTATACAAAATTTAGCAAACTCAAAAATTAAGTTTTTACACAGCTACTGTCTTAGTGAGATTTGACCCGGCTTTTGTTAGTAAAATCTTACTAACCGTTGGCTAAATTTTTTGCCCGTGCAACTTTGTTATAGAGTTTCATAATTAAATAAAAAACCAAAATATTAAATTTTAAATTAAAATCTATAAATTTAATGTAGAATGGAACAAATAACATGCCTTTTCAGGTTCTATTATATATAGTGACTGCGTTGCTAGCGTGCTTGCTTGCCTCGTCTTGGCGGCGGTCTGCATGCTACCTGAATTACGCGCGGTGACTGGGCTCTCTCCCCCCCTCCTCTCTCTCTCTCTCTCTCTCTCTCTCTCTCTCTCTCTCTCTCTCTCTCTCTCTCTCTCTCTCTCTCTCTCTCTCTCTCTCTCTCTCTCTTCTCCTGTTCGCTATTGCCGTCCGTGAAGCCAGTGGATGGATGTCAGTCCAGGGGCGTAGACAAGGGGGGGGGGGGTGTTATAACCCCCCCTTGAGAGCTGAACCTTAGTAAATTTTAAGGGAAAATTAACAAAAAATGGTACTCGACGGATACGATTTAGCTAAACTTTTATGAAAAATTTTCTTAAAAAAAACTTTAAAAATTTATATCCCCGAAATACATCGTTAAAACATCTTTAATTTATGTAAAATCGGTCTACTCTACAGTATTATGATTATTAAAGTATGGTGTAATTCTATATTATGATAATTATATTATATAGTATTCATTATTAAGGTTTTTATGTTTTTGTATACGAAAAGCCAACAATTTAAAGTATAAAAAATGTTGAAACCATTCCCCGCATGATGATGTTCAGCATAAAAATAAATAATATTTTATTATTTTTTAATTAATTATATAGGTATATTAGTAGTATAATACAATTGCTCATAGTTTCATTGTCTCATGTATAATACTGTACGTGTATCTTTAAATTTATTATTGAAGTTAAAAAAAATCCGATTTTTTAAATGAAATTAAATGTATTAATTTTACAGTATACTTAATGTAATAAATTGATTTTCCTGTTTTGAAAATTTAAATATAAATATTTTTTCTTGCTCGTATATCAGTACATCGTCTTAAAATGTGGTCTATATTTTTATAAGAAAAATTAATAGCAAAAATATTGTAACTACATAATTTACGATTTACCAACTATAAGAAATTTGCTGCAAATTTACATTGAAAAAAATTATAGTCCACGTCAAAAAAATTGCGCACCACATGAAACTAATAAAAATAATATAAAAGTGAATTAGATGAATTACTTGATTTAACTAAAATTATTTACTCAAAGCTTTATTTATTACGTTAGTGCACGTATAATATTGAAAAGAATAAATTAAAAAAATGGGGTGTAAAAAATATAAAATTTTAAAAATATTGCATCAGGCCATACATTCTCTATAATAGTATTTTTTCATAAATTTACCCTAAAAAAGGGGCGTGTCCTTAAAAAAATCGCGCCTGCGCCCCCCAAACCCCCCAGTGGACTGTTCTCAATCTTATTTATCTTCAAGACCCCCCCCCCCCCCTTGGACAAATCCTGGCTACGCCACTGGATGTCACCGCGCTCTCTGCTATTGAAACATTTTTCAAAAGTTAGTCTCGTTATTATCATTTTTTATTATTGTTTACACATTTTAAAGTCTTTAAACCACGCAGCCTGTGCTGACTGCCACTGCATCCACTGACACTAAATGAGACTCGACCGGCATTGAACGGGCACTACTGAACGAATGAGTTACCAGCCAGATTCTCGGGTAACAACGCAAGGCTGCATTTTCACGCAACTGAAATTAAATTAAAATTTTGATCACAGACTGTATAGCATTGTACTGTATGTTACTTTTTTCATAAAAAGCGTAAAATACATTGAATATATAATTATATATATTTATATATTATATATAATATATATTCTTCCAATTTCTTTCTTTTTATTTACTGGACTTAATAGTTGTGTGATTTATTTTAGTGAACAATATAATATTTAGTCGCAATCATGTATTTGATGTATTTGGCATTATTAAAAAATATCACATGCTGTATGTGTTTATCAAGTTTCGTGATGTACTTAAGTTTACCTGCATACTATAATACCGTTGTTTCATTTATGGATTTACTCCGGCGATGCGACGCGTTTTTGGCTCTGCCAAAAATCTGTTTTCAAGCGAATTCACTATACTTTATTACTTATTATTAAATATAATTATATTATACGATATCGCGGGTCGGGTTCATTTTTTCCATAAATCTTTACGTTAGAAAATTTTATTATTTTTTCAAGTCTGGAACTCATTTTCCTCTGAAAATTCGAAATTCAGCAGACTGCTGCTGCACCCTAAAAATATTGCCAAAAAATGTAAAATCATCGTAATGTGACGTTGGGAACATGGTATAGTGGCTTTGGTTCACAAAATTTGAAATATCCACATATTATTTAATAAATGACAATCGGAATGAAAGTTGGTCCTTGTGCGTTGGCATGCATGCATCATGCAAAGTTATTCCTAAAATATACTTCCGCGCACAAGTAGTTAACAAAAAATAAAATATTGATTAAAAGATTTCTCAAACTTTTACCTTTGCCGGTGTACGATGCAATCCTCAATGTTTGTAGTATGCTGTAATATAACACAAAGTGTTCGTGCACGCCACTGTCACTTTTATACTACACTTCACGACGTTTCGAAAGTCGAACTGCTCTCTTTCTCAGGTGCATGGTATCTGAGACTGACTAAAATGATATAAAATGATATAATATATACAGTATAATGTATAAATTATACTGTATATTTTTTTAACGAATACCAAATTGAAAATTCAATCCCTTCATTTTTTGTGTTTGTGTATACCTTAAAAAAATTATGTAACATGACCCCCCCCCCTCCTTTCTGCTAAAAAAAATTGACCTGGAACTTTTTAAAAATTACTGGAAAAACCTGAAAAACTCATGAATTTTTTTTTTAAGATTTCTTATACATGTGTTGCTTTTTTAAAAAATTAATATAATCCTGTAAAAAATAGTAAAAAAAAAAATAAATAAAGAATAGGGCACAGAATGCAAGAAAGTCGACACCAAATTGCATAATTTGTCATCTTTGCGTGGGGTAATCTGCTGGTCTGCTGCTGCTCCTCCCCCTTGTGGCTATCTGCTGTAATAGCGCTGACTCGTGATATTGTAATGTACACAACGCAACACTATAGAAGTATAGACATTATAATACACAAGACAGTGGCTGCTTCTGCTGCCTGCATGCCTAGTTGGCGCCGTCGCTAGATAAGCCAACATTAGGGCATCCTCTCTTGTCGCTTGCACGGTATATTATATACATATATATATAATTATAATATACACGAGGTAAGGCTACCTAATATATAACGAACATCACGACAGCATAGAGTATTAAGAGTGTACACACCTTCAAAAAGAGCCAAACAGGGAGACACGCAGACTATATAATATATTATTATATTTTATGTAGAAAAAATAAATATTGTATTTTATTTATATATTAATTATATCTATATGGTATATAGCCAGTGTGAGCGAATATGATTGACTATATAAGAAGAGACATACACAAACATCAAAACTTAAAAAAAAACACAATTTTTTTGGTCTGGCATATACTATATAATGTATATTTCAAGTTGCCATCAGCCTTTTCGCCCTTGACCCTTGACAGCAATTTGCAACCATAATAGTTCTCATAGATTATCTTTGGTTTGACGTCACGTACAATTTTTTGTTGTCTCCCAATAGTTCCAATACAATACTAATGTGAAAATCGCTTGACGTCAAACCAAAGATCAGCTAGGAGAACTAGAGAAAAGCACGATTTACGATTTCAAAAGTCCTTAGGGTAGAGAAACCCTCTGCTTTCGATTGCGCGGTTACTGAAAAAAATTAGCTAACCACTCTATGGCACAAACTGCATGATCAATACAACAGTAATTGTGTGTGAACTTGAGAGTTTCTATACACGTCATAGTTTGCAGGCTTTCACGAAGGTTGAATATTTTGCCCTTTATTCTAATTACCCTTTTAAAGGTGAACTGAAGGGATTGCTTTTTTTTTCCATTAGGGAACCTTATATCACCTATCCCATCCATCTGCACTATTTTTTTCATGGCAGATACTTATTGTGCTGCTGTAGGACAATTAGTGAAAAAGTGAAGTTGTGACGTATTAGCGACGGTTGGTTGACTTAAAACTCGCCGCCGTGAAAAAACACACGAGCGACCGCGGAAACTGCCGAGAGAGTGGCGTTCGCGAGCCGATCGCCGCTCCCTCGGCAGTTTCCGCGGTCGCTCGCGGTCGCTCGTGTGTTTTTTCACGGCGGCGAGTTTTAAGTCAACCAACCGTCGCTAATACGTCACAACTTCACTTTTTTACTAATTGTCCTACAGCAGCACAATAAGTATCTGCCATGAAAAAAATAGTGCAGATGGATGGGATAGGTGATATAAGATTCCCTAATGGAAAAAAAAAGCAATCCCTTCAGTTCACCTTTAAGCCTAAACTACGAGCTTTTCATTTTTGGCTTGCTCCAATTATACGGCTCTCTGATTGGCTTAAACCGAACTTGCGCCTAAAAGCAAAGTCGCAAAGAGGCTTCGGCTTGGCGAAGCCAGGCTGAAAAGACTTGGCGCAGCCTCTTCGGCTTACGCCAAACGCTAGCCAATCACAGAAAAGCGCAGGACTAGCGCACCAAAATTCAAATAATCAAAACTGCACGAGCACTTTTGCGGCATATGTAACGGGGGTACGTGATCATTGCAAATATATTGCAATTAAAACGTTAATTATTCAAAAGATAATTTAAGGTATATACGTATTAACTGATGCTCTTTTTATAAAAAAAAACACACTAAAACTGCTGAAATATAATTAATGGTGACGCTATATAATATAATAATAAAAAATAAATTTTTTTTTTATCCGGTCATGGCATGCAGGCTGTGTTAAGCATTTAATTAGTTCAAAGTTTGTATAGATCGGAACCATAATAAACAATTAATTTTACTTAATTGCAGCGTTATATATTTCACGTTAAGTTGGCAAAATAAAGATCATAGAATAGAAATGAACTTAATTGCGGCGGCAATTAATTGAAGTGTATAATAGGTATTCTCTTATATAATTATTAAAAAAATAAAAAGATAATAAAATATATTATATAAAATATGTAGCAAACATTGTTTATTTTTTTTTTCTCTTCTCTTAGAATATTATTAATTCAACCCTGCAAATTCATATATTTACCATCCATACCAATTAAAGCAGTCCATGCATTTTATGTTAAATTATGTATTCAATATATTACATAATATATGTTCAATTTATTTGTAAGTCATAATATATTTAAGGCATTTTATATTACACCCGGTCTTCGTACAGCAGCCGCTATATTTATTCGTATATTTTTTAACATATTTTTTTTATTCATTTACTTATCAAATAGTTATATATAATTGATAGATTCATTTATTTATTGTATTTACATATATTATATATTTATTATTTAGAACAATTAACCTACTGTATATATGGTTAATATTATAAGTAGTCCCGCATTTCTAAGAATAGTAAGAATACAATACGTGTATCAAATAATATATTGTATCGATGGAGTATCGATCTCAATTTTTTTATTGCAGAAATGGATAGAGGGTGCAAAGCTATGCCACCCTGATTTTTTCAGATTTTTTAGAGCCCGGGAACTATTTTTAAAAAATTAATGAAAGTACAGAGAAAGTGACGCCTCTCTTCTCTTAATACAAGAATAGAACCTAAGGGGCTTGGATTCAAAACCGTCCTCGACAAAACTTTTTAGCAATACTTTCCGGGCTTTAAGGGTAAGATATCGCCACCAATGTTAAAAAAAAAATCCTCTCGATCAAAAAATTTTAAAATCTTCTCCTCTAAACCCCCTATCAGTAGCTAAAATATCAGGTATACAAATACGATCTAGTTTTTGAGTTATGACGAATTTTTAAAATTGACTAATTTAATTTTGGAGTTCCATTTCTGCATGTTAAAGTATATAGTCAACTTTAAAAATTCATAAATCAAAAACTAGATCGTATTATAGGGGGTGTAGAGGAGAAAATTTTAATTTTTTTTTATTTTTCAGAATTTTTGTGAGTTTTTTTTTAACATGAGTGTTGTTATTTTACCCTTTTAAACAGTCCATTTTATATTAATATATCACATATGGCATAATAATATATTTATATAATTTATTTGTAAGTCGATCATAATATTATATATTATTATTATATACATTTCATATTATACACAGTCTTCGTAAGGCGCGGATCGACTAGCACTAAATTTCGGGAGGGGGCTATCTCCATAATAAGGCTAATGTTAAGGAAAAAATTGAGAGTGGAGAAAATGCCTATAGTGCCCATGTTAAATTCAAAATTTCGGGAGGGGCTGCAGCCCTCCCGGCTACCCCCCTGCATGGATCCGCGCCTGGTCTTCGTATACAGCTACAGCCGCTATATTTATTCGTATATATTTTTATTCATTCACTCATTAATTTTTTAAATTGATATATCACAAATATTCAATTGATTTAATTGTAAGTTATATAAAATAATAGGCCTTTTTTTTAAGAGCATTTACAGCTCGCGGTGGGGTAATGGTAGGGATAATTAAGGTAGGGAAAGGATGGTGGCCACGGTCTATTACGCGTCCCATGCAGCATTCGCTGAGGTGAGACTGAGAAAACCGTGGAAAACCTCAGTAAGGACAAACACCTACGTTTTTTCAATTTTACCAGGTCTTCGTACAGCAGCCGCGCTATATTAATTTATTCGTATATATTTTTATTCATTCACTTATTGAATTATTATATATAATTGATAGATTAATTTATTTATTATTTTACAATATATTTATTATATCCTTCATAGAACAACATACTGTATGGTTATTATTATAGGTATATAGTCCCATATTGCCATATAATGCGTATTTATATCAATTGACAAATTATTATTAGTTACGCAGGGATACATTGATACATTCCTATACGAGCTTGAAGCTCGAGGTGGTGTAATCGGTGTATTATAGGAAAAAGGGAGGGAAAGGATGGGGGCCACTGCGCCTGCAGCATATATTATGGGTTAACATGTCCTAGCATTCATGAAGTGAACGAGATGAGGATTGAGGAAACCGTCAGAACGGACACCTCGCTACTTTTTATCATTGTGGACTTACTAATTAATTATTACAGAGCTAGCTAGTGAAGTAATATATAAAACTCAATTTTAAATTTATATCACACGCATGAACTCTCTACCATATCCCACACGACGATTTTTGCGTCTCGTAATAATCCTGCAATTAAAATAATTCGTGAACACTGCAGCAGGCAAAGAAATTATCATCTACCTGCCTATTCATTTTATATTAGCAAAATTTTGCTAGGAAACGAATTATCTTCAATTTTTGTCGAAAAAAACACGCAAAATCTTAATGTTTACATCGTCAGCTGATTGATGCGGCGAATGCGCAGTGACGTCACGCGCCGAGACTTTTGGCTTCGTTTTTCAGACCTAAAATTTTAACACGGCGTACGCCGAATCTATGCGACTTTTTCTTGCGACTTCCAAAAAGCTCGTAGTTTAGGCTTTAAGAGTCATCAAATTTGATTTAAAAAACAGAAAAACAAACTGAAACTCACGTCCAACTAATTGTTAAAACATTTTCTATCATAATAACGCAATTTGCATTTAAATATGTCGTGACGTAAGAGAATTCCCCGTCGTCTATAATTATAATATTAAGAACATTGTTTAGTTAAATTTAAAATTTCGTACAATATTTTAATTCGAACTATGAAGATAGTGTGTTTTTTTATGCATAGTTGATACGTGTATAGTGCATGTATACTGTATAATACGCAATGTGGAGTACTGTGGAATATTTCTCATTATATCCACGTGTTCACGTTCCCGATGTTGCAGCGGCCAGCAGTGTTACGGCGGAGGCAAGCATAGAGCAGGCATGCAGAGGCAACAGCTAGCCAGTGTGGCGCTAACACAAACGGAATATTTAATACTTGCTTTAGCTAGAGAGAGAAAGAGAGGAGAGAGGCGTGTACAGTACATGGAAGAGAGTTTGTGCAGTTGCTACTGCCAATATGGCGACTAGACGCAACCACGCCTTGAAACATGTTGGTGATGATGACACAACTATAAGAAAGAGTCCTCAGCTCAACTGATCACAAAGTTGATTTCTCCTGTATATGTTGTATGTGTCGCAATAATAATATTAATAATGTCATGCACTGCATATATGTACGCATGTATTATTTTGTCATGCAGCTAGATTATTCTTATGTATTTTCTGTTCAGGAATGCATGTGTATGTCTCGTTTTACTTTTTTCTTTAAGGATTAATTTGAATTATTATTATTATAGGCACAGCCACTTTTAGTGTTATGGTGCTTTATTTGGCGCTGTTGCCTGTTATCCCTTCCTAAATAGCATTATTATACTGTATAAATAACAATTTGCGCATATCTATTTGTATTGGGTGAAATAATAAATAAAATCAAACAAATAAATAAATAAATAAATAAGATTACAATGGTAAACTTTGACCTGCCGAGTTGGTCGCCATGTTCTAACTGGAGGATATTCGCATGCTGAAGATCAGCGGATTTTAACACCATCGCGCAACGTTTCTGCGCAGATTTCCCTCTCCAAAATCAGAACTTAAGTACCGCAAATTTTTTTAGTCTCTTCAACTGAGCTAGGGTTGCAAATAATATGTTAAGGGTAAGGTAACACGAACAATCGATTGTTGATAGTCCCATTTGATTAACATGTAAACCTTGGCAACCTCGTGTTAATTCTGAATTTTTTTTGAGAGACAGTCCTTGGCACCAAAAAAATGTGGAAAAAATTACAAAACAATCGGATGATCCAATTTTTTTAAATTTATTCTTTAAATTTTCAGCATAGGGATAGGGCTTTCCCATGGAGACCTAAACTAAGAAATTAATTTAAAAAAATTGGATCGACCGATTGTTTTGAAATTTTTTCCACATTTTTTTGGTGCCAAGAACTGTCTCTCAAAAAAAAAATCAGAATTATTATGAGGTTGCCAAGGTTTACATGTTAATCAAATGGAACTACCAACAATCGATTGTTCGTGTTATCTTACCCTTTATACTGGCAAATGGGAAAGGTTAGTGACAATACGTGATTTTAAATTCGGAAACAGAACTTGTCTAAAGAAATAACAATTCGCGATCGAAAAATTTAGGATCTTACGTGGGCGCAATCTTTTTTTGTAAGTAAATAGTAGGACAAAGGTTGGTGACGTCAAGGTCACAGCTTACCATTTCATTTATCTCAGTTGATTGAGAATCGTCCGTCAACAAAACCCGAAGGGGACTTTGAACTCGCCATCAATAGATGGCTAGATGGCATGCACATTTTGAAGTGGATCTCTCTTTATTAATAGTTTTGTGAAAAGTAAAATAGAAGTTTAACATGGAACCTTATGGACGGAAACCGGAAATGGACCTGTTATGAGGAAACCGCCCTCTTGAATTTGCTCAGACCATCAATCAGCTATTATCTTTTAGAAGATTCTCGTATTTTTTAAATTTATTTCATTCGATTCCTATTTTCTTATATATATAATGACTCCGAATATAAGTAGCTGAGATAAATTGGTAACAGAAATACACTGAAAATGAAGTCAAACGTTAAAAATTTGACTAAATTTGAAAAGTTTGACTTCATTTTCAGTGTATTTCTGTTACCAATTTATCTCAGCTACTTATATTCGGAGTCATTATATATATAAGAAAATAGGAATCGAATGAAATAAATTTAAAAAATACGAGAATCTTCTAAAAGATAATAGCTGATTGATGGTCTGAGCAAATTCAAGAGGGCGGTTATATATATATATATATATATATATATATATACATAATACACATCTAACACTTTTAGAACATTGACTACTGAATTTTGCTAAGTACACTAACGCTAACGGAGACTTACAATGGCTCAATGACTGCGAAATCTGCAATCAATTCAATTCACATGAAGGTATTTAATACGTATCCGTTGACGACGCCTCATAAAAATAACATTATCCGTTGTCAACGGATACATGTAAATGTAGTGAATTTAGAATGAGAAGAATCTGTACAGAAAACATAAGAAGCTAAGGTTCATTGGTTCATCTGATGATTCTCATTTTCAATAGACCAACTTAAAATAAATTATAAAAGTCAATAATATAATGTAAGGATATAAGAAAAAATATCAGATTTTTCCAAATTTCCTGAGGACTGAAAATAATTTATAATATTCCGACGTACGCAATTTTTAGGAGCAAGTACTTGACTTATTTTTCCAATGCTAATATAGCGCTAATTTCTCATATAGGTATGTACTGTACGGTACATTGAAGTGATAAAATTCTTAGTCTATACTCGCAACAAAGCTCAGTACGACTTTTTCATTGTTAACCATGCATGTATTTATTTCATTCCCTGTTCAATGAGGAAAGTAAATTTAATTCATCTAGATGCAAAATAATTTAAGTGACCTCTAAAAACAACAACAACAATAATAATAATATTTAATTAACTTCTGGCATGCAATATTTAAATCGTAATTAAAATGTATGATCTAAATAATGTTTTGTAAATTCATATCTCGGTCGACGGGTCGCGTTTTTGATAATTAATCGTTGGTTTCACCGCAGGATACCGCATCAACGTGATAATTGTACTCTAATAATAGTATAATAAAATATAGCAGACGAACGGAGAAGCAGGCAGCAAAAACGAGCAGTCAAGGTGTTGACACTGCGCTAGCTGTGAGTATAGTGAACTTTATTTTATATTCTCGCTGGAAGTAGCCGTAAGTGAGAGGTTTTTCTGGCCTTCCTATGCATGTCTGAGTTTTGCGATTTTGCGAACAAATCTTACAAATCTGTCTCCAAAAGTTGAAAATATATTTACAAGCATGAAGGTCAGAAACCTCTCACTTCCGGGTAGTTCCGACGGGAATATCAAATTAATGTGATTGTAGCTGCTGCTGTAAGTGTTGCTTGGTCCCCTCCCCCCTCGGGCGTGAGCCTGCACGCGATGCATATAGCGTGATGCTTATTTAGTTAGTTACACCTGATCGCAGCAAAACTGAGACAAGCCTGACCGCACCAGCATTATCAATCAGCAGCTATTATAATTGCACTGCCACAGTGCGGTCCACGTGTTGACACAATCTGCATGAGGAGCACGCGATGCTAATATATACTATTGCTGCGTGATTTTTCACGTGCATGCGTATGTCCATTGAAACTAGCTTATAAATAATATTAATGTTACTTTTATAATTATTATAATAACTATAATAATGAATCTATGAATGATATAATAATACCTTTTATATATATATTATTATGAAGAGGTGCTGAGGCATGTAAAAATTTAATTTTTTACAATATACATATTAGCAAGATTTAAAACAAACAAACAAGCAAACGATAAATAAATAATAAATAATGAGTTTAAAGGGTTGGTATTTTTTCTTGACAACATAACATTATATCCTACAAAGATGTTCAGGAGCAATGGTATCACTGTGATAACCACTACTGCCACTGTCAGTTGGAGCACGAAAAACTGACATACGATTGGGGGGGGGGGGGGGGGGCGAGATTCTGTCATGCCAGGCATGCCAGGTGCGTCCTATCCAAGCAGCCTGTCAGTATCATGAAATAATAATCATAGTAATAAGCAAATCAACACAAACGCATGCAGTGGCGACTTAAGCTAATAATATAATTTAATATAATTTTATTATACTATATTTTAGATTATAACACTATTATATGATTGTATATAATTAATATGGCTCATAATTGCATGGCTTTTTAAAATTGTGAACTGACAAGTGAGCCTCATGCCCGAGGAATATATAGGTGTGACCATATCTTTTACTTTATAAAAGTGGTAATATGGTTTCGCATGTTGATCATTGAGCTCAAATTATTTCTACCTTGACAATCTTGACATTGATAATAATGTATATACTGAATACCTGTGGTATTGAAGTAAAAACACTAAATTTCTTTCATGTATGACCGATAATATTTGTTATAATTGTTATAAATATATATAATATGTTGTGTGCATTAAATATTAAATTTGTTCCTATCCATGCATGGTTACATATTATGATCGAGCACATTTACCAATTATTATATTGCTGTCACCATCAACGAGCGATATATCAATAATATTTATGACAGCCTATATTGACAACGTGTTCGTGGAAGGGGGGTAGATGATGGCAGTTATTGAGAGATTGCCAATAACACCATGTAGCTGTATATAATAGAGGGTTGGAGGCATAACTTTTGCCGATATTTTCACGCTGACTGCTGATTTGTGTGCCCTTGTAAAGAAGGATGGTTGGTTGCCTCTGAGGGGATGCCTGCATTGTTGACAAAATATTACCTGCCCAAGCTGTAAAAGTCATCCATCCCTCCTGTGATATATAATATACATACCTTTTACAATGCTGTTGTCATAAACCGGTAAACCTTGAATATACGGGAAGGATGCAAGTCTGTACTGTAAATATGACTCACGGTACATAGTGAAAACGCATGTCATAAATTTACTTGAAAGTACATTACGAAGAGAAGGGAACAAAAAATAATAAATAATAATATTGAGTTGTTAATAAGGAAATGTGAAATGTGGTTTACTTAGTTGTATATAATAACACTATCATATAATAATAATTATATTATTTTGCTGATAGTGACTTTTTTTATGTTGCGTCGTTTTTAAATTTCGCATTGTAAAACATTTTATTGGTTTAAAAGGCGCATATTTGATGAGTGTTATGGTTTACAAACTGACCCTTGAACTTTTATTCAAGTACAATTTTCCATTATAAAATAGTTATTACAAGTTTTAAATGCTGAAAATATTAGAAACCTTCTACTTGTAATACAACTGTGCTACGTTACTTGTATCTCGTATTACGTACTCCAGCTGCTTTATTCTCTACATTGCTGTTGTCTGCCATCAAGTTCTGTACACAGGGTAATTCAGCTGGAGAGTATCATGCAGGCAGCGAGTGCGATGGAAGTGACTTGCAAGGAGCATACATGCTGCGCCTGGCGTACGTCTCGTAATTTATGAATATTAGCGTCCGCGAATGACGCCGCTCATAAATCAAAGCCAAAGACGAGCAATGAACGGCTGCCGCAGTGGCCGCAGCCATATAATACATTTATATATGTATTATATGTGCCGCAGCGCAGCGAAGCAGCAAGACGACGCAAGCGGCAAGCCAAGTTGCCAAGACTAAGTGCAGGCAGGCAGTAGGCAGGCCATTGAATTATTCAACTAAACACCTATGCACCTGCACCGTATTCAACCTGCACTCAAATTTGGAGACATTTGAACCGCAATATTTTGACGGAAAACTATAGTTAATGGAGTAAATAGTTACATTAAATAATTATCCGTGCATAATTTTGCTTTATTTTGGTTTGTAATTATTTTACAAATATTATAGCATCACCCTGTTAAGGCCGTAATTGGAGCTATTTAAACATATTTCTGTGATGTTTTATTAAAATGTCGTGAATGTTACGCAACTAAATCAGTATAATAACAATGAGGCTTGGAGTGGCGATAATTACATTAATAATATAAGGTGGGATTCAGGGAAAACTTATCCGCGACTTAAGCCAGCGGATAACTTGTCCGCGCTCTGGTCTGGCTAACCTAGGTACTATAGCCTCGCGGACAAGTATAGGCCTGGACAAGCGTTTGGATAAGTCGGTCTAAACAAGTCATTTACATGTTGGCTAATGTCTCGTGGACATCTCTCCCAACTGGATATATTTTTTAATTAGGATGCCATCTTGGATATATACGTCTTAAATATGGAGGTAATTGGTATATTTATGGTGATTTATTGATAATAATTTATTAAGGCAGATTCACATGGCGATTTCCAGCCTGCGACGCGTAGCGAATAATGCACACTTGCTGTAACATCCATTGGCGGCCATATTTGCCGATTAAAAAAAAGAGCATCGTAATATAACGCGATATTCGCCACCGCAATGGCGAATTCGCTTCCGCATAGGATTTCACAGCTTGTGTGACAAAATTGCGTCGCATCGCCGTTGTCGCCATCTGAATCCGCCTAAGCAATTGTGCTCAAATCTGGTTTAATATCAATTGTTATACGGTATGCGTCAGTATTTATACACTTCGCGAGATAGTCAAAGTTACACACCCTCCACGCAAACCATCCCTACGAGTCTTCATAATTATCCTGTTTAGGTCCGAAAATGTAAAAGTCGTAATAATTAGTGGAGCATTCTTGCAGAAATTTTAAATCAGTTGAGTCCAACTTTAGATTTCAATCTACAGTATCTAGGTATCTTATACACTAACCAGTAAGATCACAATTTCCATACTTCTTATTTGTAATCCAGAATTAAAAGAGTAGCTCTTTCAAGCTTTTTATTTATTTATTTATTTATTTATTTATTTATTTATTTATTTATTTATTTATTTATTTATTTATTTATTTATTTATTTATTTATTTATTTATTTGTTTGTTTATTTGTTTATTTATCATTTTTATTTAATCATTTGAACTTTTTCAATGTTAGTTAGAGGTAAGATGCCAGGTAGGAGTTCCATACAAGAGACGTGACCTCACTAATAAGGATAAGTACAAGGCTCTTTTTGCAACTGGCCTCCCACCCCTGAAACTACGAGAAAGCATACTCAGGGTCTTCATTGCTTTATTTTACGTACATTTTTCAGTTTGTACATTCCACTTTAAGGGTAAGCTAACACGGATCAGCTGATCGACGTAGTCCCATTTGATTAACATGTAAACCTTAGCAAATTCGCAAACATTCTGAAATTTTTTTGAGATACAGATTTTAGTACCTGAAAAACACAGAAAAAAAAATTCAAAACAATAATTATTCGAGCAGATTTTTTTCAATTAATTAATTAATTTGTTAAATTTTCAGCATAGAGCTTTCTCATGGAGAGCCAAATTAAAAACGTAAATTAAAAAAAAAAAAAAAAAATTGTCTTGAATAATTGTTTTGAACTTTTTTCTGTGGCTTATAGGTATTAAAATCTGTCTCAAAAAGATTTCAGAATGCTTGTGACGTTGCTAAGGTTTACATGTTAAACAAATGGGACTACGTCGATCAGCTGATCCGTGTTAGCTTACCCTTAAGTCTTCAGATACAGTAATACCCAAAAATTTTAATTTTGTATCTTGAGGAATGAGAATGCAATTAACCGAATATGACACAACATTAGGATCAAGAGATCTATTATAGTCAAGCGAATACATGACATACTTCAGTGCAGTAATAATTCCAAGTTGTTACATAATAGTTGTATATGGATATATGATGGAATGTAATATATATTTTTTATTTTTAAATCAAACTCTATTGGGTACTTTTAATATGTAATATATAAAGTAGGGATAAAGGTTCACCTGAAGGATAATTTTAATAAAATTTGTTTAATTTTTCAGATGATACAAAATAAAACTCATAATACAATGGGGAAGTAAACTATATATGAAAGAAATTGATCATATGTTCGGATATGTTGTCATTTGTGTTACGTTTTTACGATGATATTTTGAATTTTGATTGAAGATCGCAGCGTGAAATCTTATTTTGTAATTTTAAATGCACGCTCGATAAGAAAATAACTTCATGCATGGATATAGGCAACAACCCGCTTGCGTTTTAATTATTTCATTTTCCAGTATGTATACAAACGCACGAGGGTACCTGGAGACTGTATATATGAAACAAAGATAAATACGGGCCTTGTGTGTATGCATACAGGAAAATGACGTCATAGAGTGGAGTGGGTTGCCGATGTATATATAGGCTTTTCATTTTATTTTAAAATATTTTTCTCACTGATCGTTAAAAAAGTGCTAAAAATCATTAAATCACCAAAGAAACTTAAAACAAATGACGTTGTAATTAGTTCAGTGGGAGTGAGCTTAATATATTAAATTTAGTGTTTTTTGAAAATTTGTACAGTACACTTTCCCATTGACGATTGAGTTCGTGATTACGTCCTTTTCAACTCAAAACTCGTACTTTTATGTAACCATGCATACACAAATGAACCATGATAACTTGTCTTCTGACTGTATTCACCTGAAATTAAAACAAGGATGAATTGTTGCAACTTATGGCCATTGCCTCATTGGAAAATATTTACCAAAAATACTTTATCAATTTCGTATTCTTTATGGTTTTATAGAAAACTACAGCATCTTGTTCTGTTAATCATAAAGTTCTTGCAATGTTTTAATGTTTTTTTCTTCTGATCTAGGTAAGTTGGTGTCACTCGACGTTATGCCCACAGTTTGTTCTCCCGTACCAAACGGTAAGCGAGTACGACTTATTTAAAATTTTAATATAATACACAAGCCCATTCATTATTTAATTTAATAAGAATGCTATAACCGCCTGGCAGGTATATAGACTCCGTTGTACACTTCATTTACCGTGTCCAGAATGTGTCTTTAAATCATTTTTCCCCTGCTATAATGTAAGATCAAATTTTTCAATTTTTATTTTTTTTTTAAATTAAGTTTTATAAAATGAAGCAGAGACAGAATTTTAAAATATTCTTGTGAACTCTCCAAATTTTGAATTAACGCCGTATTATTTGCAGTTTGCCTGCATGTATGGTGAATGTCAGCCGTCATACATGTGTTGTCAATACAGGTAGGCAGGCACAACAATCAGTGTCTGTATATAATTATGTATAAAAGAAGTAGCGGGCGGGCATGCCGGACCGCTCCCTGCTTGCTTGGACGCACTTGGCACCTCCATTTACTGGCAAACTGAAGAATATTTACGCCTCGATTGGAACATTTCCATGAATCCCGATGGCGACAACTTAAACTTATGGTGTGTTCTCTGATGATTTTCAATTGAGCTAGGAATGTGTACACAATGGACAACCTGCATGAAATTTTTTATTGCAAATTTAGAAAGAGGACCTCGAGTTAAATAGTGCCAACCTTTTTACACTTTTTTGAACCCTCTGACACCTTCAAAATCAAGGGAAAAGATGCTGTGACGTCATAGATACGCAACGTCTTTATACAGTATATGCTTGCGAGTTTAATAGTTCTTTGCGTGACTGTGACGTCATAGCGCCTTAATCCTCGATTTCGAAGGTGCCAGAGGATTTAAAAAAAAATCTGAAAAAATTGGCACTATGCAAAACTATAATAATAGCAATGTCTAAATTTGCAATAAAAGATGTCATGTAGCTTGTCCATTGTTGGTAGTAAAAGACTTTAAAAAAAAGTTATTGGAAATTAAACGTAATATTTACTGCGTCCTGCAAGGTGATCAAATGCAATCGTTAGTTTGACAGAGAATGTGCCCTGTATTATTCAAAATTTAAGATGTATCATTATTTATAACAATTATAACCAACATTGATATTCAAGTAAACCTTTGGATTCTTATATTTACATGTAATTTAAAAAATTGTTTGGTATCGTATGATCAATGACAAATTTAATTCCAACATTTGTGAGGCAGTACATAACGTTATAATTGAATGAGTATAAAAATTATGATGGGAATGTATGACATGTGTGCTTGCATATACCTATACATAAATCAGCGTTGTCCATGATTTGCCAAACCCTTGTTTATAATATGTAAATACATCTTGTTGCTTTATATAATAGTTAGATTAGAAATTAACAGTAAAACAAAACGCAGAATTAACAAATTTTAAACATATTATATATTTATAAAATTTATTATTTTATTGCATAAAGAAAACAGTTTCCTTGCAATTAACAGAGCTCTTTAATGATCTAATGATTTCAAATACAATATTTATTTTATTTATTCATTCATTTATTTACTAATTTTTTTGATTATCTTCTTAATTTTTCAACAAAATTGTATCGATAAACATCGTGAAGAAGCAAACAAGGTATGCAGATTAAAGTGTGTTTGCCGGTCTTTCCTTCATATTCTGTCTGACACTAATTTAATTTGACGTCTACGTTATAATATTATTCTATATTATACTGTTGTGTCGGCTGGTCTGATACAGTGTGTGAGGTACATTGCAGTGATGGCATTCATGACCACCTAGTTGACCTGACACTTTCAATGCCTTTATCACTCAATCGTACGGTTGTCGTTGGTCACATAAAATATGCATAATGTAAGCAGCGAAACACCTGGAGACACCTTTGTATTAATAGAACCAGCATGCGTTTGATCAATGAAATCGCAAGTTAATGATAAATTTATAAAAGTTGAATGTGAATTAAATTAATATTATATTTATCCAGTTCTGCGCTGTACGGTTATATTAAAATTGGTATTGAAGCTATGTATTATACCATTGTATTGTGTCAATTTTTGAAGTTTTCTTTTATCTTTCTTCCATTTTGTTTTTTTCTTTTGACCTCTTCCTGACTCCGCATTTAAACTTTTCGATTTAATGGGTATAATTAATGGATAGCAAATTCATAATTATATTATATAATGTGCACGATAATACGTGCCAATTTGATAGATATTATCAATATAAATATTATAAATTTAAAATTAGGTAGTTATGCGTATCGTGGTGGTTGATCACATTGTGCGTATGGGCATTTGCCTTTTTCAATCCATCATTTAGGTTATTAATTTTAATTTATTTTATTATTTTTTTTGGGGGTTCCTCCCATTAAACAACTATTATTATTATTATTGTAATGATATGTTGGATTTATAATGTTAACATTATAAAAATATTATTACATTACATTATTACATTATTATATAAAAAAAGTAGAATTAAAGTAAGATATTAATTGCAATTATTCTGCGTTCTCTCACTAATATAAATTTGCTTATCCTGCGCAATTGAAAACAGCCTTTGTATATGCATTGCAGGGCAGAGAGTGACTGAATGTAAGCAGTCAATGCTTCCATATAATGACGTAACGAGAAGGGCGCCGAGGTTATCAATAAAAACTGTCAGCATTAAATATATAATAAGTGTATTACACAGACTTGAAATGCAGTACGGTCTAAAAAGAAATTATAATATACGTGCATGGAGAAATGGTGTATTAATGTCGCAAATCATATAGAACGTGTTTTGGATTAATATCAGTTATCAGTTAATCCACAGTTATCATTCGGAATTGTTCCTTTTGATTTTAATAAGACTTCCACGATGCGTTAACCATCTTGAAATCAAAAGTGGCTTGCATTTTTTTATGGTTATCTGTTTGAACCAGTTTTGAGAGAAATTGCAGAATTATACCTAAAATAGAACGCCAGTAGAAGGGTTGTCAACTTTTGTTTAAATTTCGGATGGAGGTAGCAGCTGGTACTTAATTAATTCCGTAATAAATTATTCGATAAATATAATGTACTGTACATATGAAGCTCTATATAGACCCAATGCGTTCACGTTGGTTGTGTAGCATGAATATGTTTACCATGGACGCAAACTAATAAATGTACAAAAATAATTCAATGATAAACCTTCTAATATATAATACACCTTGATGCGGAAATTATATATCATCATCACAATAGCAAAGAGGCCACTGTGTTGTGTACCTTGCTAACTCTCAAACACAGAAGATAGGGCGAATCGAGCGGTGGGCGACGTGCATGCAACGCATATCACTGCTTGCCTTACATCCATCACGACGGTGCATCCTCCTGTCGTCACCTCCCTGCGTGTGCGTGCGTTGTGCTGAGCTGCGGAGAGTGCAGACAGCTAGTAGCACCCCGCCCGCCCATTCATTCTTGCCACACCCATCAGCCTGTCTGGCTGTCCATGGACCATATCAGAAAAAGTGGGAGGTGTAGCGAAGTGCGCTTGACCGGGTCTCATCAGATCACCGAAGGCAAGCAACACCGAGCGTGGTTAATAGTTGGATGTGTCAACAATCACGTTTCCCACCCAGGGGTAAATCGTTGCGCTTTTGCACCATGCGGTTCCCCGGGCTTTGGACCATTGCTCTTCGGGTTCATTGACAAAAGCTGTAGCGCCCATCCTGGCTGAGGTTTCCACGTTTTCTTCAGTCACAGGATGGAAAGCAAGGCCATGGCTTCCCCCTTTCCGGAAGAGGAAACGCTCAAGTTAGGGATTCGGAAGATTCGGGGTTTCAATCTTAGTGAGTAGTTAGTAAGTAAAAGTACCCAATTAGCGTTTGATAAAAAAATAAAAAAAAAAAAAAAACTCGCTAAAAGGTGCATGGAAATGCTGCCTATATATTCAACTGCACGATATATTATATTATATTATAATCTATTCTATTCAGCAAATCATTAGTGAAATATGAGACATAAACGGAATATTAAAATTCTAATTAATTGTTGACAACCTGATTTTTATTGCCTGTTTGGATAGTGAACCTCGAGAGTTATGCATTGCAACTGCATGTTGTTTTTTTTTTTTTTTCTTTAATCTCGGATCTAACGGCTTCAAAATCACTGTGACGTCATAGTCATGCAACGTCTTCCCCTACGCTTGCATGATGAATGATAAATTACATAACAGAACTATCAAGTCAGCGTCTTTCCCTTCTATTTTAAGGATGTAATTAAATTAGAGGGTTAAAGAAAATCTGAAACAAGTTGGCACTACATTATTAAAACCATTGAAAGTCCTCTATCCAAATATGCATGCAATAAGGAACATGTTATTATAGTTGTACGTTAAAAATGAGAATCTGACGATGAAAATGAAACCGCGCGGGCTTACTAAGTTATGCAATTTTCTTCACTGCATTTATTTATTTATGAATAATCAAATTTTTTGTGTCACCCCTGTTTACCTTATTTATATGTTGCCATTAATTGTGTACTTAAATATTTTTTATTTTGAATACAGATTATAAATATCGTAGTTTAAAGTGTCGTCCAGTGTACGACGACGCTGTGAGCTTCCAGCACAGCAGTAGTGTGACATAAAGGTTGGCTGGCAGTCTGGCTGGTCTGGCTGCATGGCCAGTGTGTTTCAAGAGGAGCAGAGAGACTGTCTCCTATTGTTTCAACCTACACAATGCAGCAGCAAGCGAGTAAGCAAGAGAGTGGCGAATGAGTGAGTCCTTCAGACCCCTGCAGTAGCAAGCAACGAGCAAGCAGGCAGATTCAATACATAGCTAGCTGACGGCCATGCGGCCACTACACGTAACAGAAGCCACCAGACACTTCACTACCCACAATCATGTTACCATGCAATGTGAGGCACCTAATTGTAAAATATAAGTGATATTTACAGACTTGTGCAAGGGAATTGCCTTGATAGCTAATAAAAGAAAATTTCCTCCTTCCTACTAAAAATAATAAAATTATAAGGACAAGAGACCAGTCAGATAAGTATTACGAATTGGGAAAAAAAAGCAGTATGTTTAGTACAGCAAAAATCATTTTTCTCGTTTGAATAATTAATTATTTTAAATTAAATTAAAATGTTAATGCGTTGCCTTAAAAGAGGGTCTTATTAAAAATTAATTTAATTTGAATTAAATTTGATTTAATTTTGCGAATTTGCAACGACAAGGTATGGAATTTTTATGAAGCCAAGAAGAGAGGTGCGGGTGGCTTGAAGCGTAATTCAGCTCATTGAAGCGTTTTTCTGATACCAAATAGTCTGTCGGAAAAAAATAACTAAGAGTTATATAGGAGGAGGCGAAGAGAGCTGAATCGATTTTCGTAACGATGACGGTGAAAATGCGATTACCGTGAAAATTCGATCAGGAACTCAATCGAGAGAACTGGAAGAAGGGGGATCATGCTTGCTTCCTCAATATCAAATTATAGAGAAACTGAATTAAAAAAAAAAAAAATCTAAAAGGGTGCGAGAATGATAGCGATTTTTGCCATGAAAATTTTGCCTACGTAAGTAAGAAATCAAAATTAAGTAAGTTGATTAGTATCAAGCATATTTCAGAAGTTAATAATTTTAAAAAGCAAGTAAATAATAGAAGCTTCAAGTGTTCCCCGGCGAGACAATTTTCTAAGCCACCCATGTTAGAAAATTTGAATATTTTCTCACTTAACTATTAAAGCAATCAATTTGAAAACATATTCTATCCCCCCACCCCTCCCACCCCCATTTAGCGATCTTCTGATAATGAATTAAGAACTCATATTTTTCCCTATTTTTATTTATATTTACATATATATTTATATATAAATATATATAAATATATATATTTATATATTTATATTATATTTATATATTTATTTTATTTATTTTAAATAAATAAAATAAATATTTAATGTTATTTATGCTTTTATATGTATTTATGTATGTATATATATATATATATATATATATATATATATATATATATATATATATATATATATATATATATATATATATATACACACACATATATATACACACATATATAATATATATACTCAATGTTATACCTTTTAAAGCAGTCACACAGAAGATTTCCTGTATAAACGTGGATGCTGGGCTATGTGTATTTAGGGGGAACGCGAGAGACCTACAAAAGCATTGGTTGGACATGGAAGCCGCAGCTGTTACACTGTTGTTATCAGTGCGAGGAGCGAGCAAGCGACCAAGCAAGCCACGTTATCTATCAGTACGAAGCTAGAGCGTTGATAACACTTGAAGACTTGACAGGTCATCAAACATTAGCTAGACCTGCGGTGAGTGAGCGATCGAGATCACCCACCCACCCTCCCTCCCTGTACTCCACTGCCAGCAATCCTTGTTATGCATGCAGCCTGTATATAGCGGGGTTCAATTGCATGCATGGCATCACCTGTCTATACTACATTGCACTCAAACTTACCGTGCCATGCGTTCCATCTCATTCTCCTCAACTAAGAGTCCTTCGCTCCCCTCCCACGTGTTTGCTATGTAGTTCGGCACATATGTAAGATGAACCACATTTTTAGTTATTTTGTATGGGATGACGCCGAGAATCAAGGAAAGTATATCACGTTTAGGAACTCAACCTTGCTGCGCCTCTCTCCAGTCTCTAGATCACTCTTTGTGACATAAATCGAGGTGCATGATCACTGAAAGATTGTTAAATTGACCTAATACTTATGAAAAATATCAAGCAAGGTTTGATTTTCTACTAAATTTATTAATTATTTATTTGACAGCGGATGATATTTCATTCATAATAGAAATGTTTGACTACTGCCTGTCAAAAATTCAAAACTTTATTTGGTCATAAGCTTAAGGGTAAGATAACGCCACCAATGTTGCAAAAAAAAAAAAAAAAAAAAAAAAAAAAAAAAAAAAAAATCCTCCCACCCCTATCAGTAGCTAAAATATCAGGTATACAAATTCGATCTAGTTTTTGAGTTATGAATTTTTAAAGTTAACTAATTTAACATGGAAGTTCCATTTCTCCATGTTAAATTAGTCAACTTTAAAAATTCATAACTCAAAAACTAGATCGTATTTGCATACCTGATATTTTAGCTACTGATAGGGGGTAGGGGGTGTAGAGGAGAACATTTTAAATTTTTTTCATAATTTTCGTGTGAGGGATTTTTTTTTAACATTGGTGGCGTTATCTTATAGGCCAGTCAATATAGGTTTTGACCTCGGATAAATTCCGAAGTTTGTGATTTTTTCAGCATCGGTAGAACTCGATGCCTTGAGTAACATATCCAAAGCCCCCCAAAATCCCACCGGGGCTTTCGCCGCCATCTTGATGGAAAGTTATGCATATAGTACCCTCACTAATTTGCATATTGTGGCGGAACCGTGTTACATAGAAGCAATGTAAATACATATAATGATAGGCAGATATATTTGCTACAAGAAAATATAAAAATATATTTAATTTTAATTTCAATTAACCCTTAAATTAATTATTTTCTGAAAAGTTTGGTGTTAAAAAAAAGTTTAACGGTGAATTTCGTAGTCAATATATATAAATACAGAAATATTCTTCATTCAAAAGTTTAAGACAAAATTCTTGCAATTTCATAAATGCTGATAACTTTTCCTTAGCTTAAAAAATGAAGAAGATACGCGACTTCGTAGCGCAAGAAACATGCCAGTTGACCGCTCTGCCTGCCCGCCCAACACAATACAACACGCATAATACAGCGCGCGGGCACTGCAATGAATGCGCTCTCGCGGCTCTCAGTGGCTTGTTACCTTTATTTATTTATATATAACTACGTGTAAGGTGTTTTATAAAGTTGTAAATTTAGTTTTAACACTCTGCTTTTGCAAAAAAAAAAAATCAAATTAACATTAAACTTCTTATGACATTGATTATTCCATATACTTTTTATAATTATACTAATTTATATTACATATTTTTTAAGTAATTACCTGCAGCAGAAATTTAAGTGTTACCCCTTTGTCTCCTTACACGGTGTAAGGCACGGTAGAAAACAGGCAAACTTAATTAAATAGTTATTTTTGTGATGCTGCATTTGTGGATGATACTTAAATTTAAGTCTACTCTTATTTATTTTCAATTTTTTATATGACATGTACTGTATAATACCACTGTCCGTATAATATACATACATTTAATTAACAACATCAAATCCGATCCGATACATAATTTTTAAAAATATATAGGTAATAACAATCACAAGTTCAATGGAATATAATAATATTATATGGTTTATTATAAAGTTTATGTATTAACACTTAGAGATATCACAAATGCATATATGTGTTATTAGTTATTATATTATTATAATATATGCATTCTATATATATATATATATATATATATATATATATATATATATATATATATATATATATATATATATATAATTATATATTATATCAACATGTAATCAGTATGACTATTTTTGATATCAAGATTATTTACAATCGCTAGAATATAAATTTAATGTTGGGCCTTATAGTTCGGACAAAATTGAGTACTCCTTAATAGTTATTTAATAAAAGACGCTATTTAAGAAGTATGATACTCAATTTTGACCGAACTATTCAACTACGCTTTAATTATTCTTTTAAATGTAATAAATTTTGATTTCAAATATCGATGAGATACATGAAGATACATATAATATTTATTCATTGTATATTCAGCTTCTAGGGCTGAGGCTATTTTTATAAATTTAATAGCCATAGAATCTTACATAGTTTATGCCACGATAATGTTTTTTTTTTTTTTTTTTTTTTTAATATACATATAATATAAAAACGCATATAATGCATTCGTGACCCCTCTAAAACATTATAAATAATATATTATTACAAAACTTTAAATATATCCATTGAACTTGTGATTGTTTCTATCTATTTTTAAAAATAATAAGTGTTGGATCGGATATGATGATATTATATAAATGTATACGACAGTGGTATTATACATATAAAAATTCGAAAATAAGTAAGATTATACTTCAAATAAAGTACTGTATCATCAACACAGCACCAAAATATTCATGCTGACTGTTTTCCACTGTGCCTTACACATTGTAATTTATATAAATATATAATCATAATTATTTACTCATATGGGGGGTATGAGGAAGCAAAATTTTTATTGAAACATTATGTTATTTGTAAGCTAGCTGACATAAACAAACATTATAAATATAAAGAAGGAATATAATTATTTTTGTATATATATGCATGACTGACAAAAAGGGCAAAGAATTAAATTTACTGCACTTTACTTAAAAAAATGTATTACAATTTATATTGTATATACGTAATAATCAATGTCACGAGAAGTTAATAAAAAGCTTCAATGATTGATATTTAGCATAATTATTAAGAATATTGATACAAATAAATTTACAACTTAAGGGTAAGATAACACGAACAATCGATTGTTGTTAGTCTCATTTGATTAACATGTAAACCTTAGCAACCTCATAATGATTCTGAATTTTTTTTAGAGACAGTTCTTGGCATTAAAAAAATATGGAGAAAATTTTAAAACAATCGGACGATCCAATTTTTTTAAATTAATTTTTTAGTTTCGGTCTCCATGGGAAAGCCCTATACTGAAAATTTAAAAAATTCATTTAAAAAAATTGAATCGTCCGATTGTTTTGAAATTTACTCCATATTTTTTTAATGCCAAGAACTGTCTCTCAAAAAAAATTCAGAATCATTATGAGGTTGCTAAGGTTTACATGTTAATCAAATGGGACTAACAACAATCGATTGTTCGTGTTATCTTACCCTTAATGTAACCTATTTCCAATAGACGAATATTTTTTCTTGAACTTCACGATTTAAGGGGAAGGTAACGCGCCCAATGTTAAAAAATATCCCATGACACATGAAATTTTTTTAAAATGTTCTCCTCTACATTCCCTATAATATCAGTAGCTAAAATATCAGGTATACAAATTCGAGCTAGTTTTTTTTTTTTTTTTTTTAGTTATGAATTTTTAAAGTTGACTATACTTTAACATGGAAAAATCAAACTTCAATGTTAATCTAGTCAACTTCAAAAACTAGCTCGAATTTGTATACATGATATTTTAGCCACTGATATTATAGAGAATGTAGAGGAGAACATTTTAATTTTTTTTTTTCAATATTTTCATGTGTCATGCTGTATGTGGTATTTTTTTAACATTGGGCACGTTACCTCACCCTTAAGGGCTATTGTAGCTATTAACACACGTTGAACATATAATAATATATAAATATAATTTATATATGTAATAAATAATATATATAATAAATAATACATATTATATACAAAGATGACAAGCCACTGAGAACCGCGAGAGCGCATTCATTGCAGTGCCCGCGCGCTGTATTATAATGGCGTGTTGTATTGGGGCGGGCGGGCAGGCAGAGCGGTCAACTGGCATGTTTCTTGCGCTACGAAGTCGCGTATCTTCTTCATTTTTTAAGCTAAGGAAAAGTTATCAGCATTTATGAAATTGCAAGAATTTTGTCTTAAACTTTTGAATGAAGAATATTTCTGTATTTATATATATTGACTACGAAATTCACCGTTAAACTTTTTTTTAACACCAAACTTTTCAGAAAATAATTAATTTAAGGGTTAATTGAAATTAAAATTAAATATATTTTTATATTTTCTTGTAGCAAATATATCTGCCTATCATTACATGCATTTACATTGCTTCTATGTAACACGGTTTCGCCACAATATGCAAATTAGTGAGGGTACTATATGCATAACTTTCCATCAAGATGGCGGCGAAAGCCCCGGTGGGATTTTGGGGGGCTTTGGATATGTTACTCAGGGCATTGAGTTCTACCGATGCTGAAAAAATCACAAACTTCGGAATTTATCCGAGGTCAAGATAGGATTTTCACCTATATTGACTGGCCTATTACCCTTAACACTGCATGGAATGAACAACATTAGAATTACTTCATGTACATAGTGATCAAATTTAATTATAATCAACCAATTAAAACAAAACATTACAAGAGCACATACTGTACACAATTTTGAAGTATATCTAAGGGTATTAAAAGGAACTATAAACTTAATTCACCATCTCATTGAAGAACTAAGATTTTGTTATTGCAAAGGGCACAAATTATATTACTCCGATTTTTTTTTCAGCTTTTTTACAGGCCAGGAAGTTTTGCTAAAACGTTATTCAAAGTTCAGGTTTGAACCCACGCCCTTTTTAGGTCCTATTCTTTTATTAAGAAGTAATGTCATGTGTATTGACGCCTCTCGCTGTATCTACTAAAAATGTGAAAAAAAAATCAGAACAGCATGTAGTCGATTTACCGACTACCTCCTAATTTTTTCTGCTTTAATGTCAAAATCCATATTCTCTGAACTAAATACCCTCACCCCTTTTTTTCTTCAAATTATCTGAGGGGATAGAAAAACTAAAGTATTATTATAATTATTATTAGTGGTAAAAATAAAATCGTGACAAAAAACTATAGTACAGTCAGCTCACATTGTACGTATAATGGGTGTTAATAAATAGCAGAAGTTTGCAAAGCTCACCAGTGTGTGGGGGCGGTGGGGTGGAGCGTCGATGGAGGGGGGGGGGACACGTAGTTCACAGATCAAGTGTATATTATAGAAGTGTATATAGCAGTAGCAACTTAGATACGCTCATGCATGCATGCAGGCGTGTACAGCCTTCGAACATACTGGGGTCATGCAAATTGCAAGATCGCATGTCAAAAGGTCATCTGTCTTGGCTCTTATTGACCGCCCGTGTTGTGTGGCTACTATAGCGGGTGGTAGTGAGAAGGGAGCGCTTAACTAGCGTTATAGAGGCGCCACTTCACGCGTCAAGCAGCCCCATCAGTGGCAGCTCTCACTCTGTAATTTTGACAATAAAACTGGCCATTTTTTATTCGATGAGTACAAGTCACGCATACATTGGTATTAAACAAGGGGTGTTATTTTAGTTTTATATCTGCGAGAAACGTCCATAAATTTATCTCAATGGACTCGTCTGATGGAAAAAAAATATAATAACAAGCTTGCTTCATCATAATAATTATAGCTAAATTTAACGAAACAGTATTTGATTTTATGGTAATTGCCTGATTAAATTTTTATTTGTTTATTTATTTACTTTACAAACATGTACACAAACAATAAATAAATTATTTATTGTGTTTTAAAAATATGTTAAATTGTAAATTACGTTTCTCTTCTGTAAATAATTCAAATGCATACAGTACACACGGATGACACAGACTGTAATTCACTTTACCATACAGTCGTCGCAAATTTTGGCAATCGGGTATTTTTGAGCATTTATTTTGCTGCAAAATAAATACTCCCCAGTGGAGTTTTCTTACACACTACTACCCAGAGAGCTGACATTACACTGTACCATATAGAGACTAAAGAATAAAGTCTCCATGGCTGTACGTAAGATTTCTGCTATTACAGTTGATATTTAACTACGGATATACATGCTAATTTTTACTTCTTGTGACAGCTAAAACATAATTATAACAGAATGGTAACGACTATTACGATGAAGAGCATTGCCGTAAGGGTGGATTTTCATGAACGACAACGGCGATGCGACGCGATTTCAACATAAAAGCCGTGAAATCCTATGCGGCGAGCGAATTCGCCGGATATCGCGTTAATTACTATGCTCCTTTTCTTTTTATCGCCAAATATGACCGCAAATGGATGTTACAGCAAGTGCGCATTATTCAGGTCGCGTCGCAGGCTGGAAATCGCTCATGTAAATCCACTTAACGCGATTTCCCTCACCGCATAAGATTTTACAGCTTTTATCTCAATCGCGTCGTATCGCTGTTGCCGCTCATGAAAATCCACTTTTATGGACAACATACATGAAAAAATTTTATTGCAGAAATGAATAGAGGGCACCAAATTACGCTACTCTGAATTTTTTCAGATTTTGTTGAGAACCAGAACTGTTTTTAAATAATTATTGCAATTGCGGCCACGCCCCCTGGAGGCGTCAATAGGCGTCCAGTCTATCCTTTTTATTAAGGATTCAGGGGTGTCAACTGAAATCACAGGACTTTCAATAATTATTTAAAAATAGTTCCGGGTCTCAAAAAAATCTGAAAAAATTCAGAGTACCCTCTATTCATTTCTGCAACAAAATTTTTTCATGTGTTGTCCATTATGATGATCGATGATCGCCAAAAATGGCCATCAATGGATGTTACAGTGAGTGCGATTTTTCGTGTCGCTTTGAGGCTAGAAAGTAAATCCACCTTTAAAAACGTGTCTCGACTTCTTCAGCAATAATAATAAAAATAATATCAACCATTGGTTGTACTGCAAAGACAACAATTGTTCATGTTATGCTTTTGCATTACAACTTTTTCCTGGTTTCTATAATATGGTGTTTTTTTGTGTGTTTTGTATAAATATGAGGTTCTACTTTTGGCTTGTTTTTTTCATGAACCATTTTAAGAAATTGATCTTAAAAGAAAACTTATAGATGAATGCTAGTTTAAAAAATTGTTATTTTGCTTGAATGCAGTTAATAATAACTTATCATTAGAACTGGAAAGAGAACTGTGATTCAGATTTATTTATTTCACCCAACACGTTTATAAAAAATATATATTATATAAAGTTATAAAGATAAGACGAACGGAGCTTTCTGTTATCATACGATGTTCCGCCAGTAATATAAATGAGCTAACACCTTTTGCTCGAATAGTATTATAAATTATAACTTAATCAATTGCCTATATATCGATTTACAATTGCAGAGAAATAAGTAAAGAGCACTCATGAGCTAAGTTTTGTCTGTATTTTAGCAAACCGTTTTTTAGTTTTTTTTTTTTCCGCGTTGAAATTATATTATAATTAATGTATGGTATGTATAAAGAATTACACATTATGATTTTTCCTACGAATTTGACTGCTACTTTTTGAATGAAAAAAAAAGTTCCTTGGTATTTTATTTAAATCTACATTGCATGTATTATGTTATTGTTATAGTAGCTACATCGCAATGTGTTTATGATACGCGCTATAGAGGGGATTGCGCTGACGTCACGCGAGGAGGGCCAGAATGCACGGTCTAGCATATATAAACAAAGTGTGCAATAATTTTTTACTTAACTTAATAAAATAAATCAACTTTAAATACTTCAATAATACTTTAACAGTACACGATAGAACTTATAAAAAAAATCTCACCGCCAAAAAACCGTTAAAAGTATTTTTTATAATTTTTTTTCGTCATTTTGCCTATGCTCACTGTATAATCTGGCCTGCCAAAACTTTCTCTTTTCCCTCCCTCCTGCGCCTCCTTCGCAATGTATTATTATAGGGAAACCCCTCTCCCGCTTCACGTAAACATAAACAGAAATCAGCTCTATACACTCCAACGATTCAATATTTTACTGATGGCACTGTATACATGTTATAAATGCTTATTTACCTACATGGTTACAGTGTGCCTGCTCTAGAAGTTCCATCAGCCCAAGCACTAATTACTCGCGGGCCGCGCATGTACTGTACCCTGCCTTGCCTGCCTTGGCTACCGCCTGCTGTCGCGCCTGAGTGTTGTCGCGCGCGCTGTGTCGGGTAGAGAGGGAGAGATTGGGAGAGTATTGTGAAGAGGGAGTAGAATTTTATGGTAAGCTTAAAGTAAGCGAACCATGTTTTTGCATTTTCACCGTATTATTCATTACGAACAACGCCGCGAAGTTTTCTGGTCCCGAACGAACGCGCGTTGATGACGACAACGATGGCGTTATGGAAGAAAACAAAAGAGAAAAAGAGTATCGATTTTGTTCTCATGCATTCTAACAAAAGATGATCGACCCACGCAAAAGCTAGAGGAGGTTGAGGAGGAGTAATTACCACCAAGCAAGATGCTTTGCGTGCCTCACTGCCTGTCTATACCAAAGACTCTGCTGCTCTGCTGATAACTTATAAGCCGATAACAAGGAATATTTCAGGTGCAGAGATGACAGCTTATATAGTTTGATTAACATCGTTTCGTAACATCAGCTATATACCACAAAATTTCAAAATGTTATTTTCATCTGCAGCATATTGTAACAACTCTGACGTGATCTATGCTGTAAAGCCAACGATCGAAATAAAAAATTGAATTTGAATTTGAAGTTGTTATTGACTTTGCGCCGTCGTGGTGAATGATGCAGCACACTTCGAATGACTTCTCCTATACGTGCAGCAATATTAGTCGGCAAACGATGTGTACGTATTTGCTCTCTCCATATTGAGCATCTTTAAACTTTTGGTTTGAATAATAACTATATATATTATATTATAACAACGGTAACTGTAATGTATCAACTGTTAACAAAAACCATTTGAATGAGAGAATACAGGTGAGAATCTAACGCCTGAGAGTATTGTATCCTTATGATTTAAAACCTGGTTTTCATATGTTTTGTTAATATTGTGGTTCATTTTTTTATACTTATTTTTTTTCCTTTGTTATATTTATAAAGTGTTGCGTTTTGATGTTATGTATGTTTGTTAATATTAAGTTTTTTTGACATGAACATATGTTGTCTTGTACAATCGAAAAAGTTCGAATAAAGAAAATAAAATAAATAAAATAAATCTATCAAAGGTATATATTTTACTTAAAATATAGTAAGAAGCGTTTTTCTTACCTGTTACCTGTGTAAAATTGATATATTATATATCTTATCGATCACATCGTCTGCCACTTTTATATAAATAATTATTAATTTAATAAACAAATTCTAAATAATTAATTATAAAAACCGTGATCGTATTTAATTAAATTTTTATGGTGCATTATATTGCATATGTAAAGAAAGCTTATAAATAAATGAATGAATACTTAAAAAAGTTTTTTTTTTTGCGGTAGAGGATATAATGCATAGTGCATACTATTGTTAAATTGGATATCACAGTATATTATATTAAATATATAAAAACACCATAAAAAACATACGAAGGTTTGCTGTAACTCTGGAGGTATAATTACGCTAGCCCATTCATATTATAGCAGTGAGTGATAGCAAGCGGAGCGGCGGGTATGGCGAGCGATCTTCGTCGGTTATTTACTAGTAAGTTTAGCAGGAGGCAGGCGAGTCTCTCTCTCTCTCTCTCTCTCTCTCTCTCTCTCTCTCCCTCTCGATTGTGCTGGGCAATGTGACTGGAACTGAAGCCATGCGGGGCCTTGAACAAGCCACAAGGAGGCATCAAATTGGGCGAGTTGAACACAGTAAAGGCGTTAATTATGAAGCATTTTAATGGATTTATTAGGTAATCATATTAAAAATCGAAATTTGAATAACGTTCACAACATCAAAGTAAAAATAAATTATAATATATTGTATCATGCACATTGAAATTTTATTACGAAACAAATTTAATGCATTTAAATTTGGGAATTTGAATTTAAAAGAAACGTTTTATTTTAACGTCCTCATATTTTGTGTTTGAGTTTAAGTTTTTTTTAGTGTTTTTACGTGGCTGCAATCGTGGCACTAAGTGCAGTTGCATCTCTCGAGCATTGTATGGAGGATAACCTGTTACGTGTGTGCGACGAGCCTCAAGTTAAGGCAGGAGCAAGAAGGCAGCAGCTCAGCAGGTTTTTCTGGCCACCTTGTTGAGCTCACAGGTAGAAGGAGGGAGGGGACAGTAAAAAAAAAAAAAAAAAAACAGGTAAAAAACTTTTCTCCCCCTTCTCCCTGCTTCTATATCTCCAAGGTCACAAGTTTAGATGCCTCCTCGTGATCTCGCGCCACAGCATCCAACCCTAGCTGCTGTTGTCCGTCCATGCAGCTATAGCCAGCGCCCGTCCGCCGACCACAGCTATAGCCATCTAGCCCAAATGCCAATGCAGGCAAGCCGCTAGCTAATCCGCCAACTGCATGCACCAGGGCAGTCTCCTACAGACTGCCCTGATTGCACCTCCCCCACACTTGAATGAGAGATATTCAAAGTTTTTAAACAGTTTTCAAACACAGTATTCATCTGATAGTAATATCCAAATTACGTATATATTATTATGCACTAAATTGAATTTTGACGTACATGCACTTAATTATTCATTTTATGGATGCACATAATAATTAATTATTATAGATTGTTTTGCTGCAGTACTGTTATATTTTCATCATTTCCTATTTCTGTGGAATGACGTAATGCCTCCAGATTATTTTGTTTGTGTTTACTTTCACGTTCATGACGGTACATGCATGCATGCATGCATGCATGTAATTTTCACGGAAAGTAATGTTTTTTATTATAGGGTTTATTATAAGATGTCGTATATACAAGTATGTATGCTTATATTATAATATATATATATATATATATATATATATATATATATATATATATATATTCTATACAGGGTGAACACAAATCCGTAAAAAAATTATCCGCAAATAAAATCAATAATATTAATCTCAATCTACATTATCTATTTCAAATCAAATTGAAGCCCTTGGATTCAACATTTTTAGAAACATAATTTTAAAATATTATTGGCAGTAATTTTTTCACAAGTTGATACAAAGTAAAAAATGCGTTTTTGACCCTCTTTTTTTTTGAAGTTTTATGACCACAGCACCTGAAATTTAATGCATAAGAAAATCTTGCTTGTTTGTTTTTTTTTTTAATTTTTTACCCACATTACCTGAAGGTTTCTCCAGGCATTGCAAGAGTGGTGGATTGAAAGGCGGTCCTGATGGGCTGCTTAAGGCGCCGATCTAGTACGAGACCCATAAGGTTAACATGGGAGTAGAAACCAGTATCTGGATGGATTAATTTTTACCCCACAGTCATAAAAATTAGTTTGCAAGAAAGATCACCTTCTTGCGCCGCGCGCTGTGTAACAGATTTTTGATAGGTAAAACTCTTATTTTTTAAATTAATTAAGAAAATAATTTAGTTCTCTACTAAATTTTGAAGCTCTTTTGTAAGGTTGGCAACAGGGTTTCTTTACAAAATGTAGCATAATGGAACTCCCGTCCCACAACCGACTGACGAGCAGCAGTGCCGTGAAATGTCATAAATTTTGTGCTGAACATAATAGAGGCTGCATGTAAACAAAGAAATCTACTACACCTTTCTAAACTTTTATAATCATTCAATACTTGATCATTGATATTTGATTTTGCCTTTATTTGTATCTTAGCATTATATTATAATATGTATTAATATGTCTTTATAATGTAATAATATAATGTCTTTATAAGGCATTATTTTATACAATAAGAATTAAAATAACATATTGCTGGTAAGTTCTGATAACAAATATAAAACAATGAATTATTTTACTTTACAGCAGTTTATTATATATAACGGATATATATGTGTATAAAATAAAAATATCTTACCTACACATACAATAAAAAATAATTTATAAAAAATTATATCGATTAATTTGATTTTATTCAAAATAGTTTAAAATTAAAATAAAATGAAAATTAATTAATTAACTTTAATTAAAAATAAAAATTAAAATATATCACCCTCTCGTGATTTGCGACATTGTTTTTATTATGAATATACAAGTGCATATATAATTCATTGGCGTAGTGCGCTTGACCGGGTCTCGTCAGATCACCGAAGTCAAGCAACGCCGAGCGTGATTAGTAGTTGGATGGGTGACCATTTTCAACAAAAACCACGTTTCCCACCCAGGGGTAAATCGTTACGCTTTTCCACTATGTGGTTCCCCTAGCTTTGAACCATTGCACTTCCAGTTCATTGACAAAAACTGTATAGCGTCCATCATGGCTGAGGTTTCCACGTTTCCTTCAATTGCAGGCAAATGCCAGGATGGATTGCAAGGCCGTGGCAGCCCCCGTTCCGAAAGAGCCCGCGAAACGCTCAAGTTATGGTTTCGGAAGGTTCGGGGTTTCAAAGTGGTATATACTACATATGTAATTAGTAAAATGGGTTTGATTAAAAAAAATAATATTATTTATTGCTTTCGATTGATTATACAATATAAGCAGATCAAGTACATTTGCAATCAAGACATTATATTATGTCGATCGTTCACACATACACAAGCAAACGTATATGTTACAACAATATAATAGATAGAAATTAGTGATTTGTTGTAATTTTTTTTCAAGCTTCCTTCAGTTACTTCGAATGCTTATAGTATATCTGCACATATACATAATATATAATCATTCAATATAGAAGAGATAAGAAAAATAAAAATAAACTGCTATGTCACACAATTATACATGCCTATTGAAGTAACTAATTTACATTATGTAACATAAAATTTATATTTTTTTATAGAACGTGCGCGAGCTCTCTCTCTCTCTCTAACACACACATACACTATTGCATTACACAAATGTAAATTTTATCTATAACATTTTAATTTCATTTCGCAATGTGTAATGTAAATCCAACATTATGACAACCACTACTTCCGCATTGACAAAAAAAAAAAGTCTCCACCCACCCTCCTCTATTTTTTTTCTAGCTTGAGGAGCTTGAAAAGAAACCTTTTTCTTTCAATGTCAGGTACCAGAGGCAATAAACAGATACCAACCCCCGCATTCTGTTGGAAAGAAAGCACTTTGAAAGAATCCGAGAAGAAGCTGAAATACTAAAAAGTATTGCTATATTTAATTCATTTAAAAAATAATAGTTTTACTTATCAAAAATCTATTTACACAGCGCGCAGCGCAAGAAGGTGATCTTTCTTGCAAACTAATTTTTATGATTGTGGGGTAAAAATTAAGCCATCCAGATACTGGTTTCTACTCCCATGTTAACCTTATGGGTCTCGTACTAGATCGGCGCCTTAAGCTGCACGTTGTTCTTATACGTAACACCTAAGAAGAATTTGGGTGGAGTGAGGTCAGGGGACCTTGGGGCCCACGTTGTGGGACTGTCACATCCGTTCTAGTGGCCGAGGAAGACTTCGTATATAGACAATTTCTCACGGCGTTTCGCAGCAGAGCGCATCATTATCTGTACGAGGTCTTCTCCGGTAACTTCATCAAATGTGGTGGTCCCACAACGTGGGCCCCTAAGTCCCCTGACTTCACTCCGCCCAAATTCTTTTCCAAGAACAAAGTGCTCAAAACACAGGTGCGGAACAATGTGCTCAAGCAGACCATAAGGAACGCCTCAGTCCACCATGCACGCTTGCAATGCCGCGCAACGTTTAACGAGAGCTCGAGATGCGGTTACATGTGTTTTGTGTTACAAATGGGGCTTACTTATGTGGATAAGCCTTGAGATAATGTGGCTAAACAATTTCAACAAGCATTAAATTTGCATTAAATTTCAGGTGCTACATTCGTAAAACTCCAAGGAAAAGAGGAAGAGGTACAAAAACGCTGCACTTTTTACCTTGTTTCAACTTGTGAGAAAGTCACTCTGTCAATAATTGTTGTTGTTTTTAAAAAATATTGAATTCAGGGCTTCAATTTCATAGAAAGTGTAATTTACTAAAATTGATTATATATTGGTTTTAAAATATTTACATAATTATTATGCGGATATGTTTTTCAAGAACTTTGGCACCCTGTATTTAATATATAATATGTATATAATTAATTAATGTCATGGTTGAAATTATAATATATTTTTTAAAGTATTATTTTATTATTAAACTGTATACAAATACAATTTATATGAACGTTTGTATTCGAACGTCCTTGTTTTTTTGACGCTGACTAAAATTATGACAGTTAATAAATAAATTTAATGTGTTGTTAATTGTTAATATACGAAGCAATTTCCTCTTAAAAAATTGACGAGAGGAAACAAGTAGAAAATTATTAATTTCCCTAGCTACCACCACAACCATCATCATGTTTATGGTAGGCTAGTTACCTTAAACTACAAGAATAATACCAAGGTGGTAAAAAAGTGTATTTATATTATATTATCATATATAATACAAGAAAGATTGCGTGAATGCCGTGAGTAACGCTAATGGGCCTGCGATGACGAGCTAAAGCTATTCCATATTATAGAGTCACTCAGTTGGCTTAACCATGACGTCAAAGTTAAATTTCAGTTTGTCATCGTCACAGAGGGGTATAGACAAAAAAAAATAGTTGTGACACGTGAATCATCGTGAATGCAGGTGTGGGACTGTGGATGTAGTAACTAGGGTGCTTGGCGATGTTAATTACCGCTCCCGAGGCGGTAGATAGCTGGCCGTGACTCGCACTGTAGCTTCGCGGTGCCGGCCTAACCAGACCTATAGCTGACTGAGGAGAATGGGTAATTATACTGGGCCCATCTGCAGGCGTTTCTTGGCAGTCGTGAGACGTAGAGCTAGGAGGTCATAAACACATGATCGAACCCCCTCAGGCGCTTGCTCGAAACGAGATTTATTTACATAGCACGAGGAGGTGGAGAAAAAGAGAAGTGTGAGGAGGGAGGATCACAGATAGTTAAAATTTTGGGGCTTTATTTAAACACACCACTATATTCGTGCATGATAACATTGAATTTACTTTTCCCAGCATGCGAAAAAATAACAAAATAATTATTCAGCAAACTTATCACAAAGTTTATTTATGACTAATAATTAAGTCCAATTATAAATTATTTTATCATGAAAAGAATGCAATATTTTGGTATTCTAAAAAAGTGTTTTGGGGATGGTTTTTCTTTGGACGGTGCTTCAATTAACGTAGGATGTGAGTGACTGCTCTTCCGTCTCGCGTTGTCGTATTTCCGCGAGTTTCTGACTGGTATATACAATGAGAAAGTGAGTCAGTACTGTATTGTCTGTGTTAATTGTTGCTCATATTCAAACACGAGAAAGGTGTATCCCAAAAAGCCGACTCTGTCTGCCTACATAACAATGGGCTTATGCTTGAATATAATGCATTATTTTTGGTCCACGTGTATGCTTAATGCAATGGCTATTAAAAACTATAATTTGAATTGCATGCATATATTATATATTATAATACATATCCCTCCAGGAACGATGAGAAATGCATTCATAACGGAAGCAAAATTCTAGATAGAGCATTGCATGCAGTAAAAAATTGAAAATAGTAAGAGCAGGGAAAAATGTATATAATATAATTATATTAATATATGTTTATAAAAAATATTTCGAGATTCTTTTACTGTGAATCGTAATATTATATGTATAAAAATATAAAAATAGTTGCTTTGTACGTGCGGGCGAAAAAATAGCCATTTGCTATGAATCTGGACTCAATTTTAATCACCAAGTAAATAATATGATTTATTCCACCATGCGTGACAATATAGTATTAAACAGACTATTAACATTAAAAATGTCTTTGTTTTTATAACCCCCCCTCCTCTACGACTGCCCTTATTTAGGCACGCTTATCCCCCTCCCCTTATTGTTATGTGTTGTTATTGTTGATATTAACACCTGTTTAACACTACTATAACCTCCTCTATACCCTCCCTGTCACATTTGCTAACTACAAGAACACTTTTTAAAATCTTCAAAAGATACCGCCAACTTGATGCCTACCTCACTTTTTAACCGTTCAAGAGAGAGTGAGCTGGCTCGCGCGGCGGTTCTTTTCCTTGGCTCGCTTGCTTACTCGCTCGCTCGCGTGGCAGCAGCGGCTTCATTCGATCAAAGAGCCATTTCACCGCCTTTTTAGCCAGCCCACCCAACATAACAAATTAGCCGTGACGTCATTTTAAAAGTTTAACTTGTAACAAGATATACTACCTACTAGTAGACTTGTTAAATAATTTTTGTCACCCTGTTTCTTCTTCTTCGTCTTTTTTTTTTTATTATTTTTTTATTAAAACATAGCAAGAATTCCTTTCATTCATCTTATTTCTGTTTTATTAATGATATTGTTTTATCACTTGACATGTTTCACTATCTTTATTATAATAGGGTTCTAATGACGTAGTTTTTCAAAAACGTTTTATTAAGGTTATTAATTTGTTCTTTTAATGCCTTTATTGATATCAATCCTGTCGTTTTTATACTATATATATATATAATAAATAATATAATATATTATACAAACGAAAAATAAAATCATAGTAAAATAAATTCTAAGCAGATTTTTAGTAGAATAAAATAGAATTTTATTTTAATCATTCGATTACATAAATAATTGATAATGATAATTTAACAAGCGGATGCAGATTGTTTATGCTCAGATTTTGATTTATTGACCACAACTCTTAAACACAAGTTTACCACTACTTGTTGATATGGTGGGAAAGTGGGAAAAATTATGCATTTTTTTTTTTTTTTTTTTTAGAAATTGCATGAGTGTGATAAAACGATGCGTGGTGTGAGATATACTGCAAGCTAACTTGAGCAAGTCTGTAGATCGAAGAAGAAAGTGCGACATGAAAAAATACTCATAAAGGCTGGTGAGCACCACCCCGACACTTGAGTAATGAGGGAAGTAGTCGAGGTGTGGAGGTGCCAAGCTGGCTGCATGCTTGTGTATGCACGTGACTTGCTATGGCCCTCCAGGTTTGCAAGACTGATGCACGTCCGCGAATACTGCGTGGTAGGTATAGCGTCCTCGATGCTCACCGTTGGGCAAACACGGCTGACCAGCCGTCCGGCCGTTGAGGCAGCTTTGTGCGGTGCGTCGCGGCGTGTTGGGAAGAAGGAGTGCGGCGGAGTTTAGAGTCAGGATTTATGGCTGGACCAGTCTCGCTTGAGTGGGAGGCAGGAAGGGGTTCCACGAAATTCTAACACGATCAGCTCTAAGCCCCTTGAGGCAGCTGCTTAGCTCGCTGCTTGTTGCCTGTCTGTCTTATTACTAATGTATAATATATTATATTAAAATATTATATGGCAACACTACAGCTTATATAGTATGTTATAAATACTGTATGCATACTGCATTGAATTACACGTAGATGCATAGAGATGAACGCTACAAGTTTTAATTTTCGTGACACTTAATAAATCACTTTTGGCATTTTCTTTCTTAAAAATTAACAGTAAAATATAATTATTATCAAATAAGTATGAACTAACATGCACATGCTACATAGGCATACATAATAAGCCTTGAAACAAACTCAATTTGTGTAAAATTAGAGTAAATGATTAAGTGTGAGAAAAATAGGTCTCAATGATAATTTACTTTCCTTAATTCTGGAAAGATAATCGAAAGATTAATCGGGAAAAGTATTTTTTTTATTTGATATTATGATTACTTAACTTCTGCTCAGTCGCCTAGAATACTCTCTCTCTCTATCTTCTCTCTCTCTCTCTCTCTCTCTCTCTCTCTCTCTCTCTCTCTCTCTCTCTCTCTCTCTCTCTCTCTCTCTCTCTCTCTCTCTCTCTCTCTCTCGAAAACTTTCGATGTCTTATATACTCAATATAATTTAATATATATTTTTATATATTATGCTTTCTTTATTGAACACTTATACATTATATAGAACTAATTCTACCTAGTACTGTACCTTCTTATACTGTATAACTATAAGGAATAACATCGTTATGCAGCACTATCTGTACATTCTATGCAATCAACAACTTTATTATTTATCTTGTAATTTTGTGCTTCAGCGGAAATTTTACTATTTCTTTTATTATAAAATACTCGCTCTTATTTGTTGTTTGTTCTTAGCTGGACCATCCTACCTATCTCAAGGTCGAACATCTCCCCTCCATTCCTACCTATACCTCCTCCCACCACCCTATTGTTACGAGATATTTTGACTGGGACCTGGCTACGAGGCTATTTTACACCTAGCTATAATGTAAGCAAGACTGACTACCTGTCATAAAAAAAAATCAACTCATTTTTTTTTTATAACCGCACCTTGTTTATGATCATTAGTGCCCCAATTCAAATTCACAATATTTTTCTTTAGCTATATCGTGTTTTGTTAAATTAAAACTATCCCCCCCCCCACCTCTCCCCTTCCCGCCAGTCAAATTATAAGATATTATTATATTTATTATCCTTTAAATGGAAACGCTATATAAAACAATTTATAATTTTATGATATCGTGCACTTAAAATATATTGACACTTAAAGGTGTGTGACTGATAAACTATGTTATCAGTATTAAATTGTTAATACACATATCTTAAGATCACGAGAGGCTGATTTTTAATTTTTTAACAGCATTCAGTTCTTATTAATTAATTGCTTCAAAATATTTATATATTCATACTAAATTTAGTAAAACTAATTTTAAATCATGCACATTGTTTTATATTAATTTATGTTCTGCTTCCAACTCAGAAAAGAAACTCTTAACACATTCGTTTTATAATTGAAAAATTATATCGTATATTTAGGCGTATTTATTTTACCAGCCACTATATAAACCTTTGTAATGCGGTGCACTGAAATTTCTTGTAAGTCTGTGTCATGCAGTAATTAATCCATGCACTGAGATGTGTGTCATTCATATATGAACTCTTGACACTTGTCGAAATAGTATATGTGACTGTATATAATAATAATAATAATAATAATAATAATAATAAAGGGCATCCAGCTACGGGAAGGGCGTAGGCTCTTCTCTGGCTCGCGGTACGTGTCCCCCCGCGCTCAGGAAGGACATGCGGGTTGGGGGTTTCCTTGCGAGTGTGACCTCTGGCCCGTAGCCTGTGGTTCTTGAACCACAGGGCGGCCAGGGCATTGGTTTGGGAAGCCCAAGATGCATCCCCACCTCTAAGTGCCCTGGTTAAAGGCATCCAGCACCCAAGAGTGCTAGCGGAAATGTGTCCCACCGCGCCTAGGAGAGGACCTGCCCGAAAGGCTGTGTGATGGGCTATTTGCGGGTGTACCCGGGAAGCCCTCATTGCCCGCAGCTGAGTAGGAGACGCTGGATCGTAACATCACCAACAGGATCAGCGGGCGCCTTCATCTTGGCCCAATTGGGCCCGGTGCTGGCGCTTAAACACCCCAACTAAGTTGGGAGTTAAAAACACAAATAATAATAATAATAACTAAATTTGTCATGCAGGCATCAATTTAATCAATGACTTCGTTACTATAGAGTGCAGGGGTGTTTCTGACCTTTTCTCCCTCTGAAAATGCTTGCCTGTATATTCTTAATTCAGGTGTTGTTTTTATGTGTTTCTCCCTCCATATATTCATACAACTTTTCATACAACGCGTATGTGGACCTTGTGGATTCAATTATTTTAAATGGTGATATTGATATTTTCTGTCATTGAAATAAATTAGTTTTGCTTCATAAATTCAACTTCGGGCATTTCCATGCAGTAAATTTAAATGTATAAATACTATATGACATCCATTTACTATACAACATTGCAAATAACCAATGATAGCATGTTAAAAACAAACATTTAAATCATTTCTAATTCAATTAAAATTTAAATTTAACTTTCAAATTGTTCTTTTATTATTGATATATATATATATATATATATATATATATTCTTTTTCTTTCTCCAAGGTCTTGACTAGATAATCACTATATACAGCTATGTACCCGATTGGCGGAAGAATAGATCTCCGACCAATCAGAAAATTCGTTACGTATTTCGATTCCGATTTACTAAGAAATTCTTAGTCAGAGCCAATCAGAAAATTCAAAAATTCCGTTCTGAAAAGAAGACTCCGACAAGCGTGTACATAGCTTTTATGTCTGGTCTTGTAAGCGAGGCCTAGAGAAATAAAATAAATGTATGTGCCCATGCAGCCTTTGAAAAGATTTCTTTCCCTCATGCATTTCTCTCCACCATGCAGATAAAAAAATGACAACGTCATGAGTATACGACTGGCTATAATATACGGGTAACTCCTATAAGTAACGGAAGTATTATAACTAATGTAACTATGCATGCTGGAGCATTGTGTGTATATATTATTATATACCTATAGGTAGTGACTTGTTGCTTGCATGGGAAGCTTGCCGGCTGATTCACGACACTGATCGCCTCATTTCCGACACGTTGTCCTTTTAAGCGATAACCTCTAACATTTATGGTATCATGTAATTAGAATACTAATCCCACAGAAAGATGCAATCATGTTGTCTTTGCTCTAAAAGCAAAGATTTTTTACATTAAATAACAGTGTACACTGCAAAAACAACTAAATACCAAAGGCATTGAGAATCTCCACAATCACTTTTACATCACCAAAAGTGTTTAGCTTCTCAATGCTTTTATTGCTTACGGTCTTCATACCTGTTGTAAAAAGCTAAAAAGTGATCACCGATCTAACTACTCGCCAGCTTAACTTCGGTAATCACTTTCGATCATACCCTTACCACTGCACTGCTAATGCTTTCTTAGTAGGAAGAGTATTATTGAGGTATATAAAATAAATAAGAGCTATGGTGAAATGACAAGGGTTCATTTTAATACAAGGTTATACAAATTTCGACCCTAGGGTAAAATTTGATGGCGGTTCTAATGGCGACCCTTAAATTTGCGACTCTTTGACCCTTAAGGGTCAAAAGACCCTTAAATTTTTTTTTCGTGAAAAATTGCGAAATTGACATTAGCAATGTCTTTAATTAACTTTTGAGCTCTTATTTACGCATTTCAAGGGTCGACCCTTGGGGTCTAACAGGGGTCATTTTTTAAAAGTATACAAATATTTATAACAAATTTTGTCAAAAACTGTGAGGATTATGGATTTAGCATTGGCTTTAATTGATTCAGTAAGAATAATGACCCTCTAAGGGTCGACCCCTAAAATATATTACGATCTATTCCGCATATAATACTTCTGAATGCTATTAACATGCAATTTCTGAATGCTAATTCTATTAACAAAAATCTAATGTTTAAAACGTTAGTTTTTAAATGGTAAAAACAGTGATTAAATAGCAAAGACATTTAGCTATTTTTCTAAATACTTTTAACGTTCAGTAAATGTTAAAAGCATGGAGGGTCTGAATACCGATTTTTTGCAGTGTATGTATGTATGTATAATATATATATAAAGAGTATTAAAAAATTTTATTAAGAAAAATAAAAAATAACATATACGGAGATGTATAGCAAACTAGAACGTGCATGGCTAGCACAGCATAATCACCATAATTATATATTTATATATATATATATATATATATAAATATATATATATATATATATATATATATATATATATATATATAGTGAGAAAAATCTGATAAATGTTAAGTGTATAATTATTTAAGTGTATCTAAAAAATTTCTTACTGCGATAAAAAAATAATAAAAATTAAGTAAAGACTTCTAGGTGAATTTATAAAATTGTATAATCATAACTCTATTGTACCAATGTGATCTTATTAAACTACACAATAGACAATAATGGTTGCATTTTTTTATTTCATAATTAGAAAATATACATTAAATTAAGCTTTCCTGAATTTTTTCAGATTTTTTGGATTGCGGGAACTAATTTTAAAAAAATATTTAAAATGTCTGAATTTGGGTGGTACACCTGATGGGACAACCGTGACGTCATCGACAGCCAATCACAGCAGCCGTGACATCATCAACAGCCAATCACAGCACGACAAATGACGTCACGGTTGTCTCATCAGGTGTACCACCCAAATTCAGGTATTTTAAATATTTTTTTAAAATTAGTTCCCGCACTCCAAAAAATCAGAAAAAATTCAGAAAAGCATAATTTTAGGTATAGTTTCTAATTATGAAATAAAAAAATGCAACCATTATTGTCTATTATAAATATCAAATAAGTGTATATATTATATATAATATTATAGAATAATTATAATAGAGTATTATATTTTATTTGATTACTATGGCGGTACAATACAGTGACAGTAAATTGTCACAATGCAGCATTATAGCCTTGTCCACGTATTAATTAATTTTAAATATATATTTTGGGTACGTGTTTAAAATTAATTTGGAATAGCTTAATTCATTAGAATTAACTATTAAATAAAATTGACGTGATCCATGCTGTACGGCCTATAATCGGAAAAAAAATATTACCATGCAACATTAAAAAAAAATTTAGAAATGAGCGTTAATTGCTGTAAGTTATAGCAGTTGATTGAGATATCGGAATCGGCCCTCTTGAATTTAACAAGACTTGCAGGTGACTTTGGATTTTCCATCAATTTGGCATCATATGATGTATATCGTGACATCATATGGTGGCATACAAAATTTGAATTAGTTTTGTCTGTTCAGTTTTGTGAAAATTAGGTATGTAATTTTTCCATTCTCACCGATGCCTAATTATAATATACTGTATACGTATAATAAGTTGAGAAAATCACTCTCTCGTCTCTGTCTTTCTCTCCCTCGCATATATTTACATCACGAAAAATGGTTCAGAATTGTGTTCCCTTTCCATGCCCTCGTCGTTGTCATGGCTACCGAAAGCAAAGCTTTAATTAGACTTCCACGAGAGCTACTGCTTTGCTCCCATCTCCGCCTACAACCTGCATGTCCCATGGATTGAGTGCTACATTATATAACCTGAGTGTCTAATTAGCACACACGAGATTGGACTACTCTCCGTATAAAATTATTATATATATATATATATATATATATATATATATATATATATATATATATATATATATATATATATATTATAATATACACACACTATAATCACTTTTAAATATCCTATCAAAATGGATAAGACGTCTGTCTAATAATGATTGATTAGTACTAATCATATTCACAATTAATTTAGTATCGAATTTATGGGAGCGGGTAAACGAATCGAAAAAAATATACGAATCGAAAAGTAAACGAATCGAAAAGTAAACGAATCGAAAAGTAAACGAATCGAAAAGGAAACGAATCGAAAAGGAAACGAATCGAAATTTATAATTTGGTGGAGGGGGTTCGAGCTCCTCCTCCAAGAGAAGGCGGGGCCTATGAAAGTGCTAGTGGCAACACCGCTCACCAAATTTCGATTCGTTTCCTTTTCGATTCGTTTCCTCTATATATAATTATATGATCGCTACTATTCAATCGTTATTCTTTCTGTTACTAATATGAAAATCTCCAAATATATGTTTGTAATTATTTACGACCATGGTTTCGAAAATATTTTCGATTCATCTCCTTTCGTTTCCTATTTATTAATCTTCAACACAACTAACATTTAAAAACGCATTTTAAAAAGAATAGTATATCTTCCACCATATTATAAATTTCGATTCGTTTCCTTTTCGATTCATATATTTTCGATTCATTTACCCGCTCCTCATCAGACTATAGTAATTTTGGAAGAAAAAAAAACAAACATTTTCTCCTCTATTTGCAATCTTGCACATTTATAAATTTATGTGCATTAATTCTTAACAGACAAGAAAAATATGAAAAAATATAAAATATGATATATAAAAACTATATTTCGTTTCTTTTCAATTCGTTCCACCTGCGTCCTTTTTGTCCGGAGGAAATTTAAGACAATAATGGTTAAATATATATAATATAAAACTGCCTGTACCTTTTTTCAATTCGGTTTTATTTCTATTCATTTTCTTCTTGCATACCATGCCGATTTAAATATATCGAATATAAAGACATATCCCTGATATTTTATCAACCTTTCATTTTTAATTTAAGCTTTTTTTAGTCCAATATACTGAATATACAGTACTTATTTTTGCATTGTAATCACATCCGCCCTAGAGACCTTACAGAGACCTCCGTGTCTTATGGCTAGAAATTTGACCAGCTTGGCCGAGCTTTACTGTAACTGAGAGTGGCGGCGCCACTGAATCGCAGCGGCACGGCCTGGTTCTCGCTGGCTGCGCGCAAGGTGGCTTATAATCATATTTAGTCACCTTGGCTGCGCGGGCAATTTCAGCCAGCAAGAGCCGGTCCGAGCCGAACATTTAGTTATTTAGCAGCGCCGCAACTCTCAGAAACAGCGAAACTCTGATCAAATCCCTGGCACCCTGGCCATGAGACACGGAGGTCTCTGTAGGATCTCTGCAGCCGCCCGCTATACTGTTGTACAGTATACACTAAATTTTTAGATGCTGAATTGGTTTTCAGTACTTTATGTCAGTACAAAATTGCTCCAGTCAGTGCAAAATTTCTCCAGTTTCGTCTTACATCCAGCACTTTTGACCTATAAAACACTTATTCCAAGTACAAATTTGATACTGAAAAAAGAGAGTCAAAAAAAGTACAAAAAATTGACTCTTTTTTCAGTACCAAATTTGTACTTGGATTAAGTGTTTTATAGGTCAAAAGTGCTGGATGTAAGACGAAACTGGAGCGATTTTGTACTGACATAAAGTACTGAAACCAATTCAGCATCTAAAAATTTAACGCATACATGTATTTGAGCTTGCGCGCTCTCATGTCGCCGGCTCGACCGCGTGCGATGCCGTGCGACTTCTCCCAACTCCCAAGTGGTGGGAGTACGGGGGTAGTAAAACCTAACTCCCCCTTTCCCCCTTTTCCCGAAAATGTAACATCCCTGTATGATAAACACATAATAATAATGCGAAGTTTTATTTTTCAATTCATATATAAACATATTAATGATGAAGTGTCCTGGATGCCTGATAATGCATATTTTGTGTACATCAAATGTATAATTAGTATCCCTCAAACTCACGGTGATAAGTGCCATAGATGCAATTATATATTTTATATATCGTTATGTTATTGCCTCTGTACTAGCTTGTTGCGTAATTAGTGCACAAATAATAAACACGATTATATGGATGTAAGATATTATACCTATTTTATATACTATACAGTAAATAACTGTGGGAGGTGTGGCGCAGTGTGCTTGACCGGGTGTCGTCAGATCACCGAAGTCAAGCAACGTCGAGCGTGGTTAGTAGTTGGATGGGACGGATGGGTGACCATTTTCAACACAAACCACGCTTCCCACTTCCCACCCACAACATTAAATCGTTGCGCTTTTCCACTATGTGGTTTCCCTGGGTTTGAACCATTGCACTTTTGGTTTATTGCCAAAAGCTGTAGCGTCCATCCTTGCTGAGGTTTCCACGTTTCTCTCGGTCACAGGCAAATGCTGGGATGGATTGCAAGGCCGTGGCCGCCCCCGTTCCCGATGCACCATAGGGTTTCGGAACGTTCAAGGTTTCAAAACTTATACTTACAATTTAATTTCTTGTAACATAATTTGATGCAATGAAATTAATTTCAATGGTTCGGAACTAATTAACACACATTTAGCAAAATAATTGACAGACCAGTAAATTGGTGTTGATAATTAAATATATATAGATATAGGGTGATGATCTCCCTGATTATCTCCCTGGATAACTCCTCCAAGATTTGCATAAATGAGAATGCATATTATTTTATGACTTCATGTCTAGTAAAATTATCCTATAAAATTAATAAATAACATTGTATTTTGATGCGAATACATTAATTTTTACTTTCAAAAAATCTCAACTATGAATTAACTATAACGTACATCAACAAAATATTTAATTAATCTTTAGTTAATTAACTAAGAAGTACTCACTTTTGTCCGAATTAACTATATAAAAGGCCCAACATTAAATTTATACCGTCGATTGTAAATAATCATGAAATTTAATCTTGCTTTCAAACATAGACATACTGATTAAAAATTTACACAAATAGAATACATAATTATAATAACACACATCATAATATATATATATATATATATATATATATATATATATATATATATATATATATATATATATATATATATATATATATATATATATATATGCATTCGTGACACCTCTAAATGTTAATATATAAGCTTTATAAACCATATATATAATATATTATATTTTCCTTATATAGTAGAGTTCCTATCAGAAAAAAAAAGTTAAGTTATTATTTTCTAAAAATAGTTCAAATAGTCCTCCATATCAAACCAAAATTCAAAAAATTCTATCTCAAATAGGTTTGCCAGAAAAAAAATCCAAAATCAGAGTCGCTTAACATGCCAAAGATCCTCGAATATCTCGAAAAAAATATACCGTTAGGTGTGGTATGAAAAAAATATAGTGATGTTCTATGACCCAAGCTTTAACCAAAAACCGATTAAAAAAATTCGCTAGAAATCCATTTTTCCGTAAGAAAATCAAGAAAATCTACCATGTTAATTCCCATAAGATTTTTCATTATTTTTTTTTACGGAAAAGTGGATTCGAGTAAAAATTTTTTTAATCGGTTTTTTGGTTAAAGCTTGGGTCATAGAACATCACTATATTTTTTTCATACCACCTAACGGTGTATTTTTTCTAGATATTTGAGGGTCTTTGTCAGGTAAGGCCCCATGTTAAGCGACACGTTCACTTTGACTTTGTAATTTTTTTCTGGCAAAACTATGTGAGATAGAATTTTTTGGATTTCGGTATATGCAGGACCACTTCAGCTATATTTTTGGAAAATAATAACTCAATTTTTTTTTCTGATAGCAACTCTACTTTATATCCTGGATCCTGGATATCTCAAGAACTAGACCGACCATTGCTCCATTTTTTTGGCTGGACATTTATGTTATAAGTTATATAAGGAAGGTTTATTATAATTTTCAGTTCACCACCTCCTAAGGCTAGTGACAATAATCCTTAGCAAACTCTCTAATACATACAATTAAATTTAATGTATATATATATAGTACACGACACAATATAGTAATAGGGAGAAAAGAAGCGAGAGCGAGTGTTTCGCACTTCGCAGAGCTGAGATATACTCGTAAATAATACAAGTTCAAAAATACAAGCTTGAAAATATCGCGCGCTCTCCCTACCTCGATTATGACGGCGAATGACGGAAATAGCCGAACTAGGCGTTCTATATAATTCAGCTATCATATAGCAATCCAAACAAAGTGATTGTTGTATTTAAGGTAAATGAATTGAAAAGGAAACGAATCGAAAATATACCAATCGAAAAGTAAATGAATCGAAAGGTAAACGAATCGAAAAGTAAACCAATCGAAAAGGAAACGAATCGAAAAGGAAACGAATCGAAAAGGAAACCAATCGAAAAGTAAACCAATCGAAAAGGAAACGAATCATAAATATACCAATCGAAAAGTAAATGAATAGAAAAGGTAAACGAATCGAAAGGTAAACGAATTGAAAAGTATATGAATAGAAAAGGAAACGAATCGAAAAGTAAACCAATCGAAAAATAAACGAATCGAAAGGGAAACGAATCGAAAAGTAAACCAATCGAAAAGGAAACGAATCGAAAATTATACATTGTTGCCAGTTTTTAAAATTTCAACCCACCAGGAGGCGTGGCGATGGCGTGGTTATGTAAATTTTTCGATTCGTTTACTTTTCGATTGGTTTACTTTTCGATTCGTTTCCCTTTCGATTCGTTTACTTTTCGATTCGTTTCTTTTTCGATTCGTTTATTTTTCGATTGGTTTACTTTTCGATTCGTATCTTTTCGATTCGATTCACCTGTCCCGAATTTATCTAAATTAGGAACATTCCATTTTTTGGAACTAAATTTTCGCACATTTTATTTTCTCATCCGTTTTTCACTTTTAGGAGCGTCTGAATCTTAATTCATATAATGTATAATTCATAATTATATAATTATATAATTATATGAATTATATAATTCATATAATTCAATATTCAAAACAAAAATATATATATATAATAATATATTATTTTGCATTTTTTTTAACTATTAAATTTATTTGCATTGATCGCGCAGCGGCAGTCGTCAACAATTTTAACGGCTGGAAGCATGGAATTTAAATTCAAAATTTATTTTGATCATAGGCTGTACACAATGGATCACGTAAATTGTTACATAAAAGAATGTAAATAACACATTGATTATAATTAAGATATATAATAAATAATGGAGGGCATTCACAAAGCACTTTAACCCCCACTTTAGCCTCGATTTTTATTCCTGGTGCTAAATTGGTGGTTAAAGTGCTTTGTGAATGCCCCCCATTATATATAGAAATATAAATTGCAACGTTCGATATATATATATATATATATATATATATATATATATATATACAGTAAAACAAGCCTTAGATTACGCCTGAGATCGCAGACTAAACGTCGCCAAGGCGTAGTAATCTTAATTTTTTAAAAATGTCCCACAACAAGGTTATTTTAAACTATGGAATTTTTTAAAAATATTACATGCTTCTATAATATGTATAACTATTAGAAAAAAGTATAAAAAAGTAAGTTTAATTTGATTTCAAAATCGCGTCGCCACCACTTCGACCACTTTGCACCTCTTCCAGACGAAAGCCTGGGGCCAGTGGGGCCGCATGGAGCCGCTGTTGTGACAACACGTCGACACCAAAAATGCTAAAAACTTGAAAAAAAGTGGTGAAATTAAAAAAAATAAGCACCCTTACGCATTTAAAAGTAACATTCTGGATTTATTATAGCTTCTGGAGGCGTATATAGACGTATATTCCGATCTGTCTTTTATTTTAAAACGAACGCCTTTTTTCAGCTCAGCTGATCGGTTAAGTTCGATTCGGTTCGATTTAATTAATCGATTTCGAGCTCCTGTGACGTCACAATAACAAAAATCATGGCAGCGTGCCTTTTCTGTTCTGGTTTTAAAGTTCGCTAAATTAATGAACATTAAACCATGATGTCAGTACTAATAATAGGTTAAAAGTATATTAGATACTTGGGATGGCCGCTAGGCAAGCGGATTGCCGCGCCCACGGCCGTGGCGTTCTCATAAACCGGCAAACTAAACTAAGGATGTGATGTTTTTTTCTAATCGAGCGCCTATCGTTAAAAAATGAAGGTCGTAACGCAAAACGGTACTATTTTCTATTCAAAATGTCTTCCATGCGTAAACTAAGGTTTGTGATACTGTATATATATATAATTTTTTGTTTCCCGTGCGGAGGCGAGGATTTCACCCCACCTCTATTGGGCTCCTAGGAATCCGTCCGAAAAGGAATTTGTCCGAAAGCGGAATCTGTCCGAAAGAGAGGCGGTGCCAACGAGGAGTGGGGGGTTCTTAAAAACATGTCGGAAATAAGTGGCAACGCTGTAAACGATTTGGACGTATTCCGCTTTCGGACAAATTCCTCTATTTATGAAAAATTAAAATATTGCTAAAATTAAACTATGTAACAATATTGATCTTAAAAATGCATTTAATTACTAAACGTGCATTAATTACCAAATTGCAGAGACCAACTATATTAAAAAAATGAGTGAGGAAATAGTCCGGAAAGTGGAAACTGTCCGAAAGAGGAAACCGTACGAAAGCACCAGTTTATCAATAAAGAGGAGAATTCGTCCGAAAATTTTATTTAATATTATAGAAGAGAGGAAACTGTCCGAAAGAGGAAACCGTACGAAAGCACCAGTTTATCAATAAAGAGGAGAATTTGTCCGAAAATTTTTTAAGAGAGGAAACGGTCCGAAAGAGGAAACCGTACGAAAGCACCAGTTTATCAATAATGAGGAGAATTTGTCCGAAAATTTTTTAAGAGAGGAAACGGCCTCCTCTTTATTGATAAACTGCGGTGCTTTCGTACGGTTTCCTCTTTCGGACAGTTTCCTCTATTCTATAATAATAAATAAAATTTTCGGACAAATTCTCCTCTTTATTGATAAACTGGTGCTTTCGTACGGTTTCCTCTTTCGGACCGTTTCCTCTCTTAAACAATTTTCGGACAAATTCTCCTCTTTATTGATAAACTGGTGCTTTCGTACGGTTTCCTCTTTCGGACCGTTTCCTCTCTTAAAAAATTTTCGGACAAATTCTCCTCTTTATTGATAAACTGGTGCTTTCGTACGGTTTTCTCTTTCGGACAGTTTCCTCTCTTCTATAATATTAAATAAAATTTTCGGACGAATTCTCCTCTTTATTGATAAACTGGTGCTTTCGTACGGTTTCCTCTTTCGGACAGTTTCCACTTTCGGACTATTTCCTCACTCATTTTTTTAATATAGTTGGTCTCTGCAATTTGGTAATTAATGCACTTTTAGTAATTAAATGCATTTTTAAGATCAATATTGTTACATTGTTTAATTTTAGCAATATTTTAATTTTTCATAAATAGAGGAATTTGTCCGAAAGCGGAATACGTCCGAATCGTTTACAGCGTTGCCACTTATTTCCGACATGTTTTTAAGAACCCCCCACTCCTCGTTGGCACCGCCTCTCTTTCGGACAGATTCCGCTTTCGGACAAATTCCTTTTCGGACGGATTCTCTGGGGCCCTCTATAGTATGCAGTACATAACCAAGGTGGGTAAAGTTAATTTTAATATAAAATTATATAAATACAGATAAATTAAATGCAGCAGATATTTGATACTCAATCTATTGAACACAAATTTTGCAAAGGTGTGAATGCATAATATAATATATACCTCCTTCAAGATTGAATATTGCACGTCTGTTGACGTTTCAGCAAATAACAATCAATGTAACAAAATATCAAAGTTTAGGCGAAAGCAGTGCAAATTTTATCATGCACGCAACAGCACTTGGTTATAATTATATAAAATATTATTATATTATAAAAAAGGAAAATGTATGGAAAACGCAATCTAAGGAAAGGCGACATCGATTTGAGTTGTTGCTCCTCACGCGTTGCAAGATCAAACGGGGCGCCACTAATTGTTGTTATTGGTCTAATTGACAAGACCCTTCGACTCCCTATCATGAACCTCCACGTTGTTTTTCCCTCTTTGAGATTCGTTAATGACGTTTTCATCTAACACATTTTCTCTTTTATTTTGTTTTCGGTACAGACCGTTGTAATATAGTTTGCTCCTTATGGTGCCATGGATATAATATATATATATATATACACTGTATATATATATATATAATACCGCCAATGTTCTGCAAGTTGAAAAACTTACTTTAATTTCAATCATATATATATATTATATTTATACACATGTCATATACATACATAGAAACAAATAATTGAACTGTACATAATTATACACACATCCATAACACACATTTATATTATAATATGATTATTTATGATATTCCATGAATTTTATAACGATCTCGTGCTAGTGTCGGTAATAAATACACAATAAATATAATATATACACAAGTATAAATTACAGATTTATCAAAATTAATTTCTATAACTCATTTTTTAAATGAAAATTATTACGAAATTGACGAAACTACATATCAGATTTATTCATTAGATACTAAATTGTTAAAGTAGTGACTACCAAGAATTAATATTAAACAACTGCATGTTGTTATAAACGTGAAATGGGCCACTTTGCCAAATATATATTGAATTTCTTGTATGCTGATCAATAATAATTATAAAAATAACAATACAAGTTGAAATTATTTATTAATCACATATTGTTCGCTTATATTTATTGCTAAACTTGTTAGGTAATTGATTGATGGCATGTCCCGTATTGTCATGCCGGGCTTCCTGACCTACCCCAACGCGATGCTGGTATGCAGGCAGACCTAAATCTATGCATTGTTTATAATTATATAATATATTTATATAATACTACACATACACAGCTCACCTGCTGCTGGTAAAGCGCCTACAGTTCTGCATAGTTGCATAGTCTAATGCACATTTTGATTCTATATAATATGTATATGGGAAATTGGGAAATAATGATATAATATATATCATATGATAATCATGATATAATTATACAGTATCAAATTCAATATTAAATAATAATTTTTATATGTACTCAGAATAACATAAATTACAACACTTAAATTTTTGTGTTATTAAAATCTGAATTCTTTATTGTTTTACTAAGCTTATAATATATATAATATATTATATATATATATATATATATATATATATATATATATATATATATATATATATATATAATATATATATGTATATATAATATAATATATATATATATATATATATATATATATATATATATATATATATAGTATAAAAAATATTGTCAAAATACTGTAACTATGTAACTATGTGCAATGAAATTATGCAGTACGGAAAAAGAGTCTCAAGTGCAATGTGTAATAATGCGTAATTCGTCTATTTTAATCAATAATAAATTAGTACCTGCATGTACACTCGTCGCCTTGGAAAATTTCACACTTGCAGCCTTATTAATCACCATGCCCTGTGTTATTCTTACGGGGAGTATGGGGATGAACAAGGTCGCAAAGGGAAATTTTCCAAGGTGACGAGTGTACATTGCAATTAAACTTACGGTTGAGTTAAAAGAAAAGTAGCAACCAGATGATTTTGTAATATGATATAAACTTTTATTATCTTGAAATTGTTTCACCAGCTTGCATTATATGACTTAGCAGAATAATGCAAATATACACAGATGCAACAGGCTGTGGTATTATCAACAATTGGTCAACAAACATACAAATCAGTAGTGGTCACTCGATGATCCCCTCTTATAATATATCTATCTATAGTAGGGGCAATAAGGGGGATACTTTGAGCACGGGGGATGAATGGAATAAGATAGCGTTACAATGATGGACTCCCCTATTTGTGGCGCCCTTCTTTGCTATCAATCAGCTAATCGAGCGACTGATTTGCTAGCTGACTGGTCAACACAAGACATGAGCTCGTCGTTCGTAGTGACCATCGCTTGCATTTCCTTCCTTGGCTGCTTGCAATCGACAGCCGACACCCGACTGTTCGCTCCCCTATTGCAAACCATGTGTTGCGGAAATGTCAACCCCTAACCATCTGCACATATGCGTTAGTTTGGAAAAATAATGTATCCTGAGCAATCTGAGCATTGTTCTCATGCACTTTTTTTCAGAAATTGGAGAAAAGTGAGAACACATAAACGTAAATTCCTTTATGTCTCTGTGAGAACGCAGCACACAATTACATGGAGCAAATAAATATCAACCATGCAGCCCAGTTTTTATGTTAAAAAAGTATAATAAAATAAAAGGTTATGAAACATATGAAATACAATAATAATATTTACATTTATACAACAATATTGTACTATAAATATTATAATATATAATATATTGTATTTATGTGTATTATAATGTTATGCTGTATAATATTATACAAAATAATCACAGCATTTTGCGTATACCGTTAATGCATATTACACTGCACAGCACACGCCTATATTCAGTGAACAACTGCACCCGAGGCGGCATGTTATGTGGCATCTTTGAAACTATTAAGTGAGGTAATTATATGTTTATGCAATGTTCCGCTTCGCGATAAGTGGTAATAATAAAACATCGTTGAAATATTGAATGACATTGGAGATCACGCAGTTGACGTATGTAGAATCTCTCGAAGAGGGGAGTGTGATCACAGCAGATCAAGGGAGTTTTTTTGAAAGCGCACCAATGTTATCTTAAGGAAAAATTTGAATTTCAAAGATCCTATAACTTGCGTCAAAAGTATTTATAAGCGTGTACTCTGCTGTAAAAAAAAAATATATATATATGTATAGCTAGAGAATACTATTTTTTTGATCGTTTGAGCTATTTCAATTCACAATATGTCCGCGTAAGGTGTACAGTACTTTTCAAAGATTCAAAACACCAAAACGTTTCAAAAAATGGAAGCTTGTCGTTGCAGATAAACGTATTAGAATAATAATTATTAATATTGGTCCTCTTTTTGATCAATGTATTGTGTCAATAAGTGTATGACAATAAAATTCACTTCCACGCTTTTTCTCTACATTTACATAAGATTGTGTCAGATTCCATTTAACATTCATTTTAGTGTTTTGATTTGCGTGATTTTTAGTATCGTAAATATCGTGTCATGGTGACTGATGACAAGTATAATGACAGTAATAATAATAACAACAACACTTGGGAGGATATATGCATGCGCGTAGCGGTAGCAAGCAGCAACAACAGAAGTAGCGGCAACGTTTATATTATCTGACATTGTAATCTATTACAACAGCCACACAGAAGTGGCGGCGAGGCGGCGCAGTCGTTTGATATCATACCTCCCATATATATATATATTATATGCTATAACTACACCGCTATAGCAAGCACACTTTGCTTGCTCGCGCTCACACTATATTATAACAAGCCAACGGAGAGAACTCATGACCTGCCTTAATGTCGTCATGCCAAGGGTCGTTACACTTCCGGTTAAAGCATTTACACTCGTCGTCATGTCTGATAGCAATATTTATTATTTAGTTACGTGACGTGACCAGTTGTTGTGGGAGGTTGGCGGGATGGTAGGGCAGGCGATGTTAAGCAAAGCGTGTGAATTTATTGTCATGCATTGGAATATGCATTGCCAAGCACATGTGTTATATTTATATATATATAATAAATAGAGTACGACCTCAAAAATTGTTAATGCAAAAATAGATAGACGGTGCAAAGTTATGCCACTCTGATTTTTTTCAGATTTTTTATAGAGCCCAGGAAGTATTGCTAAAAAGTTTTGCCGAGATCGGGTTCGACCCCATGCCCCTTTTAGGTTCTATCCTTTTATTAGGAGAGGCGTCTATACAGGCGTCACTTTCTTTGTACTTTCAATATTCTTTTAATTTTTAAAAAATAGTTCAGGGGCTCTAAAAATTATGAAAAAAATCAGATTCGCGTAACTTTGCACCCTCTATCCATTTGTGGAATAAAAAATTTTGAGTTCGATACTCCATACTATATAATATAAGGCTATAGTGCATTCAGCTGCACATTGCAAAAATGAATTGATATATTACTGGTTTTACATTATTACCTGATCACATGATGTTTCGGTTGTAATTTTATTAAGTGAAGAAATATGGAAAGAATGTTAACACTCTGTGAGGGTGATCGCAGACAGAATCACATGATTTCGCAGCGTATGATAAAAAATTAAGAACCTAGGCGATTAGCTGTATGCGCGCACACAGCTTCGCATGGTATGACATCAAACCGGTTCTAAATTTTTATCATACGATAGTACGATACAATACTATGCGAAACGAAGGCAGTGTGTGACCCCCTGATTCTGACGGTAATTCAAATAATATAATATGAAATATATAATTGAACTGTTATCAGATAAGAATTAAGAATAAGCCTTTCCTTATGTTACTTGTATGTACTTAGCCTTATTTTATATTATAGTAGAAGAATGGGTAATTACGACAATGGATACAATATCAGTTCTTTTCACGCAAATCTTTCATTTACGAAGTTGATTAAATCAGCTAAATATTAGTAAAAAATAAAAAAAAAGTTTCAAAATATATAATTGTGCTACATATAAATTACTTAATATAATGTTGTAATATTTTTGTAAGAATCTTACTACAGAAATTGTAGTATGCAGTGTAATACTTTCATTACAATCTTCACTACGATTAGTTTGCTTGCTTTCACTCTTTACATATGGGTGATATTCGTATTTGTTTTATATTTTTAATTCAAATTTTTTAACAACTCATTGAAATTTGTTTACAATAAGAGAAAAAACTCCATTTGCTTACAATATCTAAGTTTAATGCAATATTTTCGGATAAATTGTTAAAATATTGGGATATATCATTGATATATATATATCAATGGAACTTCAGGTGGTATGTATGTCATCTGGATTGTCGTAGGTCAGGGCTCATTTCCCTGCTCCGACTCGGTAAAATACCCATTCTTCTACTACTTATCCCACCTGTACTGCCTGTAAATATGGTTCATAATGTGATTATTGATTCATGAATTGATTGTGCATTTACGAACCGACTTATGGCCGTAAGTTGCAGCCAACCTATCCTAGAATAAACGGAGAATTTTAATGTTAATTAGTAAATAATCCACGGATAATCCTCAGATTATTCTCGGATAAGTGGCTGCAACTTACGGGCATTAGAGTATGATCGAAAGTGATTGATCTGAATGCACTATCAATGTATCGAAAATCATTATTATTTTATGCGTGCATGTCATGTATATTATATTATAATATTTATATTATATATATATATATATATATATATATATATATATATATATATATATATATATATATATATAAATATATATATATATATATATATATATTATATATATATAATATTATAAAATAATTATTACGTATTACAACCGAGTCTAGGTGAAACAAAGTATACAGTAGTTTGAAGCTGTATTTTTACAGTTTTCAGATTGAGGATTTTATATTTTTCTGCAAGTTACGTGGGCGGAAACAACAATTCATCAGCTGCACAAATATAATAAATAATAAATAGGGCGAGTTTTCCTGGCCTAGTAAATAACGAAATCCTTCAATTAAAATTCAAATGGTACATCATTCCAAATTCAAGGTACACACATATAATATATAACATAATTATATGTGTACCTTTAACGTGGGCTCATGCACACTTAGGAAATTTTCTCTTAGATTGTCTAATTTGATTTGCAAGAGACTTGAAAATTTTAAAATTGTAACAGGAGCATCCAGTATAGCCATCCCATCATCCCAAAAAAGTTCTTAAGTTCATGCCTCCATAGACTACGTTGCAGTATTCATGCACAAACAGAGCTAGTGTATTTTGTTTAAAGTTCGTGCTGTCTCACATGCAACTCAAGACAAGATAATATACTCACCTAGCTATATTAATTTGCCTTGTTCAGTATCAAAACTGCATTCAGGTTATGTATGAGCTCATGAGCAGCAGAAGCTATAATACTGCTATTATATAATGTTCATAGAAGAATTAAAAAGCTCCTTGTGTAAATTAATGCCAATCGAAGGCTAGGAGTCTTTGCAACTGTTACAAATGTAAGCCAAGTAATTTAACGTAATTATTATTGTTATGACTCCCGCTATTGGATGGTTTTCCCGCGCTTTTCTTATTTTCTTATCACAACAGTAAGCTAGACCCCCCCCCCTCTCTCTCTCTTTCTCTCTCTCTCTCTCTCTCTCTCTCTCTCTCTCTCTCTCTCTCTCTCTCTCTCTCTCTCTCTCTCTCTTTCCCTCTCTCTCTTACCTTGTAGCAGCGAGCACCCTGACCCGAGCAACCTCTGTCGCTAGACTTGCACTGACCGCTGGACTGACTAGCTATGCAACCTAACTGAGCCTTACCTAACAGTGTCTTATGTAATAAACCATTACTACAGTGCAAAATATCTAGCTACTAATTCCGTGTACAGGACTCCTTCTCTTCTATATTATACTTTACGATGAATCTCAGTTACTTCGCTAAGTCAAGGAATATATTTCTACGACGCAATGGAATGAAATAAATTTCAAAAATTCGAGAATGTTCTAAAACTTAATCGCTTATGGTTTGAACAATTTAATCTGACAATTTTCTAATAGAGGCTTCATTTCCGGTTTCCGTCCATAAGGCCAATGTTAAACTTCTAGTGAAAACTGATAAGACAGATTCATTTCAAAATTTGTATGCCACCTATTGATGGCGAGTTCAAAGTCAGGGGCAAGTCTTGTTGTATTAAGGTGCAACGATTGCGAGATCTTAATCAACAATCATTCTAATATAAGAATAGTCAGTTAAATACGTGTGACAGCAACCACCTCCGTTTTGGTGCTGAAGAAGTTGCCTAACCTCAGGGCGAGATGATATAACAATTATAACAAGGTGTATAACAAGGTGGACATTTGATTTCGATTTGAGCATACATAGAACGGAAAATAAGAATGAACTATTAAAGTGCCAAAAGTATCACGTTAATTGTATAGCATCCAACAATCAATGGATAAGTAATTAGTATAAATATGCATGTAATTTAGTTGTAGAAGGGCATGCAAGTCTAATAGTATACCTTTAAAGCCTAACTGTTATAGACAGTATATATTATAATTGTTATATAGAGCCTAGCCAGTATGTTTAAACTTGTTGTATTAATATTAGGTACCCGATAGATTATTTGATGATTTTGCAACCGTTGGCCATTGTCCATATAAATTGAACCTTTTTATAGTATGTTATATAGTTTTAATTATGTTTATTGATTTATTTGGAAGGTTTTCCAGGTTGTATATTTATGGCAAATATAATAATATTATGTTTATTCAAATCAACACACATTATACTTAATAACAGCCATGCAGACAAGAGCAGATATCTTTGGGGGGCCTTTCCTTCCTCCGTCGTGTCCTCTAACTTATAATTGTTAGTTATAGGTGAGATAAAGCATCCTCCCTCTATGCTGAGTGCTGCATCCGCGCCCATGTATAGCAAAGTATTTTTCAGTTTTTCAACTTAGAATTTTTTAATTGGATGTTCGGCTTGAGAACGCTCTGAAGGCCGAGCAGCAAATAATATTCACCAATATCACGAGTAATGAATGCTTTTATGTTTATAATAATAACAATAATTTATATTCAAATAGCTGGTTGTACATTACAACATGATTCACGTCCAGAAGAAAATAATAATAAATAAAAAAAAAAAAAAATGCAAAATTAACCATTTCTAAATAGTAACAATATAATAACAATTTACTATCAACATACATTTTCTGGCAATTTATTAGAATGAAACTCTTTTATTGACTAATATTCCTTGCCAATAAGTACAGATTTTAGTTTATTTTTAAAAAGAACATCACTATCTATATCTCTTAATGATTTTGGCAGGAAATCATAAATTTTTGCAGTTTGGTACAAAGAACTTTTTTCAAGTAAAGCAGAGCAGTGTTTTTCAACTGAAACTTTACCTTTGTTCCGCGTGCAATATGAATGATTATCACTATTATAAACATGAAGTTCAGGATGTTTACGTTTAGTAACGTTTATACATGCAATGCATACAGCAATTTAATATGTAAATACTTGGCAAGGTTAAAATGTTAAGTCGTTTAAAGTGCAACACATGTTTTTTTTTTTTTTTAATATTATTGTCCTCAGAACACGTTTTTGTAAAATTAAAAGTCTGTTAAATTGTTCTGAGTATCTACCCCAGAAAATAATAACATCAGACAGGCGGGGATAAATAAATTTAATGCGCGTAGTATATAGAGAGCAAAGACTGTTACAATACATGATTTCTAATTGAGTAAGGAACAAATTTTGCCCATTTTATTTTTTTGCAGATCTCAATGAAGTGTAAACTCCAGTCTAATGATTCGTCAATATAATATTATAAACCTAAAAAATTTATATTAGAGACTCTTGAGATTGGTTTATTCATTAGTTTAATCAAAAATCTTTTGTCGGGCACTGTTTTTTTTGTTGTTATGAAATTGTATAATACAATATTTAAAATTAGTCTGTTTTCTCCTCCCCGAGTTACAGTACGACTTCATTAACTGTGATATTATAGCTTTACGAATTAGATCCTGTTCCGAGTCTGCAGTAACTATAGCATTGCACTAATGTCATCACCATACTTTATAATTTTAGCATTTTTTACATAATCCGGCAAGTCGTTAGTACTTAAGCCGAATAAATTACAATATATTTTTCCTCCTTGAGGAATACCAATACAAGAGTAATAGAGTAATATCGACATACTGGGATCGGTCTGAAAAATATAAGATTCTATTAAAGTTAGGCTATTAGTATCACAAGATTGTAGGAAAACTCGGTGCAGGAAAACTCGGTGCAGGAAAACTCGGTGCAATTTCAACAAGCTAGGAAAACTCGGTGCACGGTAAACTCGGAGCACGGAAAACTGGGAGCACCGCTAGGAAAACTCGGAGCATCGCATATATTATAAAATATCGTATATATTATACAGTATATAACCAGCTATATTGTCGCCTCCAAACACAAAAGTTACAGGGGACTTAATTAAATACTATGAGGAGCATCACTATATCGTAATTTATCCTTAATAATTGTTCTCTAGGGCTTATAAATATTTTTATAAATTGTGTATTTGCCATGATAATTTTTTAAGAATTGTAATTATTTGTGTAATTATTTTTTTATGGTAAAAAATTATAAAATTTAGATAAGAACATAGATAACAAAATGACTGTTCACTTTCTGAAGTAAAGAAAGTAATTATTTAGTCCAGTTTTTGAGATGGTAATTTTTTTAGTTGAAAAAGATGCTGATTTGACTTGATTTGAAAATGGCCGCCAGATTTCCAATGATATTCTCATTATTTATATCCTGAATATATCTCAAAAACTAGATTGACTTTTGCTTCATTTTTTTTTTCTTTTTGCTGAATATTTATGTTATAATGTAAGGAAGGTTTACTATAATTTTCAGAGTGATTCACCATCTCCTAAAATTAGTGCCCTTTTAAAACAACATACAGTTGAAATTTTTTGCTATATATTATATATATGTAATGTATCTCTTGAAACTTTACTTGATATCTTTCTATTTTTTATTTATTTATTTATATATATAATATGTATATTGTATATTATATATATATTTTTATTTTTATTTTTTTTTTAATTTTTTTTATATATAAAGCGGATGTGCATGCAATGAAGTAGAATAGTTGCATCTGTGATTATACAATTCTTATTCTTACCAATTCTTATTTAACTTTAACATAATATTTTGCTGCCTTGAGCCGTAATTCATCTATATAGATATTTTATTCTTTTATCTAATTTTTAATTAAAATAAATTTGCATTGCATATAAATTTATATGTAAATATATTAAGTTCAACAAAATGCATTTTCACATAAATTAAATACTTTTTAAAAATGTTTACATATGATGTGCTGCTATAAATTTACTTTTAAATTCTTAACTAAATTCATGCATACTTTTCTAAATAATAAATTTTACAACTGGTATAGGTATTGTATTATATACTAATTAACGCAATAATGCGGAAAAAAAATTTCACAATAAATGTGTTTTATTTTATATAAACATACTGTTATTTACATTGATCACATAAGCTAAAATATCACATAGGAAATAATGTTCGTCTACTTAAAAATTGATGCTTAAATTGTACAAAATAATACATAATTATCTTATTGGAATCTATATAATTAAATGCAAAGCTATAAATAGAAACAAAATCCACACCATAGCCGGAAATGAGGGGAAAGGGGAGGGGTCAGTACTAGGTGCCTAGTAGGAGATGTTGTGGGCCACACCCTCCACATAGTCATAGGCTGGGTGACCCTTAGCCCATGAAAGTTATTGGGCTGCGCCTCGCCCCATTGTTCAAGTGCACGTGCCGCACGTGCACTAATTACCTTACCTGCTACCTGTTTTTTTCAATCCAGGTAGTAAAGAAACTTGTTGACAACGTTTGAACGCCATAAAATAATGTACGGTTGAAAGTATTTCAATATTATTACAATTTATTACCATTCCCTATTTTTCAGCATTGCATGTATAATATTATATTATATAAAATATATATAATGATTAATCGTCATCATGTATAAAACATATTAAGAGGCATTCACAAAGTCCTAAGACCACATTTAGGGCTCGATAATTTAAAGCCCGATTTTATGCATTCTCTTTAGACCCAAAATTTCTGGTCTTAAATTATCGAGCCCTAAATGTGGTCTTAAAGGTGTGCTGAAGGGAACACTTTTTTAATATCATCTTATCAACAAAAATAAGACCGATTCACTGGTGATAATCATTTTCTTGTTCAGGCCCCCAAATTTGAATTCCAGTGACCAACGGCTAAAAAGTGAAGTTGTGACGTATCGGTCTGGTCACACGCGATGTTCAGTAGCAATTTTATGGCGAGATGAGAGCAGATGCGGCGATACCGGATGTTGGCTGTCATTAAAATAACCACAAATTTTCAACGTCTATGAGAAATCATCTTTCGTCTTTTTCAACGATTGGGAAGAAATCACAATTCAATTCCCTATCTAGCGGTACAAAAATTATTTTTCTGTGATGATTAGAACAATTTATAGTAAAGTGCAATTGCATGAAAATGCATTAATGCAATTCTCAATCTCAGCTAATATGCATCGCACAAGAATGAAATTTATACTAATCGATTGGAAATTTTATCATCAGTTACGCACTATCATTAAAAATTACGAAAATTGATAATTAACAAAAGATAAAATTTTATATTTTTATTTTATTGCCATGAATGTAGTAATATGGGAAAAAAATTGGAGTGGCGATGGTGATGGTAGCCGTCGCCGGAGTCGCCGCGCTTCACCGTAAATCATAAATCTAACTGATGTCAATAAAATAAATTTAATAAATACAAAATATCAACTTTTGTTAATTATCAATTTTCGTAATTTTTAATGATAGTGCGTAACTGATGATAAAATTTCCAATCGATTAGTATAAATTTCATTCTTGTGCGATGCATATTAGCTGAGATTGAGAATTGCATTAATGCATTTTCATGCAATTGCACTTTACTATAAATTGTTCTAATCATCACAGAAAAATAATTTTTGTACCGCTAGATAGGGAATTGAATTGTGATTTCTTCCCAATCGTTGAAAAAGACGAAAGATGATTTCTCATAGACGTTGAAAATTTGTGGTTATTTTAATGACAGCCAACATCCGGTATCGCCGCATCTGCTCTCATCTCGCCATAAAATTGCTACTGAACATCGCGTGTGACCAGACCGATACGTCACAACTTCACTTTTTAGCCGTTGGTCACTGGAATTCAAATTCAGGGGCCTGAACAAGAAAATGATTATTACCAGTGAATCGGTCTTATTTTTGTTGATAAGATGATATTAAAAAAGTGTTCCCTTCAGCACACCTTTAAGACTTTGTGAATGCCCCGTATTTATTTTCCTTTCCCTTTAATTAAATAAAAATATATTTCTTCACATTTATGCAATATGTAATATTAGATTTTTTTTTCAATGTGTTAATGATAATATATATAATGTCATATAACAAATAAAAATAAAAATTGATATAAGAATGTAATTGTTCTCATAAAGTTATATGGACATTATGGACAAAAAATTGCTGTACCGCTGTTCCTTCTATGAAAGCACTTAAATTTTTCCTTTATTTACAATAAATATTAATTAAATAATGAAATTATTTGAATTATTTATAAATAGTATTTATATAATTTAATATAGAAGTAGTGATATTCATAGTATTTAAGCCCTCCAATAATTTTTTTGTATGAAGGCAACAAGACAATTACATGTGTTCGATTTTTGTTATATTTTATTATTTTTATGCTAATATACATATTCCAAAATCCATATACTAGTATAGGGATCTTGCAATATATGCGATGCTCCGAGTTTTCCTAGTGGTGCTCCCAGTTTTCCGTGTTCCGAGTTTACCGTGCACCGAGTTTTCCTAGCTTGTTGAAATTGCACCGAGTTTTCCTGCACCGAGTTTTCCTGCACCGAGTTTTCCGGATACCGTATCACAACCAATGTCGTGCATTTTTTTTTTTTAATAATTTTTTTTTATAAACTATCAAATGCCTTAGAAAAATAAAAAAATAAGGCATGGCAATGTTTTTGCCATTAATATTTTTATAAATTTCATTCAATAAATCAAACGAGGCCGTAGTTGTGGATTTATTTTTTTAGAAAACCGTGTTCACAGTCAGATATTAAATTATTATATGATAAGATTGTATGTTACTGTTACATATATGCATGCACGTATATACACGTATATAATATGACAGTCATCGACCAGTTTAAGTTGAGTAAATATTAAGTTTACTTTTCGCCACAACTATTTGAAATTTTGAATCGCAAAGCGGTATATACTGGTATACTCTTGGCAATGAACGTATGTTATATTTTCTCACAATATAGGTAGAGTAGGCGACATCCAAGATCCCGGGTTCGATTCCTCACGCCAACCGCTTCTCTTGCAAATATGAATACATTATTTTTATTCATATGATGCAAAAAAAAAAAAAAATCTTAAAAAAAAAAAAAAAAAAAATACACAACAAAACAACCTGGAAATACTATTATATTAAACTCTTTTTTTTTCTGAAAATTCTAGAGTATATATATTGTAAATTTAACTATTTCCTGCTCTGTTCATATTTTTATAATTCATGCATTCACATTCTGCCCCTTATATTAGGCCTACGTCTTTACATCATACTTGTTATAGCATTGAAACAAACAAGAAAAAAAATGTTATGTTCAGTAGATTGTGCAACCAAGAATTTTTATGCAGTGGCAAGAGCATGAGAGCAAGCTCATCTCCCTATCCTAACATTTTAAAATACACATCTCTCGTCATCGTCACCATCGTTCTCCTTTGTGTTAGGAAAGCGAGCGAGAGAGAAATAGAGAAGACGCCTCCTTACACGTCTTTTCATCCGTTGCTGGTTCACTCCTCCTCGGTTGAAACTGTTCAACAGCAATTGTGCCTGCCTGCCCGCCTGCCTGCAATGGCAAGAGAGAGAAAATACTTTTAATATTTCATGCGAGCTTAAGTAGGGTAGGTCGCTAGCTAGCTCGCTCGTTCCACAACTCGTCTCTTCTGCTTTGAATAGAAGGCTTTAACATTTTTCTAACAAGAGTCATCTTCACCGTTTCTTTTTTACATATATATATATTTCAGAAAATAAATAATGTCTCCGTTAATGATGTATAAAAATGTTGTTTTTGCATGTTTTAATGAAATTACAATTACTATATTATAAAAATATAATGTTATAATGCATGACATATACTGTACATTGTATGTATAAAAATAAATCCTTCAACTTTGCACGCAGGCTTATTTAAATATAGTTAAACACAATTATAAAATCACTCATCGGCGAAAGAATTTAAAATTATTTTCGAGGTCAGGAGGTTCGATTGATTACCCCTTGAAAATTTATTTCATAATTTTAGCTCGATTAATATTAATGAAAATGAATTTTAGGGGTCTCTTTATCCTTAAGGCGGTTTCAGATGGCGACAACGGCGATGCGACGCGATTTTGACGTTTCTTTTAATATGATGATTAAAAGAAAAAGAGCATTGTAATTAAGGTGAATCGCGGCGAAATCGCCGCCGCATTTAGGATTTCACAGCTTTTACGTCAAAATCGCGTCGCATCGCCATTGTCGCCATCTGAATCCGCCTTTACATTAGTTTATTTTATTGTTTATATAATCTTGAAATGTTTTAAAATGTCAAATTCCTAAATTTTTCTGTGAATATACAGTATTATATATCTGCATGTTATTTTACTATAATATAATTTATTATTATTAGTCTTTTATTAAACACAAAAATTGTACATACAACATAGTATTATAAATATATATTCATTATAAATTAACACTGTAATAGAACACATAAAACACACATACAAACTATATAATATAATAGTTACAGAATAATAGAGAATAATAATAAAAGAATATAAAATAAAATAACAGATGATATTAACAGCCTGTTACATCATAATATATCATATATATATAAGCACATATATAAAACAAAATATGACATAGAAAATAAATAGAATGAAAAACTTATTGCTTAATTGCTATTCAAAATATAGACTATATGAAGTCTCCCTTGGCATAATCGCTGAAAGGTTTAATTCTAGATTTACAGATATTTAAATGATATTGGCTACAATATTCATTACATATACATACACAGGATTGTTCAGCTTTATGATAACCAGAGGATTTACAGATTAGATGATGGAAGCCGTGAACAGCTTGGCGAGTTAAGACATTTCTAACATTGGATCTATCCAATTGGGGCAGACACCAATGTTTACATGTCATAGCATCAGTGCTGTAAAACTCAGGATTAATATCCTGAGTTTTTTTATTCCTGACAGCTAGAAAATTGGAATATTGATCTGTCATTGGAAGTTTAAACATTTCTTTGATTTCTGTAATAAAATAATTGGAATCTATCAGTTTATAGGCCAGTCTAGTTTCGGTAAATTTTGACAGACACAATAGTCTTTTAACAAACATAGCTTTTACTGATTCTAATTTATCAAAGTCGGATACAGATAAATGAAGCCATACGATTTCAATACCATAAGTGGCCACAGGGGCGACTTTTAAATTGAATAGTTTGAGCCCTGTTTTGACGGATAGACCAGACAGACCTGAGATAGTGTACATAACAGTGATAGCATTCTTACATCTTTCTGTTATATGTTTAGAAAAAGAGAGCCCTGTCATTTGAAGTACTATGCCGAGATATTTAAATGAATTTAGGAATTCAATCTTTTGACCGTCACAATAAATTTCATCGTTTTTGCACAGCGGTCCGCCTCTTCTAAACTTTACTACCTTGGTTTTCTCTGTGTTAATTTCTAGACCATTTGTTTTGGCCCAGATAGATAGATTGTTTAGCGCTTTTTGTAGCTTGATTTTGCTCTTTGAAATAATAGCAAGATCATCTGCATATAAATTTTGTAAGACTTGATCATTTTCATTTTCACAGTTTATATCTTTTGTAATCTCGGTTATATCTGCAGTAAAAAGATTGTAAAGAAGAGAGCTGCTTGGGTCTCCTTGCAAAACTCCGTTAGATTGAATAATATTACTAGAACATGATAAGCGATCTTGAACACATACATAATTGATGTTTAGAATAACAGCTAAGATATTCAAAATTTCAGAAGGAATTACTTTAAGTGACTTCAGCTTTTCAATGAGCAAATTCCTATTGACCGAATCAAAAGCTTTTCTGAAGTCTACAAAAGCAATGTATAAATGACCCTTTGGCTTCTCCAGTGATAATTTAATTTGATATGTACTGTGGACACAGCTTGTATTGTGGAGCGTCCTGGCATAAAGCCGTATTGCTCTTTTGGAATAAGATAGTGGGTGGAATCAAAAAGCCTGTTTTTTTTTTATTCCACCCAAAAAGATTGTAAAGGAGAGAGCTGCTTGGGTCTCCTTGCAAAACTCCGTTAGATTGAATAATATTACTAGAACATGATAAGCGATCTTGAACACATACATAATTGATGTTTAGAATAACAGCTAAGATATTCAAAATTTCAGAAGGAATTACTTTAAGTGACTTCAGCTTTTCAATGAGCAAATTCCTATTGACCGAATCAAAAGCTTTTCTGAAGTCTACAAAAGCAATGTATAAATGACCCTTTGGCTTCTCCAGTGATAATTTAATTTGATATGTACTGTGGACACAGCTTGTATTGTGGAGCGTCCTGGCATAAAGCCGTATTGCTCTTTTGGAATAAGATAGTGGGTGGAATCAAAAAGCCTGTTTTTTTTTTATTCCACCCAAAAAGATTGTAAAGGAGAGAGCTGCTTGGGTCTCCTTGCAAAACTCCGTTAGATTGAATAATATTACTAGAACATGATAAGCGATCTTGAACACATACATAATTGATGTTTAGAATAACAGCTAAGATATTCAAAATTTCAGAAGGAATTACTTTAAGTGACTTCAGCTTTTCAATGAGCAAATTCCTATTGACCGAATCAAAAGCTTTTCTGAAGTCTACAAAAGCAATGTATAAATGACCCTTTGGCTTCTCCAGTGATAATTTAATTTGATATGTACTGTGGACACAGCTTGTATTGTGGAGCGTCCTGGCATAAAGCCGTATTGCTCTTTTGGAATAAGATAGTGGGTGGAATCAAAAAGCCTGTTTGCAATTAATCTCGAAAAAAGTTTGTACATGGTATCACCATGGATAATACCTCTGTATGAGTCGGGTGACATAATATTACCCTTCCCTTTGTATAATACCATTAGGTAGGCGATCCGCCACAATTCCGGAATTGTAGCCGTTTCGATACAAAGATTAAACATGTTGGTGATTGTTGGGGTTAACGACTTGCTTACTAGCTTCAAATGTTCATTTGTAATAAAATCTGGGCCCGAAGCTTCATTGTTTTTTAGGCTTTGCATGCAATTATAAACTTCAAATTCATTAAGAGGAATAAAATTTGAGTTACAATTATAGTCTCTTGTTAATGATAAAAGATTGAGAGTTTGGTCGGATTGTAATTTATCTGTATTTAGGATATTTGTAAAATGGTTTTCCCAATGCATTTGTCTATATTAATTGGACATGATTTAATTGGTGGTCTATCTTTCCTAAGATATGTATATGGTTCTAGCTCTGCGTCTTTAATCACTTTATCTTCCGATTTAATTTTGAATTCTAATTCTTTCTGTTTCAATAAAGCCTTATAACAACTTCTTGCCTGAATGAATTGCTCATGCAAATTTGGGCTTTTGAATAAATATAATTTGCTGGCATGAAATTTTGATAGAAGATCTTGCCTTGATAGATAACATTCGCTATCAAACCAGGGTTTAGATACTCTTTTTATTGTTTTTCTTTGCAATAGTAGAATGAAGAATAACATTAGTAATCAAAGTATTTAGACTATTTACATCTTTTTTATTGATATGAGTAATTATAGTATCACCATGAGTATAAATTTGGTCATTATAATTTCTAATGTCAATTTTGTTTGAATAATTTGATCTGTAAAAACGTTTTTCATTGGGAGGATTGCTAGGGGTAAGTTTTAAAATAATTTCACCGGGTAGATGACTCTTTAACATTGACGAGTTTGTCTCAGAAATAATGACATGCTTTATCAATGTAAAATTCTTAGGTTTATAAAAAAGCAGGTCGATTGTACTTGACCCATTCGCGTTTACAAAAGTTTTTTCTAGAGGGCTATTAGAAAGTAAATAGCCATTTGAATTTAAAATTTCTAATAGAATATCTGTCTTGTTTCGTAAATGTTTCGGGACATTTGAAAGGTCAATTCTACAGTTAAAATCACCCGTGAAAATTACATTAGTATCATTTTCTGTGAGACTTATTGCATATAGTACTACCTCCATTAGTTCAAGAACTGTAAAATATGGATTAAGGTACATGGCAATGACTGTAAAATTTTTAGTTTTGATGATGATAAAATCTTTAAGCCTTAAGAAATTTAAAATTGGACCATATATATTTCTCAACTTATGACACATGTACAGTAGTCGCCTCAGAAAATTTCCCTCTGCGGCCTTGTTAATCAACCATGTTAATCACCATTTAAGTTACCCATAAATAATGTGCGAATTAAGTAGTTACTTTATATTGCAAGTTTTATGTAATTATTTTCATAGTCTCTGGTGATAAGGGTGCGTTTTGCGAGGCTGTTATTGGCAAGTATTGTGAAAAATGCAGTCTCAAGACAATGCGTCTGAGGAGCATTGCAAGCCTGCGCTTCCATAACATGTGTATACTGTATAGTGATGTGGGCGGGGCAGTCTTGCTCGATACGCCAATCACGAGGACAACTGACTGGATTCATATATTATGCGGCTATCCTACTGCCGGCCGCACTATTGAGTACCGCGATGTATGTTACTGCCAAACTGCAAAGGATTGCTACAAACAGCTCCTTGCGACCCACATTACAATGATCTTATACTATAAGACTATAGGCCACGATTCGTGTCTGCATATCTGCCTCTTTTTCCAATTCTCTTCATTTTTTCCCATCGTCTATTTAAATAATTTAGTTTTTAATTGTTTTATAATTATTAACTTCTTAAGAAATTAAATAACAGATTTCTTGTATGTTACTCATATCTCATATATAACGATCAAATTGAGCTGCGAGGGTGAAGGATTGGGAATGGAGTATCGACCTCATTTCTTTTTTATTGCAGAAATGGATAGAGGGTGCAAAGTTATGCTACCCTGATTTTGTTCAGATTTTTTACAGCCCGCGGAAGTATTTTTAAAAAATTTTTGAAAGTCCTTTTGTAACGTCACGAGGCGCCTGAGCTTTAAGAAAATGATAGGACTTGCCGCCGCGTGACGTCACAAAAAGGACTTTAAATAATTTTTTAAAAAATCTGAAAGAAATCAGGGTAGCATAACTTTGCACCCTCTATCCATTTCTGGCAATAAAAAAAATTGAGGTCGATACTCCACTGAGAAATAGAACAATTATATATACAACTTGGTACAACACGAACTTAACCTCCGCTCTATAAATATAATTATGCGCATTGTCAGGTATTCTATTGCGATGTGGTGCTCTTCTTACCTCTCCCAAAACGCAAATCTGCATCTTTTTGTGTCTTGGAGCTGATTCTCCGTCAAATTGAACACAATTAATTCTGTCCCGGAGTGCTGTATCACTTCCTGTTAAACATGTTAAGGGTAAGGTAACGCCACCAATGTTAAAAAAAATCCCTCACACAAAAATTCTGAAAAAAATTTAAAATGTTCTTCTCTACACCCCCTATCAGTAGCTAAAATATCAGGTATACAAATACGATCTAGTTTTTGAGTTATGAATTTTTAAAGTTGACTACTTTAACATGGAGGAATGAAACTTCCATGTTAAATTAGTCAACTTTAAAAATTCATAACTCAAAAACTAGATCGTATTTGTATACCTGATATTTTAGCTACTGATATATAGGGGGTGTAGAGGAGAACATTTTAAATTTTTTTCAGAATTTTTGTGTGAGGGATTTTTTTTAACATTGGTGGCGTTACCTTACCCTTAAGTTAATTTGCCTATACGTTATTCATGAAATTGGGAAAAGGTATTTTTTATTGATAATGCGTGCGAATTATAATCATGTGCAATGCTTTCTATAATATGTATGCATGCCAATTATTGACGCAAGTCATTTCATGCCTGCTTCGATGAATTGAATTAATCAATTTACTCCATTATTATAGCTTATAGCTTAGCAGGCGTGCTGAATGGCCTCATTTCTGGTGTACAATCGAATTTTTATGTTTTAGCGATGATGCAAAGAAATTGTCATTCAAACGATCTTTTATACATTACATTTTATTTTAATTGGATTGCATTAATGTCATATTACACAATTTTTTCTTTTACTTCAAAAGAAAGGGGGAAAAAAAACACGTTATAAAGTATTGTTTTTAATTGCATCTAACATTCAAGATTTTTTTTCTTGTTTTGTACCTGAGAGCGGGTACAAAAATAAAAACTCGAAAGAAAGAAAATAAGAAAGAAAAAAAGAAGAAAAAGAAGAGCGCTCACAGTTTTCTTTGATGTTTTGAATTCAGTGAAGGATTCAGGCCGCTACCGCCGTACTGTCATATCTTTGATGTTACCTCCCACCCCTGCCCGTGCCCCACCCCCTTGTGTCGTCTGTGTGTCGCTGGCAGTGGCGGCGGCAAACTACGACGATACCAAAGACGCCAACGAGACGTTTAGCTCAAAATTTTTTCCTGACTCTTCTTATCCCCCCTCCACCATCTTTATGACGCATTAGTTTAAGTGAGACACAAGTCTAGGAGAATATCTCAAATGTTGAGCAGGACAAGCACATTTATTTTATTATATTTACACACATGACAGTAGTTGCTGCTTAAAATGACAGATTTTTAGTTTTCATAAATTTGACAGACTATGTGTATTTACTCATAAATCTTTAAATATACCTATCTTATCCGCAACACAGTAGTATTTGCTCTGAATGCATTCAAGTCTCCTCAAAATTTAAGAGTTTTTTTTTTTTTTTAACGCAATCAAATGTATAGTAAATGTTGTCGACATTTTACACTCTTCGCCTTGGAAATTTTCCCATTTGCAGCCTTGTTAATCACCATGACCTGTGTTACTCTTACGGGACTTAATGAATAACAATGTCGCAAAGGGAAATTTTTCGAGGAAAACATTCAGTTTTAAAATTTTGACTAACCCTGCGTCCCAAATCACTTTTTCGTCTACTGTAGGGGCCCTAAATGAATATTCCCCTCCCCTCCAACATGGCCGCTATATAAGTAGGGCGCATATGATGCGCCCAATTTCGCCGCCATTGTAGGGTAGTAGTCGAGAATGGACATTTGGGACGCAGTGTAAGACTACGGCCCTGTCCCATTACAATTTCTTGTCCACTTTAAGGGCATCACTGCCTTCACTCGAGCTTTTTCCTCCCCCAAAAATGTCCGCTATGTAAGTAGAGCACACATTTAATATGATGCGTCCTACTTTTTCAGCCATTTTAAGGATAGTAGACGGTGCGCGCGAGAAAAAGAGTACCGGGATATGGGCATATACTTGTAGATTTCTAAAAGTACAAAAACCTTATGAATTGAAACACTATATAATGATACAGTATAGCATTATACTGTACACCGTGAGATCTGTAAAATATACGCATTATATTTTATGCAAATTGGTATCCAAATGATGAATCCTAAATTTTAAATAAATTTATGTGTACGGATGTAGAAAAAATTATAATATTACTGTCGCTTACTTTCCATTGTATATTTAACATGGATGTGTTGTTTAATAAAGCCATCTTATTAAGTAATTATAAAATGATCCATATACACCAACGTCCAGAAAAAAATAAAGTGAATTTAATAATATATTATATATTATGTGTTGATGTGTAGGCAGCAATAGATGACTTGCAAAACCCTATTTTATCAGAAAGTAAACAGTAAACAAACAAAACTTGACCCCAGTTCATTGTTGTTGTTGATTATGTGTATAAATTTTGCTTATACATTATTTAGACCTTTATGGGAAATTTACGATTTTTACACACTGATTTCAATATGTTGCAAACCTACGATTCTAAATATAAAAATATCACCAGAATCTGCAGTTTTTGGCCATTTAAAATGCTGAAATGCGTATCAGAAGAAGTTCTTTATTTCAATATGGTAAATTTCATATGATACCAAATCAGCCAATTGCATGGGGGAAGATGCGTAACTAAGGAAACTCTAGTTTGTTGATTATTGCAACAGTTAAAATCAACAAACTGGAGCTTACCTAGTTACGTATCTAGTTACGGTACATATTGAATGCACAAGATAAGAGCGAATACAGTGCCATCAAGGAATACGTTGAATCCCTTACAAGTAGGCAACTTTTTGACGCTGCGTGAAGAGCGTGTTGCATATGCTCCTCCTTGCTTGTCTACAAATATGTCTGGCCTCTCGCGTTGATGAGGAAATTTAATTTGTTCGTCAGATAAAATTGATCTACAGCTTGAAGAAAGTATTAGTTTGTAACTGTGTGAAAGTTAAAAAAAAGTGTTAAAATATATTAGCAATAAATAACAGTGAAATAGTGGAATAAAAACGCTGTTTCTCTTTATTATTCACGAAGAGAACATTTTTTGTGTCTACGATAGACCACATGAATGCAGCACTACGTATAGGTAGGTTGTCTGGCTGCATGGTAGTGAGCCACTCGAGTAATCACGGGATGGCGAGGACGCGGACGGCCGGGAGGATGAGTCCTCAGTCGATTCCTCTTGACCCCTCTCTCTGTCTCTTCGTTGCTCCGCCCGCCTACCCCGAAGTGTCGCTCTTGTTAGCTACTGGCCGCGCGGCTTGCTTGCTGCAATCCGCGCGGTAGCAAGCTAAGCTGTTCATCAGCATTATAGTGGGTCTCGCAGCACCGAGTCACGCCCCGAGCCCGAGCGGTCAGCCGGCCGCAGAGATAAGGCACAGCTAGCGAGCGCATGCCTACCTGCACTTCAACCTGCAATACAGGCTGCAGCACTGTCTGAAATACTATTTTAATGATAATCAATACTTTATTGTTTTTACCAGCAATATAATATATATAAAATATATTATATTATACATAAAAATGAAATGTATTAAATGAAGAATTTACTACCAACTCCCTTCTCTCTCCTTTTATTTTTCTTACTTTTTTTTTTTTTTTTTTTTTTTTTTTTTTTTTTTTCCTTTTCCATTCCATTCCTTTTTTTTTTATCCCTCATAACATCTTTGTATAAAAGGAATAAAAACGGAGAAGGGAGTTCGAAGCATCTGAATAATTCCAGCAGGCGAGCGAACTGAGCGAGCATGGTAAGCATCAGAGGTTGGGTGGGCAAGGAAATGATGTTTTTGGCCGTCGTCGTTCACGAAATGAGAGAAGAGAGAAAGAGAGGGCGAATTCACCCACTCTTACGTCCAGTAAGCGCACGTCCTTTGAGCTTGCAGACCCGGTCTCCACCCACTCGCCCTCCCACCCGCGATTGAAATGACCAGCGAGTGAGCAGAGAAGCATGCTTGGATCAAATTCCACAGCGAAAAGAGATAGAAGGAGGAATGCCTGTGAAACAAGATGCCCCGGGAATTTTCATTCGATTCAAATTTGATGCCTCTTCTCTTCTGTAGCTTATGTTCTGTCTTCTATGGCCTTAAGCTCCGATGATGATGGTCAAACTCTCACTGCGGAATGTAATGTGTGTTTTTTTCTCTCTCTTTTATAGCTTTCTCAACTTCCCATTCCATGTAGCTTAATTTTCTTAACTTTTGTATGACTTTCTGTCAAGTTGTTCGTATCTATAATTGATTGAATTTTCACGTGAGTGTATGTATGTAATATTTACTTATTGATGCATAAAAAATGATCTCCTAACCCTAATGTTCCTAATTTACATTTTATGTGCATTTCAATGTAAATTTCCTTTTACTTTTGTATGTTTATTTATTTAATAACTGTGGACTACGAAGCTGCGTAGCTATGGACGAAGCCTTCTTTTTTCCTGCCGTCACTGCCGCCGCCGCTTACGGGGTCAGATGGCTTCGTTGTTCCGCCTCTAAGATTGCCGTCCGCTCGCCCGCCAACACAGAAGCCATATTGGATCCCTCCAAGCTCAACCTGGTTCCCGCCCTCTGAGACTCAAAAGATTTGTCAAGCTAAGGTTTCACTTAATATCCGAGTCGCGCCCCGGGCTCCGCGCGCCCCCGCAATATTCTCACCCCTTCAAGCAAGCTCTGATTTTTCTCCACCTCGCGCGCTTCTTTCAAGCTGCACACTTTTATACTTCGTACAATAATATTTATATATGAAAGAACCTTTTATTAAACAATTTTCTTATTTTCTGGATCCTGATACATCATCCCATACATCCCAGAAGTCTTTTGTAGCATTTATAGGCTTACTTATATGTATTCTAGTACTTCTAGTATACGATATAATTTCACAAAGAAATCTCAATAATAGCATATTTCGTTAAATTATGTTTGTAAAAGGCAGAATAGTCAAAAGATTTTGTTTTATTTAAAAATATAATTTGCAATGTTAATGATATAAAGTACAGGCCGTGATGAAACCCCCTCATGAAACTTAAATTCTCATGCAGTCATCTGAATTATTCTATAACTATTAAGAAATATAATAGCAAAGAGTGCATAGACATGCATTGCATATGCTATTAAAAAAAAAGTTCAACAAAAGTTGACGTACAGTCGCAAAATTTTCGTTCCAGGGTTCATTTAAATTCGTGTTAAATAATAATCAAATAACCGATCTAGTCCTCTACAACGGTCTCGTTTTTTATTTTTAGATTTTTTAACATGAATTTTTATAAAAAAAAATGCAACTATTTTAGTAGAAAGGGAGATAAATGTAAATAAAGTGCTCCGTAAGCAAAATCGTACAGTACGTCGTATACACCCAGCCAGCGTGAACTAAAATGAGTATATGGTCATACTCGTCATTTTGCAGTATTTTTTCCCTATAAAGCTCCTTCCGGAGATGGCAATGTAAGATGTTGTTAATTTTTTTACACCAATGAATTTGCACTCGGCATAGTTCGTTTAAAAAAAAAAAAATATGGAGGAGGAGTGGGGACATAATTTAGTGAAAAAGTGAGTTAGCGAGTTGACACAAACATTCACATGAATTTTTTTTAGTAAAAAATCCCTATTTTCCTTTTGTATGATGATGTGTAGTGTACGTATAAATATAAAGAGAAGAGAGAACGTGCGCGAAAGTTCGACGTTCATCACTTGAGCCTTTTATTTTCCCTGTTCCCTTGGTGGCTGCCTGCTACTGCTGCCAGAGCCAGTACGCTCGGGCGAGCAGAAATTGATAGGATAAATTCCGGGCCCTGAATTGGCTCCAGCCGCGCGTGAAACGTAGTAGAGGAGATGGAGTGGGTGGCAAAGAAGGCTGGAGCATGGGAAAACGCGCGGGCACGGGCGGGCGACGGGGGAGACGTACGGCACACACCACTGCTAGTATAGAGGCATATAATATATTGACTGATAAAACATTGCCAATGGAGTTGTGTTCGTTCTATCAAATCTATCAGCAATGTTGATGAAATAGAAAATTGGAAAATTTTACTTGAAAAATCAAGAAAGGGTACATACATACCTAAAATGTGAAATATATATACGGGGTCTTATTTTTATAGTCGATTAACGACCGTGATATTGAGTGCATCAACGGGATCTGATCTATTACATTGCAGTTACAGAAAAAAAAATTATAAGCTTTCACAATGTATGTGTACGTCTGTATTATTTTCATTGTAATGAGGAGCTTCAATTTAATACACACATTCTATTTATGAACAGTACAAGTGCCGCAGCGTCACGTAGAACTGAAGAATGTTAGTTATTTTTTTCCTCTGTATATAATTAAGGCGCTGGAGATCAAACAAGAATATATCCAAGCCCAACTTAGATTTGATTTTTAAGCCTAAGCTACACCAACAATAATTTTTTCAGACCCCTTTTGAATCTGGATTTGGAAAGTTAACTATATTTGTCTTTTCAAATCCATTTTCAGAAGTGATCTGAAAAAAATTATGGTTAATGTAGCTGATGCTCAAAAATTAAATCTCAGTTTGGCTTGGATATAATTATACTCTCGTTTGATCCTCAGCGCATATTATACAGTATAATCAGTATATAAATTAAGTTTAAGTTAAGAATTTTTTCTTTTTTTTCGTTCGATTCCTTCCTACAGAAATTTTCTGCGACTGCGAAGACTGAGATTAATCGTTAATGTAATATATTATAAAAGCGTCAATCCTCAATGAGACGATGGACTTTAATTACACTCCAGTGCAGTCAAAAATTGTATTTTGAATGGTAAGCATCCACCTGTCGATTCCATGTTCTGTCGATTCTATGTTCTAACTGAACGATGTTCGTTTACTGATTTCAACTTCTTCTGAATCTTGTACAACTACTGCGAAATTCTTTAGACTCTCTTTGAATAAACTGAACTGCTATTATATTTATATACTAATAAAATTTTCACGGAGGTTAGTGTCGACACGCAATTTGAAAGTTGCAAACAGGACTTCTTTGTGGAGTTATCATAACAATTTGCGAATGAAAAATAGCTCCGAGTACGCTTAATCGTTTCTTGGTAGTAAATGGTAGTACGGTGGTCAGTGATGTGGATGCTCACATTGAGTTTCAATATTTTTTCAACTGAATTTTCCGAGCTCGGACTTTTTTAAAATATGATCAGAGCGATCAGAGCGCTGAGTATTACTGAGAATTGCAATTCCTATCCTACTCCTTTGTATTACTCATTTTATTAAGGTATAACCTGAGAATTTGTCAAGGTAAAGAGGCGTGGCTATAGTGGCAACACTGTTTGCATTGGAATGCGAATAATTTTTTAGGAGGGGGTGGTGACATCAGTCCTTGAGAACGTTGCCACATTTCTCATCACATACAGGAAACGATCATCGCCACGGTTCAAAATATATGAAAACAATTCAGAAAAATAGTCTAAAAAATTAGGTTTTAGTAAAAAAAAAAGTAAAAGAATCTGTTGTATAGTTTTTTTGCAATGCTAATTAACAAATTTAACATTGGAAGGATACAATTAAAATTCTCATTTAAATAAATTAATTATAATTAAACCAACGGTTAAAAAATTCCGAAAAAATTCGGAGCTAATTTGACGATTGTTGTAAGTCCATCAAATTAATTTGAAGAAAATCTATTGTAGCGAATTTTTCGTCCAAATTTCTCAGGTTAAGCCTTAAGTTGTATTCCTTTCCATTCCTTGTTCATTTATATATAATATATATCATGCATTAAAAATTGTATAGATTATTCACAGTTACAATGGACAACCTGCATGAATTTTTGTCAATACTGGAGGAAGGGGGGGGGGGGGGGGGGGGACGCATTGGTGTGGATAAAGAAAACTCTGTAATTTTGTTCATTTGCTGAAAATAAATCCTCACTATCAAGATTTAAGATTTTTTTCCCCCTTGTATCAAAATTAAAGATCGACTTAAATGTTCATAAATATATATCTATTTCATATAATATTATATATATTATACTATTTATGTAATATTAAACAAAGAATTTTATTCACTTTGATGGTTTTTAGCGAATAAATTGCCAAACTATTGTTCGAATATTTAATGTTTTGTTATCATGTGCATTAAGTTCGAAATATTGACGAATGGTAATTAGGATATGTTATTTGGTATTACATGTTTTATTATATATATATATATATATATATATATATATATATATATATATATATATATATATATATATATTATATCTTTTAATATTATTTTTTCCAAAGAAAGAAACGCTCTCTGATTAGTGATTATAAAATTACATATTTTGTGTAACTATATTTTATTTCTGTTGCTGCAATGTATCGTATCACGCTAATGTATTTGTACTCAAATTACTTGTGCATGAAGATAGTTATTGAATTAGTAATGTAAACATAATTGTTTGCCGGCACCCTTTTCCGTACATCATATTATGCTTTTTGTCTTGTTGCACTAGCCATCCGCTGCATTGTAATGATAATAAATACTATAAGATTACATGGTGCTTTATTATATACGAGAGCAGATGCAATATTATAACAGAGGGAAAAATTTAGGGTTGGAGTTTGATAAGCTAATACTACTACATGAGACGGCGAGTAAGAGAGATCTTTTTTAAGCTTTGAATAAGTACCTCCCTCTGCTCTGATGATGATGATTCCCTTTCATGTTCGTGGACAGTGTTTGCTTAATTTTCTGAAGCGTCCTTCCTTCTCTAAGCCTTCTCTGTATCCCCCTTTCCCATTCAGTTCGTTCACTCACACAGTTCTCCTGGACGCCCGTTCATCGCCTCTGGCTGTACATTTGGACAATTTTCAATTGTATAATACCCACCGTGCAATTAGCATTTTAATTTGAACCCTGCATTCACAGGAGGATGAGGAAGAACTTGTCTCTCGCTATATATATAGGCTTACAACAATTCAAATGGAAATAATTAGTGGGAATTAATTTATATATTTTAATTGACAAGCACCTTGATGCGTTAATCTAGTAGTTTTATTTTATCCGTTTTACAATTATTACTTTTTTTTATAATTATGTGTAAGTTGTTATGAGCCGCATTTACGCTTATTATAGAAAAAAATGTTGACAAAATAAAGAAAATTTAATTTATCTGTCTTGTTTTAAAATCATATAAATTCTAATAATAGTGTTTTTCATTAACGTTTTCATAACGTCATTGCAATAGCTGAAAAGAGTGTACTCTGCCAAGTTCCTCGGTGGCAATTAATTAATATTTAAAATTTGAAGGAAAAAAATGTATATATTTGCTCGCAGCAATGAATGGTACCGGCGCAAAGTTTTGCACTCACCCCACGTATAACACTTAATATAATCTTTCTATTTATTTTAAAATATTTACGATCGATTTGACGTCATTGTTCAATATGCAGTATAACTAACTATTGAAATATTATACTAACCCTTTCTGCAATTGACTTGTTGTTAAAAGTTTACTTATTGCGGTTAATAACTCAATAGTATACATCATGAAATGAGCATTATGATTATATTTATGGTAATCATATTTTCATAACTGAAGTCTGGTAATATAATAGGGATGAGGTTCACCGAATATTTAACCCTCCCCTATTCCTTGCTATGCTACCCCTACCAATATATTCATCCAACCCTGCTTTCTCTCTCTCTCTCTCCGTTTCATACTTATTGAAATCAGTGAAACGTCATAAAGAGGGTGGAAGAGAAATATAAGGGGTGAGATGCATGGCATTATTCATATTGTCAGCGTGCATTATACAAAAAGGTTCATACGTAATATACACTGGTATATAATGTCGTGTGTATTCCCCCTGTTATTTTATTTGATACTCTCCGAGACTGAATGATATAAATATAAAGGGTTGTTTCCAATATTGAATAGTTGATATTGAATCAAGCGCACAATGCTATAGGTGAACATTACAGGGCTGTGTTATATATAGTAAAAGGATCATTATTTTGTTAACCTGTTTTTTCTGACTAGTCATCCTTAGTATTTTTTTTACCATATATATTTGTAACAGTGACAGAATTATGTTAATTGCGTTATTTCTATAATAATGTATTGTAACAATGTTCAATAATTAATTAGTTATATTATGTTTTTGTAACCTGAAACAGTTTGTTTTCTTTGAAAGAATTTTGTATGCTACAATTTTATATTTAATTATATGCATTCTTTTTTTATGCTGTTTATTTCAAAGTGCTTCAATGTGTTGTTTGTTTCTAATAATGATTTAATCAATAAATTTTCCGTGACTAATGCACAAATTTATGTTCATAGGTAAGTCTGCTGCTGACTGGTGATTTTTATAAGCGGGGAAACCAAAAGGTAGGTGACGGGGATTGTTTAGATGTTTAGCGTGCATGTGACAGTTTCGTCAGGTCGCGCTCTCCCTTACCACCACACAAGCTGTGTGTATACTACTTCTCCTCTCTCTCTTCCCCCTTCCCGCGTGACATGCAGCCACCCACCCAGCCCACTTCAGATACAGCAACCGTAACGTCCATTGCCACGTTCGCTTCATTGCTCCAGCCATTTGTTGCTCGAGAAAAAACATTTTAAACAATACAACAAAGTTACAACCCCTGTTAAATTTTTTTGATTGGAATTTCTATAGTGTTCAAATAAATAACACACGACATCATATAGTATAATATATGTATATATTATATACATAGTATATATGTTATATACATATATATATAATATACAAATATACAGCATAATATAGAAGACGTTAAGTACAGTTTTAGTTGAAAATAGTGGAACAGCGGGTACGAATGTCTTTTCCACTTAATTTCTTGATGTCATGTGTACTACCACACGAACCTGATCAAATTATTATATCATATGCGAGGGCGCGATTCACGAAGAGAGTTATCCAGGTTTCTCACTAATCACGTTAAGTCTCATTGAATTATGCTGGCGCTAATGAGGAATTTGCATGCGTGAATCTGATTGGCTTAATCGAAAGAGGGGGCGGAGAAATACATGTGTGAATTTTATGCGATTTTTTTTAGCACTGCAAGTATGCTCAAATGCATATTTAAAAGATGCACTTTACCTGGAGGCGATGGCGCATCGCCAGTGACGTCATCGCTATGTCAGGTTCGGTTCACTATAGATATGCATACCTGTACGCACCTGCATAACAGGTAGCCAATCAAAAACAATCTAGCCAAAATTCAAAATTTCAAATGCCTAGCCTATGAGTTTTAAAACTTAAAAAATACACATTATTCCATATTCGCGTACTGTAAAAACACACTGGGAGATAAGTAATATTACAAACGTACCTTTCATCATATTTAAATAATAGAAATTGTTTCGCAAATAGTTTCATTTAATTGAAGAGAAGATGCAATCGCGATGCAATATCAAGTCCTGCCACCACTTTTTCTGTTTAAATTATTGGCGCGTCATGCAGCAATCAGCCAATAAAAATGTGTAAATTTTTCATACCGGACTCCTTCCGTATCTGCTGATTATCTATTGAATTATTTTATTAAACCTAAAACTGAGCCTCTTTTCTTATCTACGAAGATAGTAGGATGCCGTAGGATTCAATATTTAACTTTATTAAGACCCTTGAATCATATTTTTTTAATGTCTTTTCAACCCCCTGTTTGCTGTTTGCTTATGATGAAAGGTACGTTTGTAATATTGTCTCCCAGTGTGTTTTTACAGTACGCGTATATGGAATAATGTGTATTTTTTAAGTTTTAAAACTCATAGGCTAGGCATTTGAAATTTTGAATTTTGGCTAGATTGTTTTTGATTGGCTACCTGTTATGCAGGTGCGTACATGTATATATATCTATAGTGAACCGAACCTGACATAGCGATGACGTCACTGGCGATGCGCCATCGCCTCCAGGTAAAGTGCATCTTTTAAATATGCATTTGAGCATACTTGCAGTGCTAAAAAAAATCGCATAAAATTCACACATGTATTTCTCCGCCCCCTCTTTCGATAAAGCCAATCAAATTCACGCATGCAAATTCCTCATTGTGATTAGTGGGAAAGCTGGAAAACTTTCTGGATAACTCCTTCTTGAATCGTGAATTTATATGTCCAAACAAAATGTGCATACATGCATGAGAAATCATGGAGATCTCCAACTCAAGCGATGATAATAAATAAATAAATAAATAAATAAATAAATAAATAAATAAATAAATAAATAAATAAATAAATAAATAAATAAATAAATAAATAAATAAATAAATAAATAAATAAATAAATAAATAAATAAATAAATTAATAAATTAATATATATTATATATATGTGTACGTATATGTGTGTGTGTGTGTTCATGGGTACACGATGAAAGTTATAATTATGCTTGTAGGAGTCTCATGTTGCGGGGGATTCACGTATTCTACCCTCAAGCACCTGAGAAAATTGCTACTTCCTCCAGTACCCCTTTGCTCGTTGTTCGCTACTATTGCTGCTGCAAGTGAATTAATTGAAATTGTCTCTAGCGCAACCTCTTTAGTAGTACTCCTGCCCTCCCAGCTTGAACGATCTGGTCGCTAGCGCGGACATGCAGCTGAAAGACTACGCCACGCTTTTAGAAAACTAATTGCACATGCGTTTCGTATTTACAGCTTAATAACATTTGGAACTAGCTATGTGATCATAAATAGAATTCCAAATTAAAATTTTACAGATATTACTCGTCCCTTCAATTATTTTCATTCCCTGAATAAATTATATAATAGAAGATAAGATGAATATGAATTGAAACATTTTTTGTCGATCATATTTCATATATATAATAATTAATTACTATAGCTAAGTAATATTGCACCGTTGGGGGTTGGCACTCGACCGTTTTGCAAATAACTCCGCGTAAGCTTATAATTATCCAAAATCTAATTCTCTTCGGTGTAAGTATAGTATTGTTTTGCGATTTTTATGCGGCTTGACAATAGGGCCAGTTGTGTTTGTTACGTAGGTAGGTGCATGAACCGTGTCCCATTGTATGTGAGATTTATCTCCGGAGCCTGCAGTGCAAGTAGCGAGTAAGGACACTCTGATGCCGTGCATGTATACGCCCACTAATGGACTGATCGGAGCTACTCCATCCATTCCGTGGCTGCATTGTTGATTGCATAATTGAAACGCGTGTGCAAGACGCTGAAGTATTCAACCACACTATAATAGCCATTGGATGGGAGGGAGGGGGGATATAGGCGGCTGTAGTGGCAATTTCTAACGTTGACAACGACCGACCTGCGCTACATTGTTATCTTATCATTACATTGTTACTGTACTGTTAAAATTATTACAAATCAATCAAATCATTAAATTATTCAAAAGTGCAGAATGAATTAATTTTATATATTTATATTAGGCACTTGCATGGACAGATCGGGAGTTTCAACGGCCATCCGCCAGGCGTCCGCATCTTTCTTGGTGGAGCTAAGCTATGTAGCTCCACATATATGTTTAAAATTTTAAAAATATACAAAGAAAAAAAAAATTCTGCGAGGTGAGCAAAAGTTTGTAAATTTTATTTTAAACATTTTGTTCACCTCATACGAGTATTTTTCATTTTTATTTTTAATAATAATTGATAATAAGTTCTTTTAATCTTTGGCCTCCATGCAGAATTTTCTACCTTTCCACCGGTATGTTGGCCTGTAGTGCAGGGAATAACAACATTCATCGGGCGTTTCTTGAAGAAATCACCAAAATTTCAGGGTTGATAGGGATCATTACAAGGATCATTTTTATAAGGGGGGCAGAGTTGAGGTCACTTCCGGTTGACCTGTGGTGACCTCCGAAGTTTACCCCTTTCCCGTCCTAGCTTTTATTTTTTTGCGGCTTTATGGTTGCTCGGAGGAAGAAAACTGTTATGACAAAAAAGTTTTATTACAATATGAGCTACTTTGCAAAAAAAATTGGCTGACCGGATATGCATAATTACAAAATGGCGGCCACAAATATGGCGCACGGGGCGTTAATGACACCACGTTTTCTTGAATTACTTAAAATATAAGCAATTACGAGCTAAAAGGTTCGTACAAAGCCTTTTCTAAATAATTTTATCTTTAATATCGTAGTACTTTCATCTTCCTAACGACATTACTTCTCGAGATATACCTCCAAACGTAACCACAGAGCGGGCCACGCGTAGCCTCTCGCGCTATGTTTACAATGCAAACACAGGGAAGAAAGCTTCCAAAGCTGCATAGTGAAATACAACAATTCTTAAAATAATTGTTTTATATTGTTTTCATGATGTTTATTAAATATTGATTAATTATTCAAATAATAATAATTAATTAAATAGTAATTAATCTCTGTAAAAATTTGCATATATTTGCGAAAATTATTTTTTAACCTGTAAGCATTATAACACATGCTGTAGGGAAACCGTACTTTAATGAACTTAATGCATTATATAATAAATAATAGCAATATATCATTCATTATATACACATGCAGCTATATAATATATACAGTATATTATGTATATTAATTTCATAATCATAATACAATATGATACTAAATTAAAACATAAAAAATTTACGTGATTTCAAATAAATTCTTTTTATTTGTCTAATTCAAAGTAAGTGTATAATTTTTTATTTACTTATACAGAGTTAATTACATATTTGATACATCATATAATTTTATTATAGAATATACGGTATAAAATAAGAATCTTCATTTTTATATTTATCATATTACACGTGCATGCGCGTGAACTGCAAATGTAAGCTGATCAAGTGAGAACAAGGGAATTTTATGCCATGGCATACTGTGATATTTGACAATGTTTTACTGTGCATGGTTTTCCTTCGTCGATCCAAGGAAATAACGGGGCAGTTCCTAACACAATTAAGGCCACGGCCGCTTCCTTACCTATCCTAAAATCGCCATCCATTCACTTTACTCCTCTCATCCTAAGGGTTGTCGGACCACCGAGGGTTCCGATTCTTATACTCCTAGCTTGAGAAGGCAAGTTAGGCATTCGGGAAAATAATTAATATAAATATACATACGAGTATTATGTGTGTGCGTGTGTGCTGACCTGAGTTCAACAACAACCCTTAAATCGATATTATCTTCAAATTTATTGTATATTATAGCTAGATACATAATTTTATTATTTTAATTTGGTATTGAGAAGTAAGGGTAAAAAATTTCCGAAAAAATAGCTATGTAATATTAAAAAATCTTTTATTACTTACTTGCAATAGATCTTGCAAGTTTTATATACTTAATTTATATAATAAATCGAAGCACAAAGAAGTTTGTCATGTCCCCAGATTTTCGCACTATTTATGTATATAATTAAGATACAAATTTGAATCGCAAGATTTGCACAATTATACTATCTTTTACTATATCCCATACATTGTTATGAATATTGTCCAATATTTTTTTCTTAATCTGTATAATATGCTGTTTTATAATATCACTGAAAACATTCTTTTACATCATAATATTCTTTATGAATTATTAACACTTTTTAAGCAATGTGTTATTCTTTATATTGTATTTCGTAAAGAAAATCATAATATTTCGCTGTTTTTCTTCTCAATACCACGTATATTACAATAATAAAATTATGTACCTATCCAGCTATACAATACAATAAATTTGAAGATAGTATCGATTTAAGGGTTGTTGTTGAACTCAGGTCAGCACACACGCACACACATAATACTCGTATGTATATTTATATTAATTATTTTCCCGAATGCCTAACTTGCCTTCTCAAGCTAGGAGTATAAGAATCGGAACCCTCGGTGGTCCGACAACCCTTAGGATGAGAGGAGTAAAGTGAATGGATGGCGATTTTAGGATAGGTAAGGAAGCGGCCGTGGCCTTAATTGTGTTAGGAACTGCCCCGTTATTTCCTTGGATCGACGAAGGAAAACCATGCACAGTAAAACATTGTCAAATATCACAGTATGCCATGGCATAAAATTCCCTTGTTCTCACTTGATCAGCTTACATTTGCAGTTCACGCGCATGCACGTGTAATATGATAAATATAAAAATGAAGATTCTTATTTTATACCGTATATTCTATAATAAAATTATATGATGTATCAAATATGTAATTAACTCTGTATAAGTAAATAAAAAATTATACACTTACTTTGAATTAGACAAATAAAAAGAATTTATTTGAAATCACGTAAATTTTTTATGTTTTAATTTAGTATCATATTGTATTATGATTATGAAATTAATATACATAATATACTGTATATATTATATAGCTGCATGTGTATATAATGAATGATATATTGCTATTATTTATTATATAATGCATTAAGTTCATTAAAGTACGGTTTCCCTACAGCATGTGTTATAATGCTTACAGGTTAAAAAATAATTTTCGCAAATATATGCAAATTTTTACAGAGATTAATTACTATTTAATTAATTATTATTATTTGAATAATTAATCAATATTTAATAAACATCATGAAAACAATATAAAACAATTATTTTAAGAATTGTTGTATTTCACTATGCAGCTTTGGAAGCTTTCTTCCCTGTGTTTGCATTGTAAACATAGCGCGAGAGGCTACGCGTGGCCCGCTCTGTGGTTACGTTTGGAGGTATATCTCGAGAAGTAATGTCGTTAGGAAGATGAAAGTACTACGATATTAAAGATAAAATTATTTAGAAAAGGCTTTTTACGAACCTTTTAGCTCGTAATTGCTTATATTTTAAGTAATTCAAGAAAACGTGGTGTCATTAACGCCCCGTGCGCCATATTTGTGGCCGCCATTTTGTAATTATGCATATCCGGTCAGCCAATTTTTTTTGCAAAGTAGCTCATATTGTAATAAAACTTTTTTGTCATAACAGTTTTCTTCTTCCGGGCAACCATAAAGCCGCAAAAAAATAAAAGCTAGGACGGGAAAGGGGTAAACTTCGGAGGTCACCACAGGTCAACCGGAAGTGACCTCAACTCTGCCCCCCTTATAAAAATGATCCTTGTGATGATCCCTATCAACCCTGAAATTTTGGTGATTTCTTCAAGAAACGCCCAATCAAGCTGATATTTTGTCGTTATTCTCCGCACTACTGCGCGCGCATGTTTTCTCTAATCTCCTGTAAAGTAGACTGGTTTTGTTGCTCATGCAACCACCTTATACAATGTTACATAATATATTATAGTTATTATACACTATATAGTATTATATTGTGGTGTTCTATCAAGTCTATATATAGATGAACAAAATGTTTTTACAATTTCTTATATTGATGGTATTATACAGAATTTCTTTCTTTATATAAGAAGGCCCTGTATGTATTAAATACAGTCATGCAGGTATATTTCAAGAATATGAATTATAAATTTGATTCATGCGACTTTGATTGGCTTGATTGTGTGCTAATTATAAACGTGCTTTGATATTGTTAGGTCTGCTTGTTAGTTTAAGGAACTTAACTTCCCGAGAAGTTTACCTGTGATAACAGTCGATTTGAAACATGGCCTGGTTGCATGATGCTATTGATATACATGCAGATCTGCTTACACTTTATAAGCATTACATGTAACATCACAAAATGTTTACAAGAAGGGTTACATATTTTATAGCATATTTATTAAGGTTATAACATCAGATAGGGTTTCTAGTCCATGTTTCGCTGTGCGAAGATGTACCGACGCAGAAGGGCGTACATAATTCAGGGAGAGGGCGAGCGGGCGGGCAAGAGGTCAGCTAGCGACGCGGAGGCGGTGAGCGAGCAGGCGGGTGGGTCTAGCGGCGGTCGTGGCCAACCCCACTCGTTATCCGCGCTCGCCGAACCAAGAGAAACCGCAAGCAGCAGAAACCCTCTCGAGAGTCAGTCGCCTGTAAGCCCATGACGAATGTTATACATATGCTACGACGATCAATTCCTCTTCTCCCCCCCCCTCCTCTCTCTCTCTCTCTCTCTCTCTCTCTCTCTCTCTCTCTCTCTCTCCACTTTTCATTCTTTCTTTTTATGTTTGACGTATACAGGAAAAGAATTATTGATTTAATTGATTTATTTTTAGAGAGCATTTAAAATGTAGAACCTATATTATAATATTTATATTATATAATAGTTATATATATAGCTATAATAAGTGTGTTCATTTGACTTTAACTACATCTCCCTCTCCATTAGAATTATCATAATACACAATCATCATCGTTATCAGAATCATCATCAGCATTTTCTCGAACTACTTAAAGTTGACAAAAGCTCTATTCGTAAATACACAATCAGACGGAATCGAAGCATAAGGTTCATCAATAAAAATCGATTCTTTCTGATTGCGTATTTACGAACAGAGCTAATTTCAAGTTATTTGGGGTGTAAGTGAATGAAGAAATTAACTTGTCCATTTTTTATTATTACTTTTTGTGCACCCGATTGACAGATTCCCTAGTCAGATTTGAATTTTGCTAAGTTGTGTAGCATTCTGTAACAGAAAATTGTTAGAGATATTTACATATATAGTCAAATGGAACGCTTGCGTTTATTTGATCTGCCTCAATGAATGAGTTGTTTCGTTCAATTGATATCAGTTCCGTAAGAATTAAGTGCATTATAGCATTAAAACGGATCTAAGCCCTTTTGAAGATGGGAGGCTATACAAGTATAATTATATACAAAATAAGAGGAGAGGTAACCCGCACACTTTTGTTTTTCCAAAGCCAAATAATAGCAATGTTCAAATACTTTCTATATCCCCCAGCGGCAAGGATATTTAATAATCTACAAAGTAATCACAAAGTTCTTAAAAATTGTAACTGCAAATATAACCAGTAAAATAAATTTTAATGTATACTTTCTATACATCAAATTGAAGCCCTGGATTTAACATTTTCAGAACTTAATTAAAATTAAATATATATATATATATATATATATATATATATATATATATATATATATATATATATATATATATATATATATATATATTTAATTTTAATTAAGTTCTGAAAATGTTAAATCCAGGGCTTCAATTATATTATATATATATATATATATATATATATATATATATAGAATAGAATAGAATAGAATAGAATAGAATTGAATATATATATATATATATATATATATATATATATTATATGGACAATGTGGCTCATGACTTGAAACAAGGTAAAAAGTGCGTTTTGGGGTCTTGTTCTTGAAGGTTTACGACTGCAGCACTTGAAATTTAATGCATCAAAACTCTTGATTGCTGAATCTTTTTCACCCACATTACCTTAAGGTTTCTCCACATAATAAAAGCCCCATTCCCCCCCATTTTTGACACAAATCATATGAAACACGTGTAACTACATCTCGAGCTCTCGCCAAAGATTGCGCGACATCGCAAGATTCGCATAATAGCAAGCGTGGTGGACTGGAAGGCGCTCCTGATGGGCTGCTTGAGCTGCAGTGTCTTGAGCACGTTCTTATGTATTATAGCTCTAAAGAAGAGTTGAGTGTATAGTGAGGTCAAGAAACCTTGGGACCCACGTTGTGGGACTGTCACATCGACCGTTCAAGTGTCCGAGGAAGACTCCGTACAAAGCGTTTTGTGACGGAGTGCACCATTGCCTGTACGAGGTCTTCCCCGGGAACTTCATCAAATGTGACGGTCCCACAACAAGGGCCCCAAGGTCCCCTGACCACACTTCACTCAATTTCTTCTTTGGAGAACAAGAGAACAACGGGTTCAAGACAATGGTGCAGAACAACGTTCTGCAACTCAAGCAGCCCATCAGTCCACTACGCTTGCGAATCTGGTGATGCTACGTAATCTTTGGCGAGAGCTCGAGTTGCGGTTACATGTGTTTTGTGTTACGAATGGGGTTTAAATGGAGAAACCTGAAGGTAGTGTGGGTGAAAAATTCAACAAGTAATAATTTTGATGCATTAAATTTCAAGTGGTGCAATCGCAAAACTTCGAAAATGAGGCCCCAAAACGCACTTTTTACCTTGTTTCAACTGGTGAGAAAGCCGCTTTGTCAATAATTTTTTTGAATTAATTTTTGAAAATGTTGAATTCAGGGCTTCAATTTGATTTATAGAAAGTGTAATACATTGAGATTGATTTTATTTACTGATACAATTTTCAAGAACTTTGTGATCGCCCAGGTACTTCTTTCTGTTTTTGTTTTTTTGTTTTTTTATTTTTTTTTTTACTGTTAATTTTTGTGTACACAACGTTTGTTGTGTTTCTTGGTTTCTTGTCATTTTTAGTAAATTCAACGGGTGAATGAACACTTTGAATGGTCTGCTCTTCAGCAATCTTTTTCATTTGCCCCATGGGCTAATTTTTTATATTTTTTTTTTACTTGTATATTGTAATAAATAATATATAATTTATATTTGGTGCCCATGAAAGAGATAAAGATAAAAATGAAATAAAAATATACTGTGAAAATATTATAATAATTATATTAGTTAAAGGTAAAAATCAGTAAAAATATGTACACATATTTATAAATAAATATACACACTTGTATTTGATATTATACTTATACCAGCACCATGATACATCAATACATTGGTACTGTGATACTAAACGCAGTTGTAATATTTTTATTGCAAACGAAATGTTTGCGTAAACTTGTCAAATAATCTTTTGCTTTCATGAAGACTTATCAAAAAAATTTTTTTTATAAAATTTGAATTGTGATAAGATTGAGGTCTGTAGGGGATATACATTGAGCAGGGCATCAGGTAGGGCAAGCAGGGTGAGCAGATTGAGAAAGAAAGACTGCGAGAGAGTACAGAAGAAGCGAGCAGTAGTGTTCAATAGCGAGCAAACACGGGGTTGGGGGGGGGGGTGCAGAGCGGGCGCAACACTCTTATGGGACGAAGCTTCGCTGTATAAACTCTTCGTCGACGTCGCACATTTGTGTAAAATCATTGGGGCGTAAGGTAATTCGAATAAGAGTAGGTGGCAACCATAGCAGGCTGTATATATATTATATGTTATGTATAGTATATGTTATATATATAATATTATATACCGATGTAAAATTGTGAGTGGTTATTATATCTAGAACCAGAGTTAAAGATAAAAATGCAAGTACGTATATATTTATATATTCTTTTTATGTCATGTGTACCAAGAGACACATTTTTATTTTAAATGTAAATATTATTTACTCTGCAACACTCGACAACAAGTGTAGTGTGTAAAACATTTTGTTCATCCTCCATTGTAAAATTGAACCAACCAATCCTAAAATTTCTTATCTTCCAAACACACTGCCATTTTTTTTTTTTTTTTCCCCTCTTACCCAATTGGAATATAACTCTTGTTTTCATAACAGCCTTTTTTCTTCATTTTAATATTAACTGTGTAAGTAGAATTTTATAGTATATTATTATTATGTCTGATATATACAATAAAATATGTTTATATAATTATATAAAATATAATATTTTACCACCAATAGCCTAGTTCGGGCAAAATTCGATAAAGCTAGCAAAACCCGAAACAATATAAAATTTCGGGGTTTGTTCAAAACTCGATGCACAAAACTAGTTTTCCTCATTTCCATTTGAGTAAAACTATTTCTACGTATCGCGAGTTGAGCAAAACCCAAAATGAGATTTTATTTCGGATTTTGATGAAATTTGAACAAAACTAGTTCTCCGCATTTCTCAATTAATGATAAATCAATTTGAATATTTTGAATAAAATCATTAATATTTTGAGGTACAGTGCCGCATCTTACGGAATTTATATTGCGATTGCATGACGGTTTGCATCTTTCTTGCAATTGAGTTTTTTTTTAATTAATTAATGCAGTTGAATTGATGCAGTTTATATGTTGTAGCCAAATTGGTGATCATAACTTATTACTTAAAAAAATATCGCAATTTTATAGACACTAATTTAAATATTTTTATAGATACTATATATAGTCCTTTATTTTATTATATACAATATATAGTATAGCTGTTAGAGTTGCAGCAATGGATTGTAAAAGAAAAAGTAACAAATTTTATATAAAAAAGAAAATACATTCAAATGTACAGATTCTTATTAAATCAAATAAAAAATTTGTGTATCATAATATATTATTATGGTCGCATAAATATCTTAATAACGAAAAAAAAATATATTGTTAAGAATAATATAATCAGCAGTTATAAGAAGTGATAGAAAACAAACACACACACACACTTAAAGAAAAATGCATTGAACTAGTTTTGTTCAAATTTTCATGAACAGTCGAAATAAAATCTCATTTCAGATATTGCTAAAACCTCAATGCGCAGAACTAGTTTAACTAGACTAAACCCAACTTTGTCAGCTGCCTGTTTTTAAAATTACAATTTGTTTTGTATTTACTTTTATTAAGTTATAAAATTTAAATTTCTCGATTTATGAATTCGTTTCGTCTTTTTGTTTACTACTTTTTGCAACTTGACAAATAATATTATTTGCTTAATTCTGCGCTTCTGACAATTTTTTAATCTTTTATATTATTTTTATGTATTTGAATGACTGTTGCCCCGATAACAAGACAAAATTGTAAGAAATACTGCACGAAACACTTAAATTTAAGTTTTATTTTTTGATCATTGGCTTTACAGCACAGATCACGTCAATTGCTATGTACATTACGTACGTGTAGGCATTTCTTGAACCCTCTTTTACATGTACTTATATACAGGAATATATTTATAGATATGGTATAATCTGTTAATAATAGATTATAATAAAGTAGCAGCACAAGGAACATTTATGGGTAAGATAACACGAAACATCGATTGTTGTAGGAAAACCTTAGCAACCTAATAATTATGAATTAATTTTTTACCGACAGTCCTTAGCACCAAAAAAATTTGAAAAATATTTACAGACAATCGCTCGATCCGATTTTTTTAAATTTCCGCAGTATAGGGCTTTCCCATGGAGACGTAAAAACTAATAAATTAATTTAAAAAAATCGGATCGAGCGATTGTTTTGAAATTTTTTCTACATTTTTTTGGTGCTAATTAAGAACTGTCTCTAAAAAAAAATCAGAATTATTATAATATGAGGTTTACTAAGGTTTACATGTTAATCAAATGGGACTACTACAATCGATGTTTCGTGTTATCTTACCCTTAATATAATTTTCATAGGTAATTTTATAGGCGCGTAGATATTTTAAAATTCCTTGTTATATTACTGTCATATAATACAACATTAGTTTCAATTTTTTTAAATGGGTGGAGATTATAATCTTTTTATACAACATTCATGAATATGATTTCTTAAATATTTATTTAATTAAGTTACATTGCAGATTTTTTTTTTCTCAGAAGTAGTCAAATTATTGTTACACGTTTTTTGACAATGAAATATGTGAATCTATTAAATATATGTACATAAATATATATAATAATATATATTATATAATTTATTTATATTATTAATTGATATGAAATGAAACGTTGTAACTGCTGCAGCATTTCTGCATAGTTATATGTTTTTCAGTAACATAATCATATCCATTATAATGTTTAATATACATATAACTTAATGTGTGTACATTTTGTATATTATATATACATGTGTGTTCATATATTTATGTAAAAAAGTATATAAGTTGTCGTCTAATTAAAAAAAACAAAACAAAAAACAAAACAAAAAACATCGAGGTGTTGACACATTAAGTTAGCTGAAAATAATATTTTATTACGTGTATTATATATAGAATAAAAATATATAATGCCCGTTATGATTGCGTGGGCAGTGTTGGATGAGAAGTCACTAATGAGGCAGCAAGAGCCGAGTGCACGGTATTTATTGCGAGTGAGCGAGCGACATACACACACGTTCTGTGGTTGCTTATATTTGCCCTTGTGGGCCACCAAGCGAGACTTACTCGACACCCAGTCTTTTGTGTAGCTGAGATTGCGCCAGCCAGGCAAGCAGTCCACGCTGAAGGGTGCGTAAAGAACAAGAATATAACAAGAAATTATCTGACCAAGCAGCTGGAAACTTCACGTGCTATTCATCTGCAAACCAATTAAGTAAATAATTAGAGCCTCCAAAAAATTGTTTACATTTTTACAAATTTGTTAAGATCTTGATATATATATTTTTTTTTATTTTGTTAAGTGGGTGTAACTGTTTAAAATTTATTATATATATATAATATACACTAATTATTGTTGTTATTATAGCTTACGGACGAGATACAAACAAGTTAAAAAAAAACTTCGGCAAGAAAGTGATTACTTAAGATTAATTTAGACTTTTTAAGCATTGCTTTCCATAAAAATTGCAATGTGAAATATCCGCCAATATTGCTACGTCCTTAGAGAATCGTGTAATAATTGCAAGTGCTGTTGGTATTATGGTAATAACGGTACAGGAGTAATGGTTAATATACATTACTGTGATGAGACAAGGAGACGAATGAGCTCACCAAGTGGCAAAGGATAACAAACAACTCAAGCGTAATTTTTCTCTTCTTGGTTGCGCGCATCAGTAAATTTGTCATCACGGGATTCTCTTTTCTTTTTCTCGATTGACGCGCACAGCTTGCACGCTGTTACAGCGCGCGCGGCTTTTATCTAAATAAGCTTTTTCATTTCTCTCTCTCTCTCTCTCTCTCTCTCTCTCTCTCTCTCTCTCTCTCTCTCTCTCTCTCTCTCTCTCTCTCTCTCTCTCTCTCTCCTACACGCATTCATTTGCACATTATACTTAGTTTGCCTTCCACTGACTCAATTTTTTATCACGGGGCTTGTTAAAAGAAATGTTGTTGTTACAACGACGTATCTCTATATCATGTAGGGTTACACTTCATAATATTTTTTTAATAAATTGATCAATTCTGTAAGTTAAAATGTTTTTGTATCTGCAGTTACATACTACGAATTGTTTACTATTTCATCATTGTTTTAACTGATCAATGACAATCGAGGAATTCCACTAATATGAAGAGAGCAGATTAATTCTGTATATATATATATACATTTTACAATTAATTTAAAATGGCACAATCCTATATCTGATTAATATAAGTATAATAATAATTACTTCTTGAATTTCTTGACAGTTTACCTCATGACTTTTTTTCTTTTTTTTATTTGTTCTTGTCAAAATTGCATGAAATTGGTATTTTCAAGTGCACTGCATTTAATGTTGAAGCAAAGGTCATATGGCAATTGATGTAAGTCTTAACGATTAATCTCAGTTACTTCGGAATCAAAGAATATTTCCCTGCAAACGAATCGAATGAAATAAATTTTAAAAAATCGATAATGTTCTAAAACTTAAATCGCTTATGGTTTGAGTAAATTCAGTCTTGCAGTTTTCTTACAACAGCTCTATTTCCGGTTTCCGTCCATAAGGCCAATGTTAAACTTCTACCTCAGTTTTCACAAAACTGATAAGACAGATTCGCTTCAAAATTTATATGCCACCTATTGATGGTGAGTTCTAAGTCCCCTGCAAGTCTTATTGCATTCAGGCGGTACGATTGCGAGATATCAACCTACTGAGATTCATCCTTAAGTTATAAGATGAGAGTTATCAAGTTTATCATGGTGTGTATATACAGTTTACTAGGGGGAAGATATATTGTCTTGAATTAAAGAATCGATTTGCATCAAATGTTCACATTTACATTATTATTTGCTTACTAAAGTCTTACAGGGTAAAATGGTAAAGCTCGTATAAACTCTGCATGTGAAACTAGGAAACAAAGATTATTGTTAAGCAAACAATTAGAAATGGAAGCTTATTTACGTATTATTAAATTCAAATTTTCCATGTACTACTTGACATACTCTTATGGAATAAATTTGCCGAGAGATTCATAATAATGTATGAATATGGAAATATTTTTTTTTAAAGGGATTTTTGTGCAGAAAAAACAAGGGGTCTAAATATAACGAGCGCTCAGCAAAAGTTAAGCATTAATAAGCAGTTAAGTTAGACGCGCGGTGGTAGCGTTCTCTCTCCACAATGCCTTTTGATTCACATCCCTTATTATAAGATTTCCGCACAGACGTTGAAAGAACTGTGCTTGCTTGCCTTACCCCTCGTGCCCGCGGCGCTTCCCTTAATTAGCTTGCCGTTTTTTTTTCTCCCTTTCACAAAGATCTTAACATAAAATATATTATATATATATAATATATCGAAATTTCGACTTCTATGCTTTTTCCCATATTATAAGTGAAGCAAAATTGCGTTTTTTTTTTTTTTTTTTAATTGTATTAAAATTCTTATTTTCATTGTAAATTTTAACTCAATTTTTTTTATTTAATTTAATTTTAACTTTAAAAAATAAATAAGCACCCAGTAAAATTAGCATTGATTTATTATTTGTAGATTCTGCATGGAGTCTATAATAATATTAATAGTATTTTATTACAATTGGATTCAGTCACGTATAGAGTCGTCGAAGATACTTAGATAGCGTAAATCAGACTCCTCCTTACTTAATAGCGGATGACAAGGTAAGGTTATGTGTGAGCTTTCGGGCTGCGGTATGATCGCGACGAGGCATGCAGCAGCAGGCAGGCATGGGTAGGGAGGAGGAGATGGGGCACGACGCCGCTACGAACGAAAGCCATGCACGTGCACTGCAGTGCCACTCAACACGACCTGCTAGCGAGACGACGAGAGCTGCCTGCCTGGCTAGCAGCTTGGGCTGCAGGTTAATTAGTTGGTAGCTCGTGGAGGGTGCTTCAAGACTCGAGCTGCCATCCAGCCAAGCTAGTAGGACCTAAGCCCTCCTCCTACTGAAGTTCACTCTACCAAACTGTCTGCAGTGCAGCGAACTCGCTTCCGCATATGGCAAATACAAATCTTATATAATTACACTACAACTGCAGTTTACGATATTGCGTGTAGCATGATCGGAGCAGTAATTGTTCATCATGTGTTAAATTAGACTACTCTCACACAAACATTGACACATGCATTTTTTATGTAAAATGTTGACTTAATAATTTTTTTTCACTTATTTTTAAAAAGGCAACCAATACTCAGATTTGAAGAAATTTGGAGAATCCACCAGTAAACTGATTGGAACTGATTCCTACGTTCAAACATCAGTTTATAATCAGAGAAAAGCTAAGCTTTTCTCTGCTATAATTATGATACATATAATATACAACTATACTTTTATCGTCTTATGAAGGTTTTGTTGTATCCTTGAATAATCCTTTCATCTGAAATTGAGATTAATGAAATTGCAATGGCAACTTAATTAAAAGTATATTTTAACTAAACACAGTTTAGAATTTCATCAGCATTTTATCAGATAGTCATAAATAGGTAAATAGGTAGGGAGAAGCTATTGTTATGTCCTAAGCATTACAGCAATCCATTATGCAGTGCATTCATACTGCAGATTATATCACAACAATTTAAATTTTAATTAGTTCTTGCAGGTAAGAATATGCCTTTTGTAGCACAACATTATAGTGTTATAAGCTATACATGTATATTACAATATTTTAATACCATTAATTTTGCTTTATATCATTCTTTTTGTAAATAATGAGGGATTGTTGTGGAGTAATATAAATAAGGGTTTTTATATTTTGCTTGGATTTGAGTTTGGTTTATCTATATCTATACCGAGAGAAGCAAGACACTACTGTAAATTGATTTCAATCGCAGCGGTGCTTTTCAACAATGCCATGCTGCCCCCCCCCCTCCTCTTTCCCCGCATCCACCAATGTAGTAATCTCTCTCTCTCTCTCTCTCTCTCTCTCTCTCTCTCTCTCTCTCTCTCTCTCTCTCTCTCTCTCTCTCTCTCTCTCTCTCCCTTCCTCCCTCCCTCCCCAGTTTAATCCCAGTAATGGAAAACTCGCCTCTCTGCCCCTCCCATCAGTGAGCTCGATGTAGTAGAGAAGATGACTAAACTTCGGTGGGACCAGCAGCAGATTAAATGAATTTCTGACAACCCTCTCCCCACCTCTCTCTCTCTCTCTCTCTCTCTCTCTCTCTCTCTCTCTCTCTCTCTCTCTCCTGCATCATCTTGTAAGCTTTGTGATTGGATGCAGGGATCAAACCTCGCACCAATCAAACCAAAAATTCTCAGCCTAACGTCAGTGCAACAACAACAAGAATTTTTATTATAACTATAACATATATAATTTATTTTTCAAGTAAACCTCATTTGTATTAAATGTTAACTAGAGAATGAAACTGGAATTGTGGCTTAGTAAATATTAGCTGATGCAATGTGTCATGTGGAGAAATTTCTTTGATAGAACAAGTTTCTTTTGTAATCAAAGTAAATTTGGAGAAAAAATGTTTTTTCATTTTCCCTATGACTTTTTTCAGCTTTTCTGTCGGGATAGCATAGTTATATAAAGTATATAATAAAAAGGTCAAAATTTGGAAATCATAGAAATGCATTTAATTTTATGTATTTAACGTGTTGATTTTTCCCTCGTGTACACTACTGAACACATTTAACTTTACTGGAGGCCTGGGGATTAAAACTCTTTTGGTATATAGGTAGATTGGTTGTTCTTTTTACCTCACCCAAAATTGCAAATCTGCATCTCTCCGTCTGTTGGAGGTGCAGATCTAGCAGGAGACTTTATAAGAGAGTAAAATTTGTACTGTCCAGAGATGAACAGTGAACTGAACTGCTTCGAAATGCGTGTGGGCAAAATTCAGCATCCATTTCTTTTTGACGTTTGAAGGTTATATACAGCTGAAAATGTGTCTAAAAAGTAATTAAATATTATGTTCATTACATATGTTATAAATTACAGTGTAAGTAAAGACTGTGGGTTTCAATCTGCATCTCGGTCCACGGCTGCGTTTTTACGTAACCTTATGGCAGAAACCAGAGATACGTGATATTAAGAAACAAATAATAAGTCCATTCCTCGTTCACTGTCATTATTTTTTTTTATTTGCATTTTAACAATTGTATCTGAGACAGCATTATAGTTGAGAAGATACAGTCTTATATATATATATGTATTATTTATGATATAGCACTATGCACAACACAATATTTCATAATCGATCACAGATCTATATGTTTCATGACAAATAATATTCATATAGACGACAGGTTATAGAAATAAATCGTATCTATAATATGATAATGTTCCTTATCCAGGGGGCCGCCCATGAGCTTCTTTACTAGTAGAGACGGCCGTGTTCTAACCCATCTACCGGTCAGAACTCGTTCGCCATTTGTATCCGTGTTTTGTTTTCATGAGAAAATTATACGGCTATATTTATCGTAATAATGTGCGAGTGTTTTGCGTAAGAAGTTGCGGTAGAGAAAAAAAGTCGCTGGCGTCATTCCTTTGAGAACGGTTGGCGGGGCGAAGCGCTTGGTGGGGTCGGTCGTTGGGTCGCTCGGGCTTCTCGTGCCCTCGTGCATGCTTTCCCCTGAACCCTCTGAAGTCAAGCAAGCAAGCTCCGCACTCCCGCCAGCCTGCCAGCACACTAATGAGCCGTGTTTGAATGGAGCAGCAGAAAAAGATCGGAGCAAGAGGCCTTCTTATATACAAGTCTCCTTTCCCTCCCTCTTTCTCCTGCTGCTTCCGTCTTTCTGCCAGCGACTGCCAGCCCTAGCTTTTTACCTTCTGCCTCCAGATTTTATATCATATAGCTGGAGATAGGCCTGCAGCATAAAATATATATATCGTAAATTTTACATAATAGGCTTCAATTTGATTAATTTGAAAAATTACTTGATAGTAAGCTTTAGTTGAATCAAGTGCAGTGAAAAGGGCTAACGGGCTAACTTTTAATAAATATTTTAATAAAATACTCTCAAGTGTAATATTTATATTAGTTTAGATATACAAAACGGAATTACTTTCTTCTTGGTGTCAAGTACGTAAATGTTACAATTCCACTGTTTCATAGTGTCTATATATATAATAATATATATAATATATAGCTATATAGTAATAATTATGTTAATCTTAATAATAACAGTAAAAAATAGCTTTAATAATATAGATGGTAGATGGCAGTTTCTTTGAAAAATGGCCGCGTAATTTTGTAAGTCGTGTATGTTTAACCTAGCTACCTCTACAGAGGCAGAGAGTACGGGCGCAGCTCTTTAATGGCCTTTTTTATACTACTGACTTCTAAGCCAACGTTGAATTCTTGTAAAAGAGATTTGACTCAAGCCATTGCCTCTCTCACAAGCAACACAGTTGTATAAATATATATTTTATTATATTTTTATATAAATAAATACTTTTTTTTTTTATTTCTCTCTGCTAATTGGTTGGCCAAAAGTAAGGACAAGGAATAAGGAAAATTTGAAAGGTAAAAGAGAAATTTGTACAAAGTACATGCGGTTTTCATTTCATTATAAATTTTATATTCAGTCATATTCTTAACCATATTTAAAAAAAAAATCGCAAGACGTCTGTACCGGCTTAATTTTAATAAAACGGAGTAGACCCGATCGCCTTCTTAAGCGGATCCGTATCCGGATCTCAGATCCCCTTGTTTGAAAAGCGGGTCCGAGGACCCGTTTCTCAGATCCCCTTTGTTAAAAATGGGATTTCAAGCGAATCCAGGTCCAAAAAACCGCATCCGGGTCTATTCTAGAAAAAACGAAATATTCAAATATTATATAAGAGTACTTTTTCATGTTTTTTTCCACTCTATTCTCTTTTTTTTTATTATTATTTATTATGCATACATGGAAGTAAGCTTTTTTATCACCGTCAACTTTATTCTGCGTTATCAAATGTACTGTAGGTACAATTACTATATAGACCATGCGATGGAAACAGTGAAACATACACTGGCCTTCCTTCGTATTCATTTAGGTTTTCGTCGGAGTTGCTCTGGTGTACTTCGGCTCGGGTCGGCCACGTTACAAACTGTCTCCCAGCAATGGGTGAAGATGTTACAAACACGTCGAAAACCAGTGTAATGTATACAACGTGGATAGGCATTTAATTATTTTTATTTCATATCAGCAGTTGGCACACTGCAGCGTATTATATATAGCTTTTATAATATCAAGGAGATCGCTATACTTATAAGCGCCTGCAACCTAGGCAACTGTTTGACACTAGCTGCTCTTCAGGTTGCATAACTTTATGTTTTGCAGGCTAACTTTTTCTTTAAATGTATCTATTGTACTGTGATTTTTAATACAATAAAACCTTTTTAAACTGAAACTAATTAAGTGATTCAAGAGAAAAGTTAGAAATCACAGGAATTTTTATTTAATTGTTTATATAATGTCAAAAGAAAAAAATCACTGAGCAGGTGAGGTGGCAAGTAATAATAACAACAATAATAAAATGCTTTGATCTTCAATGAACTTAGTTATGCATCAATACAGTTCAACGCGTGAATGTACTGTATTAACATTATATATAATGTTTATTATCAAATATCAACATACAGGCAAGTATTTTTCAGTCGCTAAGATTTCGCACGTATGTGCCCTTTTGGACAGGATAAATGTTATACCCTCGCTTTCTCTGCGGGCGCCATCACGCAATGTTGTAGATACGTGCTGAACTAAAACTCTATTAGGATGTCTAATATATATATATATATAATATATATATAATATATAATTATATATGTAATATATATGTGTGTGTTATGTATTATACAATACAGAGAGTATCCATGAATTTTTTTGTATCCCCAAAAAATAAAATATGTTATTTATTTTTATTTTTTCATTTGAGGCTCTAGTACTACATCAAACCAGGTAAAGGTAGCGTTGTGTAATATGGTTTATAATACTATATAAAATAAATCTATAATAATTAGAATTTTACCGGGCAGTAATGGAAGTTCCAATGGTGGCAAAAGGGCAATGTTTTAAATTTTAAATGTTTTTTATTGCTGACCACAATACGCTAGGAAGGTTTTCAATTCTCGCCATGTTGCGAAGTGTGTAAATCTGTACAGTATAGCTAGTAGCTAGCGAGTCAGTTTCGCTGCTTGTTACAATCATACTGCTGCTCTCTCTGCTGCTGATGCCGTTGTGCAAATGCCTTCTCCCGCACCCAGCACGACCGCGGCGCAAACTCGCCGCGGGGGCGTGGCCTCCCAGTAGGCGTGGTTTTCGAGTCACGTGATGACAACACTGATGCTGTCGCTCTACTCCTGCTAATGTTGTTGTAAACCTAACGAAGCGACCAGCGCCGAGAAACGTTCTAGGCGAGACGCAAAGAAACTTCGCCTTTTTATCTCTCTCAGAGTACAAATTGCGTTCACACGCAACCTTTTTTTTATTATTATTTTATTCCTTTGTAAAGAAATTTTGTTTGATATACTTCCTTGAAGTAGATCAACAGCGTAATTGTTATTTCAAGTCCATGTTTGTTGATTATATATTTTATTTGATATTGTTTGATATTTTATTTAATAAAATATCGTTTACTTTAAAAATCCATGCAGGGTCTCAGCTAAATCTATAATATTTACGATATCAAGACATTTTACAAGGCTTTAAATAGCCAAATTGACCAAAAACACTAACTCTTCAATATGCTGCGTTTTAAACTAATAGCTCCTTGTCTTATATTTGAGTCTTTCTGTCACACCCTGATCTTCAGTATCTTGAAAGCAAAATGGAAAAAAGAAAAAAACGAAAACTAGATTTGGGTATTCTATTATAAACTCCATTAATCTCAATAGTTAATATGTCCTGTTTTCATCAGCAATGACTAACAGAAATCATCACGTCATGGTTCCGCATAATATTGCACTAGACCAAGAAGTTAATTTTACCTTGAAAATTTTGAAAATGCTGATTACATGCATCATGCAGTGATCTTCAAATCTTAATCAAATAATTATTAAATATTAAACGTGACAGAGAAAATGGTCGTCTTATAAAAAAATTATTATACGCTGACAGTGGTACAGTGGCTAAAGTACATAAATTAAGTCCCTCGTTATATATAAATAAATATATATAATAATATATATTATATATACTTGTTCGTAAGTCGTATTATTAACATAAATGTCATAAATAGCTATGTATAGAAAAAAATATATATTATATGTTGTATTTTATATATAACATAAAAAAATAATGTCATTAGTTTGTGAACCACGTTTGTTCTGAGACTGTGATGTCCACTTGAGGTGAGACGGAGCTTCATTAATAACTATAATACATAATCCGTATAATGTACGAGTTTACATACTTTATATTCCTATGTAATATAATGTAGTATATAGAGAGATACCTATATATTTATATGATAACATTGGACTGCAGGATTAATTAAGCGTCAACCTTGTATAACAAGAGTCTCCTATACTCGTTAGTAATTTGAGTATTATCCAACACAGTAGCAAACACAACTCTTTTATATATATATATATATATATATATATATATATATATGTATGTGTGTGTGTGTGTGTGTGTGTGTATATATAATTCTTTTCACCGGCAATTTCGAATGGACGCGTACCTTTTGTATACTAGGAGACACTTAATAATTGTAATGAGATGATATTTGATAACATACATTCAAGGAGGGGATACTTCATTATACAGAAACTGGTTTTTGTACTGAAACTAACTAAGAAGAGGAGGACTTTTGTTATGTTTTAGTATTGTCGTAACAAAGAGATTATAAAGAGAAAAGAGATCGTTGAGAACAAAAAGAACAGGATGAAATCACTAGAATTGTGTGTGTGCTTACAAAGAAACAGACGTCATCGTCACATCTTAAATACACACACGTTGTGTATACTGTATATTGTAACTTATAACAATTTTGTATCTGCGTAAATATTTTCTCTTACGTTGAGTTTCTTTCATTAATTTGTAACAAGTGTATCGGAAGCTTTATGTAATAGGATAGGGGGACTATTAATCTGTTGAAGATAGTCGTAAATGGTTTAGATATGATATGTTTTCGGAAATACTTAATATAAATGAAAATATATTTACAAATTTATCTTGAAAAATATTCTTAAAAAAAAATTAATTATTTATGCTAAATTATTTTCTTTTCCCCTAAGTTTGTGTGGGTAAGGAGAAATTACTGTATGTACGTGTTTGTAAAGGAGTAACAAACTATATTATATGTAAATACGTATGTACTATAGTTTGCTATTTTTTCCCCCCTAAATATCATGGGTAGAGAGAAATTAGGAAATTACCCAGCAAACCAAAACCTGCTGGCCTACAGCTGGCCACAGACCGGCTTGCCACTGCTGGCATGCGCTGGCAAGCCATGCTGGTTCTGCGCTTTTCTTGTATACCGGCCAGATGCTGGGCCCAGCGCTGGCATGCCATCACAAAATTTAATTTAATTTGCAATTAAATTAAAATCATTCAGTATCACCTGAAAATTATTTTTATGCTTAATTAATATAAGCAAAATAAGAAAAAATTATCAAATTGAATAAAAAAATTGTCACCACCAGGAATCGAACTCAGGACCATTGGCACCGTAGGCAGGTGTCCTATCCCCTACACTTGGGTGATTGTTAATAAACATTAGATGTTAGTGATTACTTATTATTCAAAATATTTGAACATATACGGATATGAAGATTTCAACACAAACTGTAAGAAAAGTAGCATAAAATTATAATTTTTTTAAAATTTTTAATATTTTCTTACGAATTTAAGTTGAGGGATGTTAGAAATACATGTTTCAAAAATAAAAATTATTTGTCCCGAAAAAATTTCAAAATCAAAATTTATGGATGGCATACCAGTGCTGGCCAGCATATGGGCCTCTGAAGGCAAGCCGCATGCTGTCACTCCGTCAAATGGCCGACTGCTGGCCTCTGCTGGCAAGCCATCTGCCAGCAGTACCAGCAGCAGACCAGCAGCTGGCCAGCTGTAGGCCAGCAAGGCATGGTTTGCTGGGTACTGTATATATGTATGTTTGTACTTAGTGAGTTTATTGATGTGCGTGAAGACTTGACAAACATCAAAGCCAGGGTTAAAAATGCTAGAGAGATCTGAATGGGATGGTTTAGTAGTCATGATTCTCGAAATGACCGAAATAGCCCAGTAAACTCAGTTGCTTGCTCCTCAGCAGCTCTCCCTCGCATGCATGGCTGTTGTTCAGGTGCGCGCTATAATTGCTGCTGTGCTCGCATCTCTCTAATGTGGGGTTACGTCCAGTGCATGGCTGCTTGGGCAACTCCTTGGCCGTTGAATTTTCGGAATTAATGAGAAGTCACAAAATGTTTACTCGGTTCTAATTTTTAATTGTACAAAAGTAAAGAGTGATAAAAAAATATTTGAATTTATTATTAATGCAATTGTTTTTTTAATGCCTATTGAACAATTATTAAATTTCTGATAAATTTACTGTGCATCTCACGCAGTACTGAAATAATTATGTATGCTTTTTTTATTAGTAATATTAGTATATAAACTATATAACTGCATATATTTTTCCTTTGGGGATATATCCCGATATTTTAATTTTTTAATTGAGTTTGAACAAGAATTTATTGTAAAAAAAAAAAAAAAACACGCTGACCATCACTTTTATAGTATAGCACCCTACTGCTGTAAAAAATGTAACATATATGACATGTAATATAATAATAATATTTATTGGTGCAAATTTGCACAATCCAAAGAGCATTAATTATAGGTAATTACTATATCAAACAGGGTTATTAAAATTTTTTTATTATTATTATTTGGGTTTTTAACTCCCAACTTAATTGGGGTGGTTAAGCGCCAGCACCGGGCCCAATTGGGCCAAGATGAAGGCGCCCGCTGGTCCTGTTGGGGATGTTACGATCCAGCGTCTCCTACTCAGCTGCGGGCAATGAGGGCTTCCCGGGTACACCCGCAAATAGCCCATCACACAGCCTTTCGGGCAGGTCCTCTCCTAGGCGCGGTGGGACACATTTCCGCTAGCACTTTTGGGTGCTGGATGCCTTTAACCAGGGCACTTAGAGGTGGGGATGCATCTTGGGCTTCCCAAACCAATGCCCTGGCCGCCCTGTGGTTCAAGAACCACAGGCTACGGGCTAGAGGTCACACTCGCAAGGCAACCCCCAACCCGCATGTCCTTCCTGAGCGCGGGGGGACACGTACCGCGAGCCAGAGAAGAGCCTACGCTCATCCCGTAGCTGGATGCCCATTATTATTATTATTATTTTGTGTGCATACTTTTTAGTTAAGACAAGAAGAAAAAAAAAACAGAAAAAAAAATATTTCTCTTCGTGTTGATGGGTATGCAATTAAAACCAACATTTTATTGAATTTATTGACATGACAATTTTTTTGTTATGTTATCTTTTGTGTTTTGTAAAATCAAGAAAAGTAAAGGGATCGTGTGTAAAACTAGTTGTCTGCTGTGTTAAAATTTGCAGATGAACTTAAATCAACAATATGAACATAGGAACGTTTTCTTTGCTACAATAATAATAATTAATAATAAAACAATTAAAATATTCTGAATAAAAAGTTGTTGTTTCTTTTCAAAGAAAAATAGGCATAATGTGGTTATATATAAATCAATCGCTGTAAGTTTAACATCAAGTATTGCTATAATTCGGTATAATTGAATCTCGTTTTTAAAACAATAATTTATAAGTATCCATATATGATCCTGATTGTGCCAACTGCCCATAAGGAGCAATCCTTCATATATAAATTATAATAATAATTAAATATATATGTGTAATTTATATGATCTATATAATATAAAACCTTCTTTGATCTTTTGTTATTACTATTATTATTTTGTTACTATTATTGAGACGATTTCCAGTGTAGGTAGATCCGATTTCATGGTATTTGGAGCATCTTCTTTTCTTAGCTATGTCCGAACAATAAAACATTGTGTCTCTTTTATTATAACGCGCATGGATGTGCAGAGTTTGCCATTCCCTCTTCATTAGAGAACATTTTGTGTTATTAGTTTTTCTGTAAGTTGGGCTATTGTATTCGGGAAGTCGTAGCCAAAGTATTAAAAAGAACTACTATTTCACCGCTACGAGGTGGTCGGTGCTGTTGGCGCTTTGTGCCGGCAATCATGTGGACACAAAGCCTCATCCTTCCTGCAGCTCGAGGGGGTGCGGCAGCAGTCAGCCAGCTAGGCAGGCAGGGGAGAATAATCCGCCGACTGCTGACAACTGCGCGGGGGATTTGCAAAATAAGGCTTACAAACAGGGGACATACATAGTATAGGCTTAATAGTCCATATTGCAAGCTCAAAAATCGTATACTTTGCCATATTCAGATTGATTGAAAAAAAATATAATATATATGTATAGATACGTTTGTATTGGGAAAACTCCTGCCTTTCAGTTTGCGCATATTATATATACAAGCACTTACACTTAAAGTAGTTTGTTATTGGCTCAAGAAAGATGCATTCATGAATTAATGTGAACATCATTGGCCGATGATATCGCACTATTCAAACAAATTAGGACCATACATTACAGCCTCCAATTGATAGACTCATAGATTGGTGTGACATTTTGGGGTTTAAAGTAAATGACAGAAAGTGTTGTGGGTTGTGTATATTATCCTTAAAAGCAACATATTAAATTTAGTTACAAAATGTCAAATACGGATCGGTCTCGTTTACAAATCGTGTATGACTTGGGTGTAACTTTTGATACTGGTTACATCAACAAAGGCTCGTTCAAAAGCCAAAAGCTATGCGACTGTTGGGCATCCTTTATAGATTCGCGCATATTAAAGATGAACGAGCCTTGCGATTATATTTTGTTACTTGTGTACTGCCTATTATGGAGTATTCTTCACTCATTTGGTGTACGGCTGCAACTTACCCAACAGGGTCACTTCATTTTTTTGACACATTGTCAGGCGGAGAGTGTATCGTCTTAGTAACTTCAGCAGTGCTGAAATTATGTCTGCAATTCCTATAATAAGTGACATTGTCGTAAGAAGGCAGGGGACTTCATTTTCCTTCACAATATTTTTCACGGGACTGATGCGCACTAATATCAAAACTCCACCTCCGCAGTCTTGGGAGGGTCGTTTCTGTCTTCAAAATAACTTGCTTCATGTAGAGCAAAGATCACTCTTTCCTCGCCTCGTCTTCGTACCGTACAATGAATTGCCCGTGGCTGTTGACATGACGAAAAACTTGAAATTGTTTCGTCGTTCTTTTTTTTTTTTTTTTTTCTGCTTTCTCTTGTAAAAAAACAACAGAAAAGTATTAAAAATTAATTAAATGCTACTATAAAATTTCCGTATTCTATATTCTTTTTACATTCAACTTGTGTAACTTTTGTTTGATTTATATCAGTTGATATATCAGTTTATATGGTTGATTTACTCCTACATACAGTCTAGCAAGTGAGATTTGATGCCTGAAAATTTCCAAAAGTGACATAAATTACGTAGTTCCTCTTTTGGTTAGCTCGCAATCGGAAGTGAAAAATAAGTAGAAAGCGCTTAACTTCCGGAAATTATCAGGGATCAACTCTCAACAACACATTTACAATTTGTTTTCTTTACATTTAATATTGTTAATTATTATGTTTAATTTCTTTTTTTTCTTCTTCTTTTTTAAGTTTGATACTTCACACTAACGGTATAATATACTGTATATTATGCTGTAATGAAATAATTAATTAATTATTTTCAATGTTTGTGTTATAATTTTTAAGTATTTATAGTATAATATATATGTTGGCATCCGGACGCGAATTCACTTCGGACGCGAAATTTTTATTCCCAACGCGTTGGGATCATTCGAAAATTCCAAGAAGCGAAATTCGCGTTCGAAGCATCGCAATTTTGATCCCAACGCGTTGGGCACTTCAGCAAAATTCACAACACGTTGGGATCAAAATTATTTAATCGCAACGCGTTCGGAACAAACGAGAATGATCCCAACGCGTTGTGAACAATGTGAAAAACGTCCAACGCGTTCGGAACAAAATTAAGATGTTTTTTAATGATTTCCATGACGCGAAATTGATGGCGAGAAAGTCAAACTCATTGAAATTTGAAATAGAATGAGTATCGCGGTTCGCGGTGAACATTAATAAATTAACAACGTAATACTTTCGTAATATGCTAATTAATTAGTTAATAAATTACTTGAAACGTAAGAATGGAAGAACAAAAATATAGGGACGTATTATGAATAAGAAAACAGCACTTACCTCTTTCAAAAAAGCATACCAAATATAAACCATATAAAAATAAAATATTATATTGCATAAAATTCAATATTGTCGTAAAATTTTTAATAGCAGTATAGAAAACACTTCTCTCTATAATTATTATTTTTACACTGCAACGAAGAAACATTTGTCCATATTTTTATGCATAAACCAACACGACAGCACCACACACAAATAAGAAGTGAAATGACTAAAATTTACATGCTTGACCTTTGTAATAATCTGTATCCAAATATAACCAACAAATAAGTTCCAAAGGTGACAGGGATATCACTTATCTTATTTTTTTTTAATTGACAATTACATAAACAAAATAAATTTACTAATTACATGTCAAATTCATAATGAATCACGTCATTTCATTTTACAAAATGAAGGGAATTTTGTAATGTAACTCAATCAAAGTCTTCTGCTCGTTGTTAGTAAACAAAGTATTGTTGTGTTATAATGTCTGTCGCATGAAAGGAAAAACATGGGACGGTTGTTGATTTACATGTTAACTTAATGGAAAATGACCGTTAATTATGAAGTTGAAACGGTTAACTAGCATGGCACCAACAATGTCATTATGCCTAAAAATATGGACAAATAATTTCTTCGTTGCAGTGTAAAAATAATAATTATAGAGAGAAGTGTTTTCTATGCTGCTATAACAAAATTATACAACAATATTGAATTTTATGCAATATAATATTTTATTTTTATGTTTTATATTTGGTATGCTTTTTTGAAAGTTAAGTGTTGTTTTCTTATTCATAATACGTCCCTATTTTTTTGTTCTTCCATTCTTACGTTTCAAGTAATTAATTAATTAGCATATTACGAAAGTATTACGTTGTTAATTTATTAATGTTCACCGCGAACCGCGATACTCATTCTATTTCAAATTTCAATGAGTTTGACTTTCTCGCCATCAATTTCGCGTCATGGAAATCATTAAAAAACATCTTAATTTTGTTCCGAACGCGTTGGACGTTTTTCACATTGTTCACAACGCGTTGGGATCATTCTCGCTTGTTCCGAACGCGTTGGGATCAAATAATTTTGATCCCAACGCGTTGTGAATTTTGCTGAAGTGCCCAACGCGTTGGGATCAAAATTGCGATGCTCCGAACGCGAATTTCGCTTCTTGGAATTTTCGAATGATCCCAACGCGTTGGGAACAAAAATTTCGCGTCCGAAGTGAATTCGCATCCGGATGCCAACATATATATATGATAATATAATAAGCGTTTTTTAAATAAGGCACTTCGTCAACCCGTCTTTGTAGTATCGAGGGTAACGATTAAACAAACGTATGCAGTTTATAGTAATAATAATAATAATAATAATAATAATAATAATGGGCATCCAGCTACGGGATGAGCGTAGGCTCTTCTCTGGCTCGCGGTACGTGTCCCCCCGCGCTCAGGAAGGACATGCGGGTTGGGGGTTGCCTTGCGAGTGTGACCTCTGGCTTCTTCTTCTTCTTCTTACAATTGTTGGAAGGAGCCTAAACGGCTATAATTCCACGTACTGAGTAACTTGGATCAATTGTATAGTTGAACTGTTTTTTGCAGGGTCTTGTAAAGGATAATGGACGAACAATGGATAGGATGATTATGGAATGTGGGATGCAAGGTGATGATGGAAGTGGTACCTATATGCCCACCACGTGTTACCGTGGGTGAACCAAAACCACACAAGGAATTGGTTGGATTTTAGGACATTGGGTTGACGGTGTGGTGTGGGGTGCAATAATGTAGGTTGATGATGCAGGCGACAACATGCAAGGAATGGCAGGAATTTGAAAGATTCTCAACGTGTCGACTCCTGTGGGCCGACCGAAGAGCAGGGTCAAAGTAGGATTATGTGGATGCGGTGAGGCGAGATGATGATTATGAATCAAATTGACTGGGGATAGGAGTATAGAAATCAAGACGATTAATATATAGAATAGGATAGGGATAGTTACCAGGAGAGGACAGACAATTTGAGCGGAGAGTCACGTCGGCGTTGCTCACTCTGGCGCGCCATCTTGATTCTCCGTGACCTCTGGCCCGTAGCCTGTGGTTTTTGAACCACAGGGCGGCCAGGGCATTGGTTTGGGAAGCCCAAGATGCATCCCCACCTTCAAGTGCCCTGGTTAAAGGCATCCAGCACCCAAAGTGCTAGCGGAAATGTGTCCCACCGCGCCTAGGAGAGGACCTGCCCGAAAGGCTGTGTGATGGGCTATTTGCGGGTGTACCCGGGAAGCCCTCATTGCCCGCAGCTGAGTAGGAGACGCTGGATCGTAACATCTCCAACAGGACCAGCGGGCGCCTTCATCTTGGCCCAATTGGGCCCGGTGCTGGCTGCTAGCGCTTAACCACCCCAACTAGGTTGGGAGTTGAGAAACACAAATAATAATAATAATAATAATATAAAAACACGATAAAAACGAGGGGAAAAGAGACAAACATTTGGTTTCAATTTTTGTTGCGCCTTAATTAAGTGATTCGAATAATGAAAGAAGAAATAAGTAATAAAAATTTTTAGGTTGCAGTACCCGATATATGTGCATATCGAAATGTTTATGTTTGCATATAGTTTGTAATTAAATTGTTAATATAATTGCATTCGTTCTTTTGTTTTTGTGCCTGCTCTCATTAGCGAGACTGAATTGATGAAATGTGTTATTGCTCGGTTATTGTCAGTAATTAATTAATTATAGATGTTGAGAGTGGCGCTGTGCATTGACTGGTTCTCGCTAGATTACCGAAGTTAAGCTACGTCGAGCATGGTTAGTACGTGGTTGGGTAACCGTTACAAGTAAAAGTCACGTTGCTCCCTCCCTGGGGGTAAATTAATCTCGCATTCCAACCATTCCAGCCATTGATGCACTTGTGTGTGGTTCCCCAGCCTTTGGACATCACTTTGGTCCATTGATAAAAAGTAGAGGTCCGTAGAGAGGGTAGTAGTGTCTGTCCTGTCTGAGGTTTTCCACGGTTCCCTCAGTCTCGGTTCCCTCAGTCTCACCTCAGCAAATGCTGGACGCGTAAAAGGCCGTGACCACCAAGGTGTATAGAGGTTTATAAACCTCTATACACCTTGGTGACCACCATTCTTTCCCTCCGTCCCCGTCTCGAGCTCCAAGCTCATTGGGGTGTATCCTTGTTAAAAAAAAAAAAACATGCATGGTATGTAAATGTAGTGAAAATGGTGAGGATTGCATAAGACACAGCTCGGATTTACTATCGTCTTAATCTTGATGGAAGCGCTTGATATTGAGCCATGTTCTCTGATACGCTAAGAAATAATTAATACATTTATTTTTCTTTAGCGATAGCCATTTGGCCATATTTTCTTTACTTGTGACATGGATACGAGAGTATGGTATTAATCGCAGTGTTTCATACATTTAACTGTCATAATAATATGGTACCGAATTTCAGTTGTGTTAAAAAATGCTGCCAAGCAATATCAACTTGGATTTTCCGTTGGTAAGCTCCCCATGCAGTTTTGTATTCTGCATGCCTTCCTGTTATAAGCTTTATTCTTTCCAAGTCCTTTATATCTTCTTATATTTTACGTCTTACTGAGACCAATCTCGAGGTTCAGAGGGAGTTTCCCCACGTCATGCCATCTGCATTTTTTCCTAATACCAAAATAAGCTTCCTCTGTGCTGCGTCTTTACTCCACGCCAGTCCGCGAGCTCTCTCTCTCTCTCTCTCTCTCTCTCTCTCTCTCTCTCTCTCTCTCTCTGCTAAATGTGTTCCAAGTCCAACATGCACGTATAGTTGATGTAAATATTGAATATTGGAATTATGTCTTGCAGCTCATATTACACACTTCGATAGTACTTGCGGTTTTCGCTTCTCTTACAATAGAAAAAAATATTTCATTCCATTTTTGGGACTCTTATTTGAGATTTTGTCTACAGTAGTCTACGCAGTCTCTGCCAGCGTGAAATAAGCAATGCTAAATGCTGAAGGAAAGGGAAATGCGCCTTATAGACTTTAGACCATGCAAGCGTGACACACTTGATTGATTGATTGGTTGATATTTTGGGGCAATTGAACGTGACACATTTAAAATCAGAAAGAACCTGTTAATAATGAATATGTTATTAGTTTAAATTTATTCATAATTATTTGTGTATACCTATGTATGTTAATTCTAAGTAATATTAATTAGATTTAAGTACTTCTTATGTATAATCTATGTAACAATTCTGTCGTGTACTCGTGATCTATGCTGTAAAGCCAACGATCGAAATAAAATTATTATTATTATTAATTATATTTGAATGGTTTAAATTTTAATATTTTCCTAACTAAATGAATCATAGATATAAAAATATATTTATTAAGTACATTTTGCATTTTTTCTCTGTGAATTTGGCAATTAGTGTTATATAATATTGAAGTAATTGTTAATAATTAACGTCACCATGCAGGCGTCACTTTTTAACAAAAATATGAAACTTCCGATAGTAATGTCACACAATTTACTTTCCGTTTACAGTTCTTGAACTCGAAAGGTTGATTATCGCTAAGCTCTATTCATTTTCCAATAAAAATAATTCATATCGATTGTAAATGATATCAGATTATTCATATAAATTTGTAATTTAGTATTCTTTGCAGATTTAGGGGGGCAAGAATGGAGTACAAATTTAATAGTTATCAATATAAATGTTAAACACATATATATTTTTTTAATGTATGCATTTTTTTTTATTATTTTTACTTGAATATTTGGTTTGCAAGCTACATTAAATTACTTAAAATATAAAATACTTTAATAAATAATATTATATAAAATGCATAATAATGTATATGGTTGACAGAATAATTATTGTATTGATGCATGTCTTTATTTTCTGTAGTTTAAAAATTTTACTTTTAGATTTTGACACCACTCCCATCAATATTGTGATATTTGATGAGGTGAATGAAACGTAAATTATCAGGGACTAAATAAATGAAACAGCAATTTAATTAAAACAGGTGTGCAGAGCGTGGGGTGGCAGCGATGGGGAGGAGGTAGATGTATATTGGTGATTACATTGATGTGAGCTAATGAAATGACAAGCGTAAAGCGTTCTATAATATAGTTATAACATTTGAGGCTGCGCTGCTGTTGCTTCGTGTGACATATAAATAATAATTCCGTGATAGTATGGTGTTAAAATTATTACCATTTATACCATTTATTTTACTTTGTTGTATTGTACAATGATATAAAATTCTTTGTATTTAAATGTTAAATACATGCAGAGGTGATTTAATAGCTTTTTTATATTTTTTTTATATAAAATTATATTATATCATTTGATATATAGTAACACTGTAACATGTCGTCTATTTAAACTTTTAGGTCTTGACAAAACTAGACGATAAAAAATGTACAGTGGGTTTCGATTAAAGAATTGGAATTGACGAAGTACATACATTGCATAATTATAATATCATATTATAATATGCATATAAGACGCTTCAGCAACACAACAAGCAAAAAATATTGCCGCGGCATTGCTTTCTTGCATCGCTCCACTACGCAAGTTTTATATTATTATTATTGTTTTTTCAAATTCTTTGCTGCGAAAAAATTTCACATTATTTTTGTGTCATTTAAAGTAGTGTTTCTCGTGGCTCATATATGTGCGTTGTTAAGAACCATCGTAAAAAATGAAAAAAATGCAGGTGCACTAGGTGCTTTTTTTAAGTTAATAATGACTTATTTTTTATTTTTATTCGAATTCGTTTCTCTGTGATAAAATGAAATAGTATTCATTGTGTGCATATAAAACAAAGTACATTATATAAACGTTGAACGCACACACGGAATATTCCGGAAATTAGCTCGACTTTGCTTTTGTGGTTGAAATCTGTTGGGAAATCATGGCATTAACTGTTTATATTTGCCATATTTATGTTTGTATCGCTGCTTATCCACACAAAAATATTGTTCCCATGATACTGGTTCCCTTACACAACACTTTTTTTTTTACATAAATTAAAATTATATGATTTGACCGCTTTCCATTTTTTTTTTCTTTTTTGATTAGAGCATTTAAAATATGTCTATAGGTTTACAAACGAACTTAATATGGTAATAAGTATACATATAAAACACTATAACAAAGTGTTGTGTTCTTTATTACGGCATTACATCATGTAATTGAACACGTTACCGTTTTTTCGGCACGGTGCATTTTCTTCATTTATTTTGTATTTCAATATTTAAATAGTGATATCTAAAAAATAAATAAATAAATAAATAAATAAATAAATAAAAATGATAATAGCTCTTTTTTTAAAGCCGAGTGGAAGCAAAGGATAAATTCGATAATACCATAAAAATAGGCTTTAGTTATGTTTATACTACATGCAGTGTATCGTCACTGTTGTCGACGTCAGAATCATTTGTGCTGAAATAAATGTTTAAATATTTCTAAAATAAATTAAATGTTAATACGTTAATACAAAATACACCGTGCAAAAGTTTTGACTCTCATAGTTGATGTTCATTTCCTAAGGTATTAATTAATTATTTATTAGTTATCAAGAGTTTGCTTGACCTATAATTTAAGTCACCCCTGAGGGTGTTAAAAACTGAGAGGATTGTGGTTTGGTGCAAGTAAAATTTAAGTGAAAGAGGGAGGGGAAAAAAAGAGGGGTTGCTTGGGTCGAGGTGCGCATTTTGTGTCTCAGGGCGTGCTACGTGTAACGACAAGGAAGAGAGAGATTGAGGTTCATTTTTTTAAGGCGCTTACACACGTAGCGGCGCCTACGTGTAGGGGAAGCTAATGACGCAATCTCAGACTCCCTCCGCCAACACACGACCCCACGGGACGCGCTTACACGTGAGGTGACTGGCTTCGCGCCCCGGCCTGCCTCCTCGCCCCTCGAGACGCGTGCGCGCCGCAGCAAAACAATCGCAAAGTCGTTACCGCCCATGATATCAGACCAACACCGGAAACAAGTCGACAACTGGTACATAAGCGCAAGTAGATAAAAGAGTGAGAAGAGGATTCGATTTTCATTTGTCTGCAGACGTAAACCCTATCACGTGTTTTCTTTGTTTTTGTCAGTATGATTTTATGCAAAGCATAAAGCGAGGCCAATTCACTATTTAAGCTGCAGGAACCATTACTCGACAACTATACGATTCCCCTGGTATGGAGGATTGACAGAGTTTCTTGTTGGTAGATTTCGTAACTAATCTCACTATTGTACTATATACTACTCGATATATAAACTTTGCTATTATTATTAAATATTTTTATGTTCATTATTAATAGTACAGTTTCATAGTCTAGGCCCTAATCACATTTTTTCATACCAAGTTAAAAAAAAAAAAACACCATGCACTGCTTCGCAAAAACAATATTATTATTATTATTTATTATTTCAAGATTGAAGTTGCTCTGATTTTCTCATAGTTATTTAAAATAATATATATATATATATTATATATATATATATATATATAATATTAATATTTATAATAATAATTATGTTATTCTAATTTCCAAAATCTAGTTTATAGTTTTCATGACCTATTTTTCCCCTACATAATACATTTAATAGCGTAGAAATATTTTGTGCACTTGTGTATACTTTTATGCTACTCTATAATATATATAAGTCTATATATATTCGTATACTCGATTGATTTTAAACATTTACTTATTTTATTTCAAACAACTGGTTGTACAGAACAATAAAACACGGTATATACTATATATAGATATATATATATAATATATATATATATATATAATTTTAAACTTCTACCGTGTTTACCCGCCAAGACAAGAAAATTTGTCAGAAAATTTAAAAGTCTTCCGAGGTGGGACTCGAACCCACATCTCTCTGTGCAATCGCGGCGGCGAGCGCCTTATCCCCTTAGACCACTCGGTCGACCTTCAAATCTCTGACAAATTCTCTTTACTTATACTGCGTATGTCATCTTCATATATATATATATATATATATATATTATGTGTACATAATATTATATACAAAGAAAGAAACAACACAAACTGAAACGCTAAACAACATAAAAAAAATACCGTTTGCAAAGAAGTCGTACAATTTTGCAGTCTGATGAAACGAACTCTTGTCCAGCAAACTCGACTTATGCACTTCCGCACAAACTTTATCTTTATTTCTTGTGTTATAAAAATGAATATCACAGTTTTAAGTATAAATTTCTGTATGATTATGTCTTACATAGATGCATGACTCTTGAAATGTGTAACACACGTATCTCTCTTTTTAAAATTTAACATTGTTCGTAGACTGCGTTTTTGTAAATATATTGAGTTTGTTTGGATACTGACCCCAAAAAATTATGCATATTAATTATATTAAGCTAAATTTATTTACACAATAATTTATGTATATAATGTACAATAATTTATTTTTAACTTCTCTTGGGGGTTGCACAAGGCAGACATAATGATTAGTAATCGTATATAAAAATAATTATGTTATTTTACACATTATAATAATTTTACCACATATTTTTTACAAATTAATAATTACTTATAAACATAAGACATGTCTAATGCATAACAAATAAAACACCCTAAAAATATATAAAGAATGTGGTTATTTTGACAGGACTTTTTCATACATTTTATTGCTTTCAAACGCTTGAATAGAATCAAATTTCTTTTGCAATTAAGGGTTTAAGGTAATGTGAATCAGCTGATATTTTCATCCCATTTGATTAACATGTAAACCTTAGCAAATTCACAAAAATTCTGAAAAGAAATTGAGAGAAAGATTTTAGTACCTAAAAGCCATAGAAAAAATTTCATGACAAATTTTCGAGACGATTTTTTTTAATTAAGTTTTTAGTTTGGCTCTCCATGGGAAAGCCCTATGCTGAAAATTAAAAAAATTAATTAAAAAAAATTGTCTCGAATAATTGTCTTGAAATTTTTCTATGAATTTTAGGTACTAAAATCTGTCTCTAAAATTTTTTTTCAGAGTTTTTGTGAATTTGCTAAGGTTTACATGCTAATCAAATGGGACTAAAAAATCAGCTGATTAGCATTACCTTACCCTTAATAAGGTAAGCACATTTTTTAATTTGGTTTTCTATCTTCCTCAGACAATCTGACAGAAATTAGTAGATTTGGGCGGTCTGGTACATGCGATGGCAAAATTTTAAAAGAATTTAGTGTTGTGTGCTTTTCGATCGTGACATTGGATTATTTATACCTATTGTGTCAATATTGTGGTAATTATCGTTCCGTGTATTTTGATTTTTTTGAATAAGGCACAATTTAATTTAAAAAATTGATGGGATATTATTTTTTATTCAAAATATGACAGCGAGGGTAGAAATATTTTATGGACTATAATCTTTCTAAGACTGTAATATAAATAATATGACAGCAGTATTTCGCCATTTTTGTTTGCTAGCTTGTGAAATATTGATGAGTTTACGATGTATGTGTGTGACCGATGAAACTACAGCGAGGGACGCAAGTTGCAGACGGACTGGGGGAGTATCTTGCCCCCGTATCATCACCGTATACATTATCAGATGGCCACGGTGCGGAGTTGAAGTGCGTTTGGGGGGATTGAAAGAGAGAGAGAGCGTATATAACTATATGCACCCTTGCTCCACACAGCGAGGGGCTTGAATAACATACATGTAACTGCGAACGAGGGTGTGTGGGAAGGGGGAGGGGGGGTCATGCATGTTTATACGTGGTAATGTGCCATATGACAAATGTCACCAGACTGATGACAAATTATTACAAATATTTGTTAACTTATCCTATGTATTTTCTAATATTTATTTTATTAAATGGAAATGATATAGTCATTAATTAAAAGTTATCATCAACAAATTGTTTCTTTCTTAAACCGTTACACGATACAATGGGAATTTTCCAATTTTCTTGCAAGGAAAAATTGTATGCAAAATTATTTCATGTAATGCAGGCTTTTAAAGGGATGGTAAACTCTAATAAATAATATAAATTTATATTCTAGATTCTCTTATTTTTTTATTTTGTTTTTTCAGAGGTAGAAAGTCTGTAGAAGTGCATGGTATGTATACAGTATGCTATATAATATACCATATTATGCATTTATACATGTTACCGGCAAGGCTCGCCAGCAATATAGCTTTTTTTTTTAATGCAAACTTATCCAATTTTGTTGTAAAATATGCGATAAAACTGTTTCAAAACATTAAAATTGTCGATAAAGTGTTCAAATATGTAGTCAGTAATGTTGCTACTTCACAAACAATATATTAATATATATACATCAGAGTTGCAGACTGTTCCATATATCGTGTTACACTTTGATTATTAAATAGAAATTTTAATTTTAATGGTATTAAAGGCATACTGGCCTCAAAATACAAATTAGACAGGCACCAAGTGAGTTTAGAGTATATAATCAACATTCGCATCATTTTTTTCCACGCGTGATGCATCCGTGCGAAGTCGCAGTTCAAAGTAAGAAATTTAGTCCTTGATGACGTCACGAAGTCCTTGATGACGTCACAACTCAATGCTAATCGGTGCTAGCTGTGAGTTGTGACGTCAGCAAGGACTTTCTTTACAGCGCGACTTCGCACAGACGCACCGCGCGCAGGTAAAAATAATACGAATGTTGATTATAAACTTGAGCAACACTTAATGTCTGTCTAATTTGTAATTTGAGGCCTGTATACCTTTAAGGGTAAGATAACACGAACAATCGATTGTTGGTAGTCCCATTTGATTAACATGTAAACCTTAGCAACCTCATAATGATTCTGAATTTTTTTTGAGAGACAGTTCTTGGCATTAAAAAAATATGGAGAAAATTTCAAAACAATCGGACGATCCAATTTTTTTAAATTAATTTTTTAGTTTCGGTCTCCATGGGAAAGCCCTATACTGAAAATTTAAAAAATTCATTTAAAAAAATTGGATCGTCCGATTGTTTTGAAATTTTCTCCATATTTTTTTAATGCCAAGAACTGTCTCTCAAAAAAAATTCAGAATCATTATGAGGTTGCTAAGTTTTACATGTTAATCAAATGGGACTACCAACAATCGATTGTTCGTGTTATCTTACCCTTAACTTGATTTTTTTGCACACATGTCCACAAACATATATTATGGTAATTTACCCTTCAAGTTTTACTTATCTACATATTGTTTTTCACCACCCAAACGGTGGATAATTAATAAAAAATTTAAAAGTACTTATTATGTCATGAAAAAAACATGTTAAGTGACTTTTTTTAAATTGACTTCAACTTAAAAAAAAAAATCAGTTCTTTGGTAATTGACTCAGCTTAATTTGGAACTGATTTTTTTTTCCTTCAACCCACCCCTAATGAAAAACAGTGCAAACTAAAGCAAGCCAATTCTGACAATGCCATTGTGCACTGTGTAAAACACGAGGTATGGAATAGTTTGTATTATTGAATTAAAGGTACTAGTAGTTCTGAATTTTAGTGATGATCTTCAGAATCAGTCCGATTTTATATAGCAGCAAAGCGAAGTGTTGTCAAGGCAAGACGCTTTCTGTTCTGATAGAGTTGCTGTATTTTTCTTTACTGTTATTATTATCATTTTTTTTTTTTTTTTTTTTTATTTGGAACTCAGCAGTGTAGTTTGAAGCCCAGCAGCAGATGGGGTAGGAGAATATTTTTGCTATTACAAAAGAATTGGAGCACTTAGCAATATAATCTAGAATAAAAATCTGGTCGTAGTAGGCAGTTTCCTCCCCTATATAGTCAGCCCAAGTTAGACTATAATACTATATATGTCCTTTGATTATGGGAGGACGTCCGTCCAATGAGCCATACATCTGGCCGTGATAGAGAGAATGCGATAACATCTTCCTTCCTCTCACGGATTATATAATATGTAGTATGCAGGGACAACTTATTTCTAAATAATTACTTAACTATGACTCATGATTCTATATTATTAATTTCTTTTTAAAAAGAGGGAAAAAATCCCCCTGTGTTATATGAAGCATTATTAAGGTTTTATAAATTACGATTAAAATTTCTTCTGGTATCACCAATGCGCATTATAGTATGCTGCAAGTACTGATTCTGTGAAAGCAAACTCTGCTGTGTTGTGATCTAGGGACTGTTCTATATAAAGAAATAATTTTTGTCTCTTGGCAATTAAAAATAATTTCCTGTTACTAACTTTTATGATGATTTTCTCCAAATATTATTGGTCCTGTAGGAAGGAATGTAAATTTAGCTTTGTATATACCATATATATATATAATATATATTATATGATAATACTGTACCTTCTCCCTACTCGTTCAACCACGTTTGTGTTTTGTTTCTGCAACACGGCGTAACCGAGTCTAGCTAGTAGCAAGCAAGCGAGCTAGCACAGCTGTAGCGAGCATATTTATCAGAGTGACGCAATTGAGGGGGTGGCAGGGGCGGTGAGATCAAAGGCCGCACGGCGAACGAGCGAGCGCTCCACAGCCTCCCTCGGGGCCTGAGCAGCCAGAGAGAGAGAGAGAGAGGGAGTTTGGTCCAGGCGAGACAGAGATGCGGACGTCCGCCTAGCTGCGAGATGTGAGAACGACGATGGGCAAATCAGATTTTCGCCTCACTTGGCCTTCCCCAGCTCAACTATACATTATATCGGCAGGCAGGGTGGCAGCGTACAGTTCACTTCTAAAATACGACGAGCTTGCAAAGAAATCTTAACTAATGCATGCACAGTGTATATGAGTATGAGAGTACAGAAAATATGTACAGGCATCTTTCTCCCTTTGTATTCCAGATAAATAGGAAGTTATACTGTATACAAGTGTGTAGATGAATGGGATGGATGTGTTGGGGAAAAAAAAAAAAATATATATATATCAAAAGCTGCTCGTATTTTTGAAATACGGTACGGTAAATATAGTATTTACAAAATAGGTACACCAAATGTTACAAACCTCTAAAGGATTCACACCATAACATTAAATAAACATTAACAAGTTGGATAACAAATGCTTATAAAGCTGGTTTCACATCCATGCAGAGACTACAGCCTAAAGATTTCGGGGGAAGTCTGTGCTACAGCCACAGTAGAGAGAAGATAGTAGGGAAAGTCATATGTTAGAATCGAAGTCGAAATTTGATCGCGTCAACGGCACTTTTGTCCGCTAGCATGTTAAAAGCATAGGGACCAAATGGGGCATCCTGCCATGTTATACGTATAGGATAATCATCTAAATCTGCTATAACTCGGAAAATACTGTATCTAGCGCGGAGAAAAGTATAATACCAAAATACTGGGGAAAAAATATAGTATTTTTTAGAATAAAAAAAAAGCTCTAAACACAATATGACAAAATTTTCACAAACGTTCCAAAATTGACTTCAGCGCCGCGCCCGTACGGTAAGCATAGGAGTTTGGCTACTATCTTCTCTCTACTGTGGCTACAGCCTCTCAACTCTCTCAAGCCTTAGTTTACGTCTGAAAAATGCGCTTTCGTGATTGTTTTTTTTTTTTTTTTTTTTGTTAATTTGTTTTTCTTCTTGTTGATTTTTTTATGTCTTAAACGGAAGAGCAAAGGAGACGAAATTACGTCATTTCCGGGTGTAAACTAAGGATTACTATGAGAGGCAACTCTAATTAGAGCAAGCGTAACTATTTACTGATTTATAGTAGATGTACGTAGAAATTATTTAGAGACAGGTGGATTACACTTCTGTATGGTAAGGAGAACAATGACCAATTTTAACGCTTGATAAGAGAGTTGATAGCTCCGAGGCGACCCCTATACGGAAGTAAGCATTAGTCTTTTCTCAATGTAAACAATCATTTATGTTTATTGCTTCAACAAAGACTCACCCGATTCTATATGATTAGCAGATTAAGTTCATTTGCATTTTAATATTAAATGTGAGTTCTTATTGTTTTTCTTAATAGCCTTCAATTCAGTTTTGTCGGGTTTCACTTTTTAATAAAAATAATATATTAAATTTAATCAAAATTAAAATATTTATTCATCTTCAAAGCAAGACATGTCACAAATACATTAATCATACATATTATTTATTTGAACTTTATATAAATAAAATCGTCCAGTTTGTAAATTCTTTTTTCTTGTCAATTCCACTTTACTCTTAAATATCACTCAAACACTTAACATCTGTATAGGAAGTAAATCACATTCTTTTTTTGAAGCATACACGATGTTTCTCCCCTCCACTCCGCCAAATTTATGTCCACCGTTCGCAGTAACCAGTAATGGCGGATAGGGGCAGGCAGCATAAATAGAAAATATTTAGGAATTATTTAAAAAGTATTATACAGTATTAAATTATGCCCGGTACATAGGGTCGGTTAAAAGATTTTTTGAACATAATTTTAAAATTATTTATGTAATCATTTGGTCAAATTTAAATTTTTATTCTAATTTCATCTTGCCCATTTAAAATTTAGGGCTGCGCAGCTTTCACTTCTGCAATGTCGGCGTATGGAGCGCTAACATCGTCTATACATGAGTCCACCTTCATAGAAGAGTTATAGAAATAGGAATTTATCTATGTTAAATATTATCTATATATATAAATATATAAAGTATAATTTTTGAAAGGGCCGCGATTCACGAAGAAGTTATCGAGAAAGTTATCCAGCTTCCTCACTTAATACCGAGGATAGCGCCATTGATTTAGGCTGGCGCTATTTGTGGTTTGCGAGAAACCTGGACAAAAAACGCCCACATGTCTAACTCTACATCAAATTTTAATTAGCAGAAAAATACAATTGCCTAGTTCAGCTGGTTCAAAATTCAAAATGTCATTATTGTGCACGCGATATGTGCTTAAACTAATAAACATATAATATTGTATTTAAATTATACGGTACTGCTAGTATCACGGACTATTTACGTGTTTTTTTGGTTTTAATTTGCTCATTACATTTCTTGCTTTATTTGCGCGATGCACATCAGAGTTGACGGGTAGCCAACAGCAGAAGTACTCGCCTCCTGCTACTCCTGCTGTTGGTCGCATGGTCTGCGCGTGGATACGTCGGGAATGCGATGATAAGCAAGCAGCCATGCAGATAGAATGAGTAGTATAGCTATAGCACACTATAGGAAACAGTTAAATGATGAAATTCCTCGGGGCCAATCGTCCAGTTAACAGAATGCGCATCAACGCGAATGCAATCAACCAACCCACCCCTCAATATCTATCTATCCCTGTGTACTGTTTGTAGCTCTCGTATACTTGCTAACAATATGAGATCATTCCCCCAGCATGCCATTTTATGCTGTTTTATTTCTATTGAATCTTGTTACTAATTTCAGTTGAGAAAATGTTGTGATCAAATAATACAGTGTAGAGCATTTTAAAAGGGATTAATAACTGCTTATTTCATAGACGCCTTGCATGCTACATATCATGCAGAGTTAATTCTTCAAGTTTTGCTCTGAATTGTACGGACATCATGTTGTTGTGAGCTCTAGTTTTATATCAAGGTACATTAACATTGCTTCGTTTTTTTTTTTATCATGCGACAATTGTTAAATAAGATTCAATAAAAATAAACATGTCAAATATCTCGAATTTATTTCAATATATAGGATAAAAACATTATTTCTATAAAATTTTCTTTTTAAAAGCACGAAAAATCTGTTAATTCAATTTTTTAATGAGGCTTTTCCAAAGGTAACAAAAAAAATTAATTTGATGACAAAAAAGCCATCTTGGATATTAAAAAATCCCAATTTGGTTTTTGAGGGTCAAGAATTAAGAGATTTTCATTATCATGTAAAAAATAAAGACCCAAGTTTAATGTCTGAATATAAAAGTAGGCTGAAAAACCACAAAGAAAATATTTTAAAGGCACAAAAAAATGAAAATGATATCGAAATTCAACCATCTGATAATAAGGTTAAAGCTTCTTGGCAGATTGTAAAAAAAACAGCTAATGTTTCGAAATTAACTGGGTGTTTTAACTTGCCTGAGCTAGCAATAAATGGTCAAATAATTACCTCTCCTCAAGATGTTTGTAATTCATATAACAGTTTTTTTATACAATCGGTTGATGACTTAATACATGAAAATTTTACTGAAAATATTGACAATAATTCAGAATTTGTTATACCTAAAAATAATAATACCCCTTTTAAATTTGAATTAATTAATTATGATATGATGTTAAAAAAAATTAAAGCACTGCCAAATAAAAATGCAGCAGGGCCTGATGAAATACCCTACACAGTGGTTAAATTTTGTGATAAGTTGTTGTCAGTACCACTTACATATTTAATTAATTGTTCAATTAAAGAAAATAAATTTCCAAAAATATTAAAAAAATCAGTGGTTACACCGTTATTTAAAAATGGTGACACGCATTTACTGAAAAATTATAGAGCTATATCAAAAATTTCGGTATTTGGCAAATTATTTGAAGGTATATTGGATGATCAATTAATGACACATAGATTAGAAAACAATTTAATATCACCCAATCAACATGGTTTTGTCAAAAATCGTTCAACGGCCACAGCCATTTTTGATTTATTAAACTCAGTTTACACAGCAATTGACAATAAAAAATACTGTATAGCAATATTTTTTGATTTATCTAAAGCATTTGATTGCCTAGAAAAAGACGTAATTTTATCAAAATTAAAAAATATTGGATCAGATGATAACAGTTTAAAATTAATTGACTCTTATTTAACAGATCGTTTTCAATATGTGGAATTAACTTACGAGCAAAATAGTCAGAAATTAGCAGTAAAATCTAATTTGTTGCCCGTTTTGCATGGAGTGCCACAAGGAGGGAAGTTATCATGTAATCTTTATGGAACAGGAACGAATGACTTGCCAAATTTTATATCTAATGCGAAAATTATAAAATACGCGGACGATAAAACCGCTATTGTAACAGCAGACTCCGAGGAAGACCTTATTATGAAAGTAAAAATTACCATAACAGAAATGCAGCGATGGTGCATTAGCAATAAATTGTTGCTAAATATAGACAAAACTGCATTTATTCAATTCCACTCTCCTAGAAATATACAGAATTGTAGCTACCTATTTCAATTAAATAATAAATCAATTCAAAGAGTAAGCGATATAAAATTCCTTGGTTTAAATATTAATGAGAGATTAGATTGGACTTTACATGTTGAAGCTGTGAAAAAAAAAAAAAAAAATCAGCTAATTTTGTATTGTATTCTATAAGGGAAGTTGTATCACATGATTCCTTAATGGCAGTATATTATGCCTATGTTTACTCTCATTTGTCGTATGGCTTAATATTTTATGGTTCAAGTAATAAATTGTTACAAAAGGTTTTCATTTTACAAAAACGATCTTTGCGAACAATGTTGAAATTTAGAAAAAGGGACTCCTGTGTTACATATTTTAAAAGTAATAATATTTTAACTGTTCCTTGCATGTATATTGTTCATTGTGCAATGTTTAAGAGGAACCACCCTGAACTATACAAGAGTTCTGATATAGTTCATTGCTATAATACAAGAAATAGAAACAATCCAGTGGTTGAAATACGGAACTCAATGTTTGCTGAGGGTAATCCTCATTTTCAATGTGCTAAGATTTATGATTTTCTTCCGTCGTGTTTAAAAAGCATTGAATCTGATTCTGTTTTTAAATCAAAGCTTAAATTGTTGATGATTGATAAAGAGTTTTATTCAGTAAAAAGTTTTTTTGCTAATAAGTTACCTGAGAATTGTTTAACCTAAAATCTTAAAATTAATCAACATTAAAATTTAATACATATGTAAGCTGATAATTTTTTTTGTAGCGTTAATATGAAATATTGTTGTTGTTTTTTTGTCTGTTAGTATTATGTTGTGATAGTGTCAATTTATTGTTATTTTTTAGTGTGTTGATTGAAATTTTGACGTGATGTATGTTGTCTTGTACAACCTTTGCCTTCGAAATAAAATTATTATTATTATTATTATTTATAGGGAGGTGTGTAACACAACCGAGAAATGTGAGGCGTCGTTTTTTTTTTTTTATTTTTAAATTATTTTATTCACGGTTAGAATTTGCAACAGCTTCCAGTCGGGACATTAGTCCTAAAGACATATTGCACAGTGTATGTGTTTAACTATTATAGAGTATTGATTAAATTTCATGCATATAAAAGCGATAAGAAATTTGTAAATTTATAGGTGATGACAAAAATAAATTAAAGAAATTGCAAAGTAATGATATACAGATTATTAACTCTTTTTTATGACACACACAAAATCAGTGTTATCTCACATGTACCAGGCAACGAGCGCGTAAGGGGTTGTGAAAGGACAAGTATTATGACTCGCCATACCATACACTTAGAGCTTCATGCAATGAATTAATGCGGTGCATCTCTCTGTTCCCATGAAAATTGAAAGAAGAGGAGAAGACCGGATAACTCTACAAATTAATTAATCATGAAATAATATTTACTGATTTTACTATCAATTATTTTTATATTATTTATTAAAATTTGTACGCCGTATGTTGTTGAAGATAAATTTTTCCGAGCAGTGTTTGTTGTTATATCAGAGCAAGAGCGCGTTTGCTTGCTTGTATGTGGGAGATGGCAGGAGGAGGGAGCTGTCACGCTCGCAACCAAGCAGCCGACATGACAATATACAAGACTGCTCGAGCTGTCAAAACAATGTCCTAACTGAACTGCTGCATGCCTTGCCTTGCCGAGTCACCCTCACTCATAGTACCACAAAGAAGGCCAAATCTTATCGAAGAAATAACAAGAACAGTATATATATAAAATAAAAATGCTCTCTTTCTCTTCTTAGCCTCTCTAGAATAGTTTCCAATTTCCGTCATACATGTTTTATATAATATTATTTTCCCTATCAGAGTTATCATGCTTTTCAAATTTAATTTAAAATATTAATTATAATATTTAATTAAAAACAATAATATTCTTATTCCAACGTCAATGGGCTGCATGATTGTATATAATTTACAGTATAAAAGTATATTATATTTTTAATATTAAAATCTATACAACATAAAAAAAAATTGATAACGAGTATTCTGAAAAGAAACTGATTGTTAAGGAGGGTGTAAAAAACAATAATGAACAAGAATTAAATAGAATAATTTGATTATGAACAATTATGTCGTGTCAGTTACAGCCCTGTAGTGTGCCTTTTGTGCATGCGATTCAAACGGTCATTTTAGTTATTATTGTCTGGGTTTGCCTAGCTTCTAAGTTCTGAAAATTCAATTTTTAGTAGTTTATATATTATAATTTAAAATCTGCCAAACGATTTATTGTAAGGAGGTAGTTGTTTGTCTAAGTTTTAAGTATTAGTTTTGGTTAAAATTAATCTTGGTCCCACTAATGAAGATGCGGTCGTTTTGATGTTGTGTATAACTGGCTTGAAAGATGAAAGGGGAAGAAGGAGTGGGTGGAAGCAACGAGGAGAGTAGGTATAATCGGTGGAGTAGAACAACATATAGCAGTAAGCTTGCTAGCTAGCACCACCGAACAGGAGAGAGAGATGTCGAGAGCAGCTGACTGCCGCGCCTCGGGTGTGCGCATTGTTTGAGACATAACATAATACATACAGTCAGCATGCCTGCCTGCCTCTCTCTCTCTCTCTCTCTCTCCAATCTCTATATAGACCTGTACTGTACACGCTCAATCACACACAAATATACCAACAAGAAGTATTACCTTTGCCGATGTTATATAATATGCATGTTATTTTGTAGATAGGTTATAAAGGATATTATATATATTATTATATATATTTATATAATACATAGTTGTTAGTATTAGTTTGTTACGTAATATGTAATGCAAGCTGTACTAACGTTCTGCAAGTGATGTTAAATAATAAAACCCTCCTCCCCTTTTGTGAATTTTGTGAATGCCCCATGACAAATGTTAACTATGCAAACCCGCATGACTTAAATGCTCAACTGGTTGCATATACGCTCTGTTCGACAGGCGTGATCCCCGCTCCCAAGATGAAATGATGAAGTCGCCATATCGATGATAGCACAGTCACTTTATATGTCTGGCACTGTGAACACGCTTACGTTGTTATGTTGATGCACTGTTTTTCACCCCTCGACGGGACCACAAAATCTTCCTTGTGATAAAACTAACAAAAACATTTCAATTAACAAGAAAACAATTAAGACTGGTTTGAAAGAACTATTTTACGCAATATAAGAATCTATTTGTATTATTTGTAATCTTTGTTTCATATTCACTTCTCTTTTCTTTCTTATATTACATTTTTATTATCATTATTATTTGGGGTTTTAACTCCCAACCAAGTTGGGGTGGTTAAGCGCCAGCACCGGACCCAATTGGGCCAAGATGAAGGCGCCTGCCGGATCTTGTCAGGGATGTTACGGTCCAGCGTCTGCGGGCAATGAGGGCATCCTGGGTCCATCCGCAAATAGCCCATCACACAGCCTTTCGGCAGGTCCTCTCCTAGGCGCGGTGGGTCACATTTTCGCGGGAACTCAGGGTGCTGGATGCCTTTTACCAGGGCATTTAGAAGTGGGGATACTCTTGGGCTTCCCAAGCCCTGGCCGCCCTGTGGTTCAAGAAGATCACACTTGCAAAGCAACCCCCAACCCACATCATGTCCTTCTTGGGTGCCGCGTACCGCGAGCCGGGACAAGAGTCTATGCTCATGCCATGGCCGGATGCCCATTATTCGTTATTATTTTAATATGCATGTATTTTGACATTATCTGTATCCCACCCATACTGTGAAAAAAAAAATATTATTTTGATAATAAAACTCTTTAAACTGAAAAAAATGTGACTTTCTCAAAGCGGTCCGAAACCTCCGAGCGCCCACCAATTAATTGATTAATCCTTATGGAATTTGTCTTTCATAGGCTGGACCAGCACGTGCCATAGTCATGGAATGAAATATGAATAAAAACATATATGTTTTTTTTTCTTTATACAGAATTTCTCTCTCTCTCTCTCTCTCTCTCTCTCTCTCTCTCTCTCTCTCTCTCTCTCTCTCTCTCTCTCTCTGTCTCTCTCTCTCTCTTTGTCTAGCACCCCTCTCTTTTCATTTTGTCAGTTGAGTGGCCTGTGTCATATTGGGTCCGTTTCTCCATGCGCCCTCCCTCTGCAATCATATCCGTAGCAGCAGCAACAGCAATGGCAAAGTTGCGCTGCTGCCTTCGCTCCCCTACCTATATACCTACACCATTCAAAGCCAGCCTCTCTCCCTTCCCCCTACTTGCTCTGCCTACTTGCTCTCATGTGCCATGCTTGGCTGAGCATTGCTCATGTAGAGAGCAGCAGCAACAGCAATGATATGGCCAGCCAGCAGCAGGTACAATACGTATAAAAACGTATGCTTGGCTACGTTTTACTTTACATAAATTTAAACTGCATGCATGGGCTATGGAAATATTATGGATGATTATTCAATGTTTCAGTATAAAACAGCATAATATATTATTATTATTCAATTGAATTGCTTATTTTAAATAATGAATAGCGATACAGTTTCTTATTCATTGATAATTATTTTGTAGTCACCACCGTAAAGTATACTTACACGCTGAAGACTGAAGGAGGTGTATATACAAATAAGAGAGTAAGAATTTTATTGTCCGGTGAATATAACATTGTGTGTATGTAATGCAATATACGCATGCATGCGGAAAATATAAGATAAATTTAATACACTAATTTTATACTGAAGCGAACTGAATACAATATACATATGTATATAATTAATTAATTAATTAATTATAGAATCAAAAGTGAATCCAAAAAGGGGGGACAAGAGCAGTCGTCCTGCCCCCTGCCACTAGAAGGTCCCGGTATATATATATATATATATGTATATATATTGGAAGCGTTACCACTCGCACCCGTTGACTTCTTAATGCCCCAAACTTTATATTGCGGCATACCCCCGTCTACCCCCATCCCGGGTTGACGATAATTCTGTAAAAAATATGAAAAAAAATATGGTGAATAGAGTATTAAGCCTATATTATTTACACGACACAATTTTTCTGATTATTGTATTCAATTTTTCCTTGCAAGAAAATTCCTCTCGATGAAAACAAATGGAGATTAAGTTTTCTTGTAAGGAAAAATTGTATATAATAATCAGAAAAATTGCATCGTGTAATACCGGCTTTAACCTCAAAAATTTTTATTGCATAAATAGATAGATGCATGGTGCAAAGTAATAATGGTGTTCTGATTTTTTTTTTTTTCTTCTTCAGATTTTTTAGTTTGCCGAGAGAACTATTATTAAAAAATTATTAAAAGTACAGAGAGAGAGAGAGAGAGTGAGTGACGCCTTTTGACACCTTTTTTAATAAAAAAGGAGCGTAGTTTAAACCCGGCCTCGGCAAAACTTTTTAGCAATACTTCCCGGTCTCTAAAAAAAATCTGAAAAAAAAAGAGTGGCATAACTTTGCACCCTCTATTCATTTTTGTATTAAAATTTTTTGAGGTGATGTCGATACTCTATTAAACTATTAATTTATCATGCGTGTCATGGTGAGTAAATAAAAAACTTGTGTTATTTATGTTTTGTTTACTTTACTCAAGCATCATCTTGATTATGAAGTCGCTTAGTTTAAAAAATATATATGTTTAGAAATGTTCTCCACACAACAACGCGCGTTCTTGTCTCAAATATTGAAACTATATGCAAATAAAAACCTCGCCTTACTTTTCTTGTCATAGAATCATCCTATTCGTGGTGACAAATTACGGACAATTTTTTTGTTTTTTTTTCCATCCATTGCTTGAGAGGGCAAGAAAATTATATCGAGCGACCGAAGAAGTCTTTCTTTCACTGTCTCTGAGCAGTCTGAGCGTTTCTCTCTTGAATGCTTCATCGGTAATTGGTGGCCTCATCCAATTAGAGGCCCTTAACTATCCCCCACCTCTTCCTCTTTTCCTTCCTCCTTTCCTTCTAGCTAGCTTCCCCTCCTTGATCCGCAAATGTCGACAACCAAACAATATGAATCGCACTAATTGTAAGTTATATGTATAACTAAAAAAAAAAAAAAATTAAATAAATAAATAAATAAATAAATAAATAAATAAAATGCAAAGCTCAAAAACAAAGTAAATTTCAACAAACTTTCCATAAACGACCAGCTATCTTACTGTACAGTCAGTACAGTGTATATTGAGTACACAATATTTCAAAATACAACCTCCATTCAATTTTTGTTAAAGCTATATATATAATATATATATATATATATATATATATATATATATATATTTCCCTCTCATCATATCTTGATGATAGTAATTTCAATTTACTTGACATTATGCAGTGCAACCCGGCTATTTTCATGACGTGACTTGGTAAACTGTTGATTGTATTTGCACTAAAAAAAATTAATCCGGTTACTCGGCTCTATAAAAAGCTTATTCGCGTGAATGAATAGGCTCGAAACCAGTCTATATAACTTTTTATGATTTATTTATGAATGTAAATAGCTTCGGAGGCATGAATGAATCTATAAAATATAACATCAAATAACTGCCGCATAAGTGCAGGAAAGTGTGTGGCCTTGCATGCACATGCAGCAGCCACATAGTCTGACAGGTGTGTAAGATGCGGTTGACGGTCACTCCATTCACAAAAGTTTTTCTCCCCTCTTGAAATGTAGCTAATAGTCCATATCCTGGTCGTTAGAAAGCCGCAACATATAAAGCTGGGTAAAACGTAAAGGCTGGTTGAGTGCAGCAACCCCTCCTTCCCGCTCACCTGGTTGGGCGGTGGTAGGGGGCGCTCTGATTTGTCCGTAATCTATATATTTTATTATAAAGATGTTCTTCGCTAAGTCTCGGATTTCCGGATATTGTTATAGTTCAACGCAAGATCAGATAAGGTTACAGAAATCAATTTACTGTTATTAAGCCTATCTTCTATATCATATAAATAATCCAATTTATTGTTAGAAAATTTTTTTTTTCTTTCGCTCTCCAACTTTATTATGGTTCATTGTACAGTATACAGTATTAATACTCACAGAATAATTAAAATCACAAAAAAATAAAATAAAAACTGACTTGATTACTGTTTACTGACTTATTTAATGAAATACGAAATCAATGAAATCATATAAAAAAAATAATCTTAAATAAACATTAATTAATGTTAATTTTTTATTTTGAATGCATGCAATGTTAGATGACGTGTTGATTTAGATATTTATAAATATTGCATTATGATTATTTAGCTATTATAATATTTTTACTGAAAAAAAAAAGTTTCGTAGGTGTTTGGCGCCACCCGCAATAGTGACGTCACGTAGTATGGTAGTAGTACGGCAACAGCAGCCAGTACGGAGGCACAGAACATCAAGGCCAGAGCTTTCGCTTTGATGTCTATATACAGCAGGAGCAGCGGCGCGGCATCGTCGTCATCTTTATCATTCATTTGTGTCGCGCTCACGTGGCGTGGCAATGGTGGCAACGGCGCGTGGCACCCGCCAGCCTACCTCAAACTGGGTCATGTTTCGTGACGGCGATCCCGTCAAATCGGCTGTCATTCATTCGTAATTGATTCACTTTGCCCTTAAATAAAAATGCTTATACAGTGATTTATTTATTATATACTGCTTAAATTATTTCTATCAACCAAACCATAACAAATAACTTCAATTTTGAAATTTGCAATAGATACTATAATACTCATCAACCATTTCAAAACTAGCCACCATCATTCTTACAAATTTGTAGCTTTCGTAACAAAACTTCAATGTTGACCGATTGTTTACCAGTAGATAATTTATGTTTTTCTGTGTTTACAGGCGAGCAAGATGGGTTTGGCGCCTACCCATCCCGGTGCCTCGCTGCCCTTCTTCTGTCACAATGGTGACCACCTGAGCCAACCTCCCCCGGCGCACATGGGCATTCCTCCGTACCAGCTGGATGGCAAGCCTGGGGCCATGGGTGAGTAGGCAATCTGCCTGCCGAGATCACACCTCCACATTGCAGTCGTTTGCTTAGCCCATGTATTGAACTAGCAAAAAGATGTGACATGGTTAAAACAACAATTACAATTTTAATTCACAACACGCAGTCTTAAACTACTGACAATTTTTAAATATTTACAACGATGACAATGGGCCGGAGTCAAACATAATTCTATCAATGTTTTCTCAATGTTTTGTAAAATTGTGAACATCAATTAGAAAACTTCTATGTATGTAAATAATTTGCTGGCAGCGTGGGGTGAATAACGTAACTTTGTACAGTTTTAGACAAAATGATTGAGACAATGGTGACCGATTGTTTACCAGTAGATAATTTATGTTTGAGACAACACGTATGCGATGTACCATCAGTTTCTTCCATTCTTAATAACCTATAACATTGTACATGAAGATATCAGAAATGAGTTCCGTTGCTGGCAAATTATCATTGTAGGAGGTACGTATTTGTTGTTGCTGGATATTGATACGACTCCGATACCCGCTAGGTGATTACTGGAGAGGCCTAGGGCTAGGGCTAGCTGCAGCCGTAGCCGGAGGTCATCCATCTCCAGCAAGCACCACTTCTTCCACGTCAACCTCTGTGAGCGTGCCACCTCCACCGCCTCCTCCCCCGCACCTTCGTGGTATGAGCTCGGGGGGTCGCACTTCCTCTTCGCCTGGCGGTCATCACCACGCGCCGTCCGCGGCGTCTCCGCGGATAGCCGCCAGGTCCCCGCCCGGCATGGGAGGCATCAGCCCTGGCGAATGGAAGCGTTTAGGACCGCTGCTCGCAGCCTCAGGTTAGGCTCACGCCTAGGTGACGGATGGACACTGGAAATGGTGGCGGCTACAAGCAATCAATCGATGCAAACAAACTTGAAATGAAATTAGTTATAATTATTTTTAATGGGGCCATTTTTTTTTTTTTAAATTGGTGCTGGCTAACTTCAAACGTTAAGGTGTTGAATGAGGGTAATGGTCATATTTTTCATATTTCTCAAGGAGATTTTCAGGTGTTTTTTATCATCAAATTTTAAAGAGTTGTGTTTGTTTCCTTCTCTATTTATGTGTTCGTTTATTTATTTAAATTTGTCCATTTAGTTATGTGCTCAATGTAAACTGGATCAAATTTTGATCACAAACCTTTAAATCAAGAGACGGAACGTTAAAGATGGATCCAGGGAAAGGATCTCTTCCCCCCCTCCCCCCACACAAGAGGTCCCGGGGTTGAGGTCAGTTGACTGTCGTCCCCCCCCCCCGCTCCCCCCGCTGACCCTCCAAACTTAACATTGTGAGATACATTGTGCCTCGGGAGGGTGGGGTGGGGGGCAAACATTTGTCTCGCCCTTGGGGAACATTGTGTTTCTGCATTGGACTTAGTTAATGTTGACACACTCAAAAATAACACCTGGTATAACATTTAATTATAAAGTTAAATAGGGAATTCTCTTACAACTTAAATTTTAATTTAATTCTTATATTATGATAGGTGACATATTATCAATAAGTTTGACTTACGTTTCAAGATTTTTAACTCAAATTTGGTGACTCTAAAGGAATTATTAGAACTTGTAATATGTATTAGACTTGTAATCTGGATCTCTCCGAAGTTTAAGATCGCCCCCGACTGCCTGTAGTTTGTGAGCGTTCTTTAGTGTGCTTACCTGCCCGGTGGCCGCAGCGCTTCAAGTCAAACACTGTATTTGGGAGGTGCCAAAGTTCACTTTGGTGCCGGCTGTCTTGACGATGGTTTCCTGTGGTTTCCCATCTTCATTACCAGGTGAACACCGAGGCGGCTGTACCTCCTTTCCTAGTAACTTCGTTATCCAGTTCTCTCATCTCAAGGGTTGTCGCGGGCATGTGTTGTGTATGGACTTTTGCCTTTCCTGTCCCCTCTCCCTCCCTGTCTATAGGTTCTATACTCTTGAACTCTTGAACAGACAGGATGAACATACGGGAAAGTAATTTAAAAAAAAATTCAGATAGTCTCAAGTATTGCAAAATGTTTAAAAAAAAATCATTCTGATTTGAATGTATATGAAAACTACAGGAAAGAAAAAAACATAATTATAATATTATAATATAAATGTATGAGGTGTCTTAAGATTCATTGTGTGAATTTTTAAATATTGTTCAATAAACGATTTTTTTTCCCCCATAGGAATCACACTTATGATTTCATAATTCAACACTGTTTCAATGGATTAGAAAAGTTGTTACAACTTAAAAATAAGTTTGTTTCAGTAACAGGAATACTTGAAATAAATACGGATGTAAGCAAGAAGCAAACGTTTTTACATATTGATATTGCTGTACTGCAAGTGGGGAGGTGTGGTTGCTGCTTCTCAATACGCACTTTTTTCCCTCCCTCTAATCTGTGCGAAGCCCCGCTCGCACGCCGCCTGACGGAACGCTGAGGGGTTAAAGGGGGGCAATTGTGAGGCAGCGGGGGCATGGGGGGGCAGGTAACAAGATCGATACACGTGCTTGTGAACATGAGGTGAAGCAGCCAGTCAGCCCGCCGTTGTTGCCTCCCTCGTCAAATGTACTGGCAAGTGGCGAAAAGCGCAGCAACAATCACGCCAAATACATTGAACTTTATATATCACAGAAAAATATTTATAGTGACAATAATATCTATAAATTATAAATCACTAAATATTAAAAAAAAAGGGTAAAATTAGTACCTTCTGCAATTGTTAATTAATACCTTCCAACAGATTGAAGCAAATACACATTATATTATAGAAAAACCAGTAAAATGTATGTATATACATATATATTTTATATATATATATATATATATATATATATATATATATATATATATATATATATATATATATATATATATATATATATATATATATAGGGGCTGAGATAAAGGTTACATGTATGGTGGATATTTAAAATGTTATTTGCAATTTAAATTTGTTTAGCTCTTAAGCATTATGATACGACGGTGCGAAACCGATTAAGTTTTTTTAACGGTAGGTGCTTCGATTTTTTTTTTTTTTTTTAATATATTCGATACATGCAGGGCTTAAAATAAAATAATAATAATGTTATACAATATATATAATAATATAAAATATATAATAGCTTACTTAAAATAACACACGCACGTCGTGTATGATATTGTTGTTCAGTATGGATGCATCAACTGAACTATCGCGAATGACTAATTAGTTACTACTCTCAAAGTGGAATGAAAGCAAACAAAAAGTGCCCAGAATTATATAGTATATTCTTCGCTATTACACGAAAAAATATAATATATACCCTTTTTTTTTTAAATAACTTAATTTATTTTTAAAAAACATGTAACATTTTATTATAGTGTTTATTATTATTTTATACATGTTTTTTTTTTTTTTTTTTTTTAGAAAATAAACTTTGTATAAACCTAAGACAAGACCAGTCTATAATTTGCTTTGGCGTATTTTTCACCTCGATTTATCGTGGGCTTGAAATGGTTGCGACTGCTGCTGACTCCAGTGTAGCGAGCAAAACTGAGCGGCGTGGGGACGGAGAAGGGTGGGGGTTAATTGACGCGTTTCGCCATTAATTAGGCTCTGCTAATGAAGTGAGGCTCTCGGAGCGGAAAATAAGAAAATGGTAGTAGCTGTAGAGAAGGGACGAACCATCAACGTTTTACTTGGCTGACGATGGAAATGATGATGGTCCTCCCTCCTCATCCTTTTGTTTGAAAGGTCTTTGGTTCGACTTGTTAGATCCTCATTAATTGCTGTTTTAATTGTACACTGGAAATGTTGGCAGTGTAGAAATTCCCATTACCAACAATTTTTTCGACAGTTCTATTAATAAATTCATAAAACACGTAAATTACATTCTAGGAGGGGGAAAAAAGAAGACAGAAAGAAAAAAAAAAAAAAAAAAAAGAAAGAAACTAATAATTCCGGACGAATGCAGTAAGAACCATTTATTATTATTGATTCTACGTGTTGGGTTTATCGTAAGTTAAATAATTATACATAATGGGGGACATTCACAAAGCACTTTAACCCCCAATTTAGCCCCGATTTTTAACCCTGGTGCTAAACATGGTGCTAAGCTATGAGCTTAACATGGTTAGCCCCTGGTTTAGTACCATGTTTAGCACCAGGGTTAAAAATCGGGGCTAAAGTGGGGGTTAAAGTGCTTTGTGAATGTCCCCCATTATGGAACTTTTATTGTAGTTTATAAAATGTGATAAAGTGTAACGAATATTTCAAATTTAAGAGAGATGTGTGCTGACCATCTCATTAAGGGCACAGGCTGCGACGAACATGCAGGCAGGGAAGGGGAGGTGTAGGAGGTTCCTGCCTGCTGCCTGCCATAGGGCAGGGGGAGGGGGGGGGGAGCAATTTGCCTCTACGACAACGACGGCACCAACTATGTAGCGAGTGCGGCCGGCCCATATAACGAGCACTACTGAGTAGATGAGCTTGGGAAGAAGAGAGGAGGGGAGCAGTTACTACTCTGTTCTGCAATATTGGATCATGCCACTCTAAGCCTCTACTTATACTGTGCTGGTAATGGGATGTGCGATTGATTGAACTTATAGCAAGTCTCGTAGGGGATGTTACATGATAATAGACTACAAGCTTATCATTATAAAGTAATATCTATTATAAATTGAAATGTCGAAGTTTTTTCTCTTTTTTTTTATAAAAGCTGCCCTCCAGCCTACAAATTTTAAATTCTTATTCATATTTGCATTGTATTATAGTTTGACAAGCTGTTGGAAGTATAATAATATTATAAATAATAAATCAATCAATAATAAAGGAAGGGCGTTGTTTAAATATAGTAATATTCACAAGGAATGCATTATATTTAACAGTTTTGTGATGGCGTAACTAACCTTTGAAAGTGTAGTACTAATCAGCAAATTATTAATACTGTATTATCACTCTTATGCATTGAAATTAAATTCGGATCTTCACTATATATTAATTTCACTCGCCATTTTATGCATTTATAATTCAGTTAAATGTTCTATAGGTAGCACAAAACGATCAACGGTTATTATAAAAGTAACTTTTTAACACCTTTTCAGCTGCTTACTTTCGTACGACATTTTCTTCTCGTAATATTAAATGCAAGTTCAGATATTGTGTTCAGTATATTTATTTCAAATAACAAAATTTCCAGTTTATTGATTTTTCCCTTAAAAAAATTGACGTGGGAGGGGAAGGGGTGCTCGGGTATAACGAGGTGCGGATAAAGGGTGGGCGGGGTGTGTCGGCAACTTCAAAGCGACATTGCTCACATAAGGGAATTAGCTTCATCAGTGTAGAGCCGAGCCAGCGCGTTCACCCGCCCGCCTGCCTGCTACAGCGAGCAGCAATGTATGTGTATACTAGTACCCTTGCTATAATGTTGTAACCCTGCCTGCCTGCGGAGCGCCTACATTGGCACGTCCAAGGGGCTTCACCCTATCACCGATGTGCGACGTACAACGCACTATCTATGCCGGTATAATATATATATAGATATATATACACTATACGAGGTGTATCTAAGCGAAAATATACATTTGCATAGATATTATCAAGCATGCAACATTACTTATAGTATTAATTGCATGTTTGTTTTTTTTGTTTTTCTGTCATTACTTCTACCGGCAAGTGAATCACTGTGATTTTATTTATTTCAATAATATTTCCAACGTTGCTTAATTACTTTCATTACGCTGTCAAGCATAAATAATATAGAATTGCTGATGTTATGATTTAATTTCTTTTGTAACGTTAAATAATAGTCATTCTTATTTCATTATTTAACATGCAAAGTTATTTGAATTTATGAGTATTTTATCAGTAATGTGTATTATTACTTTTATTTTTCTTTTTGAAACGTTTTGTCAACGCCGTGTTGTACACACGATGTATACATACGCACTACGCATGGTTTTTCACGAGAGCTGTGCTGTAGCGGGTGGGTGGGTGGGCGCCGCGGCTCTGCTATTCACTCACACTCGCTTGCCTAGAGGCTGGTGAGTGCGATATATGCATGTAATACACCCATACTAACATAACAAATCATCCACATTGTCAGCTGCAGCACCATACAATAGTTAACGAGAGGAAGGGTAGGCGGTCTCCAATTGGGATGATATACGTATGTACAAATTATTACTATTATTGTTATTTTTATTATTGTTGTTGTTAGTGTTATTAATATTGTATGGAAACCGCCGCCTGTGCTGGTTGAAATGGGTGGTTTTGTCTGAACCCGCGGCACTTAAGCAATGTCTTGTGGAACTAGTAGTGTGCTAATGAGAGGGAGCGGACGTTGACAATATCACATGGCTTGTCACGTGCTGCAAGTTATAATAAAAATAAATCTCTCCTCTCCTCTAGATTTAATAAACCAAATATAAGTACTTTTATTCATCATTTTATTCAATTTTTTCTCTACTCGCATCAAGTTAAATTCGTTTATTAGTTTCACATTAATATATATATATATATATTTTATATATATAAGATACGATGTCAGTTGACAATCCATAACAATAATGACATTTCTTATTTGTCTTCGCGTTTTTCATTTTTTTTTTTTTTTTCCTGCAATGGAACTGAATCATTGTCCACAGAACTCCCTACTTCATGATGGGTGGTAACAAATATTTAACAATTATAAAAACCTCATGCAGCCAGGCAGCAGTCACGTCACCCCTGCGTTCATGATTATCACTAGCACTAGTACTTGAAAAATATAATAATAATAACTAGGCTTTACATACAACTGTATACCACAGAGATCATTTGTACATACGACTCGAGTATATTTGTAACTCGTTATTAATGAAAAGAGGGAGCTGAATGTTGAAAAAGGGGTGGATTGTGGAGGGGTAGGGGGTATTGGGTATATAAAGATACGGTAGATAGAAATGAAAATAAGGGTAGTTTTGTAATGTGGTCTTGTTCACGTGCCCTTCTAATGTACACCCTTAAAAAAAAAGTGTGTAATTATGCCAGTATTGTGAATTGAAATCTGGTGAGCAGGGCATCGAACGTGTAGTTTGAATTTCGTTTCAGTCAAATATAGTCCAGGTCTTGTCTGGGCCTCATGATTGAGCCCGCTTTCTGGCCCTGGAGTCTCGGGACAACCGTGAATACATAATATTACGTGAACCATGGCAGTGTGGCTATCCATATTTTACGATGACTGTGAATGTACCAAACACTACCCTGTCCCCTTCCATTCCGAATGACATACACACTATACTTCTCTACCCACCCTCTTTGAGTCTGTTCTTTTTTTATTCCCTCCCTCGTCAACCCTGTTTTATTATAATACTGCAGACTGAGTACACGGCTCATCTGAGCACTGATAATGAGAGGCTTGCTGAAAAAAAAGGGGTTTGGATAAAATGATAAAATGAGGGGGGAGGTTGTATGGTGTGTACTCAACCCCCCATTGACATCTTTTATGTCCAGCTAAAAGCGTCATCAGCATTTTTTTTTTTTTACTCGTGTTATTATTACTGTGATCAATATGCAGATAATATATATATATAGGCAATACAATATGATGGGAGTGCTACCAAATAACACAAAAAAGTGAATGACACAACGTGTGAACATATTTCAAAATTAGCTCCTGTTTTTATTACTCTTCTTATTTCTCTTGATAGATTCCATTGATTGTTGTTTACTTTCATTTTATTACTGATGTGAAACACATCTTTGGAAAAACAATCTATAGAGTTTCTTCAGTTCCTTGGCACGATCATACTGAAAACTGTTTTCAAATTCATGCAACTAAAAGTGACTGAATGTACCGTGCCGTATTCTTTTTTTTTTTTTTTTTTCCAATAATTAATCGTTTTACGTTTTTTACAATGTAAATAATTATTTTTGAATCACTGAAATTTTTATTTTAATTAATTTGACATTTTTGTCATATTATATAATTATATTTTAAGTGAAGTATTATATTCTAAATTAAATATGTAAATGCTTTAAAGGTCCTAGCTATTGGTAGTAGCTTATTGGAAATTGTGTTGTACCGAAGGGGGTTTAAAAAGTGTATACACATGTAGGCTTTATGGGTGACGTCAAAAAAGACGTTTGACATCAGGATATGAGTGATAAGAGAAGCAACATCGACTGACCTTCACTCCACAAATACAATACACATTGTTGCGATACGATGTAAACAAGACACTTTTTAAAACCCCTTCGGTTCGTATGTAGGTAATAAGTTAATATTTTTATTAAAAATACTGTTTTATTTCTTGCTATGTAACTATAATGTTGTGGTTAATATAACCTTTGTGCTTCCTGGAACTTTTCAGAATAATTTCAACACTAAATTATATGCTTTAATTAATCAATGGTTATTGATTGAGGATTAAAGGGGGGAAGAGATCTTATTCGTGATTTAAAAAACTGAATTGTGTAATAAAATTTGTTCTTATGCTTATGATCTTGCTTATGATCTTGCTTATGCTCTAAAATGTACACTTTCTAGTCTTTCCACGCATGATATTTATAGTTTTAATTTTATTTCAGTTTTTATATCAACATTATTAGTAATCTAAACTTAATTTTCTAAAATATTATATAATGATATAAGTAGAGGTGCTCACAGAGTTGGCACTTGAAACGAGTAGATTTCTTGCACTCCGTTGATTACATAATTTGGATAGTTGGATTATACTGATACATTTGCATTATTTGCAGCGATCATTATACTACTAATATTTTACATTGTATCAATTTATTGTGATTAGGCGATTTTATTAAAATTTAGTTGATACAGCAAGCTATGTGTGAAGCACCTGTACTGATATACAGTATAATACTAATAACTATGTGGTCATGGTAATGATTGTATATAATGAGTATTAATTATCGCCAGTAATAATGTAGAATTCAGAGCCTCCATGATGAAAATGTAAAATTGTATGTTGATCTTGTGAATGCCGGTATAAAGGTTTCAGGTTTCAGCAGCTTGGGTAGTGCATGCTGGGTGCTATCTTGCTTGTGCGTAACGCGTCGTTGTTACGGTGTTCGCAGGTCTGACGCGGCCACCAATATACCCCTTCACCACTGGGCAGTACCCCTACCCCATGCTAAGCCCCGAGATGTCGCAAGTTGCTGCTTCTTGGTACGTATTATGTGCTACCGCAAAGACGCAATTAATATGAGATACAATTGAATTATTTACAAAATTATTGTAAATTATGCTAGCAATGTTTGCAAGAAGATGAATTCAACAAACTTTATGTTGTATTCAATTAAAAATCATGTTTCTCATTAAACATTATTTAACATTTATTATGTCTATGTCTATCCTCATTTAGTTTACGGTATTATAAATTGGGGTTGCAAATCTGATCACTTAAACAGATGTTTTGTGTTGCAAAAAAGATCACTTAGAACAAAAATTAATACTAAGACTCCCAAAGCGGCAATCATGTAAAATGTAAGTCATATTTTACGTTAACTCTCCCGTCTATTTTTATATTAAATTGTGCTTTGTTAAAGAAAACACAACATCATATTGAATTTTATAAACAGAATGATGATTACCACAATTATAACACAAGAAATAAATCAAATGTTATAACAGAAAAGCATAGCACACAATTTTATAAAAATCTCTGGTCATATATGTACCAGACTTCTAAAATTTATGATTTTCTGCCAACCTGTTTAAAAGACATAGAAAATAATAATTTGTTTAAATCTAAATTAAAAAATGCATCAATTGCAAAGGAGTTTTATTCACTTAAGGAGTTTATTTATTATTGAATTTTTGAGTTTTTTTTTAATTAATTAATATATTATATGCAATTTGCAAATGGTTAATTTGTAAATGTTGTTACATGACATGAACGAAATGTATGCTTTATGCAACCATGCATGCAGGGAATACCAGGGATGATCTTTTCTCTGATGCAACCAACAAAAGTTCAAAATAAAAATTAAAATAAAATAACAATTGCGGTTGAGCGTGACGCAGTGCATTGACCGGTTCTCGCTAGATCACCAAAGTTAAGCTACGTCGAGGGTGGTTAGTACTTGGATGGGTGACCGTTTCAAGTAAAAATAACGTTGCTCCCTCCCTGGGGTGAATTCGTTTCTCTTTCCACCCATTCCATACAATGATGCACTTGCGTGTGGTTCTCCAGGCTTTGGACATCATTTGAGTCCATTGATAAAAAGTAGAGGTGTCCGTCCTCACTGAAGTTTTCCACTGCTCCCTCAGTCTCACCTCAGCGAATGCTGAGACGCGTAACAGGTCGTGGCCAACCAACATCCTTTCCCTATCTTATCCCTACCCACTACCCCGCCGCAAGCTGTAATAATAATAATTTTATTTCAATAATCGGTTTTACAATACAATTAACATATATCACGTCAATATATTTTAATTCTAAACCTATTATAAATAAAACCCTCCTAAATAATATATATATATTATAATTATATTTTACATATTTTTTCAGTAAAAATACAATATATTTAACGATCACTATAAGAGACAATGTTCTGACAGTTTATTAGCAACAAACTCCTGCAACGAATAAAATTATTTTTTGATAAAACATATTTTAATTTTGCTTTAAACAAAAGCATCACTGTCAATATTCCTTATACATGTTAGAAGAAAATCATAAATCTTTGCTGACTGATATAATGGACTCTTCTCAAAAGAGCGGATTTATGGCTTACTATTACAGTTTTCGTCTTATTTCATGTCTCATAAGCATGCTTACTGTGATCGTATAATTCTGGATTATGTCTTCTAAATAATGCACTACATAAGATAACATACATGGCAAAGTGAGCATATTATTAGCTTTAAAATGTGAGACGCACGAATCTCTTTTTTTTAAATCTTAACATTGTCCTTGAGCAGTGCTCTTTTTTGTGATATAAATAGCCTATTCAAAGACTGGTCACTAGCTCCATAAAAAATTATGCCATGAAACAAATATGAATAAACATATGCGTAATAAATTTATTTATTTATTTTATTTATTAGTTATTATTTATTTATTATAATATCTTTATTTAATGTATCGAATGCCTTAGACAGGTAAAAAAAATGCCACATTAAATTTTTTACTGTCAATTGCGGTATGCGTAACAGATCAAAAGCCGCTGTTGTGGATTTATTTCTAACAAATCCATGCTCACAATTTGGAATTAACAAATTTATTTTTCAATTGATAATCAGTTAATTGTTCATTCAGTATACTTTAAATTTTTTTAGAAAAACTGAGGGCTTATAGATACCTCTATAATTATTGATTAATTTTTTATCACCCTCTTTCAATAATGGAATTACAAGTGATAATTTTAAAATTACTGTAAAAACTCTATCTTTAATAAGATAAGTAAGCTCTTAGAAGTATATCCTTGTAAATATATATATATATATATATATATATATATATATATATATATATATATATATATATATATATATATATATATATATATATATATAGGGTTGTGTTGAGAAATATTTATTTACTTCCGTAATGAACTCTGTTATATATTATATTATTTGTATTTGTTCCTTAAAAACTTAAAAAAAACTTTAACAACTCTGTAATACAATTACGCAACTAACAAAATAAGTAATGCATTGTAATTTGTTTCTTGGCTTTGATATATACCGTGATCGTGGAACACATTTAGCTGCTGTCCCGATACTGCTGGCCACCATGGCGTGATATTCCAAACCATTGGCCTCACTTGATAGTCGCGCAAGACATTTACTTACAAGTTCCTTTTTTCCGATTCTCCCCACAAATCTATCGGCTTTCTCATTGGATCTTCTCCCTATGTTGCTAGCCAACCGCGGAGCAGCTTGTAATGGCTACTAAAAGCCCGATAATCTCGCTTATCAATGCAAATATGCCTTCAAACATTTGATCTACATGTATTAAGTAGCATTTAGTTTGTTGACATAACGATATAAAATATAAACTAGTATAATAGAGTAAATCAATTACCTCGTAAGATATTTAACTTGAAATTATTACTTTTTATTTTCTTTAAATTTTATTAGCCGCTTCGATATTTTCGATATAATATCAATAATAATAATATACAATAAATTTAGAACATGTTTCTAGTAATTAAATCCAAGGGCTATAGTAGTTAAGGCTTAACCTGAGAAATTTGGACGAAAAATTCGCTACAACAGATTTTCTTCAAATTAATTTGGTGGACTCACAACAATCGTCAAATTAGCTCGGAATTTTTTCGGAATTTTTTAACCGTTGGTTTAATTATAATTAATTTATTTAAATGAGAATTTTGTATCCTTCCAATGTTAAATTTTTTAATTAGCATTGCAAAAAAACTATACAACAGATTCTTTTACTTTTTTTTTTTACTAAAACCTAATTTTTTAGACTATTTTTCTGAATTGTTTTCATATATTTTGAACCGTGGCGATGATCGTTTCCTATATGTGATGAGAAATGTGGCAACGTTCTCAAGGACTGTTGTCGCCACCCCCTCCTAAAAATTTATGCGCATTCCAATGCAAACAGTGTTGCCACTATAGCCACGCCTCTTGACCTTGACAGACAAATTCTCAGGTTATACCTTAAGAATCGAAATTTAATTAATAAAATTGAAAAAAAATAAAAAGAAGCGCAAATGAAAAGACGGAAATACTTGTGTGTTTATTAATATACTGACTTTTTGTTTCTCTTTTCAGGCATACCCCAAGCATGTATCCGATCTCATCAGCGGGCGCCGGTTTCAGAAGCCCGTACCCCTCCTCTCTTCCCATTACAAGTACAAGTTTACCTAGGTGAGTAAAGCGGACACCATTTTTCCTCTTGCTTTGTGTCACTTAGAGTTAATAGCAATTAAGCATGCATTTGCGTATTCCAGGTTTTGCAGCAAGAAACGGGATAAAACTCATAAAAATTTTGAACACGAAAAACAACATAGTTTTTTGTACTATACATATTTCTATCAATCTATTTTTAAGTAGGACACACAGCATCGATAAGTTAACTATATAATTTTGAACTTCAAAGCAATTTCCTCACACTGTTTTATATTTTAATATATAATATTCTTGTCACTAAGTATGCATAATACAAGTTCACTTTTTTGAGTGGTATTTAGGTGACATGTGCTTTAAGTTATAAAAATATATTGGATATAGATAAGAGACAACGGTCGATGGCATTGCATACTGTGGGATTTTGACAGCAAGCATTCCGCGCGTTCCCCTCGTTACTTGCATATTTTAGTTGAATTGCAAACGAACACTCTTGCCTTATTAGTTCCACGTGGCGCTCTTGCTTTTTTTTTTTTTTTTTTTTACTTTTAATACTCTGCGTTAAATAACAATATTATTATATTTTTTACTAGTTTATATCAACCCATAACAAGATATTGTATTACATCGTAATTCAACACACGCAAATAATGTAACATAATATAAAATTATCATAATAATAATGTGTAAATATCTTTATTTATAAATTGTAAAAACCAATAACAAATTATAACTTTATAATAGAGAGAATATTATTATAACTAACTTAATACAAACCTAAATAAAACTATATAACATTCAAATTCGTAAATTTTAATAAACTATTATATACATTTTATTTATTACCTTATTTATTTATTTAAAACTACGGAAGTAATAATATTTGGCCAAGTCTTATTTAAAAATTGTTTCTGTAACTTCAGCGATTTCTACCGGTTTTCCCCGACTGGTCTGATCCCGCCTCACCCCGGACTGAGTCCACACCATGCGCTCGCCTCGCACCCCGCCATAGTAACCCCAGGACCCAAGCAGGAGCTGTCTTCTTCCGAGCAACCTTCCAACCACAGGTGAGTCACTAGCCGATCGAAGCGCAAAATCACCTGTAGTACGAACGTACAGTACTATACATCAAAGTGAACGTCATCGCTCGAAACATTTATTACTTACGAAAAAAGCATTAAACTTCATGAACCTCTAGGATATTAATATGCTTTAAAATTAAGATTTTTAAAAAAGAAGTCTAAACCAAAGACGTTATTTTGATGTTGAGTTTTAGAAAAAGGCAGTGTTAGTTGAACTTATATATTTTTTTCTTTTTTTTTTGTGATGTGTCCAAATGATTTTATTATTATTATTTATTTTTTTTACTTGCATGCCATTGGTCAGTATGTTATCCTGAGTTCTCCTACTGGGAAACTGGTTGCTATGGAAACCAAGCTAAGGGAATGGATGGATCCGGTACAGAGAGAGAGTTATGAAGGGTGTTTGATGGGGTGTGTGTAGGCATTTTCCCTGTTTCTCCTCTGAAGCCTGGAGCCAAATTAATCCATCCTCTCCCTTCAGCCTCCACCATCCCCCACCCACACTGTTCGTTTAATTACGAGCTCCCAACTTCATTTTCTTGTATTACAGCATAGAATAGTAGTAGGGGATGGTATGATGATAAAATAGAATAGTACATAGGGTTGGTAGATCAATCTTAGTTCTAAATTTTAACTTTAGATAGCACCACTATCCAAGAGGGTGAATTTAGTTGTATATACTTTATTTTAATCAATAAATTTTGTCCCCTCTTCTTTTAAGATTTAATATTTAAGTCATGAGAACATCTTAATGTATTTTATTTCACTTAATTTACATAGAATTAACAACCAAACTTAATTATTAATTTTTTTTATAATTTTACCAATAATATAACATTGTAGTTGCAGATTCAAAATATTAGGTTAGTTGTAGTTTTGATAAAGTTTTTAGGATCCCTGGGCAGTAATATAGCCCGGTTTTTATATTAAAATTTGTTAATTGAGGATGGTGGATTCGGGTGAACCAATTGATTTAGTTAAAATTAAGTGTGATTCTACTGAAGAAGACTTTGTTAAAGACAATGGGGTGTCTTTCACTTATTTGCAGGATAAACCAAAAGATCTCTCCTGCAAAAGTCCACAGAGAGATTTAAATTTAAAGTCTCCTCCTGCTATTGCCCCTGCAAGTCTCAATGCTTCTGATGACATATTTAGGGAGGCATCATCAGCTGCTCCAATGGGAAGTGGGAATTTACTGGGTCGCCTATTTTCACCCGATAGATTGTTGGCAATGCTGCAAGGTTTGCGAGCTTGTGAAGAACATTTAAAGTCACTTAGTACATCCAAAGATTTTTTCCCTCAAATTTTACCATCCCCTAAAGACCTTTCTCCCACTATAGATTTATCAAAACCATTTTCATTAACTCCCACTGATCTCTCCTTGAAACCCCCTCCTACTCCTGATTCAGCTTCAGATTTAACAAAATCTGAATTAGAACCTCAGTCCCAACCCCTTGATTTCTCCCCTCGACGATTAGAACCCATATTAGGCTTTGCAGAACTCCAACGAAAAATATGGCAAGCAATGGCAACATCCACACAACCTTTGCCAACCCATCCAATTTCAAGCTTGAATGTGCCAAATGTGACACCATACTCCAACCCTTGGTAATTAAGGCTGCAATTCCAGTAGTGTTTTGTTGTATTTGGTCAAGCAGCAAAATGGTAACAAATGGTAGCTGATGCAGCAGGTTCTGACTTTCTAGTTGTGGCCTAACTAACTTCAACCCCTCATCCCCCTTTAATGCTTATATTATCAGTGTTCACTTTTCTAATACAGAACTTTTTTTACACACTGCCATTCCGTTGGGTGATACTAGCTAAAACTCATACACTTAACCAAAATTCTAACTATCTACAAATGATTTTGCTTGATACTATAAATTGATTTAATTTTTTTGTGTGCTAGGGGAAGTCTTCCAAAAAGGGGGAGTAATATATATAGGAAGAAGTGGAATAGAAAGTTAAATAAAATATAGGGGGCAACATAGACACAACTTAGGAATTGGATATGCTGATATTTTTTTATGCAGTAATATTCTGATTCATCGCAGCAGAATGTAATCTTCGAGATTGGATAAAATGAGGAGGAGGGTAAAATATTTTGTGCTAGTTTGCTCTAGCTACACCATACATTCTATATTTGCTCTTGCTACACCATACGTTACCCCCCCCCTCCCCTCAAATACTTTGAAGCATCTATACTCTTTTATGGTCTACACTGTAATCCAAAATTTCGATTGCTCATAGGAGTTTAAATTATATCAATGGAAAAATATAAATAATTTTTTATTGAATTTTTGATCCCTGGCACAATATCGTTAAGTTCTGATTGTTATATAAACAATACCTGCATCATACTCATAGTGTCTTGAAAACGTCAAAATTTTAAAACAATAATACTTCGTAATTTTTTAGTATTTTCTTTTGATGGATTATAGAACAAAATATTTTATTTTAAACCGTATTTAATTATTTATGTAGAGTTATATAAGTAAGTCATTTTTCTAGATTCTGTGACAGAATGAACCAAGTCTTGTTTTGAGAGCTTTTGATAAACTGAATTAGTTTGATTTTATGGGATTTTTTATTAGAAATCGGAAGGATTGTACTAGAAAACACGATAATTTAAAATTTATACTTTAAAAAGAAAAAATGTATTTTTGGAGAATGTTTGAATATATTATCTTCGCTACCTTTAATCTTTTATTCTATTGCTTTACTATATTAAGTCCTTGAACATTTCAATTTTTTGTTATTTTCAACCATTTGTACAGCACAATTCTATAGAACAAATGGTGAGATTTTTTTTATTTAAACACCTTTACAAAATTAATGATTATTGACATTTTGTATAATAAATTTGTTTTTACGTGTCAGTTTATGTATTGTGTGTTCCTTAATCTCTATCTGAAAAGAAACAGTAATTTTTAAATTTAATTTTTCTATTGTGTTTCCTATTATTTCCTGTGGGCCTGTTGTTTGGGTCATAAGACTGATTATGAGCAGTGTGTGCCGCAGGTCCAGCAACATGGAGCAGAAGAGTTCGGGCTCAGCGGCCTCCGAGGGGAACAAGTCACAGGAGTCTTCCGGTCAAGGCAACAACAGCCAAGGTGAGGCATTCACTATTACATGAGCAATGCACATACTGCACAGCTGCTTTTTAATATATGTGAACTTTCATAAACTGCAGAAATTCTTACTTCCTAACAAATGAAACATTCTATAAAAACTTGTAGTAAACAATGAATTTGTTTATTAATTAATAATTGAATAACCAATTTGTGAACCTGTGACTTGTATGTAAAATTAAAACTAATGAAAATGTTAAGATAAAAACATATTTCCAATTAATGAAGTGCATATTTAGCATTTGGAATGTTTTGTGTGTTTCAGACAAGAAGAAACCACACATAAAGAAGCCGCTCAATGCATTTATGCTTTACATGAAGGAGATGCGTGCCAAGGTTGTTGCAGAATGTACACTCAAAGAAAGTGCAGCTATTAACCAGATCTTAGGGAGGAGGGTAAGTCATGTTACCTTAAGTGTACCACTGGTGTCCTTGATGTTGCGTAATATGGCTAAACATGTTGATTTTACAACACATAGTGAATAACAGAGTAAAAGGGTAGAAAAAATGGACAAGCTCATGATACTTCAGGTTAGTTGAGTTGTGTTGTTGCACACTCAAATAATGTGAGGTATTATATAGTGCTGAATTTTGTCCCTTGTTACACTTTTTTTTTTAATCCAATATTAAATGAAATACTTTTTTTATTGTCTCTCAGTCTACACTCCTTTATATATATTATTAATAAGGCAGGCGCTCAGGGTTAATTCCCCCCCTTCATTTTCTAAGCTCTTAGTTTCTTTACTGCCTGCTAGTCTCCAAAATTCCTACTTTTAAAAAATAAAAAATAAACACCTCATGTCAAAATCAATACTGCTCCATGGAATTTCAATCACAATCAGCCAACTTTTTTTCCTTTTTTTTTTATTTATTTATTTTTTTTTTCCTTCTTTTCTTTTTTTCTGTTCCGTTAAAGTAATTTTTAGAAATGGAATCAAAGACTGCAATTCTTCTAGGAAGCTAAGGATAGTCTGCACTTAAGCTCTGGAGTAACTCTGTTACTTTTAAGTATTGTACTTTACAAGTCACTGAAATGCACTCTATATACGAACTACAGTAAAAAATATTATCAATGTGCTTAAAATATTATGCTTTACTACAGAGCTTAAGTACCATGTCCTTCAATAATATTTATCTTTTATCTCATCCATAATTCGAATTTTGCCATTCCATACATCACTAGGTTGACGAGTATGAGCTGTGAAGCTTGTGCCTCTGCAAATTGCGCTGGTCTGCCATGTTCATTATAAATATAAACTTTGTGTCATTAACATAAACTGTACAGAGCTATTAATGCACATTTTACTTCTTTCAAACCTTTATCTTATGATACAAAATTGTAAAATTTGCAAAATAGTTTGTAATTTGTACATTTTTAATATTATAATTTTTTGTTACTTGACTTAATAATGCATGCAGCAACTATCTTTAATTTACAATTAATTCTACCAATATTTTACATTTATTTTAAGGCTGGTTTACGCAGATTCTATATCAAAATGGAGAAATGTTGCATCAAACACAAGAATTGAAATGCATTTACCTTGTGGAATGGTTCACACATATCAAGCACAAAATGTGCTGATGCAAAACTTACTTGTAAATACCAAAATTCAAAAGTTTGCCTCCCCCCCCCCCTCTATTTTCTCTTCCTCCACACCTACACATGTGCATTTTGCACCAGGCTGTGTATCTAGTTGGCGGAAAAAGCCAGCAACTCCCAAATAGTTGTGAAAAGGTAACATTTTCACAAGTAATATTTTTTCTTAGTAAAAAAAAAAAAAAAAAAAAAAAAAAAATGCATTTTTACATTTTTAGATCTGCGTAAACCAGTATAGTTGAAGTAAAAAATAATTGCCGGAAGATTAATTTTATTCATTTTTTAGACAAGTTGATAAGGTTGAAAGTCCTGCAAATATGGTGCATATATTTATTTACATGTCTCAATAATCTATCATGTCAAACTTGACAGGATTTCTCAATTTTTGTTTCAATTTCTTCCACATTGATGCATGTGTTTTGCTACAATTTTGCTCAAAGTTACAGTGATCAAACATTTCATTATTTTTATTTTTTATTTTTTTTACTTCATAATGCATTTCAGATAACTACAAAAAAAATGATGGTATAATTATTACTCTTCTGTCCACAGAATTTAAGGGTCATTTTCGTATTAAGTTTTCTTAGTTATCTGAAATACATTCTTAGACTACGAATTGCATTATTATTTTAAATTAAACAAATAAAAAGAAAATCAAATTCAAGGAAATAAAACTAAGTGACCAACCATTATGAACTCATATCAGTAGTACCAGAAAAAAATGCACGGCACTGTTTCTCTGAGAGGCAGGAGCAGTACAAAATAAGGAATCCAGTAATAACTTATGGTGTGGATTATATGGAGCATGGCAGACCTGCACAGGGCAAATCTTCTCCATCATACTTGACTATGAATAAAATTGTAATTTTTCTACATCAAATCCTAAACTCTTGCTTTATTCAGATATTAGAAGACCAGGGTGCAGCACATATTTAGTTTCCACCAAACAGATAGAATAGAAGCTATTATTTAAACATCATAGTCTGTAGTTACTGTTATAAATGTTCAAACTTTGGATTTGTAAATTGAATTAATTTAGTTTTTTTCTTATATTTACTTTCTTCCTGATATTATTTCCTGCTTCTATTGTATCTGATTGATATTTGACTTTAAAAAAAAAAAAAAAATAAAATAAAAAAAAAAAAATAATAAAGAAAAAGAAAATGGCTAACTTAAGATTTAGGGATTTTACATAAATGGCAACAACATGCAAGGCGAGCGAGCAATCAAGCAACATTGGTGTCAACCAATGTGAGAGGAATGAGATGACTGACGGGCTCGTGTATGCTTAGTGGCACAGTTTGAGCCGGGAGGAGCAGGCCAAGTACTATGAGAAGGCGAGACAGGAGCGCCAACTTCACATGCAGCTGTACCCCGGCTGGAGCGCCAGAGATAATTATGGATACGGAACCAAGAAAAAGAAGAGAAAGAAAGAAAAATCTGTTGATGGAGGTACAACGATTTCTAGAAGCATTGTGTTTTCAACGGGATAAAACACCACCGATCTTGTGTCTATGTTGCCCAAAAATAATAACAACAACAACATCACAAATATTCTCTCCCTATTATAATCCGCCCTTTTTTCTCTATACTCTATTTTCTCCCTTTTAATACTAAATAAAATAAATTGGAGCTGAGCAGAGCAGAATAGGGGTTATATATTATTTTTTTTTCTTATTATTATTATTGTTAATGTGTTTCCTGAGTGCCTTGCCCCCATTTTAACTACTGGTCCAAGAAATAAAATAAGCTTCTTTGTTTTGGAAAAATAAATAGTGAGTTGAAAAAATTATATCATCCTCCTTACTTCCTATAGTGGCACGCATTAGGACGCGAGGAACAAGCCAAGTATTACGAGCTAGCACGAAGGGAGAGACAATTGCACATGCAACTCTATCCCGATTGGTCATCGCGTTCGAACGCAACGCGAGGCAAGAAGAGGAAACGAAAACAAGAAACAAATGATGGAGGTCAGCAGCGTTCGTTTAAAAACAAAAACATTTTTTTCGAAATTTTATAAAACAAATTTTATTAAAGTGTGCATGCACATCGGACCAGAATAAAAATAGCTGTTTTTTATTTACTTTTTAAAGGTCCACATTTTTCACTATTCTTAGGGGGGTTATATAAAAAGGCATACGGGATTTTTTTTTTTTTTTAATTTTTTTGTTTTGGCCCAAAATGAAAAAATAAAATACATATCAAACATTATTAATTATTATTTTTTATTTATTTATTTATTTTTTTGGAAATGTGTGCATTTTCAGCCACCTATTCTGCGGAATGCTCAGTGTTTTTCTATTTCTTAAAATCTTTTTTGCACTTTTTTATCTGTAATTTTTTTTAGTCCTCAAAATTGTCCTAAATCCATTCCATTTCTTTTTTATATTTATATATATATATATAGACATATATATATAAGCAATTGACCTATTCCTAAATATTTGTCCCAAACTTTATCCCTCAATGCCTGCATCATACATGTTTTTTTTTTTTTCTAATTTTTGCTGTCTTGGATGGTTGATGGCTGTTTTTTTCCTTACTGCTATATTTGTCTTTATTCAAAAACATTTGCAAGGGAAAATTATTTTGATTATTATTTTTCCTCCTGCTCTATTTTTCTGAAATTCGACATTACTAGTAAAGTAACATGGTCAAGTTTGATTGATTGTTTGAGTTTTTTTTTCTGTTATAATTTTACAAGTAAATGCAGTCTGCAAACACTACCATAAAAATCTATCTTAATATCATTGACCATGTTTCTTTGTTACATACTAACCATCTGTGGAATCAAAGATTGTCTTTAGTATTTTGGAGTAACTCAACCACTCCTAAAAACTTAGATACACTCCTTTAATTGCACAGATAGTTGGAGGTGTTCAAATGATCAAATAATACTGTTTTTCTCTACAAGATGGTTCATAAATTTACATTTCCTGGGGGTATGTTGTGTCAGATCATTTGGTCTATGTACCTTAAAAAAAGGGATTACATAATTATGGTTTAAAGTGCACTTCTTTGTGCTAAAGTTATAATGCAACTTTTATTTTTATTTTATTTTTGCTTGATGCAAATAATATCAAGTCCTTTGAATCTGCTTAAATTTTGGGCAACATATTTTGGTGTTTTTATTTACATTTTTATTAATAAATGAAATGCATAATTTCAGCAAGGCTTAAAAAATTATATTTTAAAATAGTAAAAAAGCATTCAAATATATTAATTAATGTCTTTCGATTAGTTAGGAACCAAAATTATAGAAGTAATTTACTTATTTTATTTTTATTTTATTCACGTGTATATATATATATATATATATATATTTTTTTTTTTATTCCTTTTCAATATAAAACTAAAGCTTTATTCAAGTTTAAATATTTTATGCCTGCTGATTTTAACACATTTTTTACAATATCTAACCAGTTTGGTATGGAAAACTTGTTTCTTACAGTGTTCCATATTTTCAGGGAGCAACATGAAGAAATGCCGTGCCCGATATGGGTTGGATCAACAAAGTCAATGGTGCAAACCATGCAGGTATGAATGCTTGATTTTATTTTCTTGTTGTGGAAATTATTTGGGAGGGCTTTCACTTGATGTTATCAGCGTCTCCTTTGTCTTGCTAAAAATGGGTGGCAAAAAGTGTTATGTTGCCTGCATGCTTCATATGAAGATATGAATTTTAATCATGATTCATATATTTTTCATCCTACATACAATGCTCTAAGAATTCAAATTAAATTTTAGAGAAGTCTTTATAACTAATTGCAGGTTACCTTCATTAACTTCTACATTGGTTAAAAGTTTTTATATACCGATCTCATTCATTTTATTTGTTTATATTATAAATAAAATTTGCTGTACTTTTTCACAAGAAAAGGCAAGGATTACAATTTGTAGTACTAAATATAAAATATTGTTTTGAATTGCAAATTCTTTGCAAATAATCACAAATATAAAGTGAATTATGAGATTTCGAAGATGTGTTTATATATGTAGATACATATAATTTATATACATTTATATTGTAATGACAGTAGCAAAAAAAAAAAAAAAAAAAAAAAAAAAACATATGTTATTTAAAAAAAACAAATACTTGTTACATTAACAAAAGATATTCAAATTCTTCTTCTTCCTCCTTCTTCTTCTTGGTTGTCTTTTATGTATATGATGGCATACCAAATAAATATTGTCGTTATTAAATGCATAATAGACAACTACCAATATTTGCATTGAAAGAAAGCCAAAATTTACCTTTATTAGAATGTATTACTAATATTAGCTATCTTAGCCGATGAAAGAAAAATATTATCTTTAAATGAAAAAAATACATGAAAACAACACTAGATATTATTCTTTATGGTCTTGTATATTAAGTATCGGGCGTCAAATTACAAACTAAGCAGCAGTCACCAGTGGTGAGTTGTTGAGAGTTCAAAATGTAAATATTGTGTTCAAAATTTATTTTTACAAATAGTAAAACAGTACGATATTGCTACGGAAGGTTTTAGTGTGACTCTTTGTGTGCCTATTGTTGAACGGGATCTTCCCGTGGATGGAGTAAGGAGGCTGGATGGAGATGCCTGAATAGTTGTGGTACCGATGGGGGACTTACATAAGTGTCCTGTTGTTTACATCATAACAGCAACAATATTTATTGGATTTGTGAAGGTCAGTCGATGCCTTCCTTCTTGTCACTAATACCTTGATGCCAAACGTCGTTTATGACGTCACCCATAAGACCTGTGTATCAACACTTTTAAGTCCCCCGCGGGTACCACACTTTAAAATCTCGTTGAATACAAAAGACCCGTACCCCCCAGCAGGACTGGCCACAAGGAGACCTACAATAACAGTCAGCTGTCCAAGTTAATCCTCATTGATATAGTCACTAGATTTGTTCGTTAATACACAATCACAAATAATTTATTATTCTTTTGTACATGGAACATAAGGATCATCAGTAATAATCGATTATTTCTGATTGTGTATTTACAAACAGACCTACTGGTATATTAAATATCTCTTAACGTGAAGTGTCAGCAATATCTGGCTGGCTACCTGGCCATTGTATTCCAATGCTGATGAGGTTTAGATGCATTGGAGTGCATTACCACATTGCTGCACTTCCGCCTTGCTTAATAATTAACCTATATTACCATGTGACTATTTTTTTATTCTAAGTCTGTAGAAAAAGTATCTGACATAGTTGTATTGATAATGTGAACATTGATTATCAACTCTCTGTGACTGAAATTTGAGGCCCCAGATTCTTTTGGTTTTATATAATATTATTGACGTTCATTGCAGAGCAAAAATTTGACCCAGGATTCTCAACATTTAAATTATAAATGCTTTGTGATACAATGCTTACTTAAGATCCTGATCGCTTTCTGTTGTGAACATGAACAATCAGATATTGTTCATGTTGTATATTGCATATTGTAAATATACAATCAGAACAATTGTATATTTAGTGTCATTTTAAATTTTGACTATGATGTGTATCCTTTTATGATGTAATAAGTTCGTGCGCTGTGTTTATTAGGGACTATAGGAATATGTATTATGTTACATTCCTTCAAAATACTAGAAAAAAAAAACAGAACAAAACAAAACAAAAAATGTAATACTGTATAGTTAATTTCTTTTTATATATACTGTATACACATGGAAATACTCAATAGAGCAATGTCTTCCCTATGCATGACCTTGATGCATGTTTCGAAAGAACATTTATTTACCTATCCTCTATTACAAAATAAATCCTGGCTTGCTAATGTGTTTTTTTTTTTTCCCCCCAAGAAACTTAATTAAATGGGGGATTCGAGCTCTCAAAATATTTTAAGAGCCTGACTTAAAAAAGAAAGAGAGAAAAAATGTTGTAATCAGAATCTTGTCTATGTGGAAAGACGGAAATGTTTTCTTAGATGTAGCTATGGAAGACACTTCTCATGGGTGTTTAATTGCTATTATATTTATATTATTATACTAATTTAATGTTTCAAAAAGTTGTGGAGGCAGAATGATAGCAGACATTAATAGTTGAGATGAATTAAGTGTAATCAGTACAATTGAAAGTAAGTTATACAGAACAAATATTTACAAATTGCGAGTTGGTTGGTGATTCATAAAAATTTATGCTTGCAAGAGTTCATGTCTGAATGCTTTAGTCTGTGTCTGCTAGTTTATAAGATACTTTAGCATTGCATTTGATCATATTGACAATATTTTAGCTGAAGTTAAATTATTTCAGCAAGTAGCTTTAAATATTTACGTCTCCCTGAAGCTAAAATTCAATTGATCTATTTGCTATTGTTTCATTAGTATCTTGATTTAGTTCTGCCTTCCTAAATTTTTGTTACATTATATAATTTTTATTTCTTAATGTTATTTTGTGTAATTTGGGGGACATGTTATGAAAAGAAAATGAAGAGAATTGTTTATATTTTTTTATATATTTTTTTTATGAATTCTACTTGTGTGAATTCAGAAAATGTGTCTTCCCACACAGAAAAAGATTTTTTAAAGAAAAATGGCAAAGCTGAGAATATTTCTTGCCAAAATAATCTGTTCGTACCCTTACTTTCTAAATGAAAAACAGTACCATTGTAGCTATTAAAAGGGGCTTTATTTCTTTGTGAATGAATAAAATCCACAGACTTTGCCAAATTGATAATGGCTACTTTTTGACACATTTTCTGAAAAAAATCTTTATTTTTATTTGTAAACTTGTTTGATGTTATTTTGAAAGGATACATAAGACAAAAAATATTTTTTGCCCCCTTTTAATGGTATTTCTCTGGTTCTGTTTTGCACGCAGCCCTGCAGAGGGCTCTATAAGCAGCGGCAGTGGTGCCGCAGCAGGATCGTTGCACGGTGGCGCCGCTGGTGTGGGCCCCGCAGGAACTAACTCTGGGGTCATTTCCCCACAAGAGCCCACCTATGTTAACCTATAGAATCAGAGTAGAGGGGTGTTTTTAGCTTATACCAAATCTATATAAGTCTGTGAGTTCAAAATTTATTTTTACAAAACAGTGTGATATTTTTTATTCTAAATGTGTAGAAAAAATATTAGGCATGGTTCAGTTTATTTATTAATTTATTATTATACTTTAATTTGTGAGTCGTCTAATAATTTCATATTGATGTTATAATTCAATGGGTGTTTATTTTAACTAATTATTGTTATTTTTTATATTAATAATTTATTTTATTTCCTCATTTCAGCATGGATTTACAGCCTGCAGCATGTTGTTGTTGTGTTTTTCTTTTTACTTACTTATTTATTTATATTTTTTTTTTTTGTGCAGTGATTTGTTTTTCTTTTATAATTCTTGTGTCATGAGCGTATTATGTAATTAATTTCCCCATGCTATTTCATATTCCTTACCATTATGTTATGTTGTTTTTTTATATTTTAATGTTCCTGCTTTGTGTTGTGGAGCGAAATTTTACAGTTCAATTATCAAGTGCAATTGTTGTCAATTGGAAATGCCATATCATGGATTGAGCTTTATCAAACTTAGAACTATTAATTTTCACTTGAGCTCTGACTATATTGTGATAAAACCTATTTTGTAAGGTTATCGTATGCTATACAGATATACAGTGTATAACCAGGGAGTTGTCTTGCAAAATTGAACCAGCAAAATTTCTACCAGTATTAAATTCATAAAAATGTGTTTGTTTATAATATATATTATACACATAATTATATTTATACAGGTTAAGTTAATGTCAAGCTGTAGAAATTAGGCTCTATGTTTTTCTAACAAGTATTTATTTATTATTATTATTTTTTTTTTACATTATATATGTTTTGAATGCTTTAATTGAATTTTATTGATAAAAATTTGTTTCTAAATATAGTGTTATCATTGTTAATTATTTAATTATTTTGCTTTGCATGTTATATTCTCGTTTTCATTTCATTTATACTTTTTCATTATGAAACTTCATAAAACTACTATTTGCTGTTATTCATTGACTATAATTCTTGGTGTTATGGTGCTTGTTGTAGGCGCAAAAAGAAATGCATTCGCTACATGGACCTGAGTGGCGGTGGAGGAGGCGACATGGGCAGCGACGATGAGGGCATGGTTGGCGGTGGCAGTGGGGGCAGTCTGGGAGACGATGCCCACACTCCAGACTCTGATTCTGCAGGGGGCGGGGGGCGTCTCTCTGATCTCGGTGGCCTCTCCTCACCTGGGGGACTCTCCCTGGGCTCCCTTACCTCTCCGTCTCTGGTCCTGCCAAGCCCTGGTACTTCCACCAGTATTGCCTCTCCCTGCATGAGCTTGCAGTCTCCACTGACCCCTCACCACCCAGAGCCTGGGGGGAACCAGCTCTCGTTACCTCCGCCACAAAATCCGCCCTCTTCCGCGTCATCCTCCTTAAGTTCTGCAAGCTCGAGCAGTGGAGGAAGTGCCAACTTACCGCCACCACATCGAAATCCTGTTGGAACTAACCCGCACGACATTAATAACCCGTTAAGTGTTAATCAATTAACGGGTCAAGTGAAAGAAACAAGTGGTGCGCGTGTTATTTCGGTGACATAGCATCAGTGGCAATGTCACTTCAAACAATGAAATGGTGCAGACAATCATGAACACACACAAAAATACTCAGGTGACTAAAAATGAAGAAATTTTTAAAATTAATTTTTGGGACGTTTAATTAAAGACGACCAAAAAAGGAAACACCCTCTCTATCTCTCTATTCTGTTGTAAAACGAATTTTTTTAAAATATATATATATATATATATATATATATATATATATATATATATAAAGAAACGCTCGTTTCCCCAATCTCCTCTACAACCTGCCTCCTAAGTACACAAAATATAAATTGAATTATACATTGAGCTATTTTGAGATTATCTATTATTTTTTACTTTTATTAGATAAAACAAACACATGAACAAGTTGTCCATTATAGCTCTTTGTGTAGTTTGAAAGTAAATAATTGTTTAGAAAATTGAGAAGAGGGAAGAGTTGATAATCTATCATCTATCTACACAGAGTATAATAAAACTATTATCAGATACAAAAACATGTACAGTTTACGAGGCATACATGATATTGGACTGCACAACTTTTTGTCCCTGATAGTACTGTATTAGAAAGAAATATATTATATGAACATTTTTATAACATTGTGACATTTGGAAAAAATGCTTGCAATGTAGCAATAAAGCAATGTAAAATTTACTCAAAAAATTATGAAGGCTTATGCAAAAAAAAAAAAAAAAAAAAGCATTACATGTATTGACCAGTTTGTTATCTTTTTTATCTTAAGCAGGTAACAATCCACCTGAATAGTCTGTCTGTCTGTCTTTTTTTTTTTTTTTTGTGTGTTTTTTTGCCAAGCCTATAATAATTTTTAAATGGGTTATTTGTATGCAGTTTTATTTACATGATTAAAATAAGTTAATGTACTTAGAAAGAAAAAAAAACAAAACATGACTTTCCTGTTTTCAATTTTCTATCCATTAAAAGAGGAAAACGAATGATTTAATCTTCCGTTTAACGTTAAGCAAAAGTAACCAAAGCGAGCATGATTGATGATTATGAGATGACAGTGGTGTTGTTAATGTAGCATTCCGTTACTGTTGTACAGTTGTCAAAGCCCTCCCCCCTCTTGTTCTTCCTTTCCTGCCATAAATTCCATCTTCGCAAATATTATCCTTTTGTTAGCCACAGTAATAATAGCAAGGTCTTAATGAAATCAGAACAAACAAATCCCCCTGCAACCTTAAATTGTTTTCCTACAATTCAATCCAATCATCTAGTTAGACTAGCTGCGATTCTTGACCTGCCAATTTCCCTTACTCAGAATTTCTATTTCAAAGTATTTATGTTGTTTTATTAGTATTATTGATTATTGAAGTATGATATGTTGCCATAAAACTTGATTTTAATAATTTTACAGTATTTTAATGTGACAATTTTTTTTATATATTATGTTTTTTTTTTTGTTTTTTTTTTACAATATCTTAATTGCATAATTTGTGACATTATTTTGTGCTCTCTATTATTGAAAATGTTGTTATTTTCAATTAACATATATGGGTATGTAAATGGCAGTGATTTTTTTTCTCCTTTATATATATTTTTTGCCGTTATCCAGTGTTACTGCATGTGAAATTCTGATTAGGGAAAGTGATGAACACGATGAAAAATATTATGACCTTGTGATAAATATTTGGTCTAAAGCCCAATCAAAATAGAAGTTTTGATATTAAATTCACTTTGACATGGTATTATTATTATTATTATTATTATATTTATTGTTGTTGTTTTTTATGCATTTTTTATGTCCTGAATATTGTAAGCATTTAATTCAAGTACATATCTGTCATATCAGCAATAGCTGAAAGTGAATTTAATTTGTGTGTGCAAAATTTCATATTGTTACTCCTCTTATTATTTTAATGTTACAAAACATTATTAACTAAAAGTAATTATTATTGGTATTTTGATGCATTTAAACAGTTTGCAAATAATTATAAATTTAACTAATCTTCTAAATTTTTAATTAATTAAGAGGGTAACAATTTTTGGTTTGGGCTAATAATTGAAAAGTTTTGGGGCGTGCAATTGTTATTTTTTATTGTTTTTGTCCCAACAATAAAAGTTTAAATTTTAAAAATGGGAGGCTGCTGCTTAACTTATTGTAGATATAAAATTGTTATATCATCCCCTCCCAAAATTGTGTTTTTTTATTGATAAGTGTGAATGTGAATTTTGTGAAGGGAGTATGATAACGATGATTATGATGATATAATGTTAATTTTTTCCTATAAACTGAAACTCCCCAATTCTGTATAGTGTATGTAATTGCATAATATTAAAACAAAAACAAGAATGCCTGATGGATGTTTAAAAAAGTTTTTTATTTGAAAATACTGTTTTAGATAAATCCTTTAATTATTTTATTGAAAAGTAAAGACTATAATATATGGTTAAATGTAATCACTGAATCAAAAAGAGATGTTTCAATGGTAATTTTATGTGAAACACAGAAGATTCTCTCCCGTAATTTGTTTGCCATATTATTTTCAGAGCAGGAGATGGAAAAGAGAGGGGAGGGGGGAATTAATATTTGCCATACAATAAAATAATAAAGTTAAATCAATAATGGCTGAATAAGCAATCAATGTTTTAGTAAATAAAGTTCTTGCACACACTACATGTGCTCCTGCAAAATATTCAGTAGCTAGCTAGGTTTCTTCTTCTGAGTTGTCGAGAATGAAAAACTAATTAATTAAAACACTTGCAAGTTAATAAACTTAATTATTCACCTTGTAGGGGTCACTGGCAATTAACCTCTGAAATTAATTTTTCCGGATTCTTTCAATTTCGTCGAATTTTATATGCATCTATCGGTTATTGAGGATGGTAAAACCCATGAAAACACTTGCAAATTGATCACTAAATTTTTAATAAATGTCAAGTTTTTGTTATTATTATTACTTATATTATTAAAAAAATTTAAGTCATGGGCCAGTCACAATTAGAGAAAATTGACTGAGCCCGGGCCCTGTTACATGGTGTTCGATTAATTTCGTGCAAAATTTTCAGTGGACTTCAGCTGTAAAGTTAAAATTTGTTGAAATTTGGCACACAGAAAGCCAAGGGTTGTAAGTTTCAAGGATATGTGTTGATTTTTTTTTTTTTTTTTTTTTTTTTTTTTTTTTTTTTTTTTTTTTTTTTTTAAATCTTCTCTCAACTGTTTGACAGGTGAATTCACGATTTGCATTCCTTCTTTATGGGATTTCCATGTTAAATTAAGTTGATCTAAAAGATTTTTTATTTTGTTCTATATTTTCTTTATTTTATTTATTTATTTATTTATTTTTTTTTCCGATCTCCACCAAATTACCAAAATTCATATTTAAAGGTTTCAGAGTATGCTGTATTTACTGGTGTTATTTAAAAACTGAATAAAAACAACCCCTATTTAGATATTAACCCTTCTCCCTTAACAAATTGATGATATTAATTGTAATATTATTTATATTTAAACGCAGATTATTTATTTTTGTACGTCAAAAGACACCTTTTAATTTTTAAATGGGAGGAAGTTTATAGGGATGATATTTTCAGTGGGTGAATTAAGTTATCATCCCCCATAAATTAAGTCCCTACCTTGCTCTGAATTATAAAATTAAATGGTGGTTTGTATCAAGTTTTTAAATAATATCAATAGATACAGCATACTCCAAAACCTTTAAATATGGATTTTGGTGGAGAAAAACAAAAATATTTCCATCAAACTAATTTAACATAGAAGTCCAATAAGGAAAAAATGCAAATTTTATGTGAATTTACACCTAACACTGCAGCATTTGAGAAGATCTAAAAATGATTTTAACAAAATAACACATTACAGTATATTTATACCAAATGATACTGTTTCCAATTACTTTCCATGCATATAATCGAGAACCTTGGTTCGAGATTCCACCGATAGAGTTCGTTGTTACTTTGTAGCTAAAATCTGAATAAAAGTCTGCTGTAAGTCAGTCAACTACAGGTTGTTAAGATATATAAAACACTCTTGTTATTGACTCCATCTAAACCTACTAGTAATGTAACTTTAGATGCAGAATAGTTGTAATAATTAGATGAAAAGTAAGTAGTATTCAGTGAAGTCCTAAATATTTAATACAGCATTATCGCTATAAATATAAATAGTTGATACAGAACAGTTATCATGCAAAGGCGAATAATAGTAGCAAAAGGCATGCAGTAAGGTGCGTATAACGTATAAGTAAAGTTAAGCTAAGTGAGTATACAGTGAGTTAAGTAACGTAAAGATACGTACTAAACACATGTCCTTGACACTTAATTACCCTGTCTTTATTCTGTATGTCAATTAAATATCAACTTTCGCAGCTGAAATCATCTCACCGAATATTTAGCATGAAATCTAACACAAAATGTGGCTCAGTCAGTATTCTCCAATTGTGATTGGCCCACTCAAATTTGTTTAGTAATAATAACAAAAAGTCAAATTTTATTCAAATTCTATTGGCCACCAGTGACACCTGCGAGGTTAGCAAAGAAATAAGTTAATCAACTTGCAAGTGATTTCATTAATTTTATCATCCTCGACAGCCCATAGAGGCATGTCAAATTTGACAAAACAAAAGAATTTGAAAAAGGTCATTTCAGGGGTCGCTGTGACCCCTGTGAGGTCAATAATAATTTTATTAACTTGCAAGTGTTTTAAATAGTTTTTTCATTCTCGACAACCGATAGAGGCACATAAAATTCAACGAAATTGATGGAGCATTCAGAAAAAGGTGATTTCAGCCCCCATTCATTTTTGACCCCTGTGAGGTCAAAAATCAATTTTGTCAATTCGCAAGTGTTGTCATTAGCTTTCTCATCCTCGACAATTACCCGTTAGAGGCATATCTACAATTTCAACAAATTCGTCAGAGTTTTATAAAGGTACGTCATTCTAGGGGTCACCACTGACCCTTACGAGGGTTCAAGGGTCAATTGTATCAACTCGCAAGTATTTTCATGGGTTTTGTCATCCTCGACAAACCATAGAGGCATATCACCAGTGGCATATAGGTTGTCCATTGCAAGAAAGGGTGCCAATCTCGCTCCTGCAACTATGCAACAAACTAAATGCAACTTAAAAGTGCCAGGCCAGCAGTGCGCGCCTCCAAGAACAAAAAATTGAAGTTTGTCATCGGCATGGAAATATCCAGATATTTTCACATTTTTCTACTGATGGACGTTGAATTGGATCTAGCTTGCAATTGTTTTATTTTTTTTTTAATGATTTCAATTGCTGAAAAACGTAAATATTCCACATTTTAATTTTTACCACACATTGAATAAAAAATTGGTGTATTTAGGACTCAAGGCAGTAAAAAAGCAATGTAGATTTTATAATTCTATGACGTGAACCATATGTTACCTTGTATAACCAGTTGTTTGAAATAAAATAAATAAATAAATAAATAAATAAATAAATAAATAAATAAATAAATAAATAAATAAATAAATAAATAAATAAATAAATAAATAAATAAATAAATAAATAAGTATATAACAAAGAAAAAAGTCATTTGATTATTATTAGTCACAACAAGTATTTTCAGGATATCTTTGATTATTAAACAATGAGAAATTATTTCATAACATTAAAATAAAAAGAGTAAATAAAAAAATTTAATTAATAATTAGTCATAAAAAATAATGGTATAGATAAATAAGCAAGACAATGCACGCAGTACCTCAAATTAATAATTTTGATAAAACGATTTTTATGTGTGAGAAATGCAGAACTAGTTTTGTTTAAAAGCCGAAATTAAATCTCATTTCGGGTTTTGGTCACATCGCGGCGATGCAATGTGTTTTTCTATTTTAACTGTGCAAGTTTCAACTGTGTGTGTGTGTGTGCATCAAGTGAAAATTATCAGTGAGGGTGATAGCCCAGTTTTATGATTTTAATTCAAATTTAATGTGACCAAAGCACCGTTAATTTTTAATTTATTATAATTAATATCAGAAATTTAAATTCTCTATGCTTAAATGTATAATATAAATCAGGATTATATAAAAAAAATTAAGGCGCATGCATTTTTGTGGAATGCTATATATATATATATATATATATATATATATATATATTGCTCCTGCATAATTGCATAAATATGCTTAATTGATATACTCATAGGGCGTAAAAATACTCTGATTTGTGTACATTATGCATTAATACAACACTGAAAGTCTGATTCAAAACTGAGATTATAAAAAAGAAATTTAATTAATTAATTCATAATTTTACAAATTCATCTGTCTCCCCCCTCCCTCCCCTTCTCTGATGAAACTTATTGTGCCAAAATATTAAATATTTTCAGCTCTTTTATAAAGATTATTTTTTAATATATTATATTATAATTTTAATAAAGTAATTATTAGATCGAGTCACAACACAAACACGTACCTACATAATATTGTGGATTCAAAAGAATCTGCTATGGTTAAACTAGAAGAAAAAGCACATAATTGTAAAAAAAAAAAAAATGGCAACTTTATTCATAATAATGAATAACCTTTACATGGTTACAATAAAAAAAAAACCATGATTAATATACCATCATCCATAACAATGATAATTTTATTTATTTATTTATTAAATCTTTATTATTTATTAAATAATAAGCTATAACTGATTCGTGTGCATCTATAATAAGTTCTATCTACAATATATACCAGCCATGAGGTGGCAGGTGAGTGCAATTATGAAATGTAAATTGACAAAAAAAAAATAAAAATAGGAATATAATGATAATTGCATTCACCTGATATAACAGATACATTAGCTCATTACTCATTTTATTGCACATATGATCGTATGGTAAGGAAGATAGCTCATTTTTCTAAAACAGAGACGACATGTAATGTATATATATAATTAACCTTCAAATATACACCATTAATTATAATGATACAACAATTTATTTTCAAGTAAAATTAAAATTAGCTGTAACATATTCAAAATTCTTGCAAGACAACGATCTGAATTAGAGCATATATAATATATGTTATTGTTATATATATCTTAATATCCATTTGCATTTCAATATAAATTAAATAACGTTTCCGTAGCACTATGTATATATTTTGATATAAACTGCTTGGTATATATAATATATATATATATAAATATATATATATATATATATAATGAGAAGGGATTATAGAAACAACAAAAGAATTCAATTAATCAATATACCATTACCATATATATTAAATATTACATACATAAGCCATTCATGAAATATCAATTGATTTTTCTTTTATTGGTCATGCAATTAAGATTTACCATCAGATGATATCTATAAAAACGTACAGCAAGAGAGAATTAGAGCTAAAATTTAAACATTGAAAAAATAAAACTAACAATATGTATAATAATTATACAATAATATTACAATTACATTGAATCGATTGCGATTTACTGAAAAAGAAATTGTATAAATCCAAAAACAATAATTATCTATTTTAAGTAATAATGCGTGGCTTTTATAGAGCTGTTGGCAAAAAACAAAAACTAACTGTAAGTACCTATGTATTATGTATATGTTGGCATCAATGCATGAATTCGGGCAAAGCCCGAGAAAAATGCGCACTCCTTATATTTGCCCTTAGCGATTTGCTGGGCTTTGCTCATTTAAATTTCATCATTTCGAGAAGTGATCAATCCGGAAAAAGCAAAGCCCCACAAGGCGTTTTATTTCGGGCTGTGTATAAATAAAATGAGCAATTCTAGGTTGGCACACTTCACGAAATAAATTAAGGCAACCGATTATACTGTATATATACTATACAAATTTAATGCTGTTTTACGACACCTTTTTTTTTTTTTTTTTTTTTTTTTTTTTTTTTTAATCTTAATTTTTCAGGGGTGATTTTTTTGTTATTATTGAACATTTTTTGTTTTTGTTAATTATTCAAGTTTTATAAAAATAAATAAAGATTCTGTCTCACCATAAAATTTGTTTATGAAGACAAAGTAACACAATGTTTTTAATAAGAGAAATGTTTAAAGATTATCTGAAGAAGGGGTAGAAATTTTTAACGTTCGTGAAACAAATATCAACCTTAACTAATAATAAATAAATGAATTTCAGTAATAAAAGTATGAGGCGTCAAAATATTACCTTCAAAAAAAAATCGTATTAATATATATATTTCAGTTCCACACGCATGCACATTTATTTTTATTGATTATATAGTAAATTATGATTAGTTCATCGTCTCCTATATTTGCAGGGAGATTTTACTGCTGTCATCATACTATTAATTATATTTTATTTTTAGCACAAGAACATGTCTTAGATTTGCAATCTTTCATACGATGATGCAAAACACGAACCCTTATATTATTTATAATTGGTTTGAATTTGACGATGCCGATTAATTAATTACCTGAGAGAAAAAATTCTAAATAAAATTATGTGCTGCATGATTAAGGTGTCTTTCCGTTGATGCCTTTCATGAAATGCGCCAACCTAAAGTTGCTCATTTTATTTTTTTAGCCTGAAATAAATTGCCTCGTTGGGCTTTGCTTTCTCCGGTTTGTTCACTTCCAAAAATGATCAAATTTAAATGAGCAAAACCCGAAATCAAACTTCTATTCGGGCTTTGCTTTTTCCGGATTGATCACTTCTAGAAATTATCAAATTTAAATGAGCACAGCCCGAAATATTTGTTAATTGGGTAAGGTTTACGAACAGACCTATAAATGGAAGTCATTTATCACTCATCAGAAAGATTTTATTTTTTAAACTTTGTTGGTATATCATTAAAATTACTCATTTATATGGTATTTGTAAGTTGAATATTATTATTATTTAATATTTCTAATGGTAATGAGGTTTCGCGTAGCCATGAGCTTGGGGTGGAGGACGATATGTTGAAGGTCGAGGACGATATGTTGAAGGGTGGTGCGATGTGGGAGAGTGTGGATCATGGGTGTCCATAATGACCCTGTCCCCTATGGTAAACGTTACCCTGCTGTTGGTATTGAGACTCAGACGATTTTGCGTAATGATATGACGATGGAAGAGGGGGAGGATGGTGAGGGGGTGGAATTACGTGCACGTAAACAGGAGAGGAGGGTGGTGGTGCGGGTTTGTACCCGTACTGATGGTATTGAGGATGCGGCATGGCCTCTGCCTCCGCAGATTTAGCGAAGTGATGATATTTCTCGGGAGGTGGGTGCGGTGCGCTTACATGCACTTGTACCGGGTTGGGTGGAAGGTGAGAGTAATATTTATGAGGTGGTGGAGGCGGGTTGCTTACGTGCACTTGCACAGGGTTGGGGCTGGGTTTGTACCCGTACTGATGGTATTGAGGATGCGGAATGGCCTCAGCCTCCGCAGATTTCGCGAAGTGATGATATTTCTCGGGAGGTGGGTGCGGTGCGCTTGCATGCACTTGTACCGGGTTGGGTGGAAGGTGAGGGTAATATTTATGAGGTGGTGGAGGCGGGTTGCTTACGTGCACTTGCACGGGGTGAGGGCTGGGCTTGTACCCGTACTGATGGTATTGAGGATGCGGCATGGCCTCAGCCTCCGCAGATTTCGCGTAGTAATGATATTTAATTGGAGAAGAAGAATGAACATGAGCCTGGTGGGGTGGATGATGAGATATTTCTTGAGATGGTTTGGGTAATTGGTTTACTGGATTTACTGTGTCAGCGGGAATGTGTTGAGATTCTACGTCTCTTCGGTAGCGGTAAAATCCAACTGTAGTGGGTGGTCGAAATGGTTGATTTGATGGATATATAGTTTGGACTCTATATTTAGGGGCCATTTGCCTTCCAATTGGATGGTTAATTGGCCTCATGGAAGCTTGATACCTAGGTCTCATGGGTGTACGGTATACTGGCCTTGGATATGGATGATGAATTATGGGTTTATAATAAGGAATGAAAACAGGCATGGGAGGTGGTAAAATCGGTCTTGGGGGCGGTAACATTGGAATGAAAGGAGGGATGTACAGGCCTCTGCTCTTGCGTTCATTTGTAGTTTTGTTGCTAAAGGCATGATGAATTAAAGAATCATTTGACTCCTTCATTACAAGTGGTAATTTGGTATATTCATAAGAATTCACGGAACGTTTCATAAAATTGCGATGACTGCCACCAGCTTGAAGTGCATGAGGATGTTGCACATTAGAAGGTGAATTATGGATACTAGTTTGAGGCTGCGCAGATCTTAAGTCATATTCAATCATTTTATGAAATCCTATACCATGACCATTATACCCCTTATCAAATTCAAATTCTTTGATTTTATATAAATGATGGGGCTGGTCTGATAACATTTTTGGGTACTGGACGAAAGACTGGTCAGAATGAGCAAAGGGATGTGAGTACCCTTCATCTTGTAATTTTAAGTTCACCCCCTTGTCATGTTCCGATCCACCTGTATACAATTCTTTGACAACTACTAATTTATGGTCAGCGTGTTTAGCATCTGATTTTGCTGCGGCTTTATAGGCAGGTAAGTGTGTATACAAGCGTCCAGACCCGTACCCACTTGAACTAGGGTAATCGCTATGCCCATGATACGGGCCTGAAACAACGCTTGAACTGCTTCCATAGCCATTGTTATAACTTCCCAATGGACCATGAGGATTACTATTTAAATTTCCAAGGCTACCATGTCCGTAGCTACCAAGTCCACTGGGAATATAGCCACCGAGCCCACTCAGCCCGTGTCCACCAAGTCCGTAGCTACCGAGTCCACTGGGAATATAGCCACCGAGCCCACTCAGCCCGTGTCCACCAAGTCCGTAGCTACCGAGTCCACTGGGAATATAGCCACCGAGCCCACTCAGCCCGTGTCCACCAAGTCCGTAGCTACCGAGTCCACTGGGAATATAGCCACCGAGCCCACTCAGCCCGTGTCCACCAAGTCCGTAGCTACCGAGTCCACTGGGAATGTAGCCACCGAGCCCACTCAGCCCGTTTCCGCCAAGTCCGTAGCTACCGAGTCCACTGGGAATATAACCAAGCCCACTGAGCCCGTGTCCGCCAAGACCATAGCCGTTGAGTCCAGCTCCATAGCCTCTAGCGGGTGTACCGTAGCCGTGTCCACCAGCATAGAGGGCAGGCATCATGTAGACGACGGGGTAACTGTAGCCGCCACCTTTTCCTTCCTTTTTGTCAAACATGTTTGAGAAGGTGGCCTGCAGGAGGCTGGGCAACAATGCCACGATCAACATCATCAGTGCGGGCCGGAGCTGTAACACAGAGTGAGGCTGCATATTACAGGAGTGCATTTATTACAAATGACCAAAGCATTATCATTATTTTTTTTAAATAATGGAAGTGATCCCTTGTCACACAATGGAAAAAAAAAAAAAAAAAAAAAAACTAAAACTTGCCAGGGTAGAAAAAAAGGTGAAGTACGAGTTGCTGCGAAAAAAAGCACATTACATATGAAATATCATTCAATCATATTTAAAAACAAAATATATAACACGTGTTAGTTTAATAGCACGAGTTTTAAGGTGAGTTTAAACTTTAAACTAAACCAATAACAGAGTTGTTAAAATATACTTTCAGAATCAATTTCTCAGCATAATATATGTATAATAAATAATAATATCATAAGATTCATATAAGGTTCATTGGTTAATAATTTTAAAACTGCATGCATTAATAGCGTTAATTAATATAAAATTTCAGTATTAGGTCTATACAATAATCAGATTTGAAAGCATATTTTTATTTTATTTTCTCTTTCATGGGCAAAAATACAATAATATAATATATAAGATTAGGCTAAAATCAGTATTACACAATACAATTTTTCTGATTACTGCATACAACTTTTCCTTACAAGAAAAATTAAAATCCATTGATTTGTTTGGAAATGAAATTTTGTTGCAAGGAAAAATTGCATGCAAAATTGTAACGTGTAATACCGGCTTAACATTACATGATATATACCTAAAATCAAAATACTGAAATGAGGCCCATGGAGCAAATGAAAAAGATTGCTGAGCAGTTCATTCATCTTCATTAACCCAACTACATACTCGAGGGAAAAAAATTTAAACATATATCAATAAACACTTGAAATAAAACACAACAAAAATAACACTAAATATCATGTCATGTACGTATAATAGAGCTGATTTCTGTTTATGTTTACGTGAGGCGGGATGAGACCTGAACATTGCTAAGGGGGCGTAGGAGGGAGGGAAAAGAGAAAGTTTTGGGGGGCCAGATTATACAGTGAGCATAGGCATATATGGGGACATTCACAAAGCACTTTAACCCCAACTTTAGCCCCAAGTTTTATCCCTGGTACTAAACGTGGTGCTAAACTAGGAGCTATACATGGTTAGCCCCTGGTTTAGCACCATGTTTAGTACCAGGGATAAAACTTGGGGCTAAAGTTGGGGTTAAAGTGCTTTGTGAATGCCCCCCATAATGACCAAAAAAAAAAACATAAAAAATACTTTTAACAGTTTTTTTGGAGGTGAGATTTTTTTTATGAGTTCTATCGTGTACTGTTAAAAGTATTATTAAAGTATTTAAATTTGTTTTATTTTATTAATTTAAGTAAAAAATTATTGTACACTTTGGGGGACATTCACAAAGCACTTTAACCCCCACTTTAGCCCCGATTTTTAACCCTGGTGCTAAACATGGTACTAAACCAGGGGCTAACCATGTTAAGCTCATAGCTTAGCACCATGTTTAGCACCAGGGTTAAAAATTGGGGCTAAATTGGGGGTTAAAGTGCTTTGTGAATGTCCCCCTTTGTTTATATGTTACTCCATGCATTCTCGCATGACGTCAGCGCAATCCCCTCTATACACGCTACTCGCCGTACGTGCGGCCTTCCTTCGCTCATATCTAGACGACGAAACGACCCATGAAACTAAAACATGCATCCGGACTCATAGGAGGACCCTATGTGCATATGAAATCTCAACTTCAAAAACCCTTTAAACATACAAAAATAACATAATAAAGGTTCCAGGTGAAAGCCAAGGATTTTGTATGTATAAGTATACATATGGTGAAAGCTCATATATGCCGTGTAGAGCAAAGACATTATAATTTTCAAAAATAATGCACTGTTGCATTCGTTTGAGAGTTCTGTGAGTTATAAGTTTTTTCATTTCTTATTTCAAAAGCCCATTGTTACCTTGCATTCTTATTTTCTCCGGCAAATCTGACAAAAAGATAGATATTTTTATTTCCATGGTCTGCAGACCAGATCCGTCAGATCGGCTGGAGGACTACTACTTCTACTAATAATTTAACACTAATTAAAAAAATTATTTCCTTTGATATTACAAAAATAAATAAATAGAAAAATAGTTAGCATGAAATATTGTTATTGTAAAAATGAACAGGGTACAAAATTATGATATTCTGGAAATTTCGTTTTCTATTTTTTTCTTTTTTTAAGTATTGAAATTTCGGCCACGCCCCTAAGGATAGAGGCCAGAAGTCATGGCCAAACTGTCAATTATTATTTAAAAATAGTTAATAATCAATCAATCAATAACAAGAAAAATATGAAAAATCTAATCAGAGTAGCATAATTTTGCACCTTCTTCATTTTTTACAATATTTTATTTTTCCATGCTAAGCTCATTCAGCATAAGACCACATAAGTGCTTAAAACTATATCGGCATAATATTAAATTTTTTAGCAAAACTTTGATCATGCTTTTTTTGTATAATATTTAGTAAGCACTTAATTTTTATTTTTCCTTTATTACTATTTGTTCCGATTCTTTTGAGTCTGAAAAAGGGTATTGAAAATTGCCTCATGCCTCAGGTGTTTACTGGAAAAAAAAATTAAAATAATGCATAATAATAATAATAATTCTAAGATTTTCTAAAAAAAAAAATGAAATTAACCATCTTCGTTAGTGTCTTCAAAGGTATCGAACAAATTCTCAGAATTTAAAAAATAATATTTATTAATTTAATCTTTCCGTTTCTGACAATATTAACGATGAGCACAAAATTCACAACTCTCATCAGGAAAAACCTTCATTTCCTAGCATTATTCTTTATATAGGCCTGGATATAATATTATTTTGATTTCAGTGAGGATGAATTCAATATTTTTGTTAGTTTTGTTACTTCTCTATTCCCTAAAAATTCAAATCTGCAACAAGTCCCTGACTCTGGCAACATCTGAGTAGGAAAAAGGAGAAGGGGGGGCGGACGAGGGGGCTTTTGCTGTTGTAGCTAAATTTCGCTAAAATAATACTTACACTATACTATAATAACTGTAGTAAAAAGGATTATATAGATTATAAATTGTAATATATTGTGGTTATATGTATTTATATTTAGCTCTATTATGCATGCATTTTTTTTTATTTTTTTAAGAATTTGTAACTGTATTTTCTGTAACAAGTCGGGAGAGGGGTTTTCTTTATTCTTTGCCCTGTATTTTCTTTTTAATTGATGAGAAAAATTCGGTAAAATGAAATATGAGAATTTCTAAAAATAATAATAATAATAACATTCCATTTATGTTCAAAACCTCCGTCACTAATCATATGTAGTACATTACATCTCTCTCTGTGCAATTACTGTAAAAATAAATATTTACTTGGTCAAATACTGCAATGGATAACCTAGATGAAAATTTTTTATTACAGAATTGAATAGACGGTACCAAATTATGCTACTCTGAATTTTTTCAGTTTTTTTTTTTTTTTTTTAGAACTACAACTATTTTTAAGTAATTATTGAAAGTTCTGTAAGTTAAGTTGGCACCCCTGAATCCTTAATAAAAGGATAGGACCAGAGACGCCTATTGACGCCTCCAGGGGGCGTGGCCGCACTTTCAATAATTATTTAAAAATAGTTCTGGGTTTCAAAAAAATCTGAAAAAAATCAGAGTAGCATAATTTGGTACCTTCTATTCATTTCTGCAATAAAAAAATTTCATGTAGGTTGTCCATTGTTCTTTAATAAACTAAAAGTTTATATTATGATAAAACGATATTCAAATTTTGTTAGCAGCCACTACATGTAAAGAGAAAGGGTGCAGCATTATCTCATTGATCAGTAAAAAATAATTTACATGAATTACATGCTTAATTCGAACAACTCTGACCCTTCATAATAATATATTTTTATACAGCTTAGAAATGAAAATGCAACATTCTATTAAAGTAGAGTGAGCGATTGCATTTTTTTGGAATATTTTGTTTTCTAAAAATAGTCAACCTGCCCTCTATTGAGAAATGAAAACCAAAAAATTCCAACTGAAATAGCTTCATCACAAAAAAATTCCCAAAGTTTGTGTTTCGGAGGCATTTAACATATTAACATGCATCCTTATGGAACAGAAAACAGCTTGTTACTCCAACTTCGTCCGAACTATGGTACCAAAATTAAAAAATACCTACTTTATCTAGATGATAAATTCTTTAATGGATTTTCAAATAATAATAATAAAATAAAAAATACGGGGCCGTTTTTCCGGAAAAAACATTGAAATTTTTTTGGGTTAATTCCCATAAGGATTTTCAAGTTTTTTTTTCCAGAAAAGAAAAAGAAAAAATATATACTTGAAAATCCGAAAAAACAACTTTGGGAATTTTTTGTGATGAAGCTATCTGATCGAGATGGAGTTTTTTGGTTATCATTTCTCAATAGAGGGCAGGTTGACTATTTTTATAAAATAAAATCTTAAAAAAAAAAATGCAATCGCTCACTGTTTTAAGTAACTTAATTATCTAAGTACTTTAATTGACATGGAAGCTAGATAGTGAGGGAAAAAGTAATTTAATTGGTAATTTAGGGTTTTAAACATTGTTCAGTGGATTATAAACTTAACTTCAAAGTTTTTGATAAACCTTTTACGGCTTTTAGGTTACCGATCTAGTTTAATTAATTTTTAAAAAATCCTTTAGAATTGTAATTCTGCAAGTGTACTCTCGTTTTCAAAAAGATGTGCGCTTTGATTTTGGAGTGTACAGTTGTAGCTCGTTAGCTCAAAGTTCAATTGGCGTAGGAGATTGTAAAAATTGTAAAAAATGTCACATTAAGCCGGTATTACACGATACAATTTTGAATACAATTTTTCCTTGCAAGAAAATTTCATCTCCATGCATAAAAACAAATGGAGTTGAAGTTTTCTTGAAAGAAAAAAATTGTATACAATTAATAATTAGAAAATTTGTATCGTGTAATACCGTTTTTTTTTTATAGACATATTGCAATGTAGAACTACAAATATACAGTTAATATTACGGCATAAAAAAAATCTTAATTTAATTCGCGCCATCGCGTAAAGCCGGTATTACACGATGCAATTTTGCGTACAATTTTTCCTTACAAGAAAATTTTATCTCAATATAATCAAATGGAGCTGTCATTTTCTTGTAAGGAAAAATTGTATGCACTAATTAGAAAATTTGTATTGTGTAATACACCGGCTTAATTGTCAGAAGTAAGAAATACAACAGAATCTTGATTTGAATAAAAAAAAAAAAGGTTTCCAATGTGCTAGTATTTTTTACAATCTTCAATGGCAATTAAATTCTACTTTGCTACACTCCAAAATCACTCAAATTGCAAATTTGTTTTAATACACGACATTTAAATAGTGTTGTGTCTTTTGAAGACGCTCATGAAGACATACCAGTAAATCAGGTAGGATTGCATGGCTTGTACTTACTGTCTCGAGATGGAGATTCAGTCGACGAGACTAACATATAGGGGATAATATGGTACTGCGTATTATATGGATAATTATATAATTATATGGACTGTGATATGGACGCTGTGGACGCAACATAAATCATTCAGTTCATTTGCAATTAATTTGCATCTATATAGAAAGGTTTCGTATTGTGTATAATATATCGTAACATGGATGGATGTGATGTTTGTATATTAATTTCGTTTGTGATGCTGTTTATGAGTATATTACAGTGTATAGGAGTTAGAGGTCTGCACAAGCCGGATTTTCAAGACCCGGCCCGGCCCATGGCCCGGCCGTAGTTCACCTCAGCTCGCATTTTAATTTTAGTACTGTACAACCCATTATAACACTGAGAAAAAATCGTTTTAGAAGTTTTTTTTGCTTACTTTTTTCCCTTCTTCCTGTATCCTTGGCAAAAAAAAATCACTATTGAAAATTCAAGAAATAGCTAGACTCTGCCCGGCCCGTTTGCATGCCCGGCCCGGGCCCGTGTTAATTTATAGGAATGAATGAGGAATGAGTTGTTCCTCTTTAATTTCAAAGTATAAATTTAATTAAAGGCGAGAGTTGCTTACTTACCCAAGGTGAAGAGGCCATGGTGCTAAGTGCGCTCTGCCTGCACTGGCGATGTGGTATATGTGGCGTTGACAGAAATTTTGCCGAGCTTGCAGCGGCCGAGCGGAGTGCGCGCCACCAACTTCCTGCATGCCTGTCCGGACACCAAGGAGCTCGGTGACAACCAACATCGAGTTCATTTTTCAGCTCTCTTTCATTTTGAACTATAATACTTTTACATTCTGATATTATAATAATCAGACCCTTTGCTTAATCATACAAAGGGTCGGAAATATCAACAGTCCAAAATTATACACACAAATTGATTGGAATACAATAATTATATATATATATATATATATATACATATATATATATATATAAAATATTGGCAGTAAACTACAAAAAAGGTCCTTACTCCCTATAATTATCTGGCTAAATTTGGTACAGAGGATAAAATTTAATAGCCTATTATTTATGTATCGATTATCGATGTTAAATGCAGAATTACCAACACGTACTGTTATTTCTTATTTATTTTATAATTTTATTGGTTTCGTCTTCTTCTGATGCAAATATTGATTCACAAAATGCATCTACTTCAGTATCTAAAAACTCGCTTATGTTATAAAAAGGGACTAAATTGTAAATTTAGCAATTAATTTAATTTCTTACGAGCATTAATACTTTTTAATTACTATCTTATTCCACCTCGACCGGCTCCTCATGACACACACTATATAGTATAACTTATGATGACTTTTTGCCGCGGTTGACCACGTCCATTAGTAAAATTAAGTTAAACTTGTATACAATGGAGTATTGTCCTCAATTTTTTTTATTGCAGAAATGGATAGAGGGTGCGAAGTTATGCTACCCTGATTTTTTTCAGTTTTTTTAGAGCCCGGGAACTATTTTTAAAAAATTATTGAAAGTTATTTTTGTGACGTCACGAGACGCCGCTCCTCAAGAAAAAGAAAGGACTTGTCGCCGCGTGACGTCACAAAAAGGACTTTCAATAATTTTTTAAAAATACTTCCTGGGCTCTAAAAAATCTGAAAAAAATCAGGGTAGCATAACTTTGCACGCTCTATCCAATTCTGCAATAAAAAAAATTGAGGACAATACTCCATTGGAAACAGTGCTGCTATGAGTGCTATCACTATTATACATGTACATGGCAGAAAGTTATTAATGGGAAATGAACCAATTTTTTGGGAAATAACATGGGATAACTAAACATACAAAGATAAAAAACTCACTTTCACGATAAACACTTTTGCCGCTTATTATGCCTTTTAATTTGCCCACGCCTTTCATAAATTGGGGCAATACAAGTAAATAATTGAATATAAGAGTGTTTGTACTACAGAAATGTGCATTTACAATTAAATTGAAAGCATTTTCAATTTCAAAAGTGGTGACACGTTTGCATTTCACATTTTGAATCTTTATAAATAATATTTCGACATATTACCCTCTTTATTTATATTTTTAAGTGCGCCATGTTTAATGTTTATAAAGTTCAAGTCCGAGATCATTCATATCATTCATAAAATAAAGAATAGAGGCAAGGTGTAGTAATAGCGAATCACATAGTCAGTTTTAACGAATTAATAGTCTATGATATCAGTCAGCTAATTTTTTTGATTTTATGCTAAAATGTCTGAAAACATATTCTTGTTTATCTGTTGTGTTTTTCATCGTAATTTGTAATGATGATTACACACATGCACGAGTGATGCACGTACAATACTCTGTACTTTCACTGACATCTTTTTCTATATTAATGTATTTTTAAAATTAAGTTTTCAGTGATTGTTCTTTAAATGACGGGAATGACGGGATCTGTAATTGTCTTGGTATAAAACCTCTATATATATATACAGGTATAATTATGGTATAAGTTGAAAGATACAATAATAAATAAAACATACAAATACTCATTTGATTGTGTGTTTAAAAACAAGCTGTTAAAACCTTAGAGCGCATGCATGCATGTGCTGGGCCTGGGGGCTCGAGGTAATAATTAATTTTATTTTATCAAACTAACAGTAAGAACCAAGTATTGTTATAAATTATAAATATATAGTACGTATTGCACAAACTTTTCCAAAAAATCTTGAACGAAAATCTTAAGGGTAAGGTAACGCCACCAATGTTAAAAAAAGTCCCTCACACAAATCTTCTGAAAAAATTTTGAAATGTTCTCCTCTACATCCCCTATCAGTAGTTAAAATATCAGGTATACAAATACGATCTAGTTTTTGAGTTATGAATTTTTAAAGTTGACTAATTTAACATGGGAATTCCATTTCTCCATGTTCAAAAAGCCAACTTTAAAAATTCATAACTCAAAAACTAGATCGTATTTGTATACCTGATATTTTACCTACTGATAGGGGGTGTAGAGGAGAACATTTTAAATTTTTTTCAGAATTTTTGTGTGAGGGATTTTTTTTAACATTGGTGGCGTTACCTTACCCTTAACTAGCCTAATTACTGTAATTAATTTGTTGTAAAAATAAAAAATCATTCGAAAACACTTTGAGAGCTTATCAAATCTATACCTGTATCCATAGGAAAGGTCATCCAAAAATAAATTAGATGGTAACAATCAACGAGGAAAATAATTATATATTGCCGCCGCTTACTATTCACTAGCACAATCCAGAAGTTACCTGCTTCTCTATATATACAAATTAAAACATGTACTTTCCGGCCAACGCAATTCTTATGGCGTTGTATTTAGCAATTAATTTATCAAGCTTGAAACCCAAAAACTTTTAAATACAAAACAAATCTAGGATTGCTAAAAGGCACAAATAGAACAATCTCCAACTGCATTGTTGTTTGATTCATTTAATTATTTTATAAAGATAATTAAGGAATCACATAGGTCCTCGAATTTCGTTTCTTTTCCTTTTTTTTTTTTTTTTTTCTTGACAGTGAAGTCAGTGAACTCTAGGATTAATTAAGTTTATGTTAAGCGTGTTCATCATAATTATATTTGAATCTGAGTTCGGCAGTGTGGATTGCGAAATGGCAGGCTGAAAGAAATTGGCCAGTCAGCGGTGCGAGCAATGCTGGCTGGCGTGCACATTCTGTCGTGTGGCATCCGCGTGTTTGAACTTTGGACAAGATCATCAGGTGAACTTGTGCTGACTCGGCTCTCGTCCTCATTGTATACTGCTGTACTTGGCACACACGACAAACACTGCAGCTTAAATGACATTTTTAATTTCACTCAAAATGAATTTTACATTTATTTAAATACAAATAAGATATTTTTTATTTATTGAAACTTTTAATGTCTATGATGGAATGATGGATTTTGATTATTTGTTTTTATCATGAATTTATCACATATGCACATTGAATATTGTAATATCAAATACCTCTCACTATATACGTTCACTATTATACATACACATACAACATATAAAACTAGTTTTGGTTAAATCAGGAAAAACAAAACCCGATCGATATGAACTTCATTTCAGCTTTTGGTCACTTTTTCACATGTTTAACCAAAAATAGGTTTGGTCATTTCATTTTCATTTCATTAATTCATATTCGTGCCTTTCTCAATAATAAACACTTAATTTATTTCATATAATTATATATTATAATATCTTATGTACTTAATTTTATGCCAATGTGTATCATAATTCTCTAATGGCCGGTTACCATCATGATTGGTAACATTGGTTACTATAATGAGATGTCACAAAATATTATTATTTATAAAAATAAATAAAGAGTACATACATATACATATTTTATACCAGGGTGTATACCATCTGGAAAAACCGGTAAAAATCATGGAATTTCGAAAAAAATGTCAAAAAAACTGGAATTATCACATTTTTCAGTAATCGTTTCCTTAATTATAAAATCTTGATACCGTTTTGTTTTTTTAAGTTTTTGACAAGTTCTAATATTTATTCAAATCAATTAAATAAATTTTTCAAGTATTGGAAATGAAAATGGGAAAAATTCGTATGCAAAAGCGTGACGTAAAAAGATCGCGATTTACGAGATATCGCTCGCGTATTATAGTGACGTCAATATTTCGGACGAATAGTTAAATATTTACTGAAAAGTATATGAATGTTTTAAATATTAACTTGTAACCAAAAATACTCCTTCAATTAAAACAACTTGAATTATAAACTAGAAAAATATAATTATATTATTTTTAACGGTGCAAGTGACCATGCACAGTACGTAGTGTAATTAAAAGATCGGCAATTTACGCGAATATTACGAAAATATTTTATTTTATTTATGATCATTTGATGAGAAAGCATAAATATAACAAGAGGTCATTATAAATTATTATAATTAAACATATTCAAGCACAAAAAATTAAGTAAAAATTATGATACTGTAAACGTCATGGTTAAAAAACGCGCGGCGTGAGCTAACTTTATTTTATAGATGATACTACACAATTTTTGCAGTATTTTTGTATTTTTTTTTTAAATTCATTAAACACAATATTCAGCATTTCAAGCATTAGAACATTTAGATAGAGGGAACTAGATTGAAAATTTTCCTAAATTTTTGAAAAATGTTTTGTGTCCTAATTTATGGTTTCTAAACAGAACGGTCTTAAACGTAGAAGACCGTTCTGTTCCTAAATTTCTGAATTTTCAGGGAAATGTTTAAAATAATAATAATAAAAATTCTAGCAATTTTTACCACATTCAATTCACACCGGACTAAAATTTTAAGTGGGACTTTTAAAATTAATATTTTTTTTCATTAAAATGACACTGAACACTAAAAAAAAATGTACTTTTAAAGTTTTTAAATAGACCTGAATAAAATTATATTGATGTTAAAAAATAAAATGATTAATGCGTTATTGCTAGAATTTTTATTTTATTTTTTTTAACATTTCCCTGAAAATTCAGAAATTTAGGAACCATAAATTAGGACACTAAAACATGTTTCAAAAATTTGGGAAAATTTTAAATCTATTTCCCTCTATCTAAATTAATATTCTAATTAAGTGCTGTGTATACAAAAAGTATTTTGTAAATTTACTTCTTTTGTAAAATGAACAGTTGATCTTCATTGCATTCATGTATGCACTATGTATGATAAATATAATATATTGGTATTATAGTGTCATCACAGATAAATCAATTTCATTTTTTTATTTTCTTTATTTATTATTATTTTTTTTGCGATTTTTAACGTTCCCTATTATTATTATCATTAGATTAAAGTATAAGTTTAGTATATATTATGTAATTATATATACAGTATAATTTATAAAAATATTGTATTTTAATAATTATAATTTTATCAAAAATTTGAGCATTAAAATTTTCTAACTGTCAAAAAAGTTGCTCGCTACGCTCGCAATTTTTTTGTTATACACGCGCGTGTACTGTGTTTGGTTATTTTTTCTTGTATATATACTGGTTAGCATTTTTTTTTCTCATTATCTGTATCTTTCAATTGATAAATTATAGATATATAGGTGTTAAGAAAAACAAAATGTAAAATGTCATGATTTTTTGTTCCTTTTTTAGATTACCCTTTTTTAGGGTAAGGTAACGACACCAATGTTAAAAAAAATCCCTCACACAAAAATTCTGAAAAAAATTTAAAATGTTCTCCTCTACACCCCCTATCAGTAGGTAAAATATCAGGTATACAAATACGATCTAGTTTTTGAGTTATGAATTTTTAAAGTTGGCTATTTTAACATGGAGAAATGGAATTCCCATGTTAAATTAGTCAACTTTAAAAATTCATAACTCAAAAACTAGATCGTATTTGTATACCTGATATTTTAACTACTGATAGGGGATGTAGAGGAGAACATTTTAATTTTTTTTCAGAATTTTTGTGTGAGGGACTTTTTTTAACATTGGTGGCGTTACCTTACCCTTAAACGATACCTTAAAAAATTGCATGGTTCAAGTTAATTTTTATATAATATATCTCCCCTACCCCCTCCTGAACGCTAAAAAATTACCTGGAATTTTTTAAAATTCCCTTGAAAAACCTGGAAAACTCATGGAATTTCATTTGAGAATATTGGTATACACCCTATTATATACGTATATAGTATATATCAGAGCTGCATCTTAAAACATATACTATTGAACCACACACCACATTATTCCAAATTCGGCTTTGGGATGCTAACATATACATAACATATATATATATATATATATATATATATATATATATATATATACATATAAGAATAATATTTTACTCTGGCTTACACCATCTTTGTAACATGTGTTCTTAAAAGCGTAATTGGTAACGCAGTAGACCGGCAATCTAAAGATCTGGGATCGTACCCCAGCGGTGATAACTTTTTCAAAAGAGTTTGGAATTTGATTTTAAGAACACATGTTACAAAGATGAAGATGGTGTAAGCCAGAGTAAAATATTATCCTTATTCAATTGCCATCTTTTTCCTTCTTTACCTTTACCCTTTTCCTAATATATATATATATGTGTGTGTTACAAATCCGTAGTGGTTTCAATTAAAAGTCCTAAAATAAATTGAAACGAATCTATAAGTGGTAACCTAAATCTACCTGTTGTTGGTATTATCTTTAAAGTATAGAGTTATATAGCTAATGTGGTGATTTATAAGAAATGACTTGTATTTTTAATTAATTCTTTTTATTCGTCCAATTCCAGATACATTTATGCATATTATTGCATATTATGCATATTAATATCAAGTAAAAATAAAGCATTATGCAGGCGCGGATCCAAGAAGGAGGGGAAGGCGATGGGGGCGAACGCCCCCCCCCCCCCCCCAAAGTTACCAAAAATATATTGAAGGTGTTACCACCCCCCACCCGTCGCCCCCCTCCCACTCTAAATTTTAACATTGCGGGATAGGGTACCCCCCCCCCCCGCCCCCCAAAGCCGCGAGCTGGATCCGCCCCTTGCATTATGCATGGATAAGACACGTCAAAGGGCAAAATATACAGATACAACCAATACACAAACAAACATCACTGTATAACAGAGTAATAACAGTTATTGAGCAGAAACTTTTTAACCAATTTCCTGAAATCTGAAATTTACGACTGCATGTGATCAAAATATCCTCTTGCCTCCCTTGTCAGCCTAAAACGCAGTCTCTTCTGATTTTTTCCCCTAAATAAATTCTTGATAAATATTGATTTATGAAAAGTTTAAAACCTTGCCGATGACTATATATGAACTATCAAATACACGTACCTGAAGCTGACTTGTTACTTTGTTACATATAATATATATTCATTGACTTCAAAGTAGACAGCAGTATAGCGGCATTGTGATCAATACATTGTTCTGCGTAAATTTCAAACTCACTCTAACTTTATACTTTAATTAATCGAAAAGAATTAGTCGAATGGCAGATGGGGTGCTTCCCTTCTCCCTCCCCCCTCCCTCCCTGCTATAGGAGAATCCCATACTCCATACTGAACTATAATATGTATAAACAACTTTTGCATTCGTGGCGCCTGCCTAGAGACGATAAAAAAAAATCAACTTTTGCTTATTTTTAGGGTATTTTAAGAATTAACTAACATATATTTAATTGCATTATGTCAGAAAGGTTTGCTAAAATTTTCAGTGATTCACCATATCTATTAGTTTTTTACATCGATTTTTAAACAGTATTTAAAAGTTAAAACTTAAAGGTGCTCAGAATATAATGATTAATTATATATGTATAATATATATATAATATATAATTGTCTCCAATATCTAAGTTAATTATGCAAAATGAATGTATGACGATATATATTTTCTATTGATCTCATCTTTGTTATTTTTGTGGTTGTAGGTTTATTATTTATTTGACGTGAATTATGTTGTCCTGTACAACCAAATTTGATCGAAATAAATTATCATTATTATTTGGTGTTATTAACTCATCCCAACCAAGGTATCATTATATATATATATATATATATATATATATATATATATATATATATATATATATATATATATATATATATATATATATATACTAGCTAGGACCTTCTCGAAGTAGATGCAAAAAAAATGTCTTAGTATCACATGATATTGGGGAAAAAATAATAAAAAATAAGATAACAGCATAAAACTCTGATTTATTGAACCTCTATAAATAACAAAATAATAATATTATGATATATAAACATGCATGTATATATATATATATATATATATACATATATACATATATACTATATACGTATACTGTACACGTATATTTAATTTTAGGTTACGTCAAACGTAGATTGACGAGTTTATAAAAAGTTGTTATATATATATATATATATATATATATATATATATATATATATATATATATATATATATATGTCCGGGTCGAATAAATAAAGTAATTATATTTATATTATATACGATTCATATACTATATGATGTACACACCACATGGTTTTTGATGAAATATAAATATTATTATAATTTATAATTATATACTGCTGCAAATAATACCTGAGATGCAGCTTATATAATAGCGATCGATCAGATATAATATTAATTATTACGCGTATATTATATATATATATATATATATATATATATATATATATATATATATATATATATATATATATATATGGTTCTCACAACAACGTATAAAAGCTAAAAATATTTACATATCGATTTCTCTTGTTTGTTGCTCACAAGAACTATCTGTACTGCTTACTGTATGATCCCTAAGATGTTATTATGCTATCTGACGTTCCAGGGTTTCCATGGTGACTCGAACTGGGCTAGTAAACAGTTGGATTGCAAACGTGCCGATTAGGCCTCTGTTGCCTGCTGACAGTCGTGCTCGAGGTAAAGCAAGCTGATAGGTTTGTGACACGAGGGAACCAGATTTAGCTCAAATGTCAGCCTCACAGAAAGATACAGATGACGAGGCGGACCAGGACTTTGATGACTTCAGTAAGTGAACTTGAAAGCTCTGTGTAAAGATCTGCCAATTGATTCGTGGTTCCAAGAATGGGGTAACGTTATAGATGAACCATCCGTATAGGAAACAGGAGATAAAGAATTAAGATTCCGAATTTCCATTTGACTAAGATATGTTTACGATCAGATCAATGGTATAAAATACAGTATGATTATAATTATATAATATTATTTAAAAAGTGCAGCCTGCATCGTTTTAATTCGATCATCAATGTATAACAGAACTTACTGATCATTATTTTGTATTTTGCTATAGTAGAATCAATAAATTTTGTTGTCATAAAATTTATTTAATTAAATAAATTTATAAATATTTGGAGTACGTGTTTTTGCTCCACTACTGTAGGCAGCCTGCAATGCATTGCATCTGAGGTATAAATAAAGGCAAACGTTGCAGGTCTCCTACAAGATAATGATATAGCAATAACGAAGAGCTGGCGGCAAAATATGACGAACAATAAAATTAACAATCCAGTTTATATTTTAAACTTGAAATACATTAATGTTATTAAACTTGAAACATTAAACTTCTGAAAGTTTCAAATCAGGAGGTTCTTTAGTTGCAAATTTCAAGCAGACCCCTTTTATTTAACCAACTTTTTTTTTTTTTTTTTTTTTTTGCTGAACACGCGGTTATAATGATCTCTCTGCTACAAAATTATTAAAGTGCACTTTAAAAAATGAATTATTTTCGTGAAAATGAAGCTAAATTTTGTCAATATAATAGTTCGTTGCTTCAGTATTTTAATACTGCGTTCTGCTGATGCCAAGTTTCATTGTCTTTTCTTATATACTAAAACTGCCGGGATGACAAAATATCGACGTTTTCCAACTTTCTGATGTACGCCAATTTTTTTTTTAACTTTTTTATAACTTTTATATGAATATTATACATATTATGTGACACTGAACTTTGCATCTGCATATATAATAACTTATACGCTTAAACTTAAAGAAACGTGCCCCCCCCCCCTTAGAACAGGAATCTGCATGTTGTGTTTAATGAGCTTAATTTCAACATTTGTTTATTATAATTACAGCTATAAAGATGTTAATATTTTTGGACAATAATACCGTATATTATTATATACAGCACATTCTGTCATATAAAAAAAGTCTTGCGTGTGGGGTGTTTGTTGTAAAAATAAATAAATAACATTTTTAAATTATTAAATAAACAAATAATTTTATTATCATGCTTATAAATACAGCCTATTTTGTACATTATCATTTCTTTGACTGAATATCATAAAAAAGCTATACAAATTTGAATTTTTTAATTTGAATTTAAATAATGATGTGTAATTTTTATCACATTTGCAGATATTCAATCACCACCCTCATACGATGTAGCTGAAAAAATTCGAGAGGCAAATCGCTTATTAGAAGAGGACAAAACTCCTGTTGAAAAAATAAAAAGTCCAAAAGTTAAGTTTAAAGAACAAATTGTAGAGTTCGAAGTTGAAATATCTGATTTTTCGTCCGATGAAGCTGCGAGCACTGACGAATGGTTAACACCTCAGCTGAAAATTAATGAGGAAGAAAAATGTGAAGATAAAACTCTGTTAGGGTCTGATTCAGAAGACGATGACACGAGTTTAATGCCCTTAGAGGAGGACGTCAAACTCGGTTTTCCACATCAAGCAAGCTACCAATGTGAGGATGAACCACCATCATCTCCTGAGGAGGAAAGAGAACTGAAAGAAACCTTGGAAGATGAAAGATTATTGGCTGTAGGTGAAGAAGAAAAAATGGAGCACAATCCGTTAGCAGTTTTAGTTGCTAATGGTTCTGATCGGCTTGCAAATTCCCCCTCTGAGCCTAGTGACGAGTTATTAGTTTCGGTTGCAGAAACCTTCGCTCCATCGTCACCCATATCTGATGATATACCTGATACTTGTGATGGCCTATCTTTGTCTACGGATAATATTAGCTCAAAGTTGGGTCCAGAATCTCCAATAACTGAACTGGATATATCAGAAGAGTTTCAGTTGAGCTTAGATTTAAATAAGGATCAAATAATAGAAGTCACCAAAACGTCAATCAAAATATCAATTCAAACACCTGAAATTAATGTTGAAATTAATGATGATTTATCATCAAAGCATGCTAAAAGGAAAGATTCTTTAAAATTGCAGCACTATAGAAAATCGATTGAAGGACCAATTTCATCAGAATGGAATCAGTTTCAGACAGTCACAGATGGAATAACACCTAGAGAGTTGGCCTCCCGATGTCCAACTCCAGAAAAATTATTAGAAAAAAAGGATGCTGCAGTTAATAGTCAAGAGAGGCCTTCCAGCAGTCGTGGGATTCAGGGCTCCAGGTCGGTCAATCCCGTGCGAGCGAGGCCGTGGACTGCCCCCAACAGCAGCTCCCGCCGAGGTCCGGGTGGCAGCAAGTGGAGTTGTGCGCAACTGCCGAACTACAATGGAATGCGCTCCGAATATGGGCTGAGCCAAGAACAACTTGAAGAGAGGAAAAGGTATATATGTATGTATGTATATATAATAGGTATAAATATTATATAGTATATACCCTATATATATTATATTAATAGGTGATGTATTAATTGATGTATTGGAAACACATTTAATACAAAATAAATATAAAATAGCATAGTTGTTTATTTTAGCTTTCGTTAATGCAATACATATATTAATTGTGAGTATACAAAAACAATTTTAAACACTTGTTATTAGAGATCGTATATAAATATATAGTCTTTGAATTATTTTCAATTTTGAGACTATTTTTGTTTTTACTGCAGATGTCCACAGATCTCGTGTAAGTAGCTAATTAAAAAAATAGACTATTAGTGAACTGCGATTATGTTGTTAGAAAAAATCGACTATTCTGCGACTTTTCAGATTACTGTCATTTTTTTGTAATTGGCGGGGGATTGTTTAGTGCTATATCAGAAGTAAGAAATACAAGTCATTTTCATGGCTAACAAGTTCCTAAAACCTAAAATTTTTATGTCAAACCCTGAGCCTACACATTGTTCAAGTAGCCTATTAAGCCAGCTAGCTGCAAGAATAAATTCTACCTTCCCCCTGAGCCCCCCCCCCCTCTCCCGTAAGACAAAGACATTGCTTTCCGTTGCAATTTTTGGGTTTACTTCAAGTAAAATTACTTGATTTCCGGCCACAGACATTTGGCCCTTTGCCATATATTTCACGGATTTATAGTTATAGACCCGTATAGACCGTTAAATTATAATTAAACTTCCAAATTCATAATTTTTTGACCGACAATTTGAGAGACTATTTTATGAAAAAAAATTAAGCGACTTTTTAGGCGACTATTTTTGCGACCTCTACTTGATTTATATTCGACGACACATGATAATATATTTTATATTTATCGCGGTGACGAGAGGCAGTACGTGGTATACACTGTCATACACAATTAAGTGCAAGTGGTATTATATATATACCAATTATTTATGATATGGGAAATTAAATTACTCCCCCGCCCATTTCTCCACGACCTTCTTAAGCCCCCCCTCCCAGAGACAAATAAATACGGTAATCCTCTCGCGATTTGTGAAACTCAGCGACTTCATTTCCTAAAATGACTAATATGATAATTAAGATATACGTTCAATTTTCACCCTATCGCTTTGCTTTGTTAAAGTAGAGTAATTAAAATACCAGGAAAAAAAGTTTCGTTACTTACAGTTTCTAAAAATAGTTCCTCCATATCTAACCGAAGTCTAATTAATTCCATCTCACATATAGGTTCTTCAGGAAAAAAAAAAGCCAAAATCAGAGTTAACGCGTCGCTTATAACCTAGCTGCATGGGACCTTACCTAACAAAGACCCTCAGTTTAGAAAATATTGTTAGGTGTCCTGAATATATATATATATATAATATATAATATATATATATATATAATATAATATACAGAGTGAACCACAATTCGCGTGCCAACTTTTTTCGTAAATATGGTATTGCAAAAATTTTCGTACAGACTTCAAATTTGGTACACTTGTAGCTGAGGGTTGTAAAAATTAGTTCAGGGTGTTAAAATTTTTATTGGACACCAATAACACCCCTTTCAGGGGTGGTTTTTAAAGAAATTATTTTCACCTTATGAAAATTCAATGTTAAATTCAACTTTTTTTGAAAACATTGGAATTTTGCGGAGAAAATTTCTAGGATAGGGTAATCAACCCTCCTGAACTCAGAATTTTTATTTATTTATTTTTATTTTGGAACTTCTTTTTGGTTGTACAAGACAAACATATGTTCAAGTCAAAATTGGACAAAATACAACATAAATACATCAAACTTAAACACATTTACATAAGTTATTTAACACTATCAAACACAATCACTGACAATAATAATAAAAACAAAATACAAGCCAAAGTCACCATTAATACTGATAAATTTTAGTTTATATGGAACATATATATATACATACATATACACATATATACATACATACATACATACACATATATATACATACATACATACACACACATACACATACATACACACATACATACATATATATATATATATATATACATATATATATATATATATATATATATATATATATATATATATATATATCAGTCAATACAATGTATATGTAAATTTATAATTTTGTTTATTTTATAATCCTGATAATACTTTTTCAGACATTTTATTACTCTCAAAAGCTTTAATAGAGTAAAACTCTTTATTGATCAATACATTCTTTAATTTTGTGCGAAAAAGTTTACTGGTTTTTATTTCTTTCAAACATGCTGGTAAAAATTCATAAAATTTTGCTGTTTGATACATTGCACAGTTTTTGAAAAATTGAGTGTTATGTCTTTCAGTAACTACATTCGATTTATTCCTAGTATTATAGTCATGATAGCCATCATTCTGAACATAAAAATTTGGGTGATTTTTTTTGAATGAGGCACAATTTAAAATATAAATGCAAGGGACAGTTAACATTTTATTAGCCTTAAAATGTGAAACACACGACTGTCCTTTTGGTATTCTTAAAATCGTTCTAAGTGCTCTCTTTTGCAAAACAAAACATCGATTCAATAGTTCCGATTTACATCCCCAATTTATTATGCCATATGCCAAATGTGGATAAACATACGCATAATATATGGTTAGCAAGGTTTCATGAGATACATGATTCCTGATTGTATATAACATAAAATTGGCCGAATTTATCTTCTTACAAATCGCATTTACATGTAAAGACCAATCCAAACTTTCATTAATGTATAGACCAAGAAACTTAACAGACTCTGCTCTTTTAATTGTTTTTCCGGCTAATTGCAACAAATAACTATTCAAAGGGATTTGTCTAGGGGAATGAAATTGGATGTAATTAATTTTTTTAATAAATTAATTTTAGATTTTTTCCCCGACGCACCTCTGAGGGTGGAGACCTACCCCTAAAATCCATTTTCCTTAAAAATTGTGCTAAAATTATGAAATTAATTCTCAGGGAGTAATCGACCCTCCTGCACTCAGAAATAATTTTAGATTTTTTCCCTGACGCACCCCTGAGGGTGGAAAACTACCCTCAAAATTCATTTTCCTTAAAAATTGTGCTAAAATTATGAAATTAATTTTCAAGGGGTAATCGACCCTCCTGAACTCAGAAATAATTTTAGATTTTTTCTCCGACGCACCCCTGAGGGTGGAGACCTACCCCTAAAATCCATTTTCCTTAAAAATTATGCTAAAATTATGAAATTATTTTCAAGGAGTAATCGACCCTCCTGAACTCAGAAATAATCTTAAATTTTTTCCCGACGCACCCCTGAGGGTGGAAAACTACCCCTAAACTCCATTTTCCTTAAAAATTGTGCTAAAATTATGAAATTAATTTTCAAGGGGTAATCGACCCTCCTGAACTCGGAAATAATTTTAGATTTTATCCCGACGCACACCTGAGGGTGGAGACCTACCCCTATAATCCATTTTCATTAAAAATTGTGCTAAAATTATGAAATTAATTTTCAAGGGGTAATCGACCCTCCTGAACTCGGAAATAATTTTAGATTTTTTTCCCCGACTCATTCCTGAGGGTCAACGGCTACACACCATATCCTTATTTCTTAATAATCGAGGAGAAATTGTGTATTAAATTTTTTTCGAGATTTATCGAAATCTTTCAGAAAAAAAAATCACAGACTCAACTCTTCACTTGCAGCATCATGCCACCATCATCATGTGTCATGTCTACCGTTAAATTGCATGGCGTGAAGGCACATGTTGGTCTGCACAAGACTATGTGTGCCTTTAACAACTGAGGTGTGACCAATTCCACATAACGTCTGTCACTTTCAGCTCGTCAATGGTCTCAAATCTCTTTCTGAGGCAAAAGGTTTAAAAGAAGAGATTCGAGACCATTGACGAACTGAAAGTGGAGATCAGACGTTGCATGGTTTTGGTCACACCTCAGATGTTAGAGGTCATGCACCTACACACATAGCCTCGTTGAGCGGACCAACATGTGCCTTCACGTTAACTAACGGTGGATGGATTTTGATAAATCCTGAAAAAAAATTAATTCACAATTTCTGCTCGATTATTTAGGAAATTAGGATATGGTGGGTAGCCGTTGACCCTCAGGGCTACGTCAAAGAAAAAATCTAAAATTATTCCTGAGTTCAGGAGGGTCGATTACCCTTTGAAAATTAATTTCATAATTTTGGCACAATTTTTAAGGAAGATGGATTTTAGAGGTAGTTCTCAACCCTCAGGGGTGCGTCGGGGAAAAAATCTAAATTTATTTCTGAGTTCAAAAGGGTCGATTACTTCTTGAAAATTAATTTCATAATTTTAGCAAAATTTTTAAGGAAAATTGAGTTTAGGGGTAGGTCTTCACCCTCAGGGGTGCGTCGGAGAAAAAATCTAAAATTATTTCTGAGTTTAGGAGGGTCGATTACCCCTTGAAAATTAATTTCATAATTTTAGCACAATTTTTAAGACAAATGGATTTTAGGGGTAGTTCTTCACCCTCAGGGGTGCGTCGGAGAAAAAATCTAAAATTATTTCTGAGTGTAAGAGGGTCGATTACCCCTTGAGAATTAATTTCATAATTTTAGCACAATTTTGAAGGAAAATGGATTTTAGGGGTAGTTCTCCACCCTCAGGGGTGCGTCGGAGAAAAAATCTAAAATTATTTCTGAGTTTAGGAGGGTTGATTACCCCTAGAGAATTAATTTAATAATTTTAGCACAATTTTTAAGGAAAATGGATTTTAGGGGTAGGTCTCCACCCTCAGGGGTGCGTCGGGGAAAAAATCTAAAATTAATTCTGAGTTCAGGAGGGTCGATTACCCTATCCTAGAAATTTTCTCCGCAAAATTCCAATGTTTTCAAAAAAAGTTGAATTTAACATTGAATTTCCATAAGGTGAAAATAATTTTTTTAAAAACCACCCCTGAAAGGGGTGTTATTGGTGTCCAATAAAAATAAACCCTGAACTAATTTTTACAACCCTCAGCAACAAGTGTACCAAATTTGAAGTCTGTACGAAAATTTTTGCAATACCAAATTTACGAAAATGTTGGCACGCGAATTGTGGTTCACTCTGTATATATATATATATTATATATATAAGCGATATTCCATGACTCGAGCTAGCTTTAACCAAAACTCTTTTTTGATCAGACCAATTTTCCATAAAGAGAGAGAGAGAGAGAGAGAGAGAGAGAGAGAGAGAGAGAGAGAGAGAGAGAGAGAGAGAGAGAGAGAGAGAGAGAATTAGCATGAAAGATTAAGGTCGTATACTCATATACTGTATACGAAAGTGGAAATTTATGGATTTGAAATTGAGTAAAATAATGTATTATTGCTTTACTCAAGGCTCTTATTAATTTTGATATAGGCTCCGGCAGCAGCTTACCGAGGAGCGTCGCGAGAGAGTGCACCGCAAGCATGAGGAGGAGTCACAGCGTAGGGACGAGAACGAGCGTGTGTTCCGGGCGTGGCTGGCACGCAAGCAGTCCGAGAACGCCCTCGAGTCCCGGGGCGGCCACACGGAAGAGCATCGGTTGAGCGCACGTCTGCGTAGAGAGCAGGCAGAAGAGTCCTTCAAGCAGTGGTTGCAGCGGAAGAAACAAGAGAAAAGAGCTAGGCAGCGGCTCACACTCGAGAGGCACCTCAGCAACCAACAAGACTTGACTTACAGGCCCGATGAATCTCAAGCAGCGTTTAAGCAGTAAGTTGAAGTGGCTAATGAATCAATTAATTTTCATGTATATCACCAAAACTAGAGCAATTAATTACAACATGCTCTTGCAAACTTACAAAAATAGCAAGAGCCTCTAGTTGTTATAAAGTTATGATCTATATGGAATATACGTATATAAAAGGCAGATCCAGAGTTTGGTTCTAAGGAAAATTGGTGGGGGGGGGGAAACACAAATATATAGGGGGAGGGGGCGGTTTGGGTGTTGGTATCATGATATACAGGGTGTCCCAAAGATCTTTAGATTTTTCAAACCCTAATAGCAACCGTTTGGAATTTTTTAATGTTCACTTTATATACATCAAATTAAAGCTCTGAATTTAACATTTTCAAAAATGTGAAGAGAAAAAAAAAAAAAAAAAAATCTGAAAGGTGATGTTTCTTTTTACCCGTTAAAAGGCAAAATGAGAGCTTTTTGCACTTTTTCGTGCATCGTTTTTTGGACGAGGTGTTCCAAGGCATATGGATCGACTTGAAGTCCCACAATATGGATCCCACAATATGGGTCCCCAGGTTGGCCAGGTTCCCTGATTTCACTCCCTCAGAATTTTTCCTACGGGTCTATGTGAAGGACAACATATTCAAAATTCCAGTGTGAGACTCGTTGGAGCTAAAGCAAGGCATCACCACCACGATCCAGTCCACCATGCCTGCCATGCTGCGCAATGTGTGGCGTGAGTTCGAGGAGGGACTGGATGTTTGCTGAGCCACCAACGGAGCCCATTTAGAGAGGCCTTGTTGCATTTGCATTGAAAAAAAAAAATCAACAAGCATAAGAATTGACGCAATCAATTTTTAGGTGCAGGAGCAGTCATGATTCCGAAAAAAAGTGACCATTTTGCTTTCTAACAGTTAGAAAAGAAAAATCACATTTAAAACAAAAAAATCTGTTCACATTTTTGAAAATGTTAAATTCAGAGCTTTAATTTGGTGTATATAAAGTGAACATTAAAAAATACTAAACGGTTGCTATTTGGGTTTGAAAAATCTAAAGATCTTTGGGACACCCTGTATATCCTATATGTATTTTGGGATTGCGGAAGTGTACTAGAAAAAAATAATCCTAAAAAAAATTAAGCAGATGGATATTAATGAACTAATAATCAAATTGTTTGTTACGTTTCTACGATAATTTGTTAAATCTTGGGAATTCATTATTGAAGATAGACGCGGGAAATTTGTTTTTTAAACGTCCGATAACTCTCGCTTGCGATTTCACTTTCCTGTATCAACGAACACAAGTGCGTAGTTTGAGGCTATGTGGAACAAAGGTAAATTTACGTTTATTTATTTATTTATTAATTTATTTATTTATTTATTTATTTATTTATTTATTTATTTATTTATTTATTTATTTATTTATTTATTTATTTATGCTTAATTGTTTACGACCAGGAAAATGACATCACAATGCTCATAACGCAGGTTGCATATAATATATATCCTTTTCTTATCGCGGGCGTATTAAAACCAGTTATTCTTGCTTTGATCGGTAAAATATTCACAAAAATCAACAAATCATCGTATGAACGGTAAGCAAATGACGTTGTGATCAGTTCAATAGCTAGAGACAAAATATAATTAATACTTAATATCGCGGCAGTAGCATTATCTTTAATGATCATTCCTGCATTACAATTTTTTTGGTCACTATACAATATAATACTATTTGCTTCGTTGGACATTGGATGGAGCAGTTGTTTGTCTTTTTCAAAAGACACTTTCTTCCTTCTTATTACATTATATATATATATATATATATATATATATATATATATATATATATATATATATATATATATATATATATATATATATATAGGTTGGGGGGAGGGGGATTGCATTAGTATTCAGTAGTATTGACACAAATTTATATTGTACGTCCAGGGAAATAAATAAAAGAAAACTTTGTTTTTGGGATTATTATATGAATACAGATAGTAACGAAATTGAAAACTTTGTTTGAATTGGTGTATAAAATATTTTTTTTATCAATTTGATCATGCTTTCAATTAATCACCCTCTGTTACTTTAGGTGGATGAAAAGCAAACAAAAGCCTGGTACCAAGAGGCTTAACAAGAGACTTCTGCTCAACAATAACCCCGCTACTTTGGAGAAGATTCTTAATGAAATGGATCCTCACACTCAAAGCACATTTAGGATATATCTTGGAGTATCTAAAATTGAAATGAGCCAAAAAAGAAGGAACTAATGTTTAATAAATTGAATACAAATACCCATAAAAATAAAATACCCATAAATGTATGATATAAAAATTTACATGCTAGATATACTAGGTCATATAATAAAGAGTTGGTGAGCGATCGCTGATGAAGCTAATATTTTCGGATGCACCCCGAGATTTGATTTTTGGACAACTTCGTCTTCTCAAGTTTTCCGTTGAATGTAAAAGATGTAGGGTTTCTTTCCCCCCCCCTTTTTTTTCAAGTACAGCATAATTCTCGATTAAAAAAATAATCCAATTAAACCGCCTTATACAGCAGAAATGGATAGAGGGTGCACTGATATTTTTTCAAAATTTTAAAGCCTGTGAACTATGGGTGCAATGAAAAAACATTGAAATTTCATATTCCGGTGGCATCACAGGTGTATCGTTCCTTATTATAATAAAAGGAGCGTACGCGTCGTATAGTCGTTAAAACTGAACTTTCAATATATATTTTTAAATAATTCCTGCATGGGCTCTAAAAGTTATCTGGAAAAAGAAATCGGGTAACACTTTCTACAGTAAACAATCATTTATATAACAAATGAAATGATGTCGATATACTCTTTATGTTACGTTATATAATTATAGAACAAAATGCAGAATTAAATTATATCCCTTTGTTATTTAATTAATAAATTGATGACGCTGTGTTCTTTTCGATCTGTTATATGTTTTTAGTATTTTGTTATATAATTAATATATGATTTAAACTTTAATTAATTAATTTGGGTGAATGAACACTTTTAGTGAATGGAAAATGGACTAGCTGCTTATAGCAATCTTTTTCATTTGCCCAATATGGGTGCACTCTATTATTTAAAAATTTTGCCTACAATATAATTATGTTATATTATATTGTAAAGTACCCACGAAAGAGATAATAAAATAATAATAATAAAAAAATACAGTAATCTAGTATTACATCGAATCTATAAAGTCAATCTAGTCTTATAATATATATATATATATATATATATATATATATATATATACACATACATACATATTATATACAGGGTGTTTATAAAGTTTCTGACATTTTTAGGCGTCAATAAAAACTGCAAATGCGAACATAAAACATAATTTTTATACATCAAATTGTAGCTTGAATTTCTATTTATGATTTCAAAACTTTTTACAGTAATTAAAATGATGTTATGGTTCTCGTCCAGTAAAATTATGAACGAAAAAAGGGATCTTTTTCGCGATTTTAAGTCTCTAACTCTTCACTACCAGCCTTCAAGAAGGCAACAATCCCTGAATTTTTTAAGTTAGAGTGAGCGATTTCATTTTTTGGAATATTTTATTTTCTAAAAATAGTCAACCTGCCCTCTATTGAGAAATGATAACCAAAAAACTCCATCTCAAATAGCTACACCACAAAAAATTCCCAAAGTTGGTATTTCGGAGGCCTTTAACATGCATCCTTATGGAACAGAAAACAGCTTTTTATTCCAACTTCGTCTGAACTCTGAACTATGGTACCAATTAAAAAATATGTACGTAATCTATGATGAATTCTCTAATGAATTTTCAAATAAAAATTCTTTTTTACGGAGCCAAAATATTGAAATTTTTGCGGATTAATTCCCATAAAGATTTTCAAGATTTTTTTCCGGAAAAACGGCTCCGTTTTTTTTTTTTTTTTTTTTTTCTATTTGAAAATCCATTAAAGAATTCATCATAGATTACGTACGTATTTTTTAATTGGTACCATAGTTCAGACAAAGTTGGAGTAAAAAGCTGTTTTCTGTTCCATATAAAGATGCATGGGCCTCCGAAACACCAACATTGGGATTTTTTTTTTGTGGTGAGAAGCTATATATGAGGTGGAATATTTTGGTTTTCATTTCTCAATATCGAGGGCGAGTTTAACTGTTTTTAGAAAATAAAATATAAAAAAAAAAAAAAAAATCACTCACTCTACTTTAAATCTTCCTGATTCGGTTTCTCAGTTCTTTAATATGGAATCACCTGAGGGCCGGCTTCTCTCAGTATTGCATATATGGCACTGTTGGTGTCGAAGTACTGGTTGAAGTGCAGCTTCAGTTCTCGCCATAAGTCTTGCATCGTGTGTGCAGTAAGGCCATGCAGTAGGTAAACGCCCTTATTAATTAAAGTTTTCATAGGCTGTTTTCAAAGTCCCCTGTCCTAGCGCATCCTTTCTGTGTGTGTTTTTCAGGTGATTCCATATTAAAAACTGAGCCACTGAATTAGGAAAATTAATTTTTTTTTTAAATTTTCAGAGAGTAATTGCCGGCTTCCTGAAGGCTGGAAATTAAGATTTAATTAAGAGACTGAAAACCCCGAAAAAGCTCCCTGTTTTCGTTCCTATTTTTACTGGACGAGAACCATAAGATCAATTTAATTTCTGTAAAAAGTTTTGAAATCATAGAAATTCAAGGTACAATTTGATTTATAAATAAAAAGTATGTTTTATGTTCGCCTTTGCAATAATATATATATATTATATATATATATATATATATACACATGTAGTGCTTTTACCTTTGCCGGTGTTCGATGTTAATCCTTCTGTGTGTATAGTATGTTAATGGACAATTTGTATGACATTTTTTTATTGCAGAAATGGATAGAGGGTACCAAATTATGCTACTCTGAATTTTTCCACATTTTTTTGAGAAGCGGGTACTATTTTTAAAAAATTATTGAAAATCAGTTTTATGACGTCACGGGCGTTTAGCGCCTATCCTTTTCTTATAAGGACAGACTCCTCGTGACGTCATAAAATCGACTTTCAATAATTTTTTAAAAATAGTTCCCGGTCTCTAAAAAATCTGAAAAAATTCAGAGTAGCATAACTTTGCACCCTCTATCCATTTCTGCAATAAAAAAATGTCATGCAAATTGTCCATTGCGATGGTCACTTAAGTGTTCGTGCACGTCACTTAACACTTGCATGTACTACACATATATATCACTACGTTTCGAGAGTCAACCGCTCTCTTCCTCAGAGGTGATCTGAGACTAAGTACGTGTACCTGAGAATACCTATATATAGAGATACCTGATGTAAGACTTTGATAGGTTAGACTTGTATATTCTCAGGTACACGTACTTAGTCTCAGATCACCTGAGGAAGAGAGCGGTTGACTCTCGAAACGTAGTGATATGTGTAGTACATGCAAGTGTTAATAACGTGCACGAACACTAAGTGACCATCGCAAATCGCAACATACTATACACACAGAAGGATAATCTGAAGAATTACATCGAACACCGGCAAACTTAAAAGTCCGAAAAGTGAAATAACATTCAATATTATTATGCTGTGCGCAGGAGGCCGGGCCGCGGGTTAAAAAGAAAATTAATGCGAATAGCCAGGAAAAATTAATTTCGAGACCAACTTTATAGCACGTACACGCGCGCGTACGTATCTGCATTATGCTATATGCCGCTGATAATATTTTGCCTACAAAATCGTGACGTCATATTATTTTATAACGTATGGTGAAAGACTACCCGTATTGCAATGTTGTAAATTTCGGGAAATGGCGATGCAGTTTCTACTTCCAATTTGCAGGCTAATTAATGCATTATTTTTATTGCAGAAATGGATAGAGCGTGCAAAGTAGTGCATAGTGATTTTTTCAGATTTTTTACGGCCCGGGAACGAACTATTTTTAAAAAATTATTGAGTTCTTTTTGTGACGTCACGAGGTGACACGATCGAGACGCCGCTCTTTAAGAAAAAGATAAGGTTTGCCGCCTCGTGACGTCACAAAAAAGACTTTCAATAATTTTTTAAAAATAGTTCCCGGTCTCTAAAAAATCTGAAAAAAATCAGGATGGCATAACTTTGCACGCTCTATCCATTTCTGTAATAAAAAAAATTGAGGTCTCGATACTCCATTAAAAGCGGAACGTACAGTACTATATACAGTATATTATATATACACGTATAATATGTATGTATTATATATATATGTCATTCCCGGACATCTTCATGCGTCCTCTCGCTTGAAAAACTAGTGCAAATACAATTCTTTACCCAAAATTGATAACACCTTCTTGAACACCATTTTTAAATTTTAAAATTAATTGCTTGAATTTTGTTAAGGGTAAGGTAACGCCACCAATGTTAAAAAAAATCCCTCTCACAAAAATTCTGAAAAAAAATTAAAATGTTCTCCTCTACACCCCCTATCAGTAGCTAAAATATCAGGTATGCAAATACGATCTAGTTTTTGAGTTATGAATTTTTAAAGTTGACTACTTTAACATGGAGAAATGGAACTCCCATGTTAAATTAGTCAACTTTAAAAATTCATAACTCAAAAACTAGATCGTATTTGTATACCTGATATTTTAGCTACTGATAGGGGGTGTAGAGGAGAACATTTTAAATTTTTTTCAGAATTTTTGTGAGAGGGATTTTTTTTAACATTGGTGGCGTTACCTTACCCTTAAATATTAGTAAAAATTAAATTAAAAATAAATAAGCAACATTAAGACTCATATAAAAGATAAAAAGAAACGGATTTTTTGTTTTGCTACCTCAGAAACTATACCTTAGAGTTGTTTTCTTGTTTTAATCTGAGCAAGTTTGGGACTTGATATTTAATTAGGGGTGAACTATCAATCTATATATATATAATTACCGCACTTAAGAAGAATTCAAAGGTTATTTTTGAGGTAATAAATAAGCCCGTTTCAATGGAAGAATCAAATTTACAATAACATTACTTTTAGTCATAGCTAGTAAAGGTTAAAATATCCATTACTTATATTGTTTTCATCATGTTTTAAATAACATACACCATTAGATATATGCCACATGCTCTATGAAAGCCTTGGAAATAATTTTTGGTGCAGATTAACATGGAAATACTTACAACCTTTAGCTTTATATGTGTGCTAACTAGCTGAAAGTCAGCATCTGTCCAACATTTTTAGCACCAAATCATAACACCATTTCTGGCCACGTCTGTATATAAATATAATAAATACATGTATTTGATTTGTTATTGTTGTAATTTAATGTAAATTATTGCAATATTTCGTAGAATAAAAGTTGTCTGACTTGAAAGAGCTAAAGCTGTGTCACTTCCACAGTTAAATTAAACAGGAAAGAATTAGAGAAGTTCTTAATTTTTTTACTGAGATAAAAATTTTATTACAAAAACAAAACAGAGACCTGTATATAATACAGCTTTTTAACACATAAATGTATTCATAAATATATCCATTACAATTATTATTTTACAAAAATATGCACATTTATGCAGCTGGCATAAAAATAGGTGCTCCCAAATAGCACATTATCCTAGAAGAAGTTCTGTCACATTTTTTACTGACAAATATAAGTAGGAATAGAAAAAAAAAAAACTGCAATAACAACTAAAAAAATAAAATGTTGCAAAAATAAATATAACTAAAAAAGTAGATATTAGTTAGGATAGAGCTAGCATGTTCGTGAGAGATAGCGCCTAGAAAGCCTTGGTGAGGCCAGTGCTTGAGTATGGCCGCTGTGTTTGGGATCCATAAAGGAATGTGTGGAGGTAAAAAGTTAGAGAAGGTGCAGAGAAGATAAGCCAAGAGGGGGTTATTTGTATGAGTTAGTGGAAGATGGAAATGTGTTTAAAGATGTGTTAAAGAAAGGAGTGTGTCTGCTATGTATGATTGAGGGGTTGGGATGGGAGGAAATTTAGAAATATTGTAGACTTCGTGTTATGTACAAAGTAACAAGGAATAGTGAGGTTTGGAGGAAGTTGAGTGGTCAGATTAGGAGGGGTGTTTATTTTGGGAGGGGTAATCACAATTGGAAGTTGGAGTTTGTTGGAAGAAGTGATGTGTTCTTTTGTTAGTAAAATGGTGAGAGCATGGAATTTATTAAGATTAATGAGGCGGAAAGTTATGAGTTGTTAAAAAAAGTTACGAGGACAAAGAGTTTTTCGCGAACACTAGTTGTGGTATAGCCACATTTGCGCTTTAACTTTTATTATTATTATTATTTATTTTTTTTTTTTAGCTTCTCAACTGAACCCTAGTAGAGGGTACTGGCCACAATTAAGTGACTGAATTTAACCTCCCGGATCTTCTTATACCCTACTTTTGTGGGTCCCTTCCAAACCGGGGCGGACATGGCCTAAGCAATCCATCCCAACATTCGCCTGGTTGTAACTGAGGAAACCATGGAAACCTCAGTCAGGATGGTCGGCAATTGATGGAGGATGCCATCAATCACCTCCCGGAAGCACGAGTGGGTGTTCTTTAGCAACCGCCACTTGTGAAAAGTTTGGCGGTGCATGGCTGGGATCGAACTCACGACCATCTGATTACGAATCAGAGGCGTATACCACTGCGTCAAGTGCCAGAACGCTTCCCCTACCATTTCCCAGGACTGTTAGCAAAGGCACAATCAGTTTTAAATAAAACAAGACAGGTATATATAGACCTTATCGTCGCCTCAGAATGCAAATCACGTAACTACAAAAAAATTGATGGAATTTTGACCCTTATGTTCTAGTGAGATAAGGTTTAAAGTTGCATCAAATTTTTTTGTAGTTACGTGATTTGCATTCTGAGGCGACGTTATGTACTGCGGTCAGAATATGAAATACAATATCTTGATTCTGAACCAATTATCATTCACAACTGGACCTTATAAGTTGAAAGAACAAGCAAGTACCAAAGTGTGGAGAGATCCCATATTTACATAAGCCAGAAATCATACATAAAATACTCACAGACACTGTTAAATTCAGACTAGATACAGGCCATGACTAACTTGGATGCTACCAGAAGAATTATAAAACCTAAGATGGTGAAATTTATACATACATACATACATACATAACGCTATATCCCTTACGGGGTAAGCCAGCAGCATTATTACCTCGGCCGTCTACAGATAGACCTCCACTATAGTCTATTCTTACATAGTTTACTTGCTTCAAATAACTCAAGATAATTTTTTGCCTTCTACACTCTCCATTGCACAAAGTACATCTGACATGCCTTTTCTTCAAACATTCTGTAATCACCTCCAGCCAAACCTTTTTTGGTCTACCTAATCCTTTTGTTCCTTCTACTCTTCCATTTGAATACTTGCTTTGCGATTTATTGTTTGCAAATTATATAAAAATGAACCTCAAGACACAGGGCATCTAATTAGATGCTCTGCATTAACTGTGGAACTTGACCCGTTGCCTGGCAACATGAAGAGGGAAGTGAAAGAATCCTTTCTGTATTAGCTTTCTAAAAGTAAAATGACCTAATAGCCAACATATGAGTATAAGAAAGGAGAAAGACATGAAATCCTTCAAAAAAATGCTGTCTTTAAAATTATATAAATTCAAATTAATTAAGTTAATTTTAATGTTAGAAATATTGGAGGACAACATTAGTCTCCTGCAGAGCAAATGTTCCCATATTTTGCACACATTTTTTAATTGAATGTTCTGCTCGTTCCATGATCAAGTATCCACTCCTTGACTCTGAAACCTTTTGCAGCCTTGTTAACAGAGGCGGATCCAGCTCGCAGCTCTTGGGGGGGGGGGGGGGGGGGTCCCTATCTCGTAATGTTAAATTTTGGAGTGGGAGGTGGGCGACGGGGGGTAACACCTTCAATGTATTTTGTTTGGGACCTTTTGGTAAGGAGGGGGGGAGGAGGAATCACCCCCATCAGCTCCTCCTTGGATCTGCGCCTGCTTCTTAATCACCATTATGATATAATCACAGAGCATGGTGATTAACAATGTTGCAAACGGAACTTCTCCGAGGTGATGACTGTAAAATACAGAATGTATGTTTCCTTCTATCTGATGCACTTCTGATACATTCATTAAATTTATAATTTTATACTCATCAAGTGCACATGCATTTTTGACTGGCATTTAAAGTAATGCATCTACCAGGAAAAAAGGTTGAGTTAGTATTTTTTAAAAATAGTTCTAGTGGTCCTCCATATGGAACCGAAATTAAAAAAATTCTTTGTCACATAGGTTGGCCAGAAAAAAAAAAAAAAAAAAAGACCAAAGTCAGAGTGAATGCGTCGCTTAACGTGGGGCCTTACCTGACAAACACCCTCGAACATCCCCAAAAAATACACCATTGGATGGTATGAAAAAAATATACAATGTTCTACAGTATAACAAGTCTGAGTTTACGCCTGACTCTATAGCACAAAGCTCTCCAGACAGTCTAGACCGACTGACGCCATCTATAAGAGCCTTAATATAAATTTCAAGATGGCCACCGCGCGCAGTCGAATCCACACATAAACCAAGATATGCAATACTGTATGACCCAAGCTTAAACCTAAAAACAATTAAAAAATGGATTCGAAAAAAAATTTTAATCAATTTTTAGTTAAAGCTTGGGTCATAGAACATTTCTATATTTTTTTCATACCACCTAACGGGGTATTTTTTTTAGATATTCGATGGTGTTTGTCAAGTAAGGCCCCAAGTTAAGCGACAAGTTCACTCTGATTTTGGATTTTTTTTCTGGCAAAGCTACATGAGATCATGAAATAGTTTTTTTTTTTTTTTTCGGTTTGATATGGAGGACCACTTTAGCTATTATTAAAAAATATCAACTCAACTCAACTTTTTTTTCTGATAAATACATTACTTTAAGCTCTGTCTAAACTATATGTTAGAGTAATAGATTGACAGGAATGTACTGTACTGTTGTCAATAATTTTGGAGAGGAAGAGACAAATGAAAATTAATTTACTGTACCATCAACAGCCCCTGGACAACAGGTATAGAGTTTATGAAGAATGTTACGAAATAATGAAAATCAGACTATGCCAAACAAAATCCCTGAAAAACATATTAACATACTAAGGCTGAGCTTATTTTTAGGAAAATGAGGGAGAACATCTTTTGTGATCTACAAGTCAAGTTCTGACATGTTCCTGATTTGACTTGCGGCTATATTTTTGCCGTTTCCGAAATATAAATTGGCAAAATGTTACTATATTCATGAATGCAGAGCCAGCTAAAGCCCCAGACAAGCATGGTGTTGGCCACTCTTGCCAGGATCTATCCCAGTCTAATGGAATCACAAATGCTCCTAGCCAGGCACCGAATAACGTAAATTGAACATTTCTGTACATTGAGACAGATAAGAATTCATTAGGTTTATATCCACAAATTATATTTACAGTACAATTAGGCCCAAGATGAATACATGGTGGAAACACAGTTAGCACACATAAGGTGACACTAAACACAAACGTTTCTCTATGTTTGTCCAATAATTCTGCTCCAAATAAAACAGCAATAATATAATAAGCCACTACCATAGAAAGTAATATGAATATGCATAGAAAGAAGTCTTTTAACTTTGAGGTCCTTTGACTTGGAGGTAAGATCATTCTGTCATCCCGCCATACAAGTTCACTTCTTGGCAGTCCACATAAATGTCCAGAATAAATTTTGATCACTTCATTGGTAGTGGCAAACAGTAAAAACGGGACACTGCTGTAAAGTTTATGATGAAATAAGTGTCCTTTGTAAATTAGGAAGACACAAAATGACATTAAAAATACCAAGTTGCAGGCAGAGTGAAATAAAAATAACTTGTCGGGCACAATATTGGTACCCATAGCTGATGCACTGGTTGATTTTAAATGTATCATACATACAGTACATATACTAAGACTCATAAAGTACCAATAGATGGCATTGAAAACAGCCTCTATAGAATCAGTATGACTCAACTACACGTGTACTTTAGCCAGTAGCAAAGCTCAGATATCAAAACAATGACACTTTTAGAATCACCCAGGTAAAATCCACCAGATGTCCATACCTGTCTTTATGACGTCATCCGGTATGATACTATAAAAAGCTATGATGGGAACTGTCTGGGTCTACGCCGGTCGTAGACGCATTAAATCTACGCCGGAACTTTTTCAATGTTCAAAACATCCGTGACGTCACCCGACGTAGCTCTATTAAACCTACGTCGGTTGTATAAAACATATGATTCATGACGTCACTAATATAACAAATGCAATAAACGGAGCTAATTGTTCAAATTTTTTACTCCACTGACTTGTACGTGTAATTATATTATAATTAATTGTAATAAACGGTATTATGCAGAGTCTGTAGTAATTTTTATATTTATTAACTGATATATATATATATTATATTTATATATATTTTTTTTTTTTAGTTTTTAATCAAACCCTATTGGGTACTTCTATTTACTAATTAAACACTACTTTGAAACCCCGAACCTTCCGAAACCCTAACTTGAGCGTTTCGCGGGCTCTTCTGGAACGAGGGCGGCCACGGCCTTGCAAATCCATCCCGGCATTTGCCTGCGGCTGAGGGAAACGTGGAAACCTCAGCCAGGATGGACGCTACAGCTTTTGTCAATGAACCGGAAGTGCAATGGTCCAAAGCCAGGGGAACCACATAGTGGAAAAGCGCAACGTTTTACCCCTGGGTGGGAACCGTGGTTTTTGTTGAAAATGGTCACCCATCCAACTACTAACCTATTTATATATATAGTGCATATATATATATAATATCATAATTAAATTATTAAAATATTATTAAAAGTTCACATCTGTATAATTAATTCTGTATATATATATATATATTATATATATGTTATATATTATATATAATCATAAATATACTAAATTAATTTAACTAAAAGGCAGCTATAATATAGTGCAATTAATTAAGTGACGACGAAGGTATAAAAAAAAAAAAAAAACTTTCCGGCAAAACTGGCATAAGAAATAATTAAAAGCGTACGTGAATTGAGTGAAATATATATAATTATATATTAATGGGAAGCTGTGACCTTGACGTCATCGCGACCTTTGTCCTGGCATTACTTTTACAAGAACAGATTGCATGGGCGCACTACACGTAAGATCCTATTTATTTATACGGAGCAATTTTTCGATCGCGGTATTGTTAATTCTTTACACAATTTCTGTTTCCGAATTGAAAATCACGTATTGTCACTAACCTTTTACATTTGCCACTATTAAAATATTATTTGCAACCCCGGCTCAGTTTAAGTAAAAAGAATTAACTCTAAAAAAAATTCGCGGTACTTGTATTAATTCTGATTTTGGAGCCGGAAATTTGCGCAATATATATATGCCCATGGTGTCAAAATCTGCTGATCTTCAACATACGAATATCTTCCAGTAAAAATATGGCAACCAAATTGGCAGGTCAAAGATTCCCATTGAAATATTCCTTATGGGCAATTAAAACCCACAAAAATTCAATTTTTTTTTCCAGGAAAATGGTCCGTAAAAAAATATTTGAAAATGCATTGAAGAATTCATGATATATTATAGCTAGATAGGAACTTTTTGGACCAATTAATTAATAAGTTTTGAGTAAAAAGCTGTTTTCTGTTCCATGTAAGACTACATGTTAAAAAATTAAAAGACCTCCAAAACACCAACTTTGGGAATTTTTTTGGTGAAGAATTTTTTATCGGAAGAAAATAAAATGTTAAAAAAATGCAATCGCTCGATCGTCACTCTACTTTAATAAATATATAATAAACTGCATGGTCTGCATGACGTACATACGTACTTCATTACTTCGATTATTTGGTACGTCTATAAATTAATTCATGTATTTTTCGAGTACTAGCTTATAGCTCCAAAAATGTATTATATAGCTAACCTTCTAAAAGCAACATCGAATACTGTATACCATTTCACGTTATAGTGGCCACTTACACCACCAGATATTAAAGTTCTTTGATTTTAATAAAATTAAATCACAAGACATGTTCGTATAATGAACCTACAAAAAATTTTTTTATATTTTTCAAAAATATTTAAAATTGAGGGACAATGGGCAAATACGAAATGGCGTCAGAATGCAAATGTAGCAAACGGCGGCTCCAGTAACTCGGAAAATATTATGCATAGATTAAATTTGATTTTTTCTATGGATGCATAACCATATGTGTCTACAACATCCTGCTTTCAGATTTTCTCTATGGGTTTTAGTTTTTTTGTTATACCGGTTCCCGTAAGCCAAGTATGACGTTTTTGAAGCATTTGCTTTCCGCAGCCCAAATAAAGGCTAATTTTTTTTTAAATAAAAAATTGATTCTATATAGCTCCTAAACATCTCTTCTTACCATAAAACTCCTAAAAATAATAATAAAAAAAATTTCTCAACTAATGGCACAGTAAACGAAAAAGGGTACAATTCGTTAAGGTACCTACTTTGCGGGCCAAAAAAGTCGATGTTATTCAAACTTTAGGAGAATTTTAATGACACGACTGGAATCCTCGATCGTATCTTAATTAGTAAGAATCAAAAATAATCTCGATGTACCTCTCGAGTATTTCCTTGCAAAAGCTACTGGGGGCCGGTTAATATCAGGTCAGTCCAATAAGGAGATGGGCTTGGGTCAATAGATTTCGATGAATTTCACATTTATTATGTTACACATCTAACCTAGTTTGATGAGGTTTGGGCATTATTTTTCGATATTTCAAAAAAAAAAAAAAAAACGAATTTCAGGAATTTTAAAAAAATCAATAATTAAAGGGCAATCTCGAGAGATAAAAAAAAATGTATCTTAAATTCTGCTACACATAGAATTATAATTTAAATTTTTTCAAGTTTTTAGTCAGATTGCCAAACTTTTTTGCATTGAAAATTTTGACCTTGAAAATTTATTAAGGTCAAAGGTCAGAGGTCAGAGGTCAAACTACAAAAAGCGTATAACTTCATACCAAAGCACATTGTTAAAAAAATCAAGATATGGGTTTTAAACAATATATGTTTATCCTTCTATAAAAAACCGGTTTCAAATTTATGGAGAAATTCAAAATTTTGAAATTACGATTTTTTTTACTAATTATTCCGAGGTTTTTAGAAAAAAAAAATCGAGTTTTGTCATGAATTTTACACAGGTTACACATCTGACCCAGGTTGATAAGATTATAAGATTAGGAAATAATTTTTTCAAATTAAAAAAAAAAAAAAAAAAAACGAAAATCGAAATTTGACCGTGAATTTCGATTTTTTTTTTTTTTTTTTTTAATTTGAAAAAATTATTTTCAAACCTTATCAACCTAGGTCAGATGAGTAACCTAGCTGTGTAAAATTCATGACAAAACTTGAAAATATTTTTCAAAAAACCTCGGAATAATTAATAAAAAAAAATCGGAATTTCAAAATTTTGAATTTTTCCATAAATTTGAAAACGGTTTTTTATAGAAGGATTTAAACCTATATCTTGATTTTTTTAACAATGTGCTTGGGTATGAAGTTATACGCTTTTTGTAGTTTGACCTCTGACATTTGACCTTAATAAAATTTCAAGGTCAAAATTTTCAATGCAAAAAAGTTTGGCAATCTGACTACAAACTTGAAAAAATTTAAATTAAAATTCTATGTGGAGCAGAATTTAAGATACAAATTTTTTTATCTCTCGAGATTGCCCTCTTTATTGATTTTTTGAAAATTCCTGAAATTCGGGTTTTTTTGAAATTTCAAAAAATAATGCCCAAACCTCATCAAAACCTAGGTTAGATGTGTAACATATGTGAAATTCATCGAAATCTATTGACTCAAGCCCATCTCCTTATATATTGGACTGACCTGATATTAATCTGGGGTAACTCCCTCTATATAGTACCAGTGCTATTCTCCTATAATAGGGGGTATAGGCCAGGGCTATTCTCCTATAATAGGGGGTATAGGCGCCCCTGTCTGACTTATGGCGCTAAATACTGAATTCTGATTGGCCTAAAGGTGGATACTGGAATTGCTCTGATTGGCTTAAAAGTGGATTTTGAAATTGCTCTGATTGGCCAAAATAAAGTTGTTGATTTTTTTCTAATTGGCTGAAATTTTAATTGTTGGAACTTTCAAGTGATTTCATTGGTTAAAGAATATCCACTTTTAAACCAATCACAGAGCTGCAATAAAAAAACACTTTCTGCCCATAATTTAATTTTAAAAAAGACTTTTTATATTATGAAAATTATTTAAAAAAATCATAAATGGTAGAAAATAGTGTTATAAATTTTTATATTTATTTATTTCAAAAATATTAATTATTAATACAGGGCCCAAGCGCAAAATTTCAACAATAGGAATTTGCAACTGAAAAATCAACAAACTCTGATCAGCCAATCAGAAGCGTCCAGCTTTTAATGCTTCAAAATCAATGATTTCACTGAGTGAATGTCTCCATCGTCTCAAAAATCGTTCTTTTCACTCTTTAAAACCCCTAGGTGCATTTGGTTAAGAATGTAAATCCTCTGGAGCTCCAGAAAAAGTATCGAAAAATTCGATTTTAACATTGAGTTACGTATCCCCGACGGTGAAAATATCCACTTTTTCCGATGCGCTTATACCCGATAACAATAGGAGAATAACCCTGTATAGTACTTCTCTATACGCACCGCGTGCGCACCTCGTCAGTCCCGTGATAGCACGAAGCGGCAGAGTGCTGTTGTGTTTATTGACATGAAATTTATGCAAAAATAATATTTTATTGCATCTATGAAATAAACTTGCTACTAAATTATGTCACTGATGTGAGATAATTTTCCTTCTATATTTTTGCTACCATGCATTTTTACGCAAAATTTAATCCCACGTACCTATCTTAATTATAATAGCAAATGGAAGGAAAATTATCTCAGTGACGTAATTTAGTAGCAAGTTGCAAGGTTATTCCATAGATACAATAAAATATTATTTTTGCGTAAGTTTCATGTCAATAAACACAACAGCACTCGGCCGCGGCGTGCTATCACGGGTCTGACGAGGTGCGCACGCGGTTCGTATAGAGGGAGTAAAGGCGGATTCACATGGCGATTTTTACCATGCGACGCGACGCGAATAATGCGCACTTGCTGTAACATCAATTGGCGGCCATATTGGGCGATTAAAAGAAAAAGAGCATTGTAATTAACGCGATTACCGGCGAATTCGCCTCCGCATAGAATTTCACAGCTTTTATGTTAAAATCGCGCCGCGTCGTCGTTGCCGCCCATGAAAATCCACCTTTACCCCAGTATAGCTTTTGCGAGGAAATCCTCGAGAGGTACATCGAGATTATTTTTGATTCTTACTAATTAAGATACGAGGATTCCAGTCGTGTCATTAAAATTCTCCTAAAGTTTGAATGACATTGACTTTTTTGGCCCGCAAAGTAGGTATCACCTTAACGAATTGTAACCCTTTTTCGTTTACTGTGCCATTAGTTGAGAAAATTTTTTTTTATTATTTTTAGGAGTTTTATGAGAAGAAGAGATGTTTAGGAGCTATATGGAATCAATTTTTTATTTAAAAGAAATTTAGCCTTTATTTGGGATGCGGAAAGCAAATGCTTCAAAAACGTCATACTTGGCTTACGGGAACCGGTATAACAAAAAAACTAAAACCCATAGAGAAAATCTGAAAGCAGGATGTTGTAGACACATATGGTTGTGCATCCATAGAAAAAATCAAATTTAATCTATGCATAATATTTTCCGAGTTACTGGAGCCGCCGTTTGCTATACTGTACATTTGCATTCTGACGCCATTTCATATTTGCCCATAGTCCCTCAATTTTGAATATTTTTGAAAAATACAAAAAGCATTTTTGTAGATTCATTATACAAACATGTCTTGTGATTTTTATCAAAATCAAAGAACTTTAATATTTGGTGGTGTAAGTGGCCACTATGACGTGAAATGGTTATAATAATATATATATATATATATATATATATATATATATATATATATATATATATATATATATATATTTATATATATAAATATATAAAAATTTATTTGAAAATCCATTAAAGAATTCATCATAGATTACGTACGTATTTTTTAATTGTTACCATAGTTCAGACGAAGTTGGAGTAAAAAGCTGTTTACTGTTCCATAAGGATGCATGTTAAAGGCCTCCGAAACACCAACTTTGGGAATTTTTTGTGGTGAAGCTATTTGAGATGGAATTTTTTGGTTTTCATTTCTCAATAGAGGGCGAGTTGAACTATTTTTAGAAAATAAAACATTCAAAAAAATTAAATCGCTCACTCTACTTTAAGTCATGATCTATGCAACAGCATGGTAGCATGCCAAAAATATTTCTAATATTTTTTATATATTTTTTTCCTATATACTATATAAAGATAACCCAATGCTCAAGTAATCGTATTGATTTTGTAAAATAACACAATTATCAAAAGACAGTAATGGAATTATGAGACGTACGTCCATTGCATGTTTGTCATGGTTGCGCTTTTTTTTTATAATGTACAGACCTTAATAAAAAAATGCATGCTTAGCTACTTTTGTTCCTTGCAATATATTGTACCACGGTTATAGCGTAGCAATTGTAATATTGGTCAGAAAAATTCACAATAAAAAATATTAAAAAATATATTTGCCAAACGGCAGCGACGCAAAGTTGGCTCCGAGCACTAGGTGCAAGAATGGGCTTGCCTAAAAACCTCGCCGCAATAAAGATATTTTATATTCTATTCTATATAATATATAACAGTGCGCCAGGGGACCATTTTATGCTTATTTCGTAATATCGCTTTAACTTTTTAGTTTATATCTACGAAATTCAAAAATATTATTATTTCATCTTGGAACTAGTGCTGTTGAAAATTTTCGGATTTCGGATTTTCGGATATTTTATTATCCGGATATCCGGATTTTGGAGAAATGGATATCCGGATAGTCGGATTTTCGGATATCCGGATATCCGATTATCCGTTTGAAATTTCGGATATCCGATCGGAGTTCGGATATCCGAACTCTGATCGGATATTCGGATATCCGAACTTCGATCGGATAACCAGATATCCGAACTCCGATCAGATAATCGGATATCCGAACTCCGATCGGATAATCGGATATCCGAACTCCGATCGGATATTCGGATATTCGAACTTCGATCGGATTTCAAATATCCGAAATTTTGATCGGATATCCGAAAATCCAGTAATTTCAAATATTCTACAATCCGAAACCTACAATCGAATTTCTATCGAATTTCTGAATTTCAGCTTTTGCTTTCGGATAATTTGGATGTGAAATTAAGCATGACTGTAATTAGTATAATACTGTAATTCAAATATTTAGTTTTAAATTGTTATGTGTATTCGCAATTGCAAATTGCATTACATTTACAAATTTTAAACCAATAAATTTTTGTTAAATTAATTTGAATATTTTTAATATATTATATTGAATAATGTATATTGTATTTAAAATGTAGAGGTAATAAGTTAATAACTCTAATAATTAAGCAATATAAATAATTATAAATACTTTAAAGTTTAAATTATAAATAGTACAAATACTACAAATAGTATAATACAAAATACAAATGTACAAATCACAAAATAGAAAATACCACCTTATAAAGAATACTATATATAATTATATAGTTATATACTAAATAATCTAGTAATTTAAAATTTAAAAAAAAAAAAAAAAAAAAAAAAAAAAAAAAAAAAAAAAAACTGGGCTACGTAGGTATAACTAGTAAGTATAAGTACGTTACTATATTATATACTAACTACCTAACTACGTACATTTTGTACCCTAAATTATAAATTGCCACATAAAGATTATATCGAGTTTAAAGTTTAAAGTTAAAGAGTATAATAATTAATCAATTTAATCTAATCACGGTACTATCTATATTCTATATAAATAATACGTACATAATGTTATAATATCTATTTATCTATACGAGTACGAGGTGAAAGAATTAAACTGCGTGAGGTGAGAAACGAAATTTAAATGCCAGAGAGCTGAACGCTCCAACTCTAACGTCCTTGAAATCGCGTGATCTACTTGTGAACTCTTGAGGCCTGTTCGTAAACCCTGCTCGGTGTACACTTTCTGCACCCAATCGACCTTATGTACATGCGATATAAGGTCGATTGGGTGTAGAAAGTGTACACCGAGCAGGGTTTACGAACAGGCCTTTGAACAAGAATGAGAGATAATTTAACAGCCAGGCGCCGGCCGGACGTGCACGGGCGCGCAGCATTGGTTTCTGGAATTTCGTCCACACTCCACAAAGTCGCAAATATTCTCTCCACATTTCACATCCTGCCGATGCTACTGTTTGCAAGGCTAAAAATACATTCTGAGTCATTCTGACCGCTGAAAATATTCTGAATATTATTCTGATTGGTTGACTGATATTATTCAGAATGTTATATAGGGTGCTCCACTGCAGGACTTCAACTAACATTAACGCAAGAAATATTGAAGACAGTGTGAAAACACGTGCGTCTTCAATCTTCATGTAAAAAAATATCAGTTATATTAACTTATAATAACTTAATAACTTATATTTCTTTTACTGTAGTAGAAAAACTTGAAAATTTTCATACTTTTATAGTTTATAATTTGTAATATATTATATAATATCGTATATTATATAACATATTTTACAATTATAATTATATTATAAATATAATTCAAAATCAGTTTCGGATATCCGGATATCCGAGAATTTGAAATCAGTTTTGGATATCCGGATATCCGAAAATTCGAAATCAGTTTCGGATATCCGGATATCCGAAAATTCGAAATCAGTTTCGGATATCCGAAAATCCGAAATCAGTTTCGGATATCCGGATATCCGAATATAGTTTCGGATATCCGATTATCCGCAAATCCGAAAATTCGGATTTCGGATTTTCGGATATTTTCGAATCCGGATTTCGGATTTTGAAATATCCGGATATCAACAGCACTACTTGGAACGTCCTTAATTCTTAGGCCTTCCTATAAAGTCTATAAACACATCAGATTTTTTTTAAACAAAATCTGAGGGGGGTTTATATTTTTTTACGGGACTATTTTTTCCGGAAAGAAAAAATGAGATATTATTATAGAATGTGAAAATTTTAGTGGCTTAATCGAAAGAAGGGGTAAAAAAATATATTGTACTGTGAATTTTTTCAGATTTTTCTGAGACCGGGAACTATTTTTAAAAAATTATTGAAAGTATAATTTTATGACGTCACGGGCGGCACAGCCCTATCCTTTTTCTTAAAGAGTACCGCACGTGACGTCATCAAAATAGAATTTCAATAATTTTTTAAAAAAGTTCCCGCAGTCTCAGAAAAATCGGTAAAAATTCACAGTACCATATTTTTACCCCTTCTTTCGATCAAGGCGATCAAGCCACTAAATTTTTCACATTCTACTATCTTATTGTAATTTTTGTGGGTAAATTTCTCATAAGGAATTTCGATTAATATAATATTTCGCCTATAATGGACAACATGCATGAAGAATTTTTATTGCGGAAATGAATAGAGCTAGGGTACCAAATTATGCTACTCTGAAATTTTTCAGATTTTTTTTGAAACCCGGCCAGAGCTATTTTTAAATAATTATTGAAAGTGCGGCCACGCGCCCGTCCTGCTGGAGGCGTCAGTAGGCGTACATCCAGTCTCTATATCCTTTTTTATTAAGAATTCAGAGGTGCTAACTGAAATCACAGGACTTTCAATAACTATTTAAAAATAGTCCCGGGTCTCAAAAAAATCTGAAAAAATTCAGAGTTGCATAATTTGGCACCCTTTATTCATTTCTGCAATAAAATTTTTTCATGTATGTTGTCCATTCACGCTTTTATTTCTTTTGCCGGAAAGTTTTTTTTAAAGTAGAGTGAGCGAGTTCATTTTTTTTAATATTTTATTTTCTAAAAATAGTTTAAGCTGCCTTCTATTGAGAAATGAAAACCAAAAAATTCCATCTCAAATAGTTTCACCACAAAAAATTCCCAAAGTTGGTGTTTTGGAGGCCTTTAACGTGCAGCGCGGCCTTATGGAACATAAAACCGCGTTTTACTCCAACTTTTTCTGAACTATGGTACCATTTAAAAAATACGTACGTAATCTATGATGAATTCTTTAATGAATTTTCAAATAAAAAAATTTTTTACGGGGTCGTTTTCTTGGAAAAAAATCATGAAAATCCTTATGGGAATTAATACCCGCAAAAACTTAAAGATTTTTTTCCGAAAAAACGGCTCCGTATTTTTTTTTTTTTATTTAAAAATCCATTAAAGAATTCATCATAGATTACGTAGGTATTTTTTAAATGGTAGCATATAGTTCAGAAAATGTTGGAGTAAAACGCGGTTTTATGTTCCATAAGGCTGCACGTCAAAGGCCTCCGATCGAAACACCAACTTTGGGAATTTTATGTGGTGAAACTATTTGAGATGGAATTTTTTGGTTTTCATTTCTCAATAAAGGGCAGCTTAAACTAATTTTAGAAAATAAAATATTAAAAAAAATGCAATCGCTCACTCTAGCTACTTTAAATACCTCTCCGCTTAATTTTGCACTGCCTTATATTTATTTTTATATTTTTTTTAGTATATTTATATTTATATATATTATATAATTGCTTATACATATAATTTAATAATATATATATTAATAATTTAATTTAATTATATACACTATATATATATTATATTTACAGTAAATAAATATAAAAATTACTACAGTATATTATAGACTCTGCATATTAAAATACCGTTTATTACAATTATTACAATAAATTATTATAATATATAATTATATATATAATATATAATTACACGTACGATCGAGTCATGCAGATGCAGTCAAAGGAGGACGGCGAGAGAGTGGAATCTGCTGGGGTCTGCGGAGGTGGGCGTGGACAGGATTGAGAAGTTCAGGGAGCTGGTGACCTCAAGACCTCGTCAAGCAGGACACAAACTGTGAGCCATAGTGGTGTGACCACAACTGCCGCAGTATAAACTAAATTTTTATCCTTTTAATCCTTTATCCTTGGATCGAGTAAAAAATTTGAACTTCAGCCTCGTTTATTGCATTTGTTATATCAGTGACGTCATTAATCATATGTTTCATACAACCGACGTAGGTTTAATAGAGCTACGTCGGGTGACGTCACGGATGTTTTGAACATTGAAAAAGTTCCGGCGTAGATTTAATGCGTCTACGACCGGCGTAGACCCAGACAGTTCCGGGCAAAATTGTTTTTGTCAATCTCGTTGGTTTTTGTTTATTTTCTCGTCATCCAAGGATCTTGTATAATGTGGGTAGGATAGGCTAGCCCACAGATTGTCTGTGGCTATAGGCCCTACGCCCTAGGGGGTTAAGGTAGAGATAACGTCAAACAGCTGTTCGACGTAATCCCCTTTGATTAACATGTAAACCTTAGCAAATTGACAAAAATTCTGAAATTTTTTTGAGAGGCAGATATTAGTGCCTAAAAAGCCATAGCAAAAGTTTCAAAAACATTTAACGAGCTGATTCTTTTAAATTAATTTTTTAGTTTGGCTCTCCATGGGAAAGCCCTATGCTGAAAATTAAAAAAATTAATTAAAAAAAATCGGCTCGTTAAATCGCTTTGAAATTTTTTCTATGGCTATAGGCACTAATATCTGCCTCTCAAAAAAATTTCAGAATTTTTGTCAATTTGCCAAGGTTTACATGTTAATCAAATTGATTGATTAAATTTTGATTGGCGTTAGAACAATTTTTCCTTGCAGCCAGAAGAAGTATATAAATGGATTAAATAAACAAATTATTTGAAATTTTTTGCTCTGTACGTGTTATATTATATATAATTTAAGTTAATTGGATGCATGCAATGCATTTTGGGTAGGGAAAGATAGATAGGAGATGCCACTACCTCTTCTGCCTGTGCGGTCTACCAGGAATAGAAGACCATTTGTTAGTATTTTTTTTTTTTTTAAATGCATGCATAGGAAAGTTGATAACAATTTTGTATAAGTGCCATATTGTTTTTATATTATAACGGGAGATTAGAATCTATTACAAATTTATATAGAGCTTGATATACTGATGGATTATTGCTGGCAAGTAATTTCGTAAGAGAAAGGTTGGGGAGACCGAACCCCAATTCTGCTAGAGATAGCAGCAGAGGAGCTCTGTGATCACTGGCAATAGTACATTCTAATATCATGTGTTCTGCAGTTGCGTCGTATAGTTGACAATCACATCTTGGCGACTCAATGATTTCGAGCCTAGCAAGGTGAGCACCTAGTCTGCTGTGACCTGTTCTAAGTCTTGTGAAGGTTGAATAGAAACTCCTACTTCTTGGGTGCTTGATGGATTTGAACCAAGGGTAGGAAGGAAATTTGGGTTGAATGGTTTGGTATTTTTCCTTAGATTGTTTACCTTCCCAAAGGGATGTGAGAATTACATTTGTAAAATTCCTTAATCTATTTTTCAGTAGAATATGAAGATCAGACACAGGAAGATCAATTTGTAGGGGAAGACCATTTTCTATACCTTCTCTGGCGAGTACGTCCACCACCTCATTACCATGAATACCGCAATGACTTGGTATCCACGATAGAGAGATATCCGTACCTTTCTTTTGTGCATTGAAAATGGAGTGTTTGATTGCAAGAACAAGCCAATAAGATTTGCTGATGAGAAGATTACCATTGAGACTTGATATTACACTGAGCGAGTCAGAATGAATGACTACTTGTTCAATATGATAGCCCACATTTCTGATAAATGATATGCTTTTGAAGATAGCTGTTGCTTCTGCCGTATAAATGCTTGCTTCTTCGGGTAGACTGAACGAAGAATTTTGATTTATCGATGGGATGAAGAAGGCAGCTCCGACTCCTTTGGATGTTTTAGATCCATCCGTAAATATATGCATAGCATTTGGCCAGTTATCTTGACAGTAGATAAGAAATATTTCATTACACAGGTTGTCAATCTCCTTTTCTTCAGGAAGTATGTTAACGCACTTCGAGCTGATAGGGTTAGTAAGGCAAGCAAGAGGATGGGAAAAGCAGGGCAGAGACTTGAGCCTTGCGACTTTACCCATAAAAGGTTGCAAGCCATTGAAGCTATGTACAAAGATAGGAATTATTTTGTTAATCCAGTAAGCAGAGTTTTCTCTGTGTTTTACAAGGGTACCAATTTTTCTGAGTAGGGGATGATTGTTCCATCTGTGTAGGCTCAAGATAAACTTATCACTTAAATATTGCATTCTAGCCATAAGAGGTGGAGTTGCAGACTCTGTAAGTAGAGACGGAATGGGGGTGGATTTAAACGCTCCGATGGCTATACGAATAGCAGCATTTTGTAAAACATCAAGTTTCTTAAGGTAGGAATCACTATATACTATTGAAGAAGAGCATTGTACCATATTCCATTTTTGATCTAATTAAAGTTTGATACAGAGTGAGTAAAGTTAATGGATCAGCTCCCCACCAGACTTTACAAACAGCTTTGATTATATTAAGGGGTTTGAGGCACTTATTTCTGAGAGCAAAAATTTGTGGAACCCAGGTAAGTTTGTAGTCAAATATGATGCCAAGGAATTTGTGATGTGTAACACATTTTATAACATCTTGTCCAAATTTGATATACTGTAAAGATTTTGGTTGATGTTTTTCCTAGAGAATATTATGCCAGCACATTTGTCGACGTTGACTGAGAAGTTTGATTCTTTAAGCCAGGTTATGAATATGTCATTTGCTTGTTCTAAAAGTTGAATACCAATTTGTATATTATTACAAATAACATATATGAGTAGGTAATCAGAAAATTTGAGAACTTCAATGTTGCTAGGGATGAGGGCTCGTAGGAATAGAGTGTTTATGGTGAATAGGTCTGGAGAGAGGACCGAGCCTTGAGGAAGACCAATGAAAGAATCTCTGTTTAAAGTTTCAGTTGAATTAATAGACACACTTAAGTGTTTGTATGATAGTAGATTTTTTAAAACTGTACACACTGACGAGGGAATTCCAAGTGATAGAGCTCTTTGTAAGAGCACTTTTATATCTACGTTATCGAAAGCACCTGATATATCATAAAAAATGACTATCACATATAAATTTGAGGAGAAGTCTATGTTTATGTCAGTAGTAAGAGAAACAAGGTTATCCATGGTACTCTTTCCTTTTCTATAAGCAGCCTCACAATGAGGAATTAGATTGTTGCCCTCTAGATAAGATTGAAGTCTTCTTTTCATGAGATGCTCATATATTTTTCTAACACAAGAAGTGAGGGCAATGGGTCTGTACGAGTTGAAATCTGATTTTGGCTTACCGGGTTTTAAGATGGGTTTAATTCTGATTTCGATCCAACTAATAGGGACATAACCAGAATTCCACAGGGAATAAAATACGTCCAGTAATATTTGTTGCATTTTCTCCGGAAGATTTTTTAACATAGAATATGATATTTCATCTAGTCCTACAGCAGAGTCTTTAACCATGCAGAGATAATGTAAGTTTGATTCGAGTTCATTGAGTCTAAAATTTTCATGCAGCCAATGTCATGTTAATCAAAGAGTGCGTTTGAATTCACGGGCCAGCCCGGGCTGGCCCGGGCTGGGTAAAATGGCGGTGACCTTGGTCGCCTGGTATGAAACGTCATAATTTCGTCATAATTAGTTCCCAGTCTGTCCGCCAGGTCTCAGGCGCACTGTAGAGTCCGCCCGCGTCAGCCTGGGCCAGCCAGGAAGTGACGTTATGAGAGGAGGAAAAATGGCCGCCGGGCTGGCCCCACTTGACGACTAAAAACGCTTCAGCCCAGGCCAGCCCGGGCTGGCCCGTGAATTCAAACGCACTCAAAGGGCATTACGTCGATCAGCTGTTCGGCGTTATCTCTACCTTAAGAGGAGAATGAAGAATAAAAAAACTATCATGGCCGCTGAGCGCAACCTTCTGTACAGCGCTGTACCAAGATAACTTTTTTAGAGTAATGGAACCATCAAGATTACTCTGAAAGAGTAATCTTAATACTCTGAAAGAGTAAACTTGGCGCTGTACAGCTCGCGGCAGGCGGGCAGAGTAATGGCAGATAATATCCTAAAATATTTATTTAAGGTTTAAGGTAGAGATAACGTCGGTCAGCTGTTTTTTTAGCTCCATTTGATTAACATACAGTAAAACAAATCTATGTTTACGCCTGACATGGCTAGACTATACGTCTAGACCGACTGGCGCCCCCTATCTTAGCCATGTTATGACTTCCAAGATGGCCGTCGCGCGTAATCAAATCCACACGTAAACTAAGATCTGTTACACTGTATGTATACCTTTTAGCAAATTCACAAAAATTCTGATTTTTTTTTTGAGAGGCAGAGATATATTTAGTGCCTAAATGTCATATAATATAGAAAAAGTTTCAAGACAATTTAACGAGCCGATTTTTTTTAATTCATTTTTTCCATGGGAAAAACCCTATGCTGAAAATTAAAAAAAAATAATTAAAAAAAAATCGGCTCGTCGATCGATCGTTGTGAATTTGCTTAGGCCGGTTTACATGTTAATCAAATGGAGCTAAAAAAAAAACAGCTGACCGACGTTATCTCTTATACCTTTTAAGGTAGAGATAATACAGATCAGCTGGCCCAATGCTAAAAAAATCCCATTCATAAAAATTATGAAAAAAATTTAAAGTGTTCTCCTCTACATCCCCTATCAGTAGGTAAAATATCAGGTATACAAAAACGAGCTAGTTTTCGAGTTATTAATTTTTAAAGTTGACCAATTTAACATGGAAGTTCCATTTCTCCATGTTAAATTAGTCAACTTTAAAAATTAATAACTCGAAAACTAGCTCGTTTTTGTATACCTGATATTTTACCTACTGATAGGGGATGTAGAGGAGAACACTTTAAATTTTTTTCATAATTTTTATGAATGGTTTTTTTTTAGCATTGGGCCAGCTGATCTGTATTATCTCTACCTTAAGTTTTTCGTTATATGGTCTTTCTAATCTTTCTATTGGAAATTCTTTACAATCCGATGATTTTATAACAGAAATACGACGTCACCTAGCTAAAAACTATAGGATTCATTTTTAACAATATTATATTAATAATTGACTTTAATGAACTGAAGTCACGCGACCCTTTCCATCTCCTTCCATTACTATAATTTATTGTATTTTGGGGATATGAGGACAAAAGAAAAGGTTCGTGTTCGTGACGATATATATATTATATAGCCACATTTTTTTTTTGTCCGGGTCGAATAAATAAAGTAATTATATTTATATTATATACATATATGATTCATATACTATATGATGTACACACCACGTGGTTTTTGATGAAATATAAATATTATTATTATAATTTATAATGTATATACTGCTGCAAATAATACCTGAGATGCAGCTTATATATAAATAGCGATCGATCAGATATAATATTAATTATTACGCGTATATTATATATATATATATATATATATATATATATATATATATATATATATATATATATATATATATATATGTGTGTGTTCTTGTGAAAAAAGTCATTGCACCCATTTTTTGTGGTAAATTAAATACATTTTATAAATCAGCATTGCAGAGTATTAAAAATTTTTGAAGACAAAAAAAAAAAAAAAATTAATTAATAAATAAACAAACAAGCTAGAGCTAGCTAGTAAAAAAATATATAAAATACAAAATAAAAATATAGAACTCAAGATTAAAAACAACAAAAAAACATATATAATATATATATATGTATATATACTGTATATATAATTTTGTTATATGTATATGCGCTTGGCTTTTTTTGGTCTTTTTCTTTCTTTTTGTTGTTTCCCTTAAGGTAGAGATAACACGGATCAGCTGGCCCAATGCTAAAAAAATCCCATTCATAAAAATTATGAAAAAAGTTTAAAATGTTCTCTTCTACATTCCCTATCATGCAGTATGTAATATCATGCAGGTATACAAATAAAACGAGCTAGTTTTCGAGTTATTAATTTTTAAAATTGACTAATTTAACATGGAAGTTCCATTTCTCCATGTTAAATAAGAGAGAACTTTAAAAATTAATTACTCGAAAACTCTAGCTCGTTTATGTGTACCTGATATTTTAAACATTTTATTTTTTTTTCATAATTTTTATGAATGGGATTTTTTTAGCATTGGGCCAGCTGATTCGTATTATCTCCACCTTAATTATTTTCACTGTGCCTGATTTCAGTGATTTCGAATGTTTATAGCACTGACAGTGAGAGACCTGTGAGACCTAATAAATAATAGGCTATAAGCTATAATATATATTTATAGCTATAGTCGACCTGCTAGCTAGAGCTTATATAGCTAGACGACTGTATAGAGAGGGTTTTTCTTAATCTTTCCTTCCTTTTACCCTTTAATTTTGTGACCAGCGGCCTGCATTTGCCCTGGTACGTGGCCCACTTAATATATATACAATATATTGTATATATATATTAAGTATAATAAATATAAATATTATATATAGCTTAATTTGGCCGTGGCCCAACGACTCGATCACACGTTTATAATTGGAGATCGGTAAGCTTTAAAATCATAGATCATGGATATATATAATATATTCAAAAGCTACAATTTGATGCATTAAAAGTTATGTTTTATTATAATAATAATATATGTTGACACCAAGGGATCCTTGTGTTAAATTGGCACCAAAGCCCGAAATATATAATTTATAATATATAATAATTTCGGGCTTAAATTGCTCAAATCGCTATATTATATATATATATATATATATATATATATATATATATATATATATATATATATATATATATATATATATATATATATATATATATATATATATATATATATATATATATATATATAATATAATATAGCGATTTGAGCAGCAATTAAAGCCCGAAATTAACATAAAATATTTCGGGCCTTGCTAATTTAAATTTGATCATATCTATAGAGGTGCTCAAATCGAAAAAAGCAAAAAGCCCGACGAGAGTATGACGATGTATAATATGTTTTAATAATAATAAATACTAAACACTATTTTCCTGTGTTAATAATGTTAAATTCGTCTATTTATCAATTAATTAAAAAATAGTTACAATGGATCCGAGTATCAACCTCAATTTTTTTATTGCAGAAATTTGATAGAGGGTAAAAAGTTATGCTACCCTGATTTTTTTCGGATTTTTTAGAGCCCGGGTAGTATTTTTAAAAAATTATTGAAAGTCCTTTTTGTGACGTCACGCGGCGGCAAGTCCTATCTCCTGTTCAACAATGCTTACAAATTCAATTAACAGTTGGCAAAATTTGTTGGATAAAAACCCTGGTGGTCATATTCATGCCATATCTTTGGACTGGGAAAAGGCCTTTGATCGTGTGTCGCATTCACGGCTGTCACTTAAATTACAAAATGTTGGTGTAGAGGGCAGCTTGCATGCATGGTTGTGTGATTTTCTTAGGGGTCGCTCTCAAAGTGTGGTTTATTGTGGAGCTGTCTCAGAACCTACTGATGTTGTCTCTGGAGTTATACAGGGGTCAGTCCTTGGCCCTTTATTATTCAATATTTATATGTTTGATTTATTGGGCTGTATTTCATCAGATTTCATTCAGTACGCTGATGATTCAACATTGTTTAAACTTATTAAGAGTGATGAGGACATGGAGATGTTACAAAATGACTTAAATAACATATCAGTTTGGTGTATTAATAATAACATGTCTCTCAATCAATCCAAGTGTGCAGTAATGGATATTACTTTGAGTTGATGGTTTGTTTTATAATTATACAATTGATAACAAAGTCATTACTTATACTGATAAAATGAAAGTTTTGGGTGTTAATGTTACTGCTAATCTAAAATGGAATATACATGTAGAAAGTGTGAGGTGCAAGGTTGCTATATTGATGTATTTTTTGAAGCGCAACCTCTATGGTTGTACCACAAAAGTTAAGCGTCTAGCATATCTGACGCTTATACGGTCTTTAATAACCTATGCAGCTCCAGCTTGGCATCCCACAACTAATACAAACATGAAAAAGTTTGAAGCTTTAGAAAAACAGGCTTTATAAAGTTCATTTATAATAATCATAAGCCTGACTGTTCTATAACAAATATTGTTTCAATAAGTCAACAATTTGAGATAGTTGATCTCCTATTTTTCAATAAGTGTAGAACAGGTCAGGTGGATTTGAATATTACTGATACTGTTAAAAATGGGCGTCAAATTAGCTAGAGGGCAAGATAGTGTTGTTAGTCTTATTCCACCACAGGCTCGTTTAGAGTTATATAAAAAAGGTTTTCTAATAAGGACTGTGTCTGAATGGAATAAGTTGCCCTGCAATGTAAAGAAAAGTGATGCTAAGCAGTTTCCTTCTGCTCTTAAGAATTATTATATTCTTAAAAATAGTTAATTAATTTGTTTGTTTTTGACTCTAGCATTCTATGCTATAGCATTGGTATAAATTTGTAGGTTAGCAGCCACTTGTGATATGGTGCTTCTAGTGCCTTGCTTGCTACCCCCACCCCACTACTTGTAATACTGTGTGTACCTTGGGTGAAATATAATAAAATAAATAAAATAAAATCTTTTTCTTTTAATTAAGGAGCGGCGTCTCGTGACGTCAAAAAAAGAACTTTCAATAATTTTTTAAAAATAGTTCCCGGGCTCTAAAAAACTGAAAAAAATCAGGGTAGCATAACTTTTTACCCTCTATCCATTTCTGCAATAAAAAAAAATTGAGGTCGATACTCCATTGAAATATTATGAAATTTACATTTAATTTATTGTTTTAATATTTATTACTGTAATTCGGCAAATTTCCAATTAATTTTTTTTATTTCGCTTTGAGCACTAGTCTAGATGAAATGAAACATTATTGATTTTATATACATAGCTTTCGCTATATAAAAATAATAATAAAAAAGATTACATCATGAGTATATATTAAATATTAATTACTTTCAAATCATACAAAATTACATATACTAAAATTACATAAAATTTCTAATATAAAATAGAAGATTATTATACCAGTTCTCTTACATGATCAAGTATGATATGATCAAATTTTAATGAGCAAAGCTCGAAATAAAACTCCCAGTCGGGCTTTGTTATTTTGTTTTTTCGATTTGAGCACTTCTAGAAATGATAAAATTTAAATGAGCAAAGCCTGAAATATTTGTAATTTCGAGGTTTGCTTAAATCGCTACAATATATAGGGACACACCTAGGTGTGCGCATTTTTTACGGGCTTTGGTGCCAAATTAACATATATTATACGTGTTAAATCAACGTACTATATAGTATTATATTTGCGACTAAAAATGCCAGAAAATTTGTGCACACCCTGTGTGCGTGTGTTGATATTATATGTATGTTATATGTATGTATATATATAGTATATTTTCAGTCCTTCGATCATCTCTGCAAAAACGGGCATTAAGGACGATGTTAAGATTTATAAAGCGTGATTCGTGTGTTCCATACTTCAAATCAAATAATATGCTTACACTACCCTGGATGTACGTACATTGTTCAGCGCGCCATGCTTAGATGTTTAGAAGGAAGCATTAAAACAAAAAAAGCACTTTGGTGGATAAAAAAAAGTCTGTTTTTGCTGAAAGAAATCCCCACCATCAATGTGCCAAGATTTATGATTTTCTTCCCTCGTGTGTATAAAAAGCATCGAGATAGTGACTCTTTCTAAATCAAAACCATATAATATGTTAAAACTAATATTAGTAAAATAACAAGGAATTTTATCCTATTAAGATGTTTTTTGCAAATAAATTGCCAGAAAATTGTTTACAATTTTAGTCTTCCTTATTTTTTTTTCCAGTGATTTTGTAACATTGACCAATATATATAACGTTGGATAATATAATAATAGTTGGATGAATGTATGACCTATATTTTCAAAAAAAGGTTATTATATATATGAAATATATATGAAATATATATATATATATATATATATATATATATATATATATATATATATATATATATATATGTGAACTGTTTCATGTCTCGTGTTACACTTTTGATTTTGAATAAAAAATATAATGGACAACTTGCATGACTTTTTTAAATGCAAAAATTGGAAAGATCATGATGAAAAATGATTTTAGAAATTTTTTTCAGATTTTTTGGAGCCCTCATTAATTTTTTATGGGCTAATTAAAATCGTTGCATGCCTCTCAATTACATGACTCTCAAGTCATCAAATCATCGGACAACGTACCTTACTTCGCTGTACCTTGTTGACTTTAATTTGAAATTTAATTGTTGGAGGCTGTTGGAGCTATCTTCATTACTATTACTGAACACTTGTTTGTTATTGGCTGGCATGCCGCCATGACAACCAACCACATTTTTCTATACAGTCTCTTCGTATTTGTTAATTATCTAATAAATAACTAGATCAAATTTAAAACTGAGTTGTTCAGTTTGTCTCTTTTCTTATCTATTGCGACTCTACAGCACTTAATTTTTAGTTTTAATTGTTTTTTGTTCTTTTATTTGACTTTTGTTCAACCCCCTGGTAACAGCTAAGAAAGCATGGCACATAAATGAAGTTTAAATAAACTAAAATCTCTAGCTTTGGCAATGAGATGAACGTAGTGTAGTGGAAGCGTACCTGCCTCGCGTGACGAAAGTCGTGGGTTCGAATCCCCGTAGATCTTTTTTAGGTTTTTATGAAATATTAAACAGGAAATATTTCATTTTAGTTATTTTACCGAACTTAATTGACATTTATAATCCCTGGAGATTGTAATATTTTTATTTATTTTGCAGAGAAAAAATCATGTAAATAGAAGGATCTAATATTTTTAGAGCGCACAAACACAAAATTGTACAAAAATAATAAAATAAAAAAAATGTTGCGCTATATCCACAGGTATATATAATATATAAATATTATATATATTTATATATATATACACATATATAATATTTATATATTATTATATACCTGTGGATATAGCGCAACATTTTTTTTATTTTATTATTTTTGTACAATTTTGTGTTTGTGCGCTCTAAAAATATTAGATCCTTCTATTTACATGATTTTTTAAACGATTTAACCCAATAAACTGGACCATATGTTTCCTCGGGTGGTGGCTCCAGCCGGTGTGTATAGTACATTTTGTTAATTTAAAAATTTAATAACATCACAATGGATAACAGTTTATAAATATGTAATATATATATATATTATATACATATAATAATAATTTAATATGCATATATATATATTATGTTATAAAAATCGGATCGAGATCAGCTAGTTAATACAAATTTTTAAAATTTTGACAATATAATTTTACTATATTCGGTAATAATTATAGTGTTATTGCAGGTGTATTATATGCATATACTGTAGCTGTCTCCCACTGTCCCTACAATGTGTATCGTGTATCCTATGGTGTATAATCATATATCGTTGTATAACCTGTATAATATATACAGTATTTCTATGCAATGCATTATATATGATAAAAAGAACAATCCAAATTGAATTAATTACGTGTGTCTTTCAAGTTCTGATAATGATTTTGACTATAAAAAGATATATGATATGTTAATAAGTATTAAACTGCATGGTTCGTTATAAAAGATATCAAATTATTTTTCTGTTTTTACTAAATTATTATAACTGATATTACTTTTGGCATTAAATAAATAAAAATATTACAATCTCCAGGGATTATAAATGTCAATTAAGTTCGGTAAAATAACTAAAATGAAATATTTCCTGTTTAATATTTCATAAAAACCTAAAAAAGATCTACGGGGATTCGAACCCACGACTTTCGTCACGTGAGGCAGGTACGCTTCCACTACACTACGTTCATCTCATTGCCAAAGCTAGAGATTTTAGTTTATTTAAACTTCATTTATGTGCCATGCTTTCTTAGCTGTTACCAGGGGGTTGAACAAAAGTCAAATAAAAGAACAAAAAACAATTAAAACTAAAAATTAAGTGCTGTAGAGTCGCAATAGATAAGAAAAGAGACAAACTGAACAACTCAGTTTTAAATTTGATCTAGTTATTTATTAGATAATTAACAAATACGAAGAGACTGTATAGAAAAATGTGGTTGGTTGTCATGGCGGCATGCCAGCCAATAACAAACAAGTGTTCAGTAATAGTAATGAAGATAGCTCCAACAGCCTTCAACAATTAAATTTCAAATTAAAGTCAACAAGGTACAGCGAAGTAAGGTACGTTGTCCGATGATTTGATGACTTCAAATTCAAATTCAAATTCAAATTTTTTATTCAATCATTTTGGTTGTACATAGACGAACTTAGATCATGTCAAGTAAAAAAAAAACAAACAAACGAAAAAACACAATTAAACAGACAAAGCAAAGCACATCACAACAATCACAGTGCACACAAATAACATATAAATACATTTTAACTATATAATCTGAATTTTATACATCTATTACCATGATAAATAATTTAACATACATTTTTTATATTTATTTGAGTTAAAGAGAAATCATATGTACAATAATATTAATTATATTAAAAATTCCTGATTATGTTTTCAGGTAATTTAGCACAAAAAAATGCTTTGACTGAATAAAATTCTTTTTCAATTAAAATTCGTTTCAATTTGTTTTTAAATGCTTTATCACTTTCAATATTTCTAAGACTGGATGGTAAAAAGTCATATATCATTGCTGACTTATACATGGCACTATTTTCAAAAAAGCTTGATTTGTGAATGCCTATTGCTACTTTATTGTTATTTCTCGTATTATATGAATGCATGTCATTATTCTGAGTATAGAGACCGGAATTGGTTCTTTTGAATAATGCACACTTTAGGATATATAAACAAGGGAGAGTTAACATTTTATTATCTTTGAAATATGATACACAGGTATCACATTTTTTGAATCTTAACATGGTTCTAAGGGCACGCTTTTGTAAAATAAATACTCTATTTAATTGACTCGCGCTACATCCCCAATTAATTAGACCATATGTTAAATGTGAATAAATATAGGCATAATATATAGAGAATAAAGTGTCTTTTGACACTGAATCTCTTAACGTATATAATATGAAGTTTCCTGAGTTAATTTTTTTGCTTATTGCATTTACATGTATTTCCCAATCTAAAGTTTCTTCTATATTTAATCCGAGGAATTTTGTAAATTTGATTCTTTTAATAATTTCTTTTTTTGTTTTTAATAAAAGACTATATGTTGGTGGAGTTCTTGCAGTATGAAAATGCATATAAACTGTTTTTGAGGCATTTAGGACAAGTTTATTTTTATAAAAATATGTCTCCACTTCTTCTATTGTTTTTAATGCCTTAGTACTCAACTTTTCTTGCGAATCAGCTATGACAATCGCACTTATATCGTCTGCATATTTGACTAATTCCCCATTTTTTACAAAATCTGCCAGATCATTAATTGCCAAAGAGAACAAATCTGCGGATATCCTCCCCCCCTGTGGTACGCCAAGGGTGACAGGTAAATTATTAGATTTAACGGCAATTTTTTTGGAATTTACTTCAAAATTGATTTCTACATACTGCTCCCGTTCTGACATATATGATTTAATTAGCTGTAAGCTATTATCGTCCCCTCCCATTTTTTTAATTTTATTTAATAAAATTTCTTTATCCAAGCAATCGAAGGCTTTTGACAAGTCAAAAAAAATTACAACACATAATTTTTTTTTATCCAACGCCTCAAAAACTTTATTTAATAAAGAAAATATTGCTGTCTCTGTTGATCTATTTTTTATAAATCCATGCTGACATGGAGATATGAGATTGTTATTTATCCTATATTCCATTAATTGATCATCTAATTCTTTTTCAAAAATTTTTGATACACATGAGGGTTGAGATATTCCTCTATAATTATTAATGTCTAGTTTGTCACCATTTTTACCAATTGGCGTAACTTTAGATTTTTTTAATATATTAGGAAATACTTTCTCAGTTATTGATTGATTGATAAGATATGTTAATGGGGGTGCTAATAATTTTCCACAAAATCTTAATACAGAACATGGTATCTCATCTGGGCCTGAAGATTTTTTATTAGGCAAATCATTTATTATATTTAAAATTTTGTTTTGATTAGTGTGATTGAACGAAAATGAGTTCACTACAGTATCACTTATAATAGCATCATCGTTGTTATTTATAATAATTGCCGATAAATTTTCTTTAAGTATGTTCTTTACATTATTCACAAAAAAATTATTTAATGTATCACAAATCTGTTTTGGATTTGTGACACTTGCTCCATTTATTATTAATTCACTAACTGTATTAAGTTTTTTTGCCTTTGTTTGGCACCCTTTATTTATAATGTCCCATGTTGCCTGCATTTTATTAGTAGCCTTATTTATTACCAAATCATTAGCTAACATTTTTGCGTTTGAAATATTTTGCTTATGTTTCTTCATCATGTCCTTATATTCAGGGTATAAGGATGGATTAATATATTTAGCATGATAATGACTTCTCTTAAGAGTTTTACCATCGTCTTTTATAAATTTATTATTATATAACCAACTTGGTTCCTGAATTGTTGAGTTAATTTTCTTATTTAATTTGGGAAAAGCTTCATTAAAGTGATATAATATAATATCAAAAAACAGATTCCATTTTTCTTCAGAATTATACAAAGGATTCACAAGTACTTCCCAATTCTCTTTAATCAAAATTGCAAAAAAATATTCCATATTTGCCCTTGAATAGCTTCTTATTTGAATTTGATAAGTATTATTAACAACATTAACAACTTGAGAGTCATGTAATTGAGAGGCATGCAACGATTTTAATTAGCCCATAAAAAATTAATGAGGGCTCCAAAAAATCTGAAAAATATTTCTAAAATCATTTTTCATCATGATCTTTCCAATTTTTGCATTTAAAAAAGTCATGCAAGTTGTCCATTTTAATGGTATACAAACATAATTTTTTTGTAAACACACACACACACACATATGCACAAAGGTTCGGCGCCGGGTGATTGAATGAATCATTGGTTTTAACTATAGCTAATTAAACTATTTCACCCCTTCAAAGGAGGAAAATTAAAAATAGAAAAACGCTTGATGTAAAATCAATTTGATAAATGGCCATTAAAAAAAAAAAAATGATTTCAACTTAAACATTTCATTTTGTTGGTAATCAACCTCACAGATTTCGAAACTGATATTGTTTTTTTGTTCTTGACTTTGTATAACATACAATATTGTCACTTTGAAAGATACGATTTCATTTATATTTTTATATCAATTTAAAAATGAAAATATTTAATTTATATAAATTTAAGAATGAAAATATTTAATTCTAATATTATATTTCAGTATACCACCCTTAATGAAAAACGACCCCTAAAACTGTTAAAAAATAAGGATAGGGCAATTCTGATAGTGCCATCGTGTTGCAGCATAAATTTTTACCCCAAAAATACTTCTAGAATTTTTCCCAAACAATGAAACAATTTTTAAATTTAGGGGTAGAAAACTCAACCCCTAAATGTAAAAAAACATAATCTTGTCTGATTGTTAATTTAATGCTTTTTTTATATTGAGTCTAAGATATTATGAAAGATATTTTAAAATTCACAGCATCAAAAATAATAATAATAGTAAAATATTCATATTTAATTCAAATTCTTTCCACTTTAAGCTTAAAGGAGCATAAGTGATACAATTAATATTATTTTATTATTTTTTTTTTGTAAAATATGTCTCATATTATGTGCTTTTCGAATATGAAGTGTGTGAAGACTGGATTTTTATTTACAACTTCATAATTAAATTTGCCATATTTGCTGTTTCAGTATTGATTTGTTGTATTTGTATTATTTTGTTGTTTTACAAATGCCTTATGTGCTGTTGTGTGCTTGTGTGTGTGAAATTTGACAATTAAGACTAATTCTGTATTGTAATGTAACAATTTATTGTCACTGCATTACCGCCAGTGGTTGAATTCTGGCAAGCATGAACCCTCCCTGATCCCTTCCTGATTTTTTCTGTATAACTCGCTACATTGCACTCTTCCAATCATGCATAGCATATGGATATGGGATATAATGAAACAAAATTATTTATACATTTAAAATGCTGCATATTTATTTGCAGCTAAATAATATGCAAATAACATAATATAATGTGTTATTCAATATATATATACACAAGTTATTTCATTATTAGAAAAATCATGTAAGTTATTTTTCTGTTTAACTATTTGATTTACCATGCAAATTGACAGATATGGAACTTATTGGATTTATAATTTCTCTATATACAAAACCACAATGGCAGAAAGCAATATTTTTCATGGAAAAAAAATAGCAACATATTTATCCAACATAAATTTTTACACACATTGCAGAACAATGAAAACTGTTTCAAGAACAAAGAGTTTGGCAGAGAAATTACAGAACTCTGTTTTCGTAATTTAATCTTGCATATTAATTATATGCATAATATATTAAAATTCCAATTGAGATTAAGAAGTAAGATAAGTTCTAGGTACAAAATGAAATTCAAAAAATGTTTTACATTTAAGAAGTAAACTACTGCCACAGCCACTGAGGAATTTATTTGAAAATATATATAAAAAACGTTTAATAATACAATGGAAAGCATCCAGTTGCCGATTAGATCACCATATTTTAACTCAAGTATGTTTGGTTGCTGAAGGTGTGCAGATTTTGACGTCCTGCAAGTACACCATACAACATTTCTGCGCATGTTTTGTTGCTCCGAAGTCAGAACACTAACACCACATTTTTTTCCCTTTGGCCTCCCTCCAATTAAATTGAAATAGGCTGTTGACAAAATTTTAACACCAGCAAACGTAAAATTTTAATGCCATTATAATTTGTAACTTGCAATACAGGATTTATTTAGAGTTAAAAATGTGTGATCTAATAATAATTGCTCCGTGTAGGATTTTACATGTGCCTAATTTTTTCTTGTTAGCAAATGCTTGAACTGCAGAGCATTGCATCAAGGTGATGCTCACCATTTAACATTTATTTAAACCATAATATTTATATGAACAAAGGAATTTTAGCATACATAATTGGAAATAAAATATGCATCCTATGACATTGGAGAGATACTGCTTTCAGTCTAGATTTCACATTTATCCATACAAATTTCTCTCCCCAATAATTGAAATCAGTTGTAATAACTCTTGTATTGCATTATCTTTCATGTTAAAAGCAGAATCAGAAAATATAGTTAAATAATTTAAAAAAAAAACTTTCTTTGCATGGTCACATGTCTTTGACCAAGGTCACATAATTGTGACCAAGCAACCAATCGGGTGCATCAATTGCGAACCAAGTTCTGGATTCTACAGTGATTCTTTGAATTTACATTCATTGAAAAACTGGCTTATAACAGAGTATTGTCCTCAATTTTTTTTATTGCAGAAATGGATAGAGGATGCAAAGTTATGCTACCCTGATTTTTTTTTCAGATTTTTTAGAGCCCGGGAAATATTTTTAAAAAATTATTGAAAGTCCTTTTCGTGACGTCATGAGACGCCGCTCCTTAAGAAAAAGATAGGACTTGCCGCCGCGTGACGTCACAAAAAGGACTTTCAATAATTTTTTAAAAATAGTTCCAGGTCTCAAAAAAATCTGAAAAAAATCAGGGTAGCATAACTTTGCACCCTCTATCCATTTCTGCAATAAAAAAAATTGAGGACGATGCTCCACTATACGTTTTTGTTGTACTTATTATATGTTTTAAATTATTATAGAAACAAGTTAGCGTTGTTATTCAAAATAAAGTTTTTTTTTTATCATATTTTTATATGACAGGGATAAATATCGGAAAACATGGCAATGAGTGTAAGAAAATTGGTTATTAGGGGACACTGTATCAATGACAATAAAATATAACTTTGAGGACTAGGCATAATGTAAAGGACTGAGCTTACTTTCGTTTTCTCAAAAACGAAGACAAGTGGGAAATATTATGAAGGTTCCATTTAAATGAGGAAAAAACTTATGAATGAGGGAGATTCATCATCATAATATTTATGCTGTAAACTTGATTATTAAATACAACAACTTAAAAAAAAAAAAAAAAAAAGGCAGAGGAAGGGGAAAAAAAAAATCTGGACCCCAGGTTATTGATATGGGATGAAAATAAGAAGGCATGAGGAATGCTATATATCTCATACATTTTTCATACATACTCACTATGTTACGACAACCATAAATGTACTTACTTGTTCAAATTCTAAAATAAATTTAAAAGTATTATTATTTATACCTTCTTAAAGAATAAATTATTATTTTAACTTGAGCCAGATAAAAGTTGGAGAAATCTAACCTCAAGTATAGTTGTGCAGTAAAGTGAATAATTAATTTAGCAGGTAGGTAAATTAACATCAAATTATAATTTAATCCTGAACTTTGTTGTTAGCACTTTTTGACACATAGTAGAACCAACCACTGCCAACCCGTGTCCTCTTAAATGTTCAAAGAAGTTAATAGGGTATAAACAAACATACCCAAAAATTGCACATCCCCCCCCTCCTCCCTCCAAAACAATTTTTTCTTTTTTTTTTTTTTTTTTTTGAAATAGCTTGATAAGAGATATATAAGTGAATATGAAAAAGATCAGTACATTCCATGGTAGAAAATATTTACAAAGTACTCGAGTTAGAAGATTTACAAGGCTGGCTGCTGCTATTTGTCACCCAAGTCTGGGGGGTTATGAGGAGTCGAGTGTTCCATGGGGTTAGAGTTTTCTGGGTGAGGAAGAGGGGCAGAGTTATGGTCTGTCAAAGGCGAGTTACTTGCTTCTCGAGTCATTTGCTTGATGGCGCCAACCTCGTCGTCCTCACTGCCTGTGGCAGACACTGGGGAGGCAGGTTGCAATGATGATGGGGGATTGCCACTGCCCCCTTGCTGGATGGGTTTACGTGTTTTTTCACCCTTACGCCAGAGAGTGATCTCCTGCAGCAGAAAACATAAAATAAACATGTAAAATGGAACAATTACAGCACACTTCCAATCTTCTGGCACTCTCCCACATTTGTAACACACATGAAATAAGTCAAGAAAATGCTTCATCAACCACGGACTTTCATACTTCAACATTTCACTCAACACACAGTCCACTCCCGCAGATTTTCCACTCTTCAACTTGCACACAATTCCCTGTATTTCTTTCATACTCATTCCTTCCTCGACTCCATTCTCCCCTGATGTGTCCACCTCATTCACATCCTCTAGCCCGTCCACAATATATAACACAATATATATATATTGTGTTTTATATATATATATATACATACATACATAACATGACGCCATATCCCTTTACGGGGTAAGCCAGCAGCATTATTACCTCGGCCGTCTACAAATTACCCTCCAAAGCACTCGATTCTTGCATACTCCACTTGCTTCAGAAATACTCATAACACTCTTTTGCCTTCTGCACTCTCTATTACACTTTGTACTTTTAACACTTCTGTTCTTCAAACATTCTGCAATCACATCCAACCAAACCTTTTTAGGTCTACCTAATCCTTTCATGCCTTGTTCACTACTAGCAAGGAAATTGAGATGTTATAGAAGGCTCAGGCCCGTGTTAACTTTTCGTCACTCCCCACCTCCAATTTTAACTTCCCCCCACCATTACATCAAGAATTTAAGGACTGGACTATTAGATGTCGCTGATGTCGCTATGGCCTGAGGCAAAAAGACACGAGAGGCAAGGCAGTGGAGGGGGACCCAGGAGGAGGAGCAATGCCTGCAAGAGCAGAAACACGCAGACAGGGAAGAAAACAATGAAGCAAAATATGAATGGTTGAGTTTATGACCCAGGCAAAATAGCCGCCAGCGCCGACTGTTTACCAGCAGAATAATAGAGACCAATTGTTAACTCAACGACTGTTATCTTGCACTACACAGCAAGCATAAGTCATAACATAAATATAAACTAAAAAAAATTAATAAATATATATAATAATTATTAAAAATATTAATAAATATATATAATATTTATGATAATACATACTAACAGTAATTACTCAATCTTCTTCAACGCGACTAATCTAGTTCTATTTGGTAAACTAAATAAACTAAACTAGCGCATGTGTCCAACGAGAACCACGGGGAGGTGTCGAGTCTCTCTCGTCAGGGTTGGGATTTTGGGTAAAAAGGATAATAATTAAGGATATGGAAAAAGGATAATTGGGAAAGTATATAGGGTTTTAATTATACATATATATTTACAATATTGGCCAAGAAATTATATTTGTACATTGTTAGGTATAATATATACAGTTACAATTTATGCACATACTTTTTTTTAACAAAAATGCAATGAAATAAATTTATAAAAAAAATAAAGTTGACACAAATTTTATTAATACAACTTAACCAACTTAACCATCACCTCTACTAATTTTCAATTTATATATATTTTTTTAAAAAACTGTACGTTTTTTTAACTGCAGATTTTATAGTGCATTTCGAGTTATTTCTTGTTACTTTTTCTTCATTAGATTCTCTCAAAAACTTAAATCGTGTTGCAATGCCCTGTGACATTAATCATGCAAACACAAGCATTGGGAAATATAGTTGCATGACTGTGACGTCACCAGCGTCCTTCCCTTCAATGTTGATTATGTTAGAGAGTTTACAAAAAAGTCTAAAAAATTGACAACTCGCGATGTCTTCTATTAAGTTACAGATAACACGGATCAGCTGGTGTGTGCAAGGAAAAAAATCTGGACTTTGTACCCAAGTGTCATTAGTCGTGAGTCATCAGTAAAGTCATTTAGTTAACGTGATTGACTCTGTTACTGCTGCTAAGTAAAGAGTATTCTTTTAAATATTATTGAAATAAGTATAGAAATTTATAACAAAAATAAAATTGATAAAATTCTGATTTTCCATCTCGATCTTCAGCTCATTTGTGGTATAAACGCAAATTTGTAATCCATAAAATTCATAATGTTTATTAATTCAAATTGAATCAACTATTATCATTGATTTAATGCAATTTATAATATAATCTATTATAAAAATATAAAAAAATAAAATAAAATCTATAATGATAATGAAACAATAAAACATAGATAAAACAAAAAAAATATCATAAATAATATATAATAATATTAATATATCATTAATGTCATAATTAATTTTTTTTTATTTTGTGCATTATTTAGGATTCGGGTAAGTATAGTAACAAAAAAAAATAATAACATTAAATGTTTTTTCGAAATTTCAGACATTTGTGAGTCAGGCTCTAGTATGAGATATCATATTATCTCAGTTCGTGTATTTTTGCTTGCTGCAAGTGCTACGCACACCTGCTGCTATTGCTTCCATTCATCCGCGCATTCCTACCCCCACTCCAACATTTTAGTCGTGTCTTCTCCCTGGCTCGGCCCTCCTTCCATCCCCTCCTCTCTGCTACTAGACAGATAAACCTTGATGCGACATGCGGAGCCATCTACAAGTCAAGTCATCGTTAAAAAGAGCATGACGAAAGACTCCCATAAGCCTGAGCCTTCTATAACATCTCAATTTCCTTGCTACTAGGCGAGGAAACGATGGAGAAATTTTAAGAGTAACTGGCAAGTGGCGTTCTACAGGCTGGATTGATTTTTAATTGATAATAGGTATATTTAGGAGTTCCCAAAAAAAAGTTGGCCAAAGTTGGCCCATGGCATCATCCCGGATTTACGGGTTTTTTGAAAATATGGAAAAAATTATTATCTCCGAAACCAACACACTTGCAGGAACTAAGACTACATTACTAAAACGCCCGTGCTTTAAGCTTTTTAGAAATGTAATTTTATTTTGAATCCAACCAAAATTTTGTCCCGAAAATCACGTTTTTTCAAATTTGGAATTTAATTTTCTTCTCATTTTGAGAATAACTAAAAAACTTTAGGTTTTTGAGAAAAATGGTTCATCTGAATCTTGTAGCCTACATCATCACCAACATTTTGATGTATCGTACGTCTTGATTGAAAAAACCAAACTCAAAATATAGGGACGAATGTACGCTCAGGTGATGTGTTTACATGCATGTTCCTATGCTATAATGTAATAGCCAACACCTTGTTTCAAAGCATTGAACGCTACAATATTGCACAGAATTATAATATTGATCAATTCAATAACAATTTTGGTTTTGAAAATAAAAATTTCGAAAATCCAAAAATCCGGGACACTCAAAAACCCCGATTTTTTTAGTTATTTTTTAACAAAGCGATAAATATGCACGCTAGCTCAAATTTGTGAACATTAAAAATTATCTGCAAAAATTTCCTGAACATTGATTGCCGGTAAATTCAATTTTTTCCTCATGGCATATTATAGTATATATTACTTATTTTATGTCACATTTTTCTTAAACAATCTTTATAATTTCTAATTATCATTTTTAATTTTGTGCTATATATGGTCCTCACAATATGCATAATATGCAGTATAGGTCTTCATGAATTCGATCTGCACTAGTAGAATAATTAATTATATACATTGAACGTACTTAATAATAATATACATAATATTTTCGTATAGAATTAAGCAAATAAACGTGCACTCAAAATTTTATCATACAATATACTAACAAAATAGGGATATTATGAAATTATACTTCATCAGTCTTGTTAGATGTAATAATAATTATGTGCTTTATGTTTGAAATATCTTATGGTACTATATTAAAGCTAATAATTTTTTTGAATTGTACCATGCAATTCATTTGCCTACAGTACATATAATTTTAAATTAATATCCTTTATTTTGTAATTTAGATCTTATCACATGTTATACCGTCGGATATTTTCATTAATATTAGTAATAATTTCGACCTCAAACTTCAAATTCTGTGTCCAGAACTGGCAGAACTAATTGTCCAGAACTAATTTTAGTATTTGATAAAAATATACGTAATAAATATAATATACCTCGTATTCATCAGCAGAAGCACGTACACATGTCATATAGTGTGGAATTTATTTTAACATGATGGCACAGGTCTATATTATATCATACAACGTACTGAGTTAACATTTACTATTTATCCGCATTATCCGCAATCTGTAAAAGAAAGTGTAATGGTTCTCATGCGTCAATTGAATTTGATCTGCATCGTAAAAACAATTTATTTAAATATTATCATGCTATAATATACAATGCGTTATTTTCATTACTAATAGTATTATAGATGCGTCATGGCATGTACGTTCAACAAATACAGTGTTCGTGTATTATATAGTTATTACTTTTACTCTTGTTAAAAATCAAATCATGAAGAATTCAAATTCAACGAATATTATTTTGAAACTGAATTATAAAATAATTCTAATTAAAGACACAGTTGGTACAAATTCAAATAAAATATTTCGTTTTAATATAGTACCATAAGATATTTCAAACATAAAGCACATAATTATTATTACATCTAACAAGACTGATGAAGTATAATTTTATAATATCCCTATTTTGTTAGTATATTGTATGATAAAATTTTGAGTGCACGTTTATTTGCTTAATTCTATACGAAAATATTATGTGTATTATTATTAAGTACGTTCAATGTATATAATTAATTATTCTACTAGTGCAGATCGAATTCATGAAGACCTATACTGCATATTATGCATATTGTGAGGACCATATATAGCACAAAATTAAAAATGATAATTAGAAATTATAAAGATTGTTTAAGAAAAATGTGACATAAAATAAGTAATATATACTATAATATGCCATGAGGAAAAAATTGAATTTACCGGCAATCAATGTTCAGGAAATTTTTGCAGATAATTTTTAATGGTCACAAATTTGAGCTAGCGTGCATATTTATCGCTTTGTTAAAAAATAACTAAAAAAATCGGGGTTTTTGAGTGTCCCGGATTTTTGGATTTTCGAAATTTTTATTTTCAAAACCAAAATTGTTATTGAATTGATCAATATTATAATTCTGTGCAATATTGTAGCGTTCAATGCTTTGAAACAAGGTGTTGGCTATTACATTATAGCATAGGAACATGCATGTAAACACATCACCTGAGCGTACATTCGTCCCTATATTTTGAGTTTGGTTTTTTCAATCAAGACGTACGATACATCAAAATGTTGGTGATGATGTAGGCTACAAGATTCAGATGAACCATTTTTCTCAAAAACCTAAAGTTTTTTAGTTATTCTCAAAATGAGAAGAAAATTAAATTCCAAATTTGAAAAAACGTGATTTTCGGGACAAAATTTTGGTTGGATTCAAAATAAAATTACATTTCTAAAAAGCTTAAAGCACGGGCGTTTTAATAATGTAGTCTTAGTTCCTGCAAGTGTGTTGGTTTCGGAGATAATAATTTTTTCCATATTTTCAAAAAACCCGTAAATCCGGGATGATGCCATGGGCCAACTTTGGCCAACTTTTTTTTGGGAACTCCTAAATATACCTATTATCAATTAAAAATCAATCCAGCCTGTAGAACGCCACTTGCCAGTTACTCGCTTAATTTAGCAGCTAGAGCTCTGCGCTTCCTCACCTATACCTTTAAACACCTGTTTTGCAATTCGTTCATCACCCATTCTCTCAACATGTCCAAACCAACGTAGTGTACTTCGTTCATACTTGACAATTACGCTTTCTTTCACTCCACACTCATTCATCACCCATGTGTTTCTCACTCTATCCATCCTAGTTTTACCACACATATTTCTTAAAAAACTCATACCAACAGCATTCAACTTACTTCTATGCTTTGTTTGACACACCCATACTTCAGATCCATACATCAAAGTTGGTATTAGGACAGAGTTATACACAGCTAGCTTAGCCGTATTAGACAACAGCTCAGTGCGACACAACCCTGCCATACTACCCACAATCCTCCTGCCAGCACTTACTCTCCTATCAATCTCTCCATCTACACTTCCGTCCTCCCGAAACAATCTTCCCAAATATACAAATTCTTTCACTCGTTCCAGCTGTTCTCCTTTTAGGTCAATTCCTTTTGCCTCGTTGCTATCTGTACTACCAAACACCATTACTTTTGTCTTGCTCACATTGATTTTCAAATCCATACGACTAGTACTCACTTCCAAACGGTTTAACCTTCTTTGCAAGTCATCTTCGCTATCAGCTAACACCAATGCATCATCCGCATACAACAGCAACCATAACATTATCGTACCCACACTAATTCCATTTTCACCTATATCAGCCAATCTTACACACTTATCCATAAACACATTAAACAGCCATGGCGACATCACACAACCCTGTCTCACTCCTCGCTTCACTTCAAACCATTCGCTCAGATCACCATTCACCCTCACACACGCCAGAGAGCTTTAATTAAAGAGAGATCGAACGCTTATGGGGATGTTTTGTCCTCTAATAGGATTCTATACACAAGAATACGAAGTAGAAAACGTAAACCAAAAAAGTGCATTTTGGTAGATATAGGGGCTACTTCAACTGGCGAGTACTTGGTGGCGCTGATCATCCCTTAGTTAACAGATTAGACGAAGTACAGGCAGCGCCCTCGCAATGTCGTCAGGAAATGCTCTCGGGTATCAAAATTTTTAGACTTTTCTGAGCACTCCACCAGTTAAACTTGAAAATTCAGGGGAATACAGTTAGCACGGTCATTCTATCTCTCTTCAAATTAAAGCTCTCTGCACACGCTTTACTACCATCATACATAGATTTTACTGCATTCAGCAATTCATCATAGTACTCACTTCCAAACGGTTTAACCTTCTTTGCAAGTCATCTTCGCTATCAGCTAACACCAATGCATCATCCGCATACAACAGCAACCATAACATTATCGTACCCACACTAATTCCATTTTCACCTATATATATATATATATACATATATATATTCAATATATTCACAATATATAAAAAGCAAATTATATAAATTAGAAATTCATTTGTTTTTTAACAAACAAATAAATTTAATTTGATAGCATTGACAGCAAATTCATGTCTACTAATGGGATAGGTCTGTATTAAGTCCTTTAGTGAACTAACACTTGAACTTTGTAAAATTGGCAATGTCGTTTATATTCCTGCTCGAAACTAAACACAAATGAGAGTGCTCATCAATAGTGGTGCAGGTATATGCTTGCTTACTAAATAAATTGCTTGTCAACTGAGGCTTATTTATGCACAAATCAAAGCTTTTATTGAGAGGGTCACCTGCTGTTTGAAGTAACGTCGGTCCTCCTCATCCATTAGCACAAGGTTCAGGTAGTAGCGCACAGAGAACTTTTTGTTGATGTCCTTCATAGATGGCGCAAGATCGTAGCCTGCAAGGAACACTCGGATGGGGATACTCTCACCCTTGACTGGTGCACCATCCATAATCTCATACTTGGCAATGGTCTCATTCTCAGTAAACGTGTTGGGACCTGCAACATACCACACATGCAGCTGGGTGGGCTGACTAGAGATCTGGCACCAACAGAGTGAAAGTCAGCATAAAGGAGGCTAACAAATACAGTAAAACCTCAATTTTACGAACTTCGATTTAACGAAATGGACAACATACATGAAAAAATTTTATTGCAGAAATGAATAGAGGGCACCAAATAATACTCTGAATTTTTTCAGATTTTTTCGAGACCCGGAACTATTTTTAAATAATGGACAACATACATGAAAATATTTTATTGCAGAAATGAATAGAGGGTACCAAATTATGCTACTCTGAATTTTTTCAGATTTTTTTAAGACCCGGAACTATTTTTAAGCAATGGACAACATACATGAAAATTTTTTATTGCAGAAATGAATAGAGGGTACCAAATTATGCTACTCTGAATTTTTTCAGATTTTTTTGAGACCCGGAACTATTTTTAAATAATTATTGAAAATCCTGTGATTTCAGTTGGCACCCCTGCAGCCTTAATAAAAAGGATGGAGACTGGACGCCTATTGACGCCTCCAGGGGGCGTGGCCGCACTTTCAATAATTATTTAAAAATAGTTCTGGGTCTCAAAAAAATCTGAAAAAATTCAGAGTAGCATAATTTGGTACCTTCTATTCATTTCTGCAATAAAAAAATTTCATGTATGTTGTCCATTATTGAAAACCCTGTGATTTCAGTTGGCACCCCTGATGCCTAAATAAAAAGGATAGAGACTGGACGCCTATTGACGCCTCCAGGGGGCGTGGCATCACTTTCAATAATTATTTAAAAATAGTTCTGGGTCTCAAAAAAATCTGAAAAAATTCAGAGTAGCATAATTTGGTACCCTCTATTCATTTATGCAATAAATTTTTTTCATGTATGTTGTCCATTATTGAAAGTCCTGTGATTTCAGTTGGCACCTCTGAATTCTTAATAAAAAGGATAGAGACTGGACGCCTATTGACGCCTCCAGGGGGTGTGGCCGCACTTTCAATAATTATTTAAAAATAGTTCTGGGTTTCAAAAAAAATTGAAAAAAATTCAGAGTGGCATAATTTGGTACCCTCTATTCATTTCTGCAAATAATTTTTTTTCATGTATGTTGTCCATTCGCGATTTTACGAAGTATTTTCTCGGTCCCGAATATAGTTAGATAGGGATATGCATGTTAAATAACCTTGAATTTACGAAAACTCGATTTTACGAAATAACGAAGTGCTCACATGGTCCCTAGAGAGCATTAACCTCGACTTTACGAATATATTTGTCATAAAAACCACATTTAAAGCGTCTTTTAAATGTAAATTACGCGCGCGTCGTAACGTAAAATTTGTGATCGAGAATCGAGATTAATTTTATTTTATATCGTCAACTCGTAAGATTTTTTATTTATTAGTCATAAAACAATAACTGATTGATAAAACTTTTATTTGTATGGCAACTGCGTGGTCTAATTCGATGTAAATAAGATCTTAAAAATAATAGTGTCGAATCCTCTTCGTCCGGCCAGATCGTACGACCCAATTGCATTGCTGCATGAATGGAATACATTATATACCTCAAAACTTCATTCAGTTTTAAATTTTATTTAATAAATTATTAATAGAAAATAAAAATTATAAAAATATAAAAAAATAAAATAAAACGCACGTCGGTATGGAAAATTAACCGCGTATATGAACAGTATTTTTATTTTATTGGCTACGCGAATAGAAAAAACGTCGTTGACTGCATTTCAAATGTCGATTGCGAATTGCGAAAATAAAATTAATACGAGTTCTTTCATTTTCTAAAAGACCTAAAATACACAAAATTGATTTTTTTTTTTTTTTTTTTCCACCCCTTCAAGTCACGTCCGCGATGTTATGATATTTACGTAAAAATTGCGATTTCCTAAGAGATGCAAATTTACATCGCACCGTGCACCGTTAATGTATTTTTATATGGCATTAATAATATATTAATGCCATATATTATGTGTCTTAGTAACGTTTTGATTATTTTTTATGTTTTCACGTCGTCCCGAATTACCGCACGACTTATACAGTATATAATACGCGATCGATCACTCGCGTAAATCGCGATCTTTTTATCTCACGCTATTTCATATTTTTCTGCTGTTTTAATCTCTTTTACCACTCGAATAAATCTGAATCAAATATAAAAACGAATTTTTATTGCAATAATTTGTTAATTCATACGTTTTACGGCATTTTTTAATTTTTTTTTGAGGACCTCGAGTTTACGAACCTCGAATTTTTTTCGGTCCCTTCAATTTCGTAAAATCAAGGTTTTACTGTATAAACACTGAAGCAGCTAACAGACGTTACAACAATGATTACAACTAAGTAAACTATAACTATGTATATATATGACCACAGCACCATTCAAATAGTATAATAATGAAAAATAAAAGAATTTAAAATAGAAATATGGAAATTAATAAGAATTTAATAAAAAAAATATATAGAAACAAACTGCCCCCTCCCCCCTCTTTCAAAAAGCTTTAAAAAATGTACAGGTCATCATGATTCCTGCACAAAAACTATTTGCTCAGAGAAAAATTACTACTTTATTTTAGTATTGTGAATACTGGCAGGGTTTTGTGTTTAAATTTTTACGAAAACAAATTACAGGCACTGATTTCACTGGCAGTAAAAATAAGTAAAACAAGTCTTTTGTTTCATACTCACTTCCTCTCTGGCATTCTGGTAAACAAAAACAACAAAAGATGAATTCAAAAAATGTGAAACCTAATGACAAGTAAATAGTAGTAAAATCTGTCCATCAGAGCATTTTTATTTTTATTTATTTATTTTTTTTTAAACTGAATTACCAATAAAATAGATTTTTCTCTTTTTCTTTACCTGAACCAGTTGTTTCTCTTTTAATAATGGCAATTTCCATGTGCTTGATCTTGATCCGCACAAGTAAAAAGTAAATCTTGCCTACTATCACATCCTTCAAGTGGTACCTGTAGATGAAATGGAGCTATATTTAGAACCACGTAAATTGCCAGCATGTTGCTAGCTACAGTGAAACCAAAGAGGTGTGGTCTGCAAGGCTGATAAAAGTTTGATGGGTTAGGGATCGAAGTGATAGGAAGGTTGGAAGCAGATAATATCGTGGTAGCATCTCAACTTGGTAGAATTTTTTAAATTACTTATAAATGTCATATTTATATGTTACAGGAAGTGACAACAGGAAGATTTTGGCAATTTAAAATTTCCATGAAACAAGTTGGAGATCGGCAAACTAGATACTACTACAACGATATGGAAATTTTTATTTATATGCTAAAATGTTCATATTTTATAACATTATACAGCAGCCTGATATGTTATTCAGACAAAAATTTATTATTTTACCTATCATGTTAATTAAACTTTTCTACCTCCTTTTTAACACTTTTAATACCTTTAACTGAGAGTGAAGATGATTTGCAAAGAAGGTTGAGTAGATTGGAAGTGATCTACTCATTGTATTGATCTGAAAATCGATGTGGGCAAGACATGGCAAGTGATGGCGTTTGGACAAAGCTAAAGGAATTATGATAAAAGTAGAGCAGCTGGAACGAGTGGAAAAATTTATGTAATTGGGAAGATTGATTGTTTTGATAAAATTAAACAAATTAAGAGGACAGATGTGTAGATGGAGAGATTGATGGGACAGTGAGTGCTGGTAGGAGGGTTGTGGGTAATATGGCAGGGTTGTCTCACAGTGAGTTGTTATCTAATACGGCCAAGCTAGCAATACATAACTATGTTCTAATACCAACTTTGATGTATGGGTCGGAGGTATGGGTGTGTCAAGCAAAGCATAGGAGTAAGTTGAATGCAGTTGGTATGAGTTTCTTAAGGAATATGTATGGTAAACTAGGCTAGATAGAGTGAGAAATAAATGGGTGATGAATGAATGTGGAGTGAAAGAAAACATAACTGGCAAGTACGAACGTAGTCCGTGATTTGAACATGTTGAGAGAATGGGTGAGGAACAAATCACAAAACAGGTTTTAAAAGGTAGTGTAGAAGGAATGAAAAATATTAGTAATTAAGTAGACCAAAACAGGTTTGGTTGGATGTGATTACAGAATGTTTGAAGAAAAAGTGTATTAAAAGTAATTTGTACAATAGAGAGTGTAGAAGGCAAAAAATAAGAGTAGCATGAGTATATCTGAGGCAAGTAGAGTATATAAGAATCAAGTGCAATGGAGGTCTATTTGTGAATGGCTGAGGTAACAATGCTGCTGGCTTACCCCAAGAGGGATATGGCGTCATGTTTTACATGTATGTATGAATGTAATTCACTTTTAATGATATTTACGGAGCAAATTCTGTTCTCTCCAACACCTACTTGTGCTTCAATCTGGTTTGCAGCGTCTTGTGAAAGCATGGAAGAAAGATGTAATGATTATCGATCAAGTTAAATACTGTACTGTATTTTTTTACACTGATATGCCTGTTTTGATTGAATTTCGCTACTATTTTGTTCCAGTTTCACTTTTTTAAAAATAATTTTCTAACCTACCAATTTGCATCAAACCTGTATTTTTCTACAAGCTTTGCAGACTTAATGCCACTAAAACACTATTCACAAATGATAGACCAGACCTTTCATTGGTTTCACTGTAGTACCACCAATTTACACATATTAAGGGGTTACCTGGACTTGTTGTACTCAAACTCTATATGCAAGCAGTCTTCAATTCCAACTTCCATCTTGATGCTATTGTTGAGCTCTGGGTATGAAGAAAGTGTATGCACAATGAGGTCGAGTTCCTTCACCACGTCAGACAGCCACCGCACGATTGTAACACGTAGAAAATACCTAAAAAGCATATTGTTACATAGAAGAATGATGTGACACTTATATTGTATTATCTATCACCTTTAATACATATTTCGTCCCTCGTCCGGAATAATGAGCTATCTGCCTACCATGATCTCGTTGCAATAATGAGCTGTCTGCTATCTCAGGTGAGCGCAATTTTGAGTGTTGGTTGGTTTGGTTACCAATGGCGGAACTTGTTTTTCAACATTGTTCACAGTGCTCTCTGGGGCTCCTAATACCCAGTCTGCACGCCAGACAGTTAAGTACCGTTTCTTAGCGGGGCACGTATGTTGTTTGTACAACATTCCGCGGTCTTAATCACCCCAGCGGAGTATAGACAGCCGTAAGCTGCCTTCCTCCTACCAACTCTTTCATCTAGTAGCCAGTCACACCCATTCCAAGTCGCGAAAAGTCTGCCGTATTCGGGATTTGAACCGGGGACCTCTCGGACGAGAGCCAAGTGTACTAACCACTACACCAAAGAGCAGCATATTTATTTTGTTATTTTGTACCGATATAAAGCTCATAATTGTGCTCACCTGAAAGAGCAGACAGATCATTATTGCAACAAAATCATGATGAGCAGATAGCTCATTATTCCGGACGAGGGACAATTTCTTCATACACTGTACTACCAAATTACAGTTAAAAAATTTTTTACTGCACAAAAGTGTTTATTGCTGTATCTATCAGTGCTATCCATAAGAACACGAAAATACATAGATCCTCTCACTTAGTCAGCTCTTACACTAGGCAGTAAGTAAAGCAACCTACCTTAGTCTGACATTGGATCCTGTGTATGACTCAAAGGGTTTCTCTACGTTTAGGAACTCAAAAGGGTAACTGGTGTTCTGGCTGAGCTCCCCTGGTCGAGCCAACTCCTTTACAAGGGACGTGAATTCATGGTGGTTCCCACGGTCATAGTACAACTCAATCTGACCAATGAACTCAATCTTGATGCCTTGGTGCTCAAGCTTTGTTCCAGGCTTTCGTAGAGTCACATTCACCTTCAACAATAGAGAAGTGCAAATCAAATACTGTTATGGACAAATACGTAATATTTAATTATATTAAATTATATTTTTTATTGTATAAATGAATAGAGCATAGAAGTATTTTTTTTCCCTCAAACAGTAACTCGTTATTATGCAACTTAATTTGTTGTTAGGTAAAACTCGATTTTGAGTAAAGGAGATCGGGGTCCCGTCAAAAAAAATTAGCATTGCAGGTATAGGAAAAAATTGATAAAAAAAAACTAATTTTTTTAATCCCTTGACTTTACGTAATAATAAGTTTTTACTGTAATTTTATAGCATCGCATGATAAGTGTACTTTGATTATTTTTGCAATTATAATTCCTGGGTTCTAAAAAATCTGAAAGAGAATGGAAGTAACATAACTTACTTGTTAGTACGATCTATTCAATTATGCAATAAAAACAATTGTGTTGCATTATAACTTGTAAGTTCAGTTGACTCAAATATTAATTACTTGCACTCATAAGTAGGGTCCGGATTTCCAGTTTTTAAAGTTTGATTTCAAGCACTGGATCCAATACCGTTTTTTTCCGAAAAACAGTTGTTAAATTTCTCAAAAACACGCTAAAACAATTCCTTTCTTTGGGTCAATATGACCCCCCATTATATAACATGTTAACTGAGGTTGATCGGTTTCCGATATGCCAAGAGAACTAATAAAACCAAATGATATGATTTGTGACGTCACAAGGCTGTCATTACACCCATTTAAAAAAAAATGGGTAATTCTTACAAGATGAGGTTTACCCATTTTTTCTGGGTGCTCACACTGTGACATCACAAATCAGGCAAGCTGATTACACAAAAAATTTGGTGCCATTTGGTTTAATAGTTGACTCATGGCAAGACGGAAACTGATCAAACTCAGTTTACATGTTATTTTTTTGGGGGTCATATTGACCCAGCGAACGTAAAAGTGCGTAGTTTGGTTAGGAAAGTAAAGGTTAACCAAAAAATTACAAAACACATCCTTAATCCTTAAAAATAACTTTAATGCTAGTGCCATTTTGCGATATTGCATTCTCTAAAATACTGTAAGTGTTAAGAATAAATGTCAGCAAGGTAGCCTTTGCTCATCATTTCCCGACGGTAAGCTGAAAATATTTTAGTCCATAAAATAAAGGACAAAATAACGGTTAGTTTGCTGATGTAAAAAACAACAAATTCAGTGTAGATTTTGACAACAGTAATTATATTTTTTCATGTGAAAAAGATACTAATTTGACTAAAAGCCAAAGTACTGTAGTCCTTAAACAAAGCTGATCTTAAATGCGGAATATCTAAAAAAAAATCCACGAATTTTGTCTATTTTTTTGGAATAAAAAATAATTTCATGAAGACAAGAAAGTTTTACTGCAATTTTCAGAGTGGTGTTATCATCTACTAAGTCTATTTCTCTTACCACTGACATTAAACCTCAACAGTCCTTCAAATTTTTCAAATTCAAAATCGCTTCTTAAAGTAAAGTGCGCGCCAGAAAAAAAAGTTGAAATAGTATTTTCTAAAAATAGTTCAAGTAGTCCTCCATATCAAACCAAAATTCAAAAAATTCTATCTCAAATAGGTTTGCCAGAAAAAAATTCCAAAGTCAGAGTGAACGCGTCGCTTAACATGGGGCCTTACCTGACAAAAACCCTCGAATATCTCAAAAAAATACACCGTTAGGTGGTATGAAAAAAATATAGTGATGTTCTATGACCCAAGCTTTAACCAAAAACCGATTAAAAAAAATCTCTCGAATCCATTTTTCCGTAAAAAAATCAAGAAAATCTACCATGTTAATTCCCATAAGATTTTTTATTATTTTTTTACGGAAAAATGGATTCGAGCGAAATTTTTTTTAATCGGTTTTTGGTTAAAGCTTGGGTCATAGAACATCACTATATTTTTTTCATACCACCTAACGGTGTATTTTTTCGAGATATTCGAGGGTCTTTGTCAGGTAAGGCCCCATGTTAAGCGACGCGTTCACTCTGACTTTGGAATTTTTTTCTGGCAACCCTATTTGAGATAGAATTTTTTGATTTTGGTTTGATATGGAGGACTACTTGAACTATTTTTAGAAAATACTAACTCAACTTTTTTTTCTAGCGCGCACTTTACTTTAATGCTTCCTGAATCACTCTCACTGTATTTTAAGTATTTATTCTTGCTACTGTGGTTGATCTGATTGTTGTTGTTTTTAAAAATATTATACATGGGGTCCCATAGTACCTTGCCCGAGACTGTCTCGCCATCATAGTAGAGCAGGTGCTTCTCCTTCTTTCCATCCTCAGTCTTGATGTCCGCGGTCTTGCGGCTCTCCACACCATCCAAGAGGATTTCTATCTCTGCACTCTGACCAAAACCGAAAAAACTCTGAAAGCAAATAAGAGGATGAATCAATCAAACAATACAACATGTGATAAAAAGCTTAACTGGAATAATAATAAAAATATTAGAGGGATTACTGTTAACAAGTAATGTTATGAAACAGGGGATTCTCTAAATTATATTACATAGCCAATCAACTTAAAAGTTTCTTCCAAATTTGCAGAAACATGTATGACCTGTTCATGAAACATACAAGAATTAACACCAAAAACATTCAATTTTCGTAATTACTTTTTGATTGAAAAATATGTTTCTGTTAGCATACCACAACCCTGACTTGTCAATGTAACATAATTATGACTACGAATTAAAAACTGTTTTAATTGTTATGATATTTAACTATGATTATTACACGGTGAATCTTATTACAACCAATGAGGTCTACTACTGTACGTGCTACTGTAATTCCTTTCTTCAAAGCAGAAGTTTGAATACTGCATCACGGAAAAACAACCTTAATGTATGGTGAAGATCAATAATAAGACTGGGACCGTTGGCATGCATGAATGCTGAAGTAGCCATCATCAGTTCTCTTGCCTGCCTTATGTGGCTCAGGTGAAGTGACTCACAATTGCCTCTTCCACCTTCACCTCAAAGTTAGTACAATAATAGGCAGCGCTGCCACTCAGCACTGAGAGTGAACTATTTACTGGTAGCTACTCTGGCTCTCACACATGCCAAGTGTCCAGTCTTGTTAACCATAATTGAACTTTATATATATATATATATGATTGTATATAAGTAAGTTTTTACAACTTACACAATCTTTGGCGATGATTTTAATAATTTTAAACTCTACCGAGTTTACCCGCCAAGAAAGAAATTTGTCAGAATTTAGTAGAGAATAGTAGTTTAAATGGTTTCCAGCTAGCGTTCCTCGCTTTCAGTCAGCCTCAGCTGACATAATACAAGAAAAGAGTCAGAGATTTGAAGGTCAAGGCTAGTGGTATTGTGGTCTAATGGCATAAGACTAATAAGGCACAGCACTCAAATTGCTTGAGATGTGGGTTCGACTTCCACCTTAACGAAAACTTTTAAAATCTCTGACAAATTTCTTTCTTGCTTTAGCGGGTAAAACACTTTATATTATATGTGTGTGTGTGTGAGTGTATGTGTATATATATATATATATAATATATTTATATTACCCTATTTAAAGGCATACAGTCCTCAAATTACAAATTAGACAGTCACCAAGTGTTGTTAGAGTATGTAATCAACATTCGCACATTCGCATCATTTTTATTCGCGCGCGGTGCAACCGTGCAAAGTTGCTCTGTACAGAAAGTCCTTGCTGACGTCATAACTCACCATATGATTACCATTGAGTTGTGACGTAGGCAAAGACTTTGTGATGTAGGACTTTGTGACATAGGCAAGGACTAAATTTCTTACTTTGGAGCGCAACTTCGTACGCCTGCACCGCTTGTGGAGAAAAATGATGTGATTGTCTAACAACACTTGGTAACTATCTAATTTGTAATTTCAGGCCTGTATGCCTTTAAAGGCCTTCGAGGTATGCCATAACTAAAAATGTATAATTATGTATACAGTATTTATATTTATTTTGTCCAAGGCAATTTTTCAATACTTTTTAGCAAGATGTTATTTTACCTACAGTAGTAGGCTTAATTGACCTCACGTACCGAGGACATGATGCAAACGGCTTGCCCTGCCGACCAGAATTTGGGATTAATTTAGCCGCTGACCTACAGAGACAATGTACCCATTCCCTTGAGCCAGGATTCCTGCTGCAGGAACTGCCTCAAGGGCCGGGTCAGCATTGCTCGTGTTCCACAGACTTGGAAGTAATAATGCTATGCTCTGATTACACTTTGGAACACATTGCCAACAAAATTGAAAAATTGGCTTGAAAATAAGACAACCGAGGTAATAATGTTGCTGGTTTATTCCACAAGGGATATGGCATCATGTTATGTTTGAATTAATATTTACACATACATAATACATTATACAAATAAATAGACCTCTAAAGCACTTACTTCAGATATACTCATGATACTCTCTTTTTATCTTGTTTACTCTCTACTGCGCAAAACAAAACAAACTAAATTGGTTTAAAGCATGTCACATGGCAAAGTTAGGCCCTATATAGCGCTTTGGTTCAAAATATTGACACCAGAAGTGATAACGCAATGACACTGTGGCGGCACAAGCCGGATCCATGCCGGCTAGTGGCGCCAATCCCACGTTATGTTAAAAAAACGAAATACTAAAACGGACTCGATTTTAACCTAGGAGACTTTTTGATACGAAGATACCTATCAACTATGCTTTTGCACAAAGTACTTTTAACACCCCTGCTCTTCAAACATTCTGCAATCCATTTCCATTTAACCAAACCTTTTTTGGTGTCTGCTGCTAGACCAAATAATAATCCTTTCACTCCTTGTATCATACATTTCCTTAAAACACCTGTTTTGCAATTCGTTCCTCACCCATTCTCTCAACATGTTTAAACCACCATAGGCACGTGAAAAACTCAACATATTCTAAAATTTTCACAACCCTCTGCACCCACCACCCCAGCAAGCAGCTAGTTACATAAATGATCGTTAAAAAAAAAAAAAATTATATTGTAAATAACCCCAAGAGGGTAAAATGCATAAAGATTTTATCTGAGAAAGATTCGACCGATTTCTCACGGTCATCAATTTGCTTATCTGTGATATAGCCGGAAGGCACTAGGACTAGGGTGCATTCATATTTTATAAATGCATACATACAGTAACGCGCAGTATGTATGAATACGGTACAGTATGCATATTATGATACTCGGAAAATTATTGCGGATCAAGCCGCAACACGCTGTAAAAAATATTGCTCCTATGCTCCAAAAGAAAATCAAGGCAAAAGTGATTATTTCCTGCGGAGTGCCGCAGAAAATTTTGAAAGAAGCATTTTATATGCAATGCCTGATGAATGTATGTGTAAGGTCAGTATGTATGATATGCGTACAGTATGCACATGCTGTATGCAACTGTCTGTATGCATACGTCCCGTCAATGTCAAATGCTTCAAATGACTTGCGTCAAGAAACGATGGAACCTTACCATTATATTACAGTAGAGATTATCAAATAATTAGGTAAAGTTGTATAGAATTCAACACTGTATTTCTCCTAAGCCTGAGACAAGTATATTATCATATCATACTCCATCAGCCAACATTTCTCACACCCAGCTGACGCCGCAAATCCCGCAACTCCCGCACAATATGGCGGCATGCGTCACGTGATTGGCAAAGTTGGTCGATCATATTTGATGCTGGTTTGATAACTAAATGTAAAATAAACTATATCTAAAACTACTTTAAAAAACTTTGAAAATATAATAAATATTTTTGTTTAAAAAACTTGAACTTTTTTCAGCTTTCATTAGTATTATTTTTATAAATTTTTATAAAACCTGACTACTTTTGCCAGGTAGCGCTAAGTTTTTAAACCTGATTGTGCTGTTTTTGAACCGTTGTCAGCTATATTAATTATAATAATAGTTATATATATAGAGATATTTGTGACCAATTTTTTCTATTCTCTTTTTGTAAATTTTACAATTGTATTTTTTACAACTGTTTTTTGTCATTACAATTGTAACAACTACTATTTGAAAAGGACCAAAACGCAATCGTATTTTGATGGAGCGTAATATATAATATATATATATATATACCATCGTAAATTTTATAATAATAATTTAAATAAAATTGCAAATTTCCAATATAGGGATATGAGTCGTCGGTATATTAGCTATAGTATATTGGTATATATATATTATATAACATCATGGCATACATTGCAGTATATAGCAATAAGTTTGTTTTACAATTAATACAGCATTATATATAGTTCGTGTCAATATATTATAATATATAAATATATTATATATATATATATATATAATACATACATGCCATGCAAACATTATAAAATATTATATATACATACAGAAAAAACAAAAACAATTAAGTGGAAAATATATTTATTATATATTCATATATATATATTATATATGTATGATCCGGCCCCTATGCAAGAGCTTATAGGCAGGGGCGGATCCAGCCAGCGGCTTTGGGGGGGGGGGGGGGCGGTGCCCTATCCCGCAATGTTAAATTTTGGAGTGGGAGGGGGGGGGGGCGATGGGTGGGGGGTGGTAATACCTTCAATGTATTTTGGGACCTTTTGGGGGGGGGGGGGGGCGATCGCCCCCATCGCCCCCCCCCCCCTTGGATCCGCGCCTGCTTATATAGGCCGGTTCCAATTTGGAATTTTACACAATATTTTTTTGCGGCTTCTAGCTAGCTTTTTGAGGTATATATTGACTTGAAACTTTATTAAAAGGTATAATATGCACATACATATATGTGATACCTTATATGCATTTTGGTTTGTATCTATATAGTTCCATTTTTTCCAAAAAAAAAAAAATCACTGCATATATATATCTAAACCCATTTTTACAAAAATTAGATTTTCGGCAGTGCTTTTTAGAAAAAAAGGAACTGCTGCATGCTGGATACAAAACGTAACAAATTTAGACATAAATATAATAGATATTACACATATGTGCATATATTATACTTTAAGAAAGTTTCAAGTCAGTATATATATACCTCAAAAACTAAGCCGCAAAAAAATATTTTGTAAAATTTCAAATTTGGAGCCGGCCTTGCATATACCCTTAATATATATATAAAAATCAAAGAACCAAATATTAAACAATATTATTATTATTTTTACAAGGATACACCCCTAAGAGCTTACAGCTCGCGGCGGGGTAAAGGGGACCGGCAGGGATAAGATTTTAGGGAAAAGGATAGTATTATAGCCACGGCCTGTACGTTAATTATACGCGTCCCAGAGCATTCGCTGAGGTGAGACTGGGGGAACCTTGGGAAACCGGCCTCAGTCAGGATGGATTCGACACCTCTACTTTTTATCAATGGACCAAAACGATGTCCAAATAAAACCTTGGAAATTATAAATTATCAAATTATACATCCTGATATTTTTATTATTTATTTATTTCACCCAAGTTATTCATATATATGATATATGTGCATTAATATACGTATATTGTACAGTATATATTACAAAAGTAATGAGGTGGTGGTAGCAAGCAAAAGGCACTGAAAGCACTATATCACAAAAGTGCTGCTAACCTACAAATTCATATAATATATATATGTATATTATATACATATATATAATATATTTATTTTTATTTATTCACATTAAATATCAGTTGACGATACGTACATTGTGAATACATACTAAACATTTAATAAATTGGAAATATAGCTGTAAAATAAGCTTAAACGTGTTTCATCTTAACTTTTTTTAACAAATTGTTTTATGTCTTAAATAAAATTTAAATTTATTTTTTCGATAATATTTAATTATTTTGAGTTAATAGTAGTAATTATTTGTTGTTTTTTAAAAAAATATTTTTCCCGACCAAAAAATATTCTAAGTAGACAAGTATAACTGAGGGCTTGCCACTGTTGGCCGACTGCCGGCCGTTGATGGCAATTAAGCCCTGAGCCAACTTTGCCCACATGTGCCAGCAGCATGGTTTGCTGGGGGATATAAAGTGGTGCAGCGGCCTGCACGACGTCTCTCGTCTTTCCTCTCTCGTCTTTCGTCCATCGTTTAGTCTGTCTGCGGTGTCGAGCAGCAGGATGGCTGCCGACGTCGACGTGGTATATAGCGGCGCGATGCCGGCGCGACCATGAGTGCAATCACCCGGCTGAAGGATGGCTCGAGGCGCGACGTGGTGCTGCGAGGGCAGCTCTTTGGCTATAGCAATGATTTTCAGGTCGGCGAGAGAGAGGAGCACTCTCTAGAACGGCGCGGCGGTTTCCGAGGAGTTGGTCAGTTGGTGACCATACTTGTTTTATCGTATTTAACTGGAATGCGATCGTTAATTACGTCACAACGGAGCACGCGTGTGTTATAATTTGTTTTAAAGGCCTAGAGCTTATGAACCTTTTCACAGTATTAAGTACACGGTAAGCTTTGCCTTAGTGTGATTCGGCTGCATAATTTTTTTGTTTCAGTAGCACAAATATCAGAGATAATAGCCGATGAAAAGGAACCTGTGACGTCACTCACGCTCATTCAGCGGCGACAATATAGGGAAATCCCTGCAAAAGATAGGTTCACTCCCGCTGCAACCACGGCCACAATTTTACTTCTGGAATTTTGAAACTTTACCAGGGCAGTCTTGGTAGTATTTGTCAAATAGACTGAAAGAATTTTTTTGGTGGCGTGTGTACAGACTGAGTTATTGCGGTAGCAAGATAAGCTAAAAATTTAACATTGTTTTCCTATACAACATTTTCGCTCCTCTTTCTACCGCAATAACTCGGTTTGTATGAATGTCATCACAAAAAATCTTTCAGGCTATTTGACAAATACTATCAAGACTGCCCTGGTAAAGTCTCAAAATTCCAGAAGTAAAATTGTGGCCGTGGTTGCAGCGGGAGTGAACCTATCTTTTGCAGGGATTTCCCTATATTGTCGCCGCTGAATGAGCGTGAGTGACGTCACAGGTTCCTTTTCATCGTCTATTATCTCTGATATTTGTGCTGCTGAAACAAAAAAAAAATATGCAGCCGAATCATACTAAAGCAAAGCTAACCGTGTACTTAATATTGTGTAAAAGTTCATAAGCTAGGCCTTTAAATTTAAGTTTTTTATACAAGTGCCATCGTATATATCAACTCGTGTTGTAAAACTGAGTATTTTATATAGTGCCAAGGGTTAATTTAAATGGGTTTTCTGATGATTATGTAAAGAATGTTATGTATGCAACAAATATTTCCGAGATCATGGCACGAGCGCACTTGCATGGCCATAGCTGTAGAAGCTTGGTACAGAGACGAGGCTCGATCGACTCTTTCTGTTAATAGGCGAGATAAACTTTGGAATGTTTTACATAATTATAGTTAATTAAAGTTAAATATTAATTGTTTGATAGTCAAATTTGTATAATAAATATTCTGTGTAATTAAAGTAAAGTTAAATAAGGTGTTTTATATATTAATTATATTAAAGTTCATTTATTGGAAATCTTATTTTATTATTATATTAAATTATTGTAAAATTGTTTGACCTTGAATTGTTGCATCAAAACATTGACTTATTATTAATATACGATTACTGGGTATTCTTATTTACATAAAAATCTTTCCTGGTCTATTATTATAAAACAAGATATAGGTATTTTTAATAGTAAAAAATAAATCTATTTTCCTGCATGCTTTAAAGGAGTTTTTGTCTGAGGTATCCGGTCAAACTGAGGGCATTGTTTTTGCTTGGATTAATTTTAAGCTGTCTCTGTGTGTAGCTGGTCTATGCATATGGTATGTTATTAGGAGGTTTAAGTGCGGGAGATAGGAATTTAGTGTACATTTTGATTAAAGGTATAATCAGAGTCTTCTGCGCGCAATGTTTCTAACAAAACATTGTTCAATGTCTGTCGCGTGGTGTAATTTTCGATTGTTGAACGCGAGAAAGCAAAAAAGTAAACAAACTCCGCTATTTACAATTTTTTGCCGGTGGCGGCGCCACCAGCGAGCGGTAATTATCAAGGGAAGCATTATGAAAAACTAATAGAAATAATTAAAAAATTGAGGACATGTTTTCAAAAATCAAGTGAAATGGAAAGAAACATGCGCGGAAATTTTATAGAAAAAATTAAGAATTTTTAACGTTTTTTTATCATTGAAACGGTCGAAGAAATGTGGAGCGATAACCATGGTGTAGGTAATGTATATCATTTCTGCGTTTCCAAGGGCTTGTAAGCTCTAAAATCTTTTAGCTAGCAGTTCTGACAGGACTTAGCTGCTCTGACCAGCCGCACCAGTGTTCATTTGTTGATTTATTTAAAAATAAAAAGCAATATAATAGGGTTTTAAAATTTTACTTTTGAATTTCTATACATACTGAAGATATAGCAGTAATTCGATAATCTACAAGTTTCTATGCTGTTAGATCTTAATACTGGAGTGACTGGAGTCCCGTCCAACATTTATGATTGCACAGAATCACATAAAAGGCAATGAAACGCCAACCTCAGTCTGCGTCGTCTCTTCTATGTGCTTAAAATAAGATAAAGTACCGTAGTATTTGCTAATAATTAATTTTTACCTTACCTGAATCAATGTAGTACAAAATTATTACATTTTTTTTATACTTTGGTGTGATATTTTAGAAGTTATCGTTACATTTAGGCGTCAACACGCGAATTTCCTATGTTAAACAATGGCGCATAGTCAACAAAAACCGCTCGCTAGTGGCGCCTCTGGTCACTCTGGCGGGCGCAAAATGGAACTAAAGCGTCACGCAATAATCGGGCCACGCGACAGACATTGAACAATGTTTTGTTAGAAACATTGCGCGCAGAAGACTCTGGGTATAATACATTAATTCATTCATATTAAGTTGTAGCCTAATATTTAGAGCCAAAATATTCGAGGTATACAACAAGGTAAACAATTGTTTCTTAAAAACAGGTATACTTTAAATTTTTTTTACATATATAATCTGGAAGTTTATTGTACAAACACGGAGCTCAGATAAAAATGGTCTCTTTTAGTTTGCTCATATAATATTATAACTTTTAATAACCTCCAAACTTTTTTATGAAATAGATTAGACTGTCTAGTATTGCGTCATTGCGTCCAGTCACATCTTTGTTGCTTTGAAATAAGTAATATTTTTTTTGACATACATAATAATAAAAAAAATACAAATATTTGAGAAATTCAATATATTAAGTTGTTGCCATATATTTTTACAACTCTGACCTGCTTTAATTGGCTTGAATCATGCTTCTAAAATAAATCTTTTAATTATTTTCTTTCAGCTTTTACAAATACACTGTCAGCATGGGTAGATGAGCTCCACAAAAGAACTCCATAAGTAATTGAAGAATATGCATAACCATATTATATATATATATATATATATATATATATATATATATATATATATATATATAATACACAACTTTTAAACATTCTAAATTACAAACTTTACTAAGCTGCAACATCATAGCAAAATTAATTTTTGCCAATTTCTTATTTAAAAAATGTTTTTTTGTATCAGAGGATCTATTAAATATAGCATATAATTGGTCTTCAAATACAAGATGGTTAGTATTTTGAGATATTCTTTAAGAATTTTCATAGCAATAGCCTTATTCTTAATTAATAAGCTCGTCTGACAGATGAGACCTAATGAGGAACCCTTTTTTAATTAATATATAACTCTAAAAACGACCTTGTGGTTGAATAAATTAAGACCGCCTAACAACAACACCATCGACCTGCCCTCTATAATTAATTAATTGGACGTCCATTTTTAACATTAATATAATGATATATTATTATATAATAATATCAGTAACAAAATGCGGGGTCAAAATAATTTGATCGTCAGATAACACCTTTTGCCCATGTTATCTTATATATCAAGTGCTATAATAATATTATTAATTATAGCTGTAGTCAATATATTATCAATTAAATTGATGACACTGCATAAAGGAGATTTTACGTTTGTATTTTACGTACGCAATCTTCTAATGCAAAAGAGTTTATCTTCGAGCTGCGGCACTTTAAATCTTTAAATTTGGGCATGTACTTTTTTTTTTTTTTTTTACTCCGACACGGTAGTCAGTTTCGATCACGTACCTTTCTAATTATTTTTGGATGCATTGCTATATTAATTGTGTGGTCTTTTTAATGAACTTTTATTTTTGTTGTTTTATATATATATATATATATATATATATATATATATATATATATATATGTATATATATGTATATATTCAATTTCATTCCCCGAGGCAAAATATTGATTTCAGAAATCTATTATCTTTAAATGATAAATAATGTATTAAAAGTGGCATACATTTATATATTATAATGGTACTTAAATTTGGACTGGACCCGACATTTTTGTACATGTTATTGTTAAAAAAAATTAAATCCGTCAATTTTGTATTACACTATTTACACTCAATAAGAGACTTTTTGTTTCACATGATTCCTTTATGTCAACATATTATGCTAATGAATTATTTCAAATAAATATATATATACTACATGATCATAATACATGAAATAAAGATAATATATAATATTCTTATGGGTAAACATAACTCTGTTTTTGCTGATAAGAATCCATATCATAAATGTGCTAAAATTTATAATTTTTTTCATCGGTGAAAAAAAAAAAAAAAAAAAAAAATAGTGACTATATCTAAATCCAAATTATAACAATTTTTAATAGTTAATGAATTTAAAAAAGTTTTTTTGCAAAGAATTATTGTCCGGAAAATTTTAATTATATAAAAATAGATATATATGACGATATATATTTTATTGATTTTATCTTATCACTTTTTTGTGGTATTTTAGTGCTTAGCATAGGTACTTTTTTTATTGACGTGACCTATGTTGTCCTGTGCAACCAAATATTATTCGAAATAAAATTATCATTATTTTTATTCATATATATATATATATATATATATATATTGAGTTGCGAGTTTGAATTTTTGCCAGCTGCATGCTTCTTTATCAAAAATTACATCAGCAATTTATCAGGTTTATCTGTGTTTAATGGTGTGTTTAATTTTCCTCATGCAGCTTCTTTAATTTTTACACAATGTTCTGTTATTCAAGCTAGTAAACACCTTTTTTTTCTTTTGAATCTTATTATCAAATCAATATATATTAGGTCTGATTGCGTATTTACGAACAGCATAATTTCCCAGAGCACATGAACATTTTTTTAAAAATCATTTAAAGTGTGAGCACGTCCTACGTCCCCTTTGGAGGCATTTTTGGTCCTTAATAAAAATATACGACTAAACGTCTCCAGGCAAGAAGGGTGGCTGTAATTTCAGTAAAAAAAGAAAAAAAAATCAGATTATAGAAGTTTAGGCATTAAATAAATATAGGGAGGAGGAATGTATAAAAAATAAAATACTGATCATCTAAACTGGCATCACTTTTTGCTATAAGTTTAACACTTAAACACAAATAATAAGTTTAGAAGTTTGGCACCGCTGTTATGTGTCGTGCATCTAACTATGTTAAAGTTAAGGGTTTTTTAAAATATTTTTTCTTAATATTTTTACATTGGATTCGAGCACCATAAGAAAATCATTCAGAGCCCGTATTATATATGTACATAAATTTATTATAAACATTTATGCAGCTCGGTCTGAGCTGTGGAAGATTTTAACTCATCATTCTTTGTTAATATATTTCATAATTTCATAATTTTTCACATATATTATTATTTTGTCCGTAGGCAAAATAACAGCTTGAGAAACAAAGTAAACAAAATATTTTAATTTTAAACGATGAATACAATATCGAATCATTTTTACATATACATACATATCGAATTTTTGTGAATAAATATATAAATAAATAAAAGTATTTATATTTTGATGAAGTCCTCAAATACGTTCTGTAAGATTGAAAAAAAATATTGAATTCTAAACACGTTAGAATAGACTTAATAAGTAACACAGTAATCAAATTTGTTTCAATATTATATGTGTTAACACTGTTAACTTATTTTATTTAATAAAGAAACAATATAACAATTTTTCAAGACGTCAAGAAGTGTTGCTGCTTATGACAATGATATAGTTTTATATATATATATGCTTAGCTTGTGATAATTTTAATTTCTTTAATTATGTTTTATTTTCCAGCAAAATCCCATACTGTATAATTAATTATATAAATTATATTGGCGGTTAGGTGTAAGAATGGGTTTGCCTAAACCTCGCCGCAATAATTAAAGCAATTTTCTATTCTAAACAAATTTATGTTTATTCCGATTATTGTAATACATATAATTATGCAATTATTTTAACACATAATTAAACTTCTTGCTCATCGTCCTTGTAATTCATGGATTTAAGCCTTAATTCAAAATCATCTTTATAGCTTACAGAATAGGGTATTAAATTATTGCTATCTTGGCCACTTTCTTTTGATTTTGGTCTACATTGATAGATAATAAAAACAATTTCTGCAATTATAATGGCTCCTACAATGAAAATAGTAACTTGGGTACTGTCAGCACTTATTATTGAGTCAATATTTCTATTGACAGCTATGTGAATAGTTGTATTAGAGTCTCTTTCTTCCGTGTCTTCATGGAGAGTCGAGAAAAGATCTGGCTGAAATGTGCTGCTAAGAATTGCAGTTTCCTGTACTTCGTTATTTTTGCTGCTAGTTTCTGGCAATTTTCTTGACAAATCTGAAGCTGTAGTTGAAACTACCATTTCTATGGGTAACAAAATTCCAGCATTTGCCAACTTTTTTGAAACCTCAATGCTAGGGGATGTATTTGATGTAAACTGATATAATGAATCAGGAATGCAAAGTGATTTATTGACTGGCCACTCCTCTGACCATTTCTCAACCTGTAAAATAAAAATATATTGTTTATTATACAATTTTATACATATTCAATTTACAATATTTAATAATTATGTATGTATAATATATATATACATATACACACACCACTAGCTTCAAATTAATTACATGTCCAAAATTTGTATGGATATATAATGGAATCTTAATCAGACTGGAAGACTCATGTGAATGAGATATGTAAAAGTATTAGCTGAGAAAATTTGATTCTATTTATGTATACGTTGCGTGATCATGATATCTTAGAAAACAATAAGAAAACATTGTTCATTGTATATTAATTACTTTTATATTTATCCTCATTTAGCTTTAATATGGAATATTTTTTGGGGGAAGCTAATCTATATACTCATTTGAATAGACCTTCGATCATACTTTAAAAACGTGTTTTTTGTACTATAATTCTCAATTTCAAGAAAACAAGATAACAAGACAACAAGATACCTGTGTTTCAAATTTTAAGTTAATTAAGTAATGTTTTAAATTTACCATCAATATATATTATATTCTAAATTGTTAATTAAAATAACTTTATTACAAAACCATTCGGTTCTAATTTGGTATACCTGCATGGTTGGGGAAGCTGGAATCTTTATACAGAGTGGATAATAACAGTTATGTTTCATTTTCGGTCATGGATTTTGCAATAAAGGGTTATTTGTGAAGCTTTGAAACTTTGTACTCTGATAGCTGAGATATCTTTGTTTATGACCTCATGGTAGCGATTTTTTTTTATCATTTTTTTTTTTTTTTTTTTTTTTCCAATTCAATCTTTCGGGGGGTCTCAAACCCGAAAAATGCATTTCTCTTATGGAATTTCCATGTTAAATAAAAGTGATACAAAAATTTTATTCGATGTGCACCAAATTTTTATTTTAGGGGTAAATTGCCTTTCTGGATTCAATGGTGCTGTTTTAAAATTAATCAAAACAACCTTTAAAAAAAATTGGCTCTAACACATCAAATAAACAATTTAGCTTCTTTCTGACATTGCCATTCAATATGGCTTTAATTTTTACCCCAGGAATAGCTTTTGAATTTTTTAAATCGGTTCATATCAAGGATTTGAATTTAAGGAATGCATTTTTCTACCCTTATTTTTAACATTCTTAATTTGAACCGGTTTAAAAAATTCAAAAGCTATTTCTGGGGTAAAAAATAAAGCCATATTGAATGGCAATATCAGAAAGAAGCTAAATTTATTATTTAATACGCTAGAGCCAATTTTTATCGAAGCGTCATTTTGATTAATTTTAAAACAGCACCATTGAATCCAGAAGGGCAATTTATCCCTAAAATAAAAATTTGGTGCATACCGAATAAAATTTTTGTATCACTTTTATTTAACATGGAAATCCCAAGAAACATGAATTGTGACTCACTCTCTACATTTTATATATATATAACAATATTATTTTTAAAGTAGATTGATCAAAGTTTTGGAAGTTTTCACCAAAAATACTAATAGACGTGTTCTTCTATCGTGCTAATTAATGAAAACTAAAAAATTAAACCCTGCATAATTATAACACTTCGGAAAAAAAAAATCCAAAAGACCGAGATAGAGGTCTTATAAATGAGATCCCCGATTTATTCCAAAGTCATAATGGTGAGGTACCAATTAAAAATATGTATTTGTGTGTTTTGTATGCCACACAGCTTTAACCGACGCATATATGTTTTTGGATGTTTTTATCCGCTTTATTTTCTAGATAATTACGTACGTACCAGAGATGAAAACTCAAGCTGATTTAGACAAAGAAATTCATTCTTTAGCTCTCTCATTTTCCAGAGAAATGAAGGGGATAAAAATTACCAAACGCATCGGTTAAAGGCGTTAATGCTTAATTGTGGTATAAAACACACAAATATTTATTTATTAATTAGTTGCTCGATCACAAGTATATAACTTTCGAGTAAGTCGGGGGTATGGGGTTATCGTTCTCATAATTACAAAAACATGCAATATATGGATATTAAATGCTGCGATGACGCGATCTATCAGATCTTTGGATTTTTTTTATTATTTTTTTTCCTAATAAATGCAAGATAGATTTTTTTTTTTTTTTTTAAGTTTTCATTAGGTGTTCTACTATTTTTAGTGTATACTGCAATTTAACTTTAAAAACAATGATCACTATATTTTAACTGCCATCGCGTGCATCTTGTGACATGCTGCCGCATCACTCACCTTAAACGAGGGTGCTTGTGCAGTGAGCAAAGAGGCCTGAGTTTGGGTGTTGCTAGCTCGACATGCAACTGTGTGTCGGCCTGTCTGCTTTGAGGGTAGGACACATGCAGAGAACAATCTGCCGTCTATGGATCTTAGTTCGAAGCTTTGCTCTGAGCCATCTTCAGCTTCCACCCACGCCCTGTAAACAAAGAAATCAATTCATTATTCAGCGCATCACCAGCCACCGAGTAAAAGTCACCCCGGCGATTCTGTGCAACGTGTGGTGAGAACTGGAGGCCTGTCTTGGATGTGTCCTGCATGGGATAGCAACGTTGCTCATGTGGAGAAGCTTTTAGGTAAATTGTGTAGGTAAATTTTTATTCAATTAAAGATTAAATAAGGACAATTTCTTTCAGATGACAACTGATTCTGCGGATTCTGGAGCTCAAAAGCGGTCATTTTTGTTCCGTTTTTGTCTCAAAAGAAGACAACGCTTTTTCGTTTTAAATTTTAAAAATGTGGATATATTAGCTTTAATTTGATGTATTACATGTTCATATTACCATCATGCTTCATGTTTTAATTTGCCTGCTAATTCGTGCGAATTCCTGTGGACACCCTGTATTAATTATGTATAATACAGTAATAATACTAATAATACTATAATTATATGTTTTGGTTTTAAATGAGGTAAATTGTGTCCCCCTTGATTCGAGATGATAAATATTATGATTAACATATAAAATCATGGTAAGCGGAAAAAAACCCATCAGAAAAAAATCTTGAAAAAAAACCCTAGGAAAAAAAACTCTCGGGGATAAAAAACCCACGGAAAAAAAAACCCTTCGCTGAAGGAGCAGCCCCAAGGAGCATTCGTGGCATAGTAGCGCGGTAGCGAGGTTTCACGGTGTGGGGTCGAGCTCATCAAAATGTAGAAGTCTACGCGGCGATGTTGTGGAAGTTAACTATTATTTGTATAGTAATTCCAACTGTGTTTTTAGACTTTTTTAGTTAAAAATTATTTTAAAAACATATTTTTTCTAACTTCGAATATTATATATATTCGAAAAAAAAGAAATAAAACAAAAAAAGTCGTCGTCCTACTCGTATTATTATTATATAAAACATATAGACATAAAATGAACATTTGAAAATTATAATATCTAAAAGGTTAAGTGATTCAATAATTATTATTAACATGACTAATGAGACTAATCAGATATATGATATCTTATGTAATATATATTATTGGAACATATATAATGATAATCTGTCAAAATAGGAAAAAAAAAAAAAAGAAAAAAAAATTAAGATAGACAAGCCTTAACTTAAAAATGCCGCAGCGCCGCATTCTGACATCGCTTCGTCCGTAAGGTTTGTTAGGAGAAAAATCTTATTTATTTTTTCATTCAAATTCTATGCTGCACAAAATCTCGAATATTTTTTATGTCGTGTAAAGTGATCTTTCCAGTGGCTCATATAAATTATTAATCTTGCCCTTCATAAGAATTAACCGCCGGAAAAAATTAAAAACCCGGTACCGCGATAAATTGCTTTTGTTAAAGTTAATTCCCTTTAGTGCAAGTGATCTGGGAGTAATGTTTAAAAGGTACCTTTTACATTATAGATAGTATTCATATTTTAAAAAATAATCCTGCGTTAATTGTTTCGTATATAGTGAAAAAACAAACTAAAATAAGTAGTCATAAGAATTTAATAATATAACTGCTAATAAAAAATGTAGTCAAAAGCAAAGATTTAGTTTGATAACATAATAAGTACCTACATGGATATTCCAATAAAAGAAAACTGATGTTTATATAATTGCAAGTATTATATAATTATACAGTATTTAGTACTTGCAATTTTCATATAATTTTTTGTAGGGTGGGTTGCATGGAACCACCACTACACGTATGTACAGCATTCGCAGCATACAAAAAACATTAAGGGTTATAGAGATAAAAAAAAGGATTACAAGGACCAAAAGAATAGCCTCCATGTCTTTTTACCATAACAAAAAAGGAAGTGTAAATTTCAAGTCAAAATTATTCCATATTACATTAAGTAATGGCTAGTTTATACTTTTAAGAGTTTTTTGGTGAAAATTGTATGTCAAAATATTACGTTTAAAAGAATGTGTTAGTGCTTTAAATATGGAAATAAAATGCATATATCCCTATGCGTCGATCACCATGCATCAGTTAAAAGATCGATATGAGGACCGGTTCAATTAAGCCAGAATACCGAAGTATTGATCGAGCAATATAAGATAGCAAACCAAAATTTTATTTTTCTTTTAACCAAAATAAAATGACTAAAAACTGAACTGGTGTAAAAAAACTAACAAGTGCTGTAATTTTTGAAAACTAACAAGATAACATGGCTGCAAGTGGGAACATTTCCAAGGCGAAGAGCTAGTGTACCTTATTTTAAATTCTTCCGTGGAGAACGTGGGATCTAGCTCCGCTTGAACAATAACATCTTCAGTGCTTGCATCCACATTGCCGGGTCCAGCACTTATGCGGCACGTTAGGACTGGATAGTAGCCACTTTTTACGGCTGCAAATACAGAAACTGGCTCGGAAGACTTTGGAAGGATTTGCCACAGTCCACTCTATAAGGGGAAAAATGTTAATTTTTGTTTTATTTTTCGAAAAACTGGTTGTGTACAAAACAACATGGATCATGTCATAATAAAAAATTAACTAAATTTGGGACAAACTATCTTATTACTGTACACTGTACACCATACAAAACAATCGATAATACAAGGAAAATACAGAAAATTATAATTACTATTGTTATATTATTCAATACATTGTCACTTAATTTTATCACTGAAAAATCATTTCACTATCAGATTTATGATTTCTTTATTTATATATTCGTTTTTTTTTTTTTTTTTTTTTTTTTTTTTTTAGATATACTGTGACACTTTGCATATTTCTCAAACTATATTAGGTAAAAAGTTGTAAATTTTAGCAGTTTAATAAAAGAAAATTTTCTCAAAATGCATGGAATTGTGTTTTAGATTGTGACTTTATTCATATTTCTTGTGTTGTACGTACATGTGTTGTACATAATATAATACATGTGCGAGTCACCAATACAAAACATTTCCTTATTTCACAGTATATATTTCACGTCATTAAAATCATTTTCGTTTTTTTCCCGACGCGTTGGGAGCAAATTGTTTTGATCTCATCGCGTTGGGCAAAATGCTGAAATATATATATATATATATATGTATATATATATATATATATATATATATATATATATGGTAGCAAAAATTTCACGTCCGACGCGAATTCGCTTATATAATGTATATTTGGGTATAATTAATTTTATATTTAAAACATACATGTGAAAATTATTTTATGTTATAGGTTGGAGATATACTACATCATGTATCCAAATTATGGATTCCATAAAGAAATTTAATTAAAAGCACTGCAGCTTGGCATGCAACTAAATCTAGATGTGGTGATCGATCAGGGCCGGACAGCATAGCTTCACTCCCCAAAATTTTTCTCACAAACAGATATAATATATGGCAGCAGCGGAGCAAGTGCAGCGTATTTTGTTTGTTTTTATACAATACATAAAATGATATATAATTAATAATTATGTATAACAGCTAGTATAACACATAGTGTAATTAATGTAAATATAAACATTTACCTTATCCTAAAATTTTTAAATATAATGGGCACGATTCACGAAGCAGCTATATAGCCAGGTTTCTTAACACGTTTAGCTTAACCACGTTTAACTAGGTGGTTTAACACGTAAAACAGGTATAGTTAAACGTGGTTAAGCTAAACGTGGTTAGAAACTTAGTTAACTGCTTATTGAATTGCACCCAATATAATTCTTTTATAATACAATTTAATGCATGTATTTATGATTATAAAATAAAAAAAAATCATGACGTTTTACTTACGCGAGGTTCTGCCAGGATTGCTACCCAGCATTCTGTTTCTCTGTCCCACTCAAAGTTAAATTCTTCGTCAAAATTATTTTCAGTTACATTTGATGAATGTGAAGTAGGACATATAAATATTTGCAATACAGACTTTTTGGAACGTTGATCGTCTACTTCAAAATTAACCTCACATTCTTGATTCCTGCAGTCATGAGCTGCTATCTATAAAAATGTTTTATTACATGATGCCATCTTATAGCTCGGCAATATGTGCATTGCTTGATTTAATGATTTGTAATGTATATACTTACGATGGCGTGATCTTTTCGGGTCGGGAGTATAGAAAAGGATTGGAGCAGTCGAGCAAATGAAACTACTCGCACGAAGTCTGTTTTTCCTTCTGTAGCCTCAGCTAATTGTTCCAAGTTTGATTCAGCATTTTCACTGCAACATAACTGTGTATTTATATCAAAAATAAATAATAAAATTAGTACGTGTATATTAGTTTCAAAAAATCATCATAACTTTTAAATGTAATTAAAAGTAGAACAAATAATACTGTCCAAATAAATTTGACAGTGCAATGTGTAATAATTCTCTTACATATGCCATGGAAATATTAAAACGACTTTTGAGAATGTAATAATTTTAAATATTTTTAGTTAAGTGCTTTTTAACGTGTTTGATATACCCTTGCAAGGGAAACATTGGAAGCATCAAGTTCAAATTTAGCGCAAGGTGGCAGAAGAACCAAATTGAAGGATGGAAAAAGGAAATTCGGAAAACTACCCTTCCTACAGTGCAATTCAGTCGAGGGAGTACAAAGTGGTATGCCGTATTATATACTGAGGTTTGAAAAATTGGCTAGCGCACCACTAAAGAAATTTTTAGAGCCACACACCACACAGTCACTCTACGATGTTATACATGCAGTATATATATATATATATATATATATATATATATATATATGATATAGGTAATTGGAACTGAAAATCTATAACCAACCCATGTATATATGCTTAAATTAAACCCATCATGCATAATAATTAACTATACAGTATAATTATTAAATACATTACTTAGTTAGATATCTGTACGCGTATTTCGTGCTAACTGATGGGCGTGAACATAATTGTATTTGTCTTTTTCATGAACAGTCTCCATAACATAAATTTTGACATCATGCTGCTCAACTTCTGAAGTTAACATTTATTTATGGTAAGTCTCTGCATCACCTTTGTGTATAGTTCCTATGCTTTCCCATGTTATTTTTACGTCAATTTCTTTCTGAAACTAATAATCATACAACTTTGCTAGATGTTTTAAAAAAACATGAATTTATTAGCTATAGGCACAAACTCTTTTTTTTTTTTTTTCGTATCAAATTAAATTTTGATTGCAGTTTTAATTTTGAGAATTAAAAATTTGAAAATTTAAATTAAAAATCAATTGGACACGAAATAAAAAAAATAAGAGTTTATGCCCATAGCTAATAAACTCATGTTTTTTTATATTGTATGAAGCAAAGTTGTATGATTATTAGTTTCAGAAAGAAACTGACTTAAAAAATAACATGGGAAAGCATAGAAACTATAACGCAAAGGTGATGCAGAGTCTTAAGGGGACAGTCGCAGTCAAATTAATTGTATAGAACGAAGAACGAGTTTGCACTGCACCCATCGCGGTATCCCACTCTTTTGACTAACTTTAACTCTGGTATATACGGGTATAACTAAAAAAGTTAAAAAAAAAAATGAAAACAGGGATAACCTATTTGCTAAACCACGTTGCTATAATCGTATGCTTCAAATATTTTAATTTTCCTCTCAATAAGGCTATAATAAAATTATATAAAAGTAGTGGTTATAACTTGGTTATATTATTATATAAAAGCAAAAAATGTACTACTTTTAAAGAAATTTCCCAATTTAATTTTCACATCTTCATATGGGGCTTCTCTATTTTGATTTAGTGATGATACGTATATTAATTTGTTTGTGTTCCGTTGGGTATATTTTATTTTTTAGGAGATTGTGAGAAGTGTGTAATAAAATAGGTTAAACAGGACAACTAACCTTTGCAAGAGGTTACTTTTTATGTGTATACATATAATAGAAAATGAATTTTTGGATCGGAAAGAACAACTTTCATTGAAATTGTCTTGCGCACATCTGGTGGTCTGATATATATAAATTTGTGTAAATATATAATTTTTATTAATAATCTCTATAATATATTCTGCATACAATAAAAGTGTAAGGTTTATTAATTATTTTGCTCTAGAGTTCTAATTAATAGACGCATGGAACACATAAATGTTCAATTTAATGCGTATATAGGGGTATATTATATATATCCAGAGTTGATCACGCGTCAATGTATATGACTATTAATTATTTTATAGTGGTTGCAAATATATTGTATAACTAAAGGATAATGGATAACATAGATGAGATTCTTACTGATAGTGTTATGGTGTCGCAATCTGGAAAAGCTCATTGGGTACATTCATTATATATATATATATATATATATATATATATATATATATATACTGTATATAATAGCAACATTTACATTTAATCGGAAGAAAAGAGAGTCATATAGTTGAGACATATATTAATTATTCTTACGTAATGGCGAGCGTATAAATGCGAAATTTTGGTTTGATCTCCTCGAGAGCATACTGGGGTGTATCATGTGGTGAGACTAGGCTTGGCACCTCCATCAGCACGAGCACAGCATCCTTATCAGTCGGCACCCCTAGAAGCTATATACAGCAAGCAACGTGTGCCTCAGGTCCACTTATCAGTAAATATATATAGGAGCTTATCAAGACTAAAAGCACTTTATAATTTGTAAACGCTGCAGGCTATACTAGCTGTACTAGGCTTACTGTAAGTGCTGTGACACACGTAAAATATTAATTAAAGAGTTCAAGTACGAGATTATAATTATATAACTTAATTAAGACTCTTAAGACCTTTGGGTAATTATTGCTGATACATATTTATATATACGTATGCTATATTATACATTCCTAATCAAAATGTTAAGTAAGATATGACAATTTAATTTAAATTAGGATAACAAAACTGATTATTTATTTTTTATTTATGATATTCTTATCAAGGGCAAAATATTGTATGCAATGAACATAATTATTAAATGGAGACTTCTTTGGCTATAGTGTAATCGTGAAGAGTACTATAAATATTAAAATAATAATTATTGCTTATACAGTAATTGTTATCATGTTATATACATAATATGATATAATACCAGTAGATATATGTTACATAAATACACGCTTTAAAAACTTTTGGAAACATTTTAAAACAATTTACCTATTATACCAAACGCGGACAGGGATAAAAAAATAAGAAAACAAAATACACATAAAAATTAGCATTGTTAAATTTTGAATTCTGTTATATAATACTGTAGAAAATATATGGTATAGTTTTAACATAGCCCTCTGGTGCCACCAGAGGGCTATGGTTTTAAAGTTATAAGTCGAAATTTCTACATTTGGTGAAGAAGTAATACGGAAAACTTAAATCTGTCGGTCCAGTGTTGGCCCTGTAATGAATTGAATATTGAACCCAAGAAATTGATGATCTAATCTTTTAATCTATTAATGATGTGCCATTTTTCCATTGTGATTAAGGTATTATTTTTCTGATTATATTTAGGACTCGTAAAAAATAATTATAATTACTATATACAGTAAATTTGAATATTATATTCAAATTTAATTTAATTTATATTCAGTTTCATTAATTGTAATTATTATAATTAATTTTATTATAGACTTGTAGATGCAAACGATTATATTTTATATAATAATTACAATATTTTTATAGTTATATTATAGTTCTGTAAGTACAATGTAAATAATTACAAAACTTTGGTATAATTTTAATTATAAAATAAATTACGTGAATATTACATTAATAATGCATAATATTGTTGTATATAAGATTAATTAACGCATCAATTGATTAAATAAGATATTTTTCTTGTGGGCGGGCTATTCTACCTATGAAATTGTTTTATATTATATGCCAATACATTATGCCATATAATTGATTTTACCTTTCAGATTTAAAACTTTGCATGTGCTTATTGTGCTTTAAAAAAGGATTCTGTGATTTGTAGAGATGATTCAGAAACTCAAGCTGAATGAATGTATAATGTATATTATATAAATATGGTTCATGAATATAATCAATTAAGGTTCCAACTATACAGTATAACTTAATTTTTCTATTAGTTACTATACTGAATTCACATGTATTCAAGTAAACAGTATTATACTGATTACTTGAATACATGTGAATATACTGCAAGCAAACCTCGTTAGCATAATCCAGGCCACACTGCAGGCAGGGGCCTCCAAGCGCCTTTTGAGACAGCATTTGTGACAGCTTCAGCACAGCAGAATCATCCTCCAGGTTAACTAAACTCGCTTCTTTGTCCTGTCTGTAACATACCGTAAGTATTAATGCTTACTGCATGGAAGACCAGAATAAGTTCTAGCTGCGTGCCACATTTGCGCGCACGCTAAATAAGAAAATATAATTACTATAAAAGGGCGGACCAGTTCACGGTTCTGGGGCACAATGAGTTAAATTATGCTGTACCAGTCACTTTTATTCCAGAATTATCTATCTTTTAATGATGAATAAAAAAAACGATGTGTATAATATCTATATATTATAATTAAAAACAAAACAAAAACTAAATTTTTTAAAGGGTAAATGAATCAAGGTGTATAGAGGTTTCTATACACCTTGTATGAATGAACTCTCTGCAATGAACATTTGGCTGTACAAGAACTTGTATTAATGAAGAATGGTATTGAATTTTCTCACAGCACGTTGTCAATAAATTTTATTTTATGTATATATAATAATCCCCCCCTTCCTTTTTGAATTCCTCTATTTAGAATTGATATAAGATAATATTAGATTTAATACAATCGTTTATAATCCAAACCGTACTCTCATACTACTCATGTACTCAGTATAGTGCATTGTATATATATATATATATATATATATATATATATATATATATATATATATATATATATATATATATATATATTAAGTGACTCCGCATTGCAATTTTTGCTTATGTAAAGATGTAAAGACAAGTAACTTACTTTAATTGAACTACTCCAACAGATATGTGTTTTGGTGCGAAGTATTTGACCCACGTTGTGATTGCTTGTTTAATTTTGAAATTGGCCTGCTGTAAGAAATTAAAAATATTAAATACAATTAAGCATAATTTTTACACAGATATTTGTATCCATAAATAATTAATTATTATATTATCTAAATTTATATTATTTTAATACTTAATACGTATCTTTATGTTATATATTAAGTTAACATATAAATTATATATAATATTATTTATACTATATATTAATTATGCATTTATGTATGTATGTTTTATTATTTCGCTGTAACCTTTAGCTGAAGCATAAATAATTTCACTGTTACTCCAATAAATAAAATAATTCAAACAAAAATTTGTGTAGAAGAGGGAAAATAATATATATATATATATATATATATATATATATATATATATATATATACATATATATATATATAATTATATATATATATATAATTATATATTAGTGCTGTTGCTAAAAAAAAAAATCCGCTTTTTTGAGATCCGTTTTCCGGATTCCGATATTGAATCGACTGAGATTGAGGGAACCGTGGAAATCTCAATCAGGACGGACACCTCTACTTTTCTATCAATGGAACAAAGTGATGTCCAAAGTTTAATTGAGAAACCACACACAAGTGCATCACTGTACTGAGTGAAAATCGAGGAGAATTTACCCCAGAGGGGGAACAACGTTAATTTTATTATACTTGAAATGGTCATCCATTCAAGTACTAACCACGCTCGACATAGCTTGACTTCGGTGATCTAATGAGAACCGGTCAATGCACTGCGCCACGCTCAAACTCAGCGGTTAACCTAGCTGTGGTACCTGGTTTTTAATTTTTCCCGACGGTTGTAATGGGCAATTAAGGTAGAGATAACGTCGGTCAGCTGTTTTTTTTAGCTCCATTTGATTAACATGTAAACCTTAGCAAATTCACAAAAATTCTGAAATTTTATTGAGAGGCAGATATTAGTGCCTAAAAACCATAGAAAAAATTTCAAAATAATTTAACGCGCTGATTTTTTAAAATTAATTTATTTAATTTTCAGCATAGGGCTTTCCCATGGAGAGCATGAAAGAAAAAGGAAGGAACCCAAACAAGCTGGTATTAACGTTGTGTCGGTTGCGGCAAAAGTGTAACGGCCGTGGCGCTTTTCGGAACTAATTTAGGCTCGACTCCTCGTAAGAATAACATTGTCATATTTGGAGGCAAATATCGCAGGCAATATTCATTTTAGAACGAAATGCACTTGAATTTCTAATAAATGAAGAATTTGTTTATAAACTAGTATGTTTTTAAGAATTTTAGAACCAACAGTTTAAGCGTGGTTAATTTTTTTGTTAAGACACAGCGAAGCGGATGACAACGCCGCTAGAGCCTAAAATAGTTCCAGATTTGCCGCATGGTGCTGTAGCGATTACATTCGTCGACGCATTGGCGTTGCTTATGATTTATCTCCTTCTTATTTTCTTCATGATGGAGAGACAAACTAAAAAATTAATTAAAAAAAATCGGCTCGTTAAATTGTTTTGAAACTTTTTTTATGGCATTTGGGCACTAGTATTTGCCTCTAAAAATAATCAGAATTTTTGTTAATTTGCGAAGATTTACATGTTAATCAAATGGAGCTAAAAACAATAGCTGACTGACGTTATTTCTACCTTAAGGGCATTGGGTGTAGCACCGGTAGTTGGCAACACTGACGTATCTTCACCATGTTAATTTTTGATCCCTGCTCCTCGGAGTAATTTTTATGCTAGAGCTAAGCTGATTGCTGTAGTATCAAGATAATTAGTAGCTCAAGTGCACAATTTGGCTAAATAAAGCCTGATTTAAAGAAAAATATTTTTTAGTAATTTTTTAAATTTACATGCATTTTTCTAAAATATAAAAAAAAATACTTTTCTTTAAATCAGGCTTTATTTAGCCAAATTTTGCACTTGTGGGCTACTAATTATCTTGATACTACAGCAATCAGCTTAGCTCTAGCATAAAAATTACTCCAAGGAGCAAGGATAAAAAATTAACATGGTGAAGATACGTCAGTGTTGCCAACTACCGGTGCTACACCCAATGCCCTTAAGATACATAAGATATCGATGAGCCGTACATGGGACTTTTTTTAACACGTTATAAAAAATATTCGATATTTTGTGCAGTATAGACTTTGAACTTTTATTTTTCTACTAACAAATCTCACGAATCGAGGGATGTAAGAACGCGGCGCTGCGGCATTTATTGAATTTAAGCTTCTATGATTCGTGAAACTCGCCTTGTAACCTAAAACCAACAAATTAAAGTGCTTATAAGACTAATCATAAATACTTACCAAAATTTGCCAAAATTCGTTGTTAAAATAAATATAGCAATTTATTTATTTTGCATATTTGTAATGTATAGTGTATATATAGTCTTGACGTCAAAAAGCCCTGGCCTTTCATTTGAGAGCGACGCATCGAAAGAATGCCATATGATAACTGATTGTATTTTTGAACTTTTCTCCGTATGTCAAAAAATCTAAAATAAAATAGATAACTTAGATTTTCGCAATAGATGCAATCAATTTCATGGTATTATATGTATATAGATTAATTAGTGTCATTTCTCGGATATAATCTGCTAGAAAATTACTGTATTCAATATTGATTATATATATATATATAATTGTATCGTTCTCCACAAATATATTGTTCAACAATTATAAATATAAACTGACGTTCCCCGTATACGAGTTTTCCAAACTTTTTCGTTATAATATGCAATATTTTTTATATTATACGTACATAATATATTTTCTGTTTTACTGAACAAACCATGCAATTAAAGAAAAATAAAAAGGAATTGCTAAGTGCAATTTTTTTTATAAAGTTTTTAAGTTGCTTTTGAACAATTTGAACTATTAAAAGCTGCTAGATATTTCTTAAAGTCGCATCATGCTTTTAATAATGAGTAAAATATATCCTCTGTCTCTCCTTATATATAAAAGCATTAATTACTTCTTCAAAATTATTTCATACCTTCATCTCCATAGATGCTGAAGTATCTACGGCAAATATTACCCGGTCTGCCTCGTTAATAGTAGGAGAACTAGTAACACTACATATGAGAAATAAGAAAAGAAGCAAAGGAGCAAGATGATGTACCATCGTTCTGCTGTAAACACCTTTAACGAAATGATTCATTTACCTCTTCTTCTTAGGTAAATATGCCACGTTGATAAGATAACTATGACATAAAATTAATATACATATAGTAACATAACTATACGGCAAGTAATATATATGCTATTCAATACTCTCTCAGAATATTCAGACGATACTATAATATATTTGCCGGGAGATTCGTATATTTCATAATTCATAATGAAAATGATTTGTTGAAATACCTGACTGATACACCATTCAGAATTTTTGTGATGTTCTACTGTGTTATTAATTAATAAAAGTATTCCACCAAAATATATTCCTTTATAAAAAAAAAACATATTTTTATTTAGTTATTCACTGTTATTTTTATAATTTATATTTATATAACTAAGACATTGTTGTTATAATGTTAAAAGCTATACAAATTATATTCTTTTTTTCTTTTAGACGTATTTGACAAAGGAAAATTGGTTGTTTTATAGTATTCAAAGTTTCATATTATTTATTTTATTTTTTTATAATTAAGGCATATACAAATATATTATTATTTTTTTCTTTTAGACGTATTTAAAAAAGGAAAATTGGTTGTTTTTTTACGAGACATTCATCGCAGGAATGGAATCAACGAGGAATCAACTCCCGGCAACTCCTCCGCGATCCTCTGGCTCTGTCTGCGCATGCCGGCGCATGCGCGAATTTCTCGGCGCACACACGTTTGAAACATAGGAGCATCAAATATCTCGTTTTAAAGGTTTTTTGATATCTACAGAAATCACAAATTACAGATTTTTCAATTTTACTGTATTGTGGCATTATCTCGATTTACAAAATACTTGTAAATGAAGCATTCCACAGATTTATTTGCAGCAACAGTGAATTTAAAGTTTATAACAAATTGATAAACTCACGCAAGAGACGGGGAGCGTGGAATTTCTAAAATTCAACACACTTTACTTGTCTCATTACACTTTTAAAAAATTATTATTAATTATCATTTCTATCCAAACATCAAAGGCTAATTTCATTTTAATGTTTATGATATCCAAATATTTACAAACTTTTATAAGAATGTTAGAAGTATAATATAATATTAAATATCTAAATATAAATAACTATATGCGATTCAAAAAAATAAAAAATTATGCATTTTAAAATCGTATTTATACCTTATTTTTTCTTTTTGTTTTACTGCGGCTATAATATTCAATTTTTTAATATATTATAATATATATTTTATGTTATATTTTTTTCCAATAATATATATAGCATTTCTTATTATATAATATATTATGTGCGCGCACGACTCTGAATCGGACTGAATGTTTTTTTTTTCTTATTTCCATCTTTCGAAAGCACTTTATTTAAAAAGCGAACTATATATATATATATATGTTGGCACCCAAAGCCGAATTCGCGAAAATGCGCAGAACTAGATTGGAGCATCGCGGGATGCTCCAAACCCGAAATGAATTCGTTTTTCGGCTTTTCAGTAATATTATGGAAAATTCCTATGCTGACCCGGAAAAATGGAGGGGAAAGCTGAATTTTTCAGGAGTTGTCAGTAATGCTGTTTCAAACATATTTTGAGTTGTACCACCTTGTACCTCCTGTGCTAGCGCCGCCATTTAAAAAAGATGGCGTTCAAATAGTCCATTTTAAAAAAAATTAATTTCTCGGAAACTACTTGTGGTAAGTAAAAAAAAAATTACACAGTTTTATAGCTAAGGATTAGTTCTAACCTAGAAAATAAAAAATTACTGGATTGTCGGATATTTAAGTAGTATAATTCGCATATTAACAAAAAATTTACATTTACATATTTACAAATCATATATGAAAAATAATATTGAAAAAAATTTATTAAAAAAAATTGCTCCTAACAAAAATTAACTCCCTTATTATTAGCTATACAAGAGTGTAAGAACTATTTTTTACGGCAAAAATTACGGGAGTTACAGATTTTAAGGCTTGCGAATATATATTATCAACTCTCCCCGCGATCGCGTATCTACTCGCCGCGCTCACTTTACCACGGTCACTCCTCGCTACCGTTCTTGCTTGTTTGTCTCCTAATTACTATTGTGACTCATTCTTACGTGATAAACAGGTGTATGTGAATCATTTTTTAGTAAGGGTTGTTTACATCTTGGCCAGCGTGATTACTAGACATTCCTAGCCAGTCTTCTTTGAGCTATAATCCCATGTTAAATTAGTCAACTTCAAAAAATTCATAACTCAAAAACTAGATCGTATTTGTATACCTGATATTTTAGCTACTGATAGGGGGTGTAGAGGAGAACATTTTAAATTTTTTTCAGAATTTTTGTGTGAGGGACTTTTTTTAACATTGGTGGCGTTATCTTAACCTTAAATAAATCCATGCGAGTCACCGCGCGATGTGAACAATATCATATATATATATATATATATATATATGACGGACGTTGTTCTCGCAGGAAAAGTGGACTTCATTGCAGCCCCATGTGCGGCCAATGTCACGGCATTGATTGTGCCAACAATCAGACAGGGGATCACTTTGGTGAGGAGGAGGAAGAGAATGAGGGCCGTAAAACTGCACGGCGAGACCGCATCATGAGTCTACAGGGGTCTGCAGGTCGGAGGTCGCGGAGCACCAGTGCCAGTGACGCCACATGCCGGAAGCGTCGCAACATTTCAGAATGAGCACGGCAACTACAGGTATAAGCAAAGCTTCATTTTTTACACGGCCAGGTTCAGGATAATACATAATTTTGTTTAATATTAAATAGAACATTAAATATTAATGAAACCTGTTTCAATCTTTATAAGAAAAAAACAAAAAACAAATATATAATTTTTTTATATATTTCTACATGATACAAAATTATTGTATTTATTAAATTTAAAATAAGAAAAATTTTAGTAAAAATTTAAGTTTGAACAATGTGAATAAGAGTGTGAAATGTTGTGTATCTCTCTCTCTTAAATCATTACGAAAAATATCAATTTGATTGAATTTATTAGTCGAAGAAACAAATTTATTAAATATTATATTGATTCAATGTGGCATTATACAAGTTAATTGATACACAGGAATATTAGTTAGGAGTACTGTATATTAATTATATATAAAAAAAATATAGTCTAATTTGACTTCTGTTCAATCCAACAGAATTTAAGAGTATGATGTGGTGGTATCTCGATCGGGGACCGGAGAGCGTGGCGGAGCGAAGGGAGAGATGAAGAGCCGCGGTGGCGACTCCGGCTGCTACCGCTATGGCGAACGACGCAGCGTTTTGCCACGAACATTCTCCCATAATTTACTTGATTTTTGCTCTAAAAAAATAGTTCTTACACTCTTGGATAGCTAATAATACGAAGCTAATTTTTGTTAGGAGCAATTTTTTTTAATATATTTTTTTTTAAATATTATTTTTCATGATTTATAAATATGTAAATGTAATTTTTTTGTTAATATGCAAATTATACTACTTAAATATCCGACAATCCAGTTATTTGTTATTTTATAGCTTAGGACATATCCTTAGCTATAAAACTGTGTATTTGTTTTTTACTTACCACAAGTAGTTCCCGAGAAATTAATTTTTTTAAAAAATACTATTTGGACGCCATCTTTTTTAAATGGCGGCGCTAGCACAGGGGGTACAAGGTGGTACAACTCAAAATATGTTTGAAACAGCATTACTGACAACTCCTGAAAAATTCAGCTTTCCCCTCCATTTTTCCGGGTCAAAACATAATATTACTGGGCTATTTGGGTCAAACCACGATGCTCCATTCTAGTTCTGGTCAAAAATGAAAATGCTCTAAAGCCGAAGATCGGCTTTGGAGCATTTCGATTTGACCAGAACTAGATTGGAGCATCGTGGTTTGACCCAAAGTCAAAATGAGATTTTATTTCGGGTTTGGAGCAAAATTTGCCCACATCTAGTTCTGCGCATTTTGCAGAGTTCACGTTACTTATCAGTTTGATCAGTTTGAGTACTTCACGTCAAAATATTGCTTACCACATTTACTCAGGAGACTGATTATAAGTGCGCAGCACAATATTTGTTTAAAAAGTACTTAATTAATTATTTTTTTGCCTAAAAAAAGTAAAGGCACAATTGTTTTAATTTATTGTTAGGGTCTAATTGAATAAACTGCCATCATATGTCTTTGTATATTATAATAAATTCTGATTCCCATTGAGTTAAAACATAGGCTTGAGCAAAAAATAGGATAAATTTAGGGATACTTTCAAAATACCTTTACCATCCCGCCATGTGGCAGCTGAACAATTATTTTATAATTATTTATTTTATTTATTTATAAAATAATTATTCTTTCGGTGTGAAAATGTTCCAAGGTTCTCAAGAATTATTAAATAAATGACTAATGAATGTCATGAAATTTAAAATTTTAAGTGAAGTTGCAAACTTGTAGTTTTACTCATACTTTTTTTAAGAAAAAATTTAAAGTTAATTTTAAATAAATATTGTGATGCGCATTTATAATCCGTCTTTTGAGGTAAGCACTCAAACTGATCAAAGAATATAAATAAGTAAAATAAGTCACGTACGTGAACTCTGCAAAGTGCGCAGATCTAGATGGGGTCAAATTTTGCTCCAAACCCGAAATAAAATCTCATTTCGGCTTTGGGTCAAACCACGATACTCCAATCTAGTTCTGCTCAAATGAAAATGCTCTAAAGCCGAAGTAAAAGTCTCCATCGGCTTTGGAGCATTTCGATTTGACCAGATCTATAGATTGGAGCATCGTGGTTTGACCCAAAGCCGAAAAACGAATTCATTTCGGGTTTTAGCATCCCGCGATGCTCCAATCTAGTTCTGCGCATTTTTTTCGGCCCTGGGCCGAATTCGGCTTTGGGTGCCAACATATACATCACATAATTTAAATATATATTATATACACTCATTTAATTAAATAAAACACGAAATATATTTATAGACAAAGAAAACAATCTGGTAAATATAATTCAAACAATATGAGCTACTAAAGCTAGGATATATTCATAAGAATCCAATAAAGTATATACTGGCATATGTTTCATATACAATCATGTACGTTTTATACATGTACTCGATATATATACACACACATATATATATATATATATATATATATATATATATATATATATATAATGTAACACGCGCGGTGTAACCATATATGCATGGCAATTAACATTGAGTGGTCGCGCGGAATGTGGGATGGATTATTTACTTCAAATTTACATTACTTTCCTTCCGGAAGTAGACGTAAATGGGAAGTTATAATTTCTGATCTTCCTATTCATATTTCAGCATTGCAATTTCACATATATATAGGTTAGTAATATCTTTATAATATTTAATACCTGTAAAAACTTCATTGTATAAATATTATAATAACATGGGTACGTACGTGCTTCTGTTTGTAATTTTGTCGTAATGAGCCTCTTATATTTCAATGAAACTAATTAAGTGGTTTATTAACAGTGTTCATTTGTTTCATAATTATCTTGTGATGTATTTAATTATATTAAATGCGATTTTTCATATATTCATCAAAAATTTAAGAAAACAAGATAAAATGGCCCCTTTCATGACCTGTCTATCCTCGAATGTGTTAAATGATTTTAAAAATAATTAAAAGTAATTTTTAAAATTAAAAAAAAAAGAAATAAAATTTTTTATATCTAATAAATTAAATTGAACTCTTTTTTAATTCATTTATGCAATTAAACCTGTCACTAAAGTAAAATTAGGAAGAAAATGGCGTATTCATTGAATACGATTCGAAAAAGTAGAGCGGGAAATTCAAATATATCAATTTCGCGAAGTTTCGCGCGAAACTTTCGCGAAACTTGGCTTGCGAAACTTCGCGAATATTCGCGAAACTAGCGAAATTTCGCGCGAAGCTTCGCGAAGCGTTGCATCACTGGATGGAACTGGAAAAGCCATCAAAAGTCTTATTTACAGTATGAATGTGGGTAAAATTGTGATAGAAATAAACTCTATGTTAAATTCTGAAGAAGATAGACTCAATTTAAAAGAATTTTAATGGTTCATCGGCCCGATGTTCATGGATTTCTATTACACCGTTTGAATTTTTCGCGGATGAAATTGGATCCAAAAAAGCGATCCTCAACTGTTTTTTTGTAGTTCCTCACTGGCCGCGAGGGAGCAGCAGCTCCGTGCTCCCACCTTACTATCCAGCCACCTTGGGCCGCGCCGGCGCGCAACCAAGGATTTTGTATGTACATACACTTGCGCGCAACGCGCAATCCGCGCATCAAGTGAAGTTGTGAAACTTGTGAACCCACAGTACAGGCTGTGTCCCAATACTCATTTACTACCCTTCCCTACCCTTCCCTACACTACCCTACCCTACACTTTCTTCAAGAAGGGCCCTTTTGTGTTTTTTTGGTATTGGGAACGACACTTTTCGTTCCCTTTATTCCTACAAATTCGCCACCTGGTGGTAGTTTTTTTAAATTAAAAAAAGGTGAAAAACACTTTTCAAATAAAAGAGGGAAAAATAGAAGTAAATTTTAATTTTAATTTAATTGTATTAATTACTTTCAAAATATTAATAACAATAATAAAAAATAATTATTTTAATTTATTGTAATTATTTTATACTATTTTATACTTACAGTTAGTACTTTAAACTAAAATTATTATTTTTTTAATTAAATATAATTATAATTAATATTTACTCAATTTATAAAAATTTGCGGTAATATTTATTATAGGCACTAGGCACTTTCATATTAAATTGTTTAAATTCTGATCAGTTTCCATATAGCTTTCATAAAATGTCTTCTAGATTCGAGCTATCAATAATTATTAGAAAGTATGAAAAAATAATAAAGTTATATAATATACGCGTTGCAACGACACGTCCGCATCCATGCACTTCTGAATCCTGATGGTAATATTGCCGCATGGTATATAATTAATAATATTACTGCATGATCACTCTACTACATGGGACTAAACTAAACTAAAAATATACTTTTAAATTATATATATCATCGATCGAACTAATATATTTTACAAAATTGCCCTTGTCATAATCATAATTGTTCGTGGAACCATATATCATATGATCCCACGAACAATTATGATTACAGAGATTATACAAAAAAAAAAAAATGTTATTCATGAGAATTTATTTTTCTTCATACAATATCTATATTATCAGGCGCGGATCCAAGGGGGGGGGGGCGATGGGGGCAATCGCCCCCTCCCCAAATGTCCCAAAATACATTGAATGTGTTATATACTAAAAAAACCCAAAGATCGCCCCCCGCGGCCTACTCCAAATTTTAACAATGCGATATGGCCCCTTCCAGAACCGCAAGCTGCATGGATTCCCGCCCCTAGCTGTCCATGATCGAGAGCCTGCATGACAATCAAACGGGTTTAAAGCCCTCTATCTATAAAGATTATAATATTCACTATACTTAATCGTTATATATATATATATGTATGTATATAATGGTCCGCGCCGACTCATGTGGCTTTTAAAGCTTATATTTATTTTATTTTATTTCACCCATGTCAATTTATACATAAATACATATTTATATTATACAGCATAATTAAAAGAATAATAAAACAACAAACAAAAGAAAGTAAAAATAAAAATTGACGACATTGATAACATTGAGCTCTACAAGGCCTTAATGAGATATTAGAATGTGAAAATTTTAGTGGCTTAATCGAAAGAAGGGTAAAAATATGGTACTGTGAATTTTTTCAGATTTTTCTGAGACCGGGAACTATTTTTTAAAAAAAACATTGAAAGTCTATTTTATGACGTCACGGGCGGCACTGCCCTATCCTTTTTCTTAGGGAGTGCCGCCCGTGACGTCATCAAAATAAACTTTCAATCATTTTTTAAAAATAGTTCCCTGTCTCAGAAAAATCTGAAAAAATTCACAGTACCATATATTATATTTATCCCCCTTCTTTTGATTAAGTCACTAAAATTTTAACATTCTAATATCTCATTGTTAGAGCTCAATGGCTTATATAATTATAAAAATAGAACAAATGGCCGCTATCCTTCTATATACTTAACTATATAGCTCTATATATATTATATATATATAATATTTGGATAAACCTATAATATAACATACTTTTTAGTAATATAGTCAAAAAACTCCGAACACCTTCCGAATTAAACCCAAAAACTTGAACGTTTCACCATGGCTCTCATTGAGAACGAGCTAGGTTATTATATTCTTGCAGCCACGGCCTTAACTGCAATAATTCTCATCACGGCATTTGCCTAGCTGTGACTGAGGGAAACGTGACATCCTGACATCCTCTGATTATCAGCCAGCAAGCGCGGATCCAGTAAAAATTTCGGGGGGGGGGGGGCTCCTGTTGTTAAAAAAATGGAGTGGGGAAAACGCCTCTAGACTCTATATTGCCCATGTTAAATCCAAAATTCAAGGGGGTGGGGTTGGGGGACTCTGCAGCCGCCCCCCTGGATCCGCCTGTCAGCCACAAATTTGAAGATTCATGATGCTATACATTTTAGTTTAAATTGTCATGACGTTCGCCACGTGCTGTTGTGTTTGGTGATCTGACATGACCCGGTCGGTCAAACCCAATTAATATAAACCATGACTCACGGTACATGACTGCGCCATAAGTGACACGTACGTACCTCCTCAAGTTCCTCACCGGCTTTTTCAAATAATTGAGTAAAATAATTTTATTTGAAAAATAAAAACATGCAGGAAGAAAATATATATAATAAAATAATTTAGAAAAAAAATATTACTATTAATTAATTTAAGCCCGTACGTGTTATATTCAATATATTGACTTATTAAACGATATACATGCATTAATTTTTACATGCAAACAGGCGCGGATCCAGGGGGAGGGGGGGCTGGGGGTCTGCAGCCCCCCCCCCTCCCGAAATTTTGGATTTAACATGGGCAATATAGGCATTTCCCCCACTCCAATTTTTTTTAACATTGGCCTTATAAAGGCAGCCCCCCCCCCCCCCCCCCCGAAATTTTTTTCTGGATCCGCGCCTGCATGCAAATGTCATTAACTTAAGTTAATACGTAATGATTGAAAGATGCAATGTTGCTTATCTTATAATGTAATTAAACAATTTAAACAAATATTATTATGGAGTTCAAGTTTTCTTATTGTAAGGATTCCATGAAAAATCGTTTTCAATAGAAAAATGATGTCATTCATGCATGCAATATACCGAAACTTTAGAGCATCATGCAGTTACAAATACTTTAAAAATATGTTATTATATTGTATAAATTTTCCAAATACAGATAATACATAAATAATATATAGGCCCCGGGTCATTATTATTTTTTCTAATTTATATTTATTCCAATTTTATATTTTTATAATATATATATTTTTATAAAACATATTACATATATATACATATATATATATATATATATTTTAATTTCATAAAGCCTTCATATATTTTCAAATTTTTTACAAAAGAAATTTCAATATATTTACATAATTTCTTTAAATATTTATAAAAAATTGTTATTAATTGATTTTAATTGTTAATTAAAATTAATTAATTAATTAATTATAATTAAAATTAATTTAATATTTAATGTCAATATTAAATTATATATATTTATTAAATTAATAATTTAATTATAAGTATTTATTGTCAATATATTTTTTCTAATAATTAATTAATCAACAAATTTTAAATTAATTTTATTATATTTAAATAATTAAGTTATTTAGATTTAAAGATTCCCAGGGTAGGGAACGACGCCATCTTGCTCGTCAATTTAGGGTCCATCGTATGCGCCCTACAAAAATGGCGTCGGTAGGGGACGAAAAAGGGAGTGAAGAAGGGAACGAAAAGTATTGGGAAGCAAATTCAATATGGCGGAAGGTGATTTTTAGGGAAGGGTAGTAGACATAGTAGACGAGATTAGAGAATTGGGACAGCTCCAAATTTATCTATACTGTGTGTGAACCAACAGATGTGAAATGCGCAAATGCCGCAAGAACGCATGGCGATGCGACTTCCCGAGCGGCCCAAATATTTGTATTTTCTTGGCCCTCAAGCGGTTGTTTCAGGAAGTTTCAATTTTTTTCTCAGTTTTTTTATAATATCAGCTTCTTAGGAAAAACATGGCGACTTCAATACGGCAGCGGAATGGCGCTTATCGTCGTCTCGATTATTATTTCTTATATTTTATTTATTGAAGAGTTATAAATGTGTGTGTAACTTTTGTAAGCCTTTATTGTGACTGCAAGAACTGTATCACCACTATATAATGAAGACAAGAGATGGATTCATCCTGATATGAACGAACGAAGTAAAGGTTAGTACATGACCAAAAGATCGGGACATTAGGCGTTGTTTATGTCCCGTTTTCATCAGTTTTGTTGCAGGATGTAATTTTTCGTTCTCTTGTGGCTATTCTGTGTATGTAACCTATTAATATAGTAATTACCGATATATGCATGTTTATAGCTATTTTGTTTCGTGTTACAGCAGAAACAAGCCTGCAGCTGCATGGCCAGGCCTGGACGCACCCATTGGATTTGCATGCCAAGGAGGAGGAAAATCTCGCCCGCGGAGTGGAAAACTCGAGCCTGGGACCATTTTGTGACAACTGTCAAATCTATTATGATGTAAAATTTCTTAAATACAAGTTATAAAACCCATTTTCTCTGTGTTCTTTTGTAAATAATCATAAAATAGTAAGCAAATTAATTAAAAAATAAACCGGAAGTGGAAGCCATTTTTATTTAGTGTAAGAAAATGAATAACGCAAAGCGCAACTTGACAAAGTTTGACCGACGTGCCACCTGGTGGTTGTTTCCGATAACATTTTCATGCGAATTGTACATATTTCGTTACATACAGAAGATGATCGGCCGTGCAAGAACGCCAATAAAAAGACGCGGGAAAAAATCTGCCTGTTGTCAGTGTTGCCCGGTTGCCGTAAGCCGTAAGCACAGAGAGGAAAGTGATAGCTCTCGAATTTGACTAAAGTGGGGGCAAAAATTCGGTAAGTTAATAATTTTCAATTCTAGAAATTACGTAAAACCTTTTATGTATAATAGTGGTATGCATCCTGCTATACGTACTGTATGCAGGCAGTATGCATACAGTACATACCCAGTACAGAAATCCATTTATGCAATATTATACAGATGACAGTATCATAGGCATATGCATACAGGATGCAGTATACAGTATTCACATTATTTAGGACTGGGCTGTGTGAATAAATAAAATAAATAAATGAAAAATTACATCTAACATGCCTGAACTGATAGCTAGCTGTCGTGATGAGATGAACATCGATATAGCTGCTTCCCATCGAGATCAACTCTGTTGGTCCAGTGCTGAGACTTTTGGGCCAGCACTGTGCCAGCACTCCACAGTACCGGTCCAACACATTTTTGACACCCTGTGTTTACTGGGAAGCGAGGAGTCAAACCTGATGTCTGCCTCCTCGATCGCTTGGCAGACAGTGGCGAGTACGTTTCAGTCTGCAGGGTACTTTGGGCCACTAGTAATTTTAATATGTATGAAGTGCACGATTACAATATGTATGAAGTGCACGGTATTGGTCAGTATCTGAGTAGTCTGACCAACCAGCAGGCCCCTTACCTAGCTGGCAGGGTGAAACGTCTCTCAGGTGGAAGGAACTTAATAGATACTCTTACAGTGATCACTGACATATCTGTGAGTAGCGCCGCAACCCGCAGCACATGATAGTGGTATAGAAATGAAAAAATGCATTGCGAAGATTGGGGGAAAACATTGTGATTGGGGAGTAAGGTACTAAAGAAGCTAAAAAGTTAATATTTTCTATTGCCAAAACGTGGTACGTATCTTCTAGTTTGCTTCAGTGCAATTGTTTTCACTAAAGCACTGCTAAACTATAAGGACTAGCGAGATAAATACAGTTACCTTGGCTCGTTTGTGACACCATGCTGCCAAGCGATTGGTCGACCACAGAGAGGCAAGGACTCGTGCAGCAGCCATGATGGCCCATGACGTCACTGCTGGCAAGTGATTGGTCAAGTTAAAAGAGGCGCGAACTGCGCCAGTTGCTAGAAGTTGCAGCACTACTTACAGATGTCAGTGATCATTGTAAGGGAAAGTTATCTATTGCCGCTATCTGCCTAGCCATAGCAAGATGGTGGAAACGGTGTTTGACTTTTTGGTTGCAAAACTTGGAAGAATGTTATCAACTTGCAATACAGTATATTTTGTATTAATATAATATAAACAAATTATGTATAATATATAAGTATAATATCTATATGTAAAGTAAGTAGTATAGTTATTCAGTGAGTTTGTAATATTTATAAGTACTATAAATATTATAGAGTTATATCACTATAAGTATGTATAAATAGTGGATACAGTGAGTTCGTCTGGTAAAAAGTAAGTACTGTAGCGGAGTGAGTCAAGCTGGTTAAGCAACGTAAAGTTACACTGCACTTTTATTTGTATAAACTGTTATTATGTTTCAGCCTTTTAGTAAAATATGAGGTGCACCATTCCTGAAATTGCCTGGCACAACCGGGACCCTGTGTACAGTGTTGATGTACAGCCAAAACCTATTAAGTGTGGAGTTGACGAGACTGTTTACCGTCTTGCTTCTGGAGGCACTGACAGCCATGTCTTGGTATGTAAAGCCTATATTACACCATACAATTTTGCATACAAGTTTTCCTTGCAAGAAAATTTCATCTCCATACAAATAAATGGGGTTCAAGTTTTCTTGTAAGAAAAAATTGTATGCAATAGTTAGAAAAATTGTATCGTGTAATAGTGGCTTAATGCATCTCCTGTTACAATTTCTCTGTTATGTTTTAGCTCTGGAATGTTATTTTATGAGCAATGTGGTTTGATATAAAAGTGGATAAGACCATCTTTACTGCTTTACTGATACCTTTTTACGGTATTGGTCATTTAAGGTATTGCACACTTCATTTCCACTGTTAATTAGCATTTTCATTTAATTTCAGTTGGATTGCTTGACACTCATATAGGCACTAAAATTAATAATTAAATATTTTATAAAAGTTGTAGTTTATAATCATAACTAGGGGTGGGGTGTAAACTCGCGCTTACGCTCGTTTGCTTTCAAGTCTTTTAAATGATTTTGTCAATCATACGTTGCCATCTATATAAGTATTCAGTACGTGATATCATAACGGTGTTTTAATTTAATGCAAAATGGACAACCTACATGAAAAATTTTTATTACAGAAATGAATTGAAGGTACCAAATTATGCTACCAAATTATGCTACTCTGATTTTCTCCAGTTTTTTTTTTTTTTTTTGAAACCCAGAACTATTTTTAAATAATTATTAAATGTGCTGCCACGCCCCCTGGAGGCGTCAACAGGCGTCTCTGTCCTATCCTTTTTAATAACGATTCAGGGGTGCCAACTTAAATTACAGAACTTTCAATAATTATTTAAAAATAGTTGCAGGATTCATAAAAATCTAAAAAATTCAGAGTAGAGGTGGAGCGTAGCGTTGTGCATTGACCGGTTCTCGTTAGATCACCGAAGTCAGGCTACGTCAAGCATGGTTAATACTTGAATGAGTGACCATTTCAAGTATAAAAATACGCCGCTCCCTCCCTGGGATAAATTCGTGTTGCTTTCCACCCAGTGCAGTGATGCACTTCCAAATCTCTCAGCCCTATGTTGACAGATATTATACTGTCATATTTATTTTATTTTATATAATAATTTTTTTAAGGAGTTTGGGCAGATTCGAGTTAATTATTTCCTTAGCGTCCGGTCGTGATCGAGCGAGCAAGGCAGTGGGCTTACTCCGGATACTGCTTATCTTCAACACAAAAAGGTGGCCAGTTGTAATTAAACCTCGTGATGCTATGATGTATCGAACGCAAAATGCCCCTGAAAGTAGGCAACCGCAACCTACATGCCCCTGAAAGTATGCAACCTGCATTAATTACACCTTAATTTGATAATCCCCCCTAGACCTAATTAGGAGATGATCCGAGCATTATTTACGAGAATATTCGTTTTTATATAAAGTTTATTATAAGTTACCCCTAAAGGTAGGCAACCTTCACTTACATTCCCCTGAAAGTATGCAACCCAACTAAAGTTCCCCTGAAAGTATGCAACCCCAACCTACATGCCCCTGAAAGTATACAACCCGCATTACTTACACCTTAATTTTATAACCCCCCTAGACCTAATTGAGAGTAAATCCGAGCATTATTTACGGAAATAATCAATTTTATATAAAGTAAAATAATTTTACAGCTTTTCCTACTTTAACTGTTAATAAAAATTACACATCATTAGAAATACTTTACAATTTAAATCTTAATTACATCGATATAATTATCAGTTTTATTTTTGTATTTTTAAATGAAAAAATAAAAAAAATTACTACAAAATGTGTTGACAATTTTTTATCAATTTATTATATTTGCATGAATTCATTAAGTAGCAGAAATAATGAAAATAAAAATATTATTTTTGTTTTACTTATACTCGTACATGCATCAGAAACAAAGTATAAACGCATAATTTGTTTAATATTAATTGCGAGTATTGATTCTCACTCGACTTGCACACTCATTGTCCACTAATGTAAGTGAGCTAAATGAATTTTTTTGCAAAGGCTCACAGAAGTTATCATATTGTAGAATTGACTTTTGCTCTTTACCATTTTTACCACGCTTATTTATCACTATAGTAAAGGGGACCTCAGATTCCTTCATCGAATCGGTGTGGGAAACTTGGGGAGAAGTCGAGGTGTCGTCTACGGGGGGCGTGGCTTGGACCACACCGCTCGGCTTCGTCTGCGTAGTCTCAGCAGGGCCACACACCCGCGGTTTGGGGAGCGTGGATGGACGGTAGTGTGATGTCTGCTGCAAGCGAGCCGGCCGGCTCGCTGATCCCTCCTTGACGATGCTCTTGACTGCAGCTGCAGCTGCCCCGACGTTGCCACATTGCAGAAACTCCTCCTTGGTACAAGTGGTACCATCGATGATTAATTTACTGCCCCGGATGTACGCTCGCTGTCCTCTTTCTATTGCCTCATCTCTGTATGGTTTTAGCACTTTCCTGTCCTCGCGTTCTTGCTTGGTCAGATCATGCATGATAATAAATGGCTCGTCATTATCGCTGTACTTGTTTTGATACACAATCTCACGTTTCTTCTCATATGATGTTAATTTGCATAAAATTGGTCTCTCTCCTTTGATGCGGCCCATCCTGAATGCCTCTTTGATTGCATCAGGACCGAGTTCGACTCCAAAAGTCATGCACATCTCTCGAATAAGCTCCGGCGTTGTAATCTTTCTTTCCTCCTCCACTTCTTTGATGTTAAACCATACAATGTTACTCTTTCTTTTCTCTGATTCCTGCACATCAATTAGCTCTCTAAGATAAAAATTTTCTGCTTCAATCGAAGCTACATCTATCTTGATCTCTTCGTATTGAGTTTGACATGCAGTTTGACACTCAATGACATGGTTTAAAACGCTCTCTAGTTTACAATTTACCGCTTCCAATGCGTTTCTTGTAACTTCCATTGCCGAATTGATGATCGATTTTATATCCGAGAGGTCAAATGTAGATATGCTCGCCATCTCGTTCTTTACACTCACTTTGTTAAGTATAGACACAGCACTATGTCTTCAAACTTAAAAACTCATTTTTAATCTGTTTAAATCACTCAGTTGCTCCCCTCGGCGGGACCTTCATAAAAATGCGACTGTCCTGGTCCGCTGCTCAGCCGAGACTCCGTAAAATAATAATAATAAGTCACCCCTGAAAGTAGGTTGCTTGGAATGTGCTACCATATCTCCATCTATGGGAACAATATCGAACTTCTGAATGTCTGAAATTGTCTGAATGTCTACAATTTCTGTGGTCACGTGATTCCATTTGCGGGGGGCGGCCACCATCCAAAACATCTCGTAACTTTTTGCCTTGCATCTTAACATATCCAAAAACCCAGATGAGAAGATACGAAAACATGAACTCGGAGATTGATCAGATTTCCCGTGGAGGCACACCACCCAGGAAAAATTCGCCCCCGTCCCCCGCCTCCAAACGTGGACCTTAGTGCACGTCACCCTCCCCTGGCGGCCCCTACCGACGACCCCCTCAGAAAGTCTCGTCGAGTTCCGAAGGGCGGAAGGGGTCTGTCAAGCCGATCTAGCGTTCGCCATATGAAAAGCATTGGAATTTTGGGGTTTTCAAAGTGCTTCTTAATATATAAGACAAAACGCTGCTGTTCATTTACATTAAATGAAAAATATTTTAAGAGGTATAATTTTTACCTTGTTTTTCAGATATGGCACATAACAGTCCCCACTAAAGATGCTGATCCTACAATTGCATTTGCCTCCGACTTAAATCGCCACCAACGGGCAGTCAATGTTGTGCGTTTTTCTCCGTCTGGGGAAATTCTTGCATCTGGAGACGATGGTATGTTTGTGCTTGTATAGATTGTTACCATGCAAGCTATATAATATGCTTTACAATTTAATTATTATAATATTTAAAAATAAATTCAACACAATTTGAATGATGTGAACAAATGTTTTACAGTCAAAACAATTAAAACACTGCCAGGTTTAGCTACATATCCAATTTTACGTCAGTGGGAACTAGCTTATCAGAATATCCTCAAGTCCAGGCAAATAGAAGAGAAGCCTGGGCTAAATCTCAGATAACCCAATCCCTCAACCTCAATTGTAAATATCCAGCTGTAAATATTAAAAAAAAAAAAAAAAAAAAAAAAAAAAAAAAAAAAAAAAAATCAAATTTCCCCTCCAGCCTCCCCTCCCTTCAATCAGCAAGCCAACAACTCAGTTTGAATCAGTCAATCTCTACTTGCAACTGATGAAGCATCTAGACGATGCAAAACACTTTGAAAATATGTAAATAATTTAGTGTGGACCTGTGACCACAAGATTTTCTCCTACTGTGACTTTTTTCTATCGGTAAGGCCTTGCTGGTTATTCCTATACTTTTCTTTGAATAATTTATATCGACCTTAATGGTTTATTTTCCTTAAATTGAATATTTAAAAAAAAAAAAAAAATAATAAAAATAAAATAATGATTTTTTAAAATATTACATAGTAATAAAACAGTAATAGGGTACCCAAGTAATCTAGACATCTCATGTTCTCTTAAGTTATTTAATATCTTAATTTTAACTTGTTAATTTACTCAATTTTACTCCAATTGTAACTTAAATTTAGTTCCTCTTTTTTGATGGGGGTCTGAACAATGTAGTTATCTATACCTTTTACCTAATAGCAAAGAAAATAATGAATTTTGTTAGAAGTAGAGCAAGGAGAATATGCATCATAAAATTAACAACATTTTTTAAGTGCAATTTTTATGGTTTGCTCCGATGTGTTGTGTTCAGAATCTGTGGTGATGCTGTGGAGACTGAAGACCGAGGGTGGTGCTTCTGGTGAGCTGTGGCAGGACGAGACCTCGCAGGGCACTGAGCAGTGGGTCATGATTAAGATACTGCGTGGTCACCACGAGGATGTCTATGACCTTAGCTGGTCTCCAGACTCTCAGTACCTCATCTCAGGCTCAGTGGATAACACAGCAATAATCTGGGATATTGCCAAAGGTAAGTTGGTCACAGTTGTTAGCGCAGCCTGATACACACTAAAAAGTGTTTATACCCTGATAAAATGCAATAGATTTGTATTGATGTACAGTGTATTGTAATATTACTTGATTATACTTCAGAATCTTTAATTTCTTTACTATAATTACTATATTAAATACAGAAGCAGGTCGGTCCATAAATTCACTGCATTTAGTGAACTCCCTAATATTTCAGAAAAATCAGCAAGAGAAATAATGTTCACTTGTCAAATTCAGGAAATCTGAGTTTCAATGGATATCATCCTTATTTTTCATAACTAAACGTTTTCATATATTTGAAAAAGACCTGTCGTTAGATTCAGCAAATCAGTGGGCTACTTTTATTTTGTTCTTAGAGGGTGAATTCATTGCTTCCAAAGGAATCATAGTAGAGAATGGTTATGCATTCATATTTTGAAATCTTTAAATCAATCACTTAGGCTACCTTTTTGTATTACCAAGCCTAGATATCACCTACCTGCTTCCCCCACCACTCCAGATATAAAGCCAAAGTTAGAGCATCGAAACTGACTTCTCCCCAATATCAGTGACGTCACTGCGCATGTGCATAGAGGTGCAAAAGGAGGGAAGATAAGTGTGGAAAGCAGCTGATATCAGGTCGAGGAATATAAAAACGCAACATAATTGAATTGAATGAACACTTCTTGTTGGCTGCGTCATTTTGCTGCCCACCTTTGCTAAGTAATCTGCTTGTTCGTTGGCTCGAATATTGCATTGAGCTGTTATCATTGAACTATTTACTATGGGAAGCTAATGTCCGCTCTTCTACACAATGGCTCTCCTTTCCCCATTACAGCTGATCCCTTAAAATGAAAATAACAATGAAAAAGTTCATGTTATCCGAAAGAAAAATCAGCTGGCAGGCAGGTAGAAGCGACCTTTATTTGCCTCAAACCCTAGTGCATAGTCGCACTTCCTGGCTGGACTATGCAGGACTATTTATATGTTATAGTTCTGGTGATCTTTGATTTGTTTCTTACATTCTGCTACTCCTTAGTCCTGTTAGTCTGGGGAGGTTATTGCTTGGATTGCTGCTGTTGAATTTGAGAGTATGCCTATTTTACTATATTTTGTGTCATTATTGATTTTCTGTAGGACTCAATTAATGTACCCCAAAATCAATAATTGCTTGGACTCATAATTTCTTCCATGCCTGCTTGTTGGAACAGACTCTGCGTTGCTCGCTTCAAAAGGGTTGTAGATCCATCTGTGTACATATGGAGCCAACCCAGGAGAGGTTATTTCCAGTGTTTTTCCTTATTTGCAAGTTGTTTCAGCTTTTCTTCTGGGACAAATTGATTTGTTACTTATTTATTTATTACTCCTCCTATTGATATAAAATGTTGACTGTTCACATCCGTCACACTCAGGTATTTTGTTTCGTTTGTTTTCTTCTGTATAAAGGCATTTGTTGAGGTGTCATTGAATTGATGAAAGGTGTGTGCAGCAATTATTTTATGATTTTTTTGTGAATATGCATTTTACATGTTTTTAAAAAAATGTGTAAGAATTGCTGTAATACCGATGAATTATTTTCTTGCAGGAAAAAATGAAGGAATCTTATCTGACCACAAAGGCTTTGTCCAAGGTGTAGCCTGGGATCCTCTGAACAAATATCTGGCAACACTTAGTAGTGACAGGTAAGCAAGCATCTCGTTTCACATACTTACTGTGTGAGAGTTTGTTTCATAAATTAATTTTCCAGTATTTCCAATTTTTTCATTTTCTTTTTAGATTTTCCTCATGAAAATATAGTCCATTGCTTCATTGTAGCTCTCATCAGTTACAATTTGCGATTCTCATAAAAGTTCTCCGTGGTATAATCAAGGCCATAGATTTGACTTTTATACTATTTCTTTCTTTCTTTCGTGCTGCTACATCTATAGCAAAAGTTTAAAATTTATTTTATCAAGGAGATGATGTTTACCGTTAATTTATGTACTTATGTTGACATTAATGTACTTAAGTGGTTGTTTGAGGAATATGTACCAAAAATGTAAAAATTGCCTATAGTCAATATCCTACTCTTTATTGTTATTATTTTTTTATGTATATATTTAATGATATATTTTTACGGAAATTTTCATATTGTTTTCTTGATTTGCAGAATCTGCCGTATTTTCAGTGTGAACAGTAAGCGTGTTGTGAAACGTATTTCCAAGTCCAGTTTTGGTAAACCAGAAATTGGTCCAGACGGCAAGGAGAAGATTTATCATCTTTTCCATGATGATACTTTCAAATCATTCTTTCGCCGGCTAACCTTCTCACCAGATGGAGAACTTCTCATTGCCCCATCAGGTGTAATGGATGTTGTCAAAAGTTCACATGGGGAGGAGGATAAAGAGGAAGATGATACTGTAAATGAAGAGGAAGAAGTGAAGCCCAAAATAGAGGCCAAGGCAGAAACCAGGGCAGAGGCCAAGGCAGAAACCGTGGCAGAAACCAAGGCAGAGGCAGAGGCCAAGGCAGAAACCATGGCAGAAACCAAGGCAGAGGCCAAGGCAGAAACCGTGGCAGAAACCAAGGCAGAAACCAAGGCAGAGGCCAAGGCAGAGGCCAAGGCAGAGGCCAAGGCAGAAACCATGGCAGAAACCAAGGCAGGAGTCAAGGCAGAAACCAAGGCAGAGGCCAAGGCAGAGGCCAAGGCAGAAACCGTGGCAGAAACCAAGGCAGGAGTCAAGGCAGAAACTGTGGCAGAAACCAAGGCAGAGACCAAGGCAGAGGCAAAGGCTGGAGCCTCGAGCTCCCTAGAGAGAGAGGAGGAGGACAAAAGTGATCAAGAAGAAGAGCTTGAAGAAGATGATAAACTGGACACCTCAGGCTCCACCTCAGAAACACCCTCCAGCTCAGAGCTAGAAGAGAGCTTCACAGAGGATAAAGACACGATTGTGATGTTGACATTGGAAAATAGTCGAAAATTCCGCAAACCTAGGCCAAGGCACAGACGCAAAAAACCTCGCGAGAATAACCATAACACGATCCAAATCTTCACCAGACATGAATTCAACAGGTACATTAATATTAAATTGCATGAATATTGGTAATTATGCCCTTGATCTAGCAGCAAGGATTTCAACTGAATAGACCATAATGGCCCGCTTTTTTTATGAGCTAAATCGAAAGAGGGTAAAAAATTATGATGCTGTGATTTTTTTTCGAATTTTTTGCGACCTCAAACATCTTTAATTTAATTATTATAATTTTAATTTTCAGTACTCCTTACCTGCTGGACATCCCTTACGTCATTACATTCTTTGACGCGATGTATAGCAGCTTCCGTTAGTGTTTTTTAACAGGTAATCATGGGTAAATTACGTAATTCCCGGCGCCACCTGGGCGCCGCATAGTTTGAATATGAATCGACGAACTCAAATATGCCCGTAACTTTATTAGAATCAATGCAGTGTACACTTGTAATATCTGAGTAAATTTTGAACTTAATTTACTTAAAAGATTAGGAAATTATATGAACTAACCATTATTTATGGCATACAATTCTGAAGTGATAGGAAATACCTTGAAATATAAAAAAAAGACGTACCTGCCACGATCGACGATAACAATTTTTCAAACAGCACTTAAATTGCTCACTTTGACACTAAACATTCATTAAAACTGTAATTTAATATTTGCACAAATCACTATATGTTTCTTCATTAAAATTTTAATATTATAAGCACTATAGTATTAACAAGAATAGAGAACATTCAGTATAATTATTATAAACATTCTACGAAGTTTATCATGGCTGCTTCGAAGCTAGAAATCTTTGGCTTACATCTTGTTTGAATAAAAAAACTAATTTAACCTGCTCATCCTTACAGACTTTGTTCCACTATAATATTATCAGTTAAATATTAATCATTTATTAAGTCTTAAAAATAGAGAAAAAACTTATTTATTGCAAAAAATAATCTTTGTATGCATTTTCTCAGAACACTCAGCTGACATGGAGCTGGTCGGCGAGCCTATAATATTATTCAATCTAACGGAGTTTTGCAAGGAGACCCAAGCAGCTCTCTCCTTTACAATCTTTTTACTGCAGATATAACCGAGATTACAAGAGATATAAACTGTGAAAATGAAAATGATCAAGTTTTACTAAATTTATATGCAGATGATCTTGCTATTATTTCAAAGAGCAAAATCAAGCTACAAAAAGCGCTAAACAATCTATCTATCTGGGCCAAAACAAATGGTCTAGAAATTAACACAGAGAAAACCAAGGTTGTAAAGTTTAGAAGAGGCGGACCGCTGTGCAAAAACGATGAAATTTATTGTGACGGTCAAAAGATTGAATTCCTAAATTCATTTAAATATCTCGGCATAGTACTTCAAATGACAGGGCTCTCTTTTTCTAAACATATAACAGAAAGATGTAAGAATGCTATCACCGTTATGTACACTATCTCAGGTCTGTCTGGTCTATCCGTCAAAACAGGGCTCAAACTATTCAATTTAAAAGTCGCCCCTGTGGCCACTTATGGTATTGAAATCGTATGGCCTCATTTATCTGTATCCGACTTTGATAAATTAGAATCAGTAAAAGCTATGTTTGTTAAAAGACTATTGTGTATGTCAAAATTTACCGAAACTAGACTGGCCTATAAACTGATAGATTCCAATTATTTTATTACAGAAATCAAAGAAATGTTTAAACTTCCAATGACAGATCAATATTCCAATTTTCTAGCTGTCAGGAATCAAAAAGCTCAGGATATTAATCCTGAGTTTTACAGCACTGATGCTATGACATGTAAACATTGGTGTCTGCCCCAATTGGATAGATCCAATGTTAGAAATGTCTTAACTCGCCAAGCTGTTCACGGCTTCCATCACCTAATCTGTAAATCCTCTGGTTATCATAAAGCTGAACAATCCTGTGTATGTAAATTATGTAATGAATATTGTAGCCAATATCATTTAAATATCTGTAAATCTAGAATTAAACCTATCAGCGATTATGCCAAGGGAGACTTCATATAGTCTATATTTTGAATAGAAATTAAGCAATAAGTTTTTCATTCTATTTATTTTCTATGTCATATTTTGTTTTATATATGTGCTTATATATATATGATATATTATGATGTAACAGGCTGTTAATATCATCTGTTATTTTATTTTATATTCTTTTATTATTATTCTCTATTATTCTGTAACTATTATATATAGTTTGTATGTGTGTTTTATGTGTTCTATTACAGTGTTAATTTATAATGAATATATATTTATAATACTATGTTGTATGTACACTTTTTGTGTTTAATAAAAGACTAATAATAATATTTATTTCATAGCGATCTAGATATAAATCGATAATAATCTGTATGATTGTAAGAAACAGTAGCACCACATGATTTTTGTTAGTTACATGATGCGTGGCAGAAATGAGAACTAACAAGTAAGTCTCTTCTGATCAGGCAGATAATTGACGATTTATTATAGATCGCTATAAAATAAAGAGACTACTCGCCGACTCCAGCTGAGTGAAAATAAAAACAATGCATGGTTATTTTCGCAATAAATAAGTTTTGTTGACTTAGTTCTCTATTTTTATATATTTTTATAAGGATGAGCAGGTTAACCAATTTTTTTTATTCAAACATGATATATACCAAAGATTTCTAGCTTCGAAGCAGCCATGATAAATAAACTTCGTAGAATATAGTATATGTTTGTAATAATTCTACTGAATGTTCTCTCCCGATTATTATGCCTAGTGCTTATAATACTAAAGTTTTAATGAAGAAACATAATAGTGATTTGTGCAAATATTATATTATAGTTTCAACGAATGTTTAGTGTCACAGTGAGCAATTTAATTGCATTAATTGGTTGCTGTTTGCAAAATTGTTATCGTCGATCGTGGCAGGTACGTCTTTTTTTTTATATTTCAAAATATTTCCTATCACTTCAGAATTGTATGCCATAAATAATGGTTAGTTCGAATAATTTCCTAATCTTTTAAGTATGCATAAATTAAGTTCAAAATTTATTCAGATATTACAAGTGTACACTGCAATGATTCTAATAAAGTTACGGGCATATTTGAGTTCGTCGAATCATATTCAAACTACGCGGCGCCCAGGTGGCGCCGGGAATTACGTAATTTACCCATGATAACCTGTTAAAAAAATACTAACGGAAGCTGCTATACATCGCGTCAAAGAATGTAATGACGTAAGGGATGTCCAGCAGGTAATGAGTGCTGAAAATTAAAATTATAATAATTAAATTAAAGATGTTTGAGGTCGCAAAAAATTCGCAAAAAAATCACAGCATCATAATTTTTTACCCTCTTTCGATTTAGCTCATAAAAAAAGCGGGCCATTATGGTCTATTGGCCGGGAGTTGAGAAAGAGCTCCTCGTCCTCCTCTTACACTATAAAATTCTAGTTAGCTAGAATAATATATTTTTTAAGAAGATCAAATGCCTTCATAAGTCATAAAAAATACTAATTGTCTAATTATTATGCTTATTAAGATTATCATAAACGTTTTCCTTGTTTCCTTGCTAGAAAATAATAGCTTTTTGGATGGATTTTCTTTTTATTTTCTTTTAATTTGTTTATTTGTTTGTTTATTTATTTATTTAGTTATTTTTATACACGTATTATTGACAAGGACAAATAATTTGGAAATCCCCTAGATACTTTTTTAATGATATTTAAAAAGTTAATAATAAAGTTAATACCCTTGACACCATTTTACCTTTTTGGGTGTGGCCAGGCCGATATTTAGCCTTGTCAGTAAGAGTTATCTTGCGACCATGCTGGGGCTTACCTGGCTCCCAGAACCCTTTCCTGCACTCTTCTGGGCTCCTACTACCAGATCTGTGCACCCTGCAGTGGCAATGCAATACTGCAGGGCAGCGGAGTATAGACAGCCGTAAGCTGCCTTCCTCCTACCAACTCCATAATCTAGTAATCAGTCACACCTATCCCAAGTCACGAAAAGTCTGCCGTGTTCTGGAATCGAACCGGGGACCTCTTGGACCAGAGCCAAGGGTACTAACCACTACACTACAGAACGTATTTACTATATATGTACAATAAGACGGTACACTTCGTCTATGTTTTGCTTGAGTCATACTTCTAATAATTTTCTTTTTTAGCAGACAAATACACTGTGGGCATGAGTAGATGATCCTCTCAAAAGAACTGCATATTTAATAATAGAATATACAGTACATAACCATAGTACACTTTTTTTTTAAAGTTTCTAAATTACATTCCTTTTGAAGTTGCTTCATAGCAATATTAATTTTGCCCATTGTTTTTGTTAGATCAACAACATTTAATTGCCAAGACAATTTATCATCAATGGTCGTCATTGTTTATTGTTTATTTTATCTATTCCAAATACAAGGTACTGTACACATATAAAATACATGGTGTCATGCATGGGTAAGACGCGTCATTAAAAAAGACACATATAAACACACGATCAACAAAAAAGATATTCAATACACATCCACATCAGTCAAAATTTAGCATTCAAATATTCATCTACACTATAAAAACAATACTTATTAAGAAACGATTTTACAGCATTTTTAAACTCTGTATATATGTGGACCTCTTTTAATGAAACAGATAGTTTATTATACTTTTTAATACATGGGCACATAGGTCCTTTGTCCATAAGTTTGAGTCTACTTTTTGGGGGTAATATAGTACTAGACAAATGCTGTAGCGTCCATCCTGGCTGAGGTTTTCATGTTTTCCTCAGGCACAGGCTGGGCCGTGGCCGCCCTCATTCTGGAAGAGCTCACAAAACGCTCAAGTTAGGTTTTTTGGAAGGTTTGGGGTTTCAAACTTAGTGAGTAATTAGTAAGTACAGTAGATGTACCCAATTAGGGTTTGATAAAAAAAAGAAAGATAACATTAGTAATAGAGTGTGTAGATATATTGAAAAGCATGTAATTAGTCTTTAAATGATTCAATTAGAATATTGTCACTAAATTTGTTTTTACTCTAATCTATATCTTACTAATTCATAAGCTGTACTTCAGTTAAAATTTATGCAAATTTAATGTTAATTTTGTTAATGTTAATTTTATTTTGATTTGGACTAGTTTTTCTATCACTGGGCTTAGTATAAATAAATAATGTCCCTTACCTTATCTGGAATAATACATTATCTTCCTACCACAATTGAGCACAACAATGAGCTATCTGCTATATCAAGCAAGCGCAATTATGAGCTGTAAATATGTGCAGCATAAAGCTCATTATTGCACGTGCCTTATATAGCAGATCGCTTATTATTCTGGACAAGAGACAGCATGTAGGTAACTAGTCTATTCTAATTTATTCTTCCTTTTGTTTTATAGCCCAGCAGTATACCTACCAACAGGCACCAGATACACGATTGCTGTGCGATGCTGTCCAATACTGTTTGAGCTGCGTTTTTGCTGCAAGTTGGACGACTCGATGGAGGACAATAAAAAGGAGCAGGAGCACGAGTGCGAGAATGAACAGGAGGGAGAGGACGGGAATATGGACGATGAAACTGAGCGCCCAATCTGGGAGCAAAGGAACTCCCTTATTCCGCTACCTTACCGAGTAGTATTTGCTGTTGCAACACACGACTCTGTCATGCTGTACGACACCCAGCAATCTATTCCTATTGGCAGTATTGCCAATAATCACTACACTCGCCTCAGTGATCTCTCATGGTGAGTGCATTCATTACAGGGTTCCGGACCGGACCGTTTCAGACCGGTCATGACTGCAAAAAACCGCTCATTTTGCTTGACCGGTCATGACCGGTCCATAAATAACCGTTGATGCTCAACCGCGACCGGTCTGACCATCGATCGCGACCGGCCGGACAGTGACCGCGACCAGTCTGACACAGACCACGCACATTGAATGGTTATTTCGAACTACCGACCGCGATTGTAAATTTAGCGGCCTTGAAAAATTTAAAAGTTAAAAATATTGAAACCGCTCCTTACTGAAGAACCGAAATTAAGATCGCGGTCAACATAACTTTATTTGCTATTGTGGTTTTCATATAGTTATACATCATTAATGTATTTTATAAGTTATATGTTATTATATAAAATATAAAAAGCAAAATATTTATATTATTATTAAATTATAACTACATATTATTTTTGTTGTTTCTTACTTACTTTTTTTTTAGTTCATAATTATTATTAGTCTTTTATTAAACACAGAAAGTGTACATATTAACAGCACTAGAAACATACATTATAGAAAAACATTACAATAGAACACATAAAACATACATACAAAACATATATAATAGTTACAGAATAATAGAACAATAGAAAATGATAATAAAACAATATAAAATAAAATAACAGATGATACTAACAGCCTGTTACATCATAATAATAATATATCATATATATAATCACATATATAAAACAAAATATGACATAGAAAATAGATAGAATAAAAAACTTATTGCTTCATTGCTATTCAAAATCTATAGACTATATGAAATCTCCCCTGGCATAATCGCTAATAGGCTTAATTCTAGATTTACAGATATTTAAATGATATTGGCTACAATATTCATTACATAATTTACATACACAAGATTGTTCAGCTTTATGATAACCAGAAGATTTACAAATTAGATGGTGGAAGCCGTGAACAGCCTGGCGAGTTAAAACATTTCTAACATTGGATCTATCCAATTGGGGCAGACACCAGTGTTTACATGTCATAGCATCAGTGCTGTAAAACTCAGGATTAATATCCTGAGCTTTTTGATTCCTGACAGCTATAAAATTGGAATATTGATCTGTCGTTGGAAGTTTAAACATTTCTTTGATTTCTGTAATAAAATAATTGGAATCTATCAGTTTATAGGCCAGTCTAGTTTCGGTAAATTTTGACAGACACAGTAATCTTTTAACAAACATAGCTTTTACTGATTCTAATTTATCAAAATCGGATACAGATAAATGAGGCCATACAATTTCAATACCATAAGTAGCCACAGGGGCGACTTTTAAATTGAATAGTTTGAGCCCTGTTTTGACGGATAGACCAGACAGCCCTGAGATAGTGTACATAACAGTGATAGCGTTCTTACATCTTTCTGTTATATGTTTAGAAAAAGAATGCCCTGTCATTTGAAGTATTATGCCAAGATATTTAAATGAATTTAGAAATTCAATCTTTTGACCGTCACAATAAATTTCATCGTTTTTGCATAACGGTCCGCCTCTTCTAAACTTAACAACCTTGGTTTTCTCTGTGTTAATTTCTAGACCATTTGTTTTGGCCCAGATGGATAGATTATTTAGCGCTTTTTGTAGCTTGACTTTGCTCTTTGAAATAATAGCAAGATCATCTGCATATAAATTTAGTACGACTTGATCATTTTCATTTTCACAGTTTATTCATAATAAAGTACATAATTATATAATACTTTAAAACTGATCATGCATTATAATTGCTGTCTGCTTGCTGGTTATTGGCGACATACTCTTGCTCGCAATGCTCAGGTATAACTAACTTGACGAGAACGAAGTACGACCGGTTCGGTCGGTCTCAACAATCAAGTTGGACCGACGATCAAGTTGAATGGGCATGTACCGGCGTTCGTAATGTTATGAGTAACCATGCAGCATCAACCACACATCATAGTTAGCACAAGTTTACGATAGCATAAATTAAAAATTGAGAAAATTTATCCCGAATTCTTGATAAGTATACTTATAACCAATAATAAGTATCGAATAATAGCTGTTAAAAGAAGGCAGCTGTAAGCCTAGTATAAAATATAATTTATATAATAATATATAAAATATAATTATGCTCGAAAATCCCGATTATCCCGATAACATTATATATATGCGACCGCGGTCACGGTCCGCCGCGGTCCATCTGACCGAAATGACCGCATATTTTGACGCGACCGGTCATGACCAGTCCAACATGACCGCCGTGCTCCGACCGCAACCGGTCACGCGACCGCCGCTGCGATGAGACCGCTGGACCGTTCCAAATTTTTGGCCGACGAATCAACGACCGGACCACGGTTGACCGGACCGTTTTCACCGGCGGTCCGGAACTCTGATTCGTTATGCAAACAGGGGGAGTCTGCTTTGTACACTTTTATTTAACATTAAGAAGTAGTCCTTATGTGTTTTGAATAACTTTTTATGCTGTTTTGCTGCTATGCTTTGTTTGAGCCCATTAAAAGTTTTATGCTGCAGAGAGTTGCTTGAATTTGTTTAGTTCTGAATTTACAGCTACATGTACACTCATTCCATCAAAAAATATAACAAGAATGAGCCTTTATTATCACGGTTCGAAGTGCAGCTCTCGACTCCAAGCTTATCACAGCGCTCCGTGTAGGCGTGCTGTCTCACCGGTGCTAGCCACTCACTTTTGCCAGCCCGCCCGGTCTCTCTCTCGATAAAATGTAACACAACAATAAACTTTGTGAATATGAAAAATGGCGTGCACCATTTTTCTGTTTCAATAATATTGCATTTATGGTTGGTTGGTTTGGTTACCAATGGCGGAACTTGTTTTTCAACATTGTTCACAGTGCTTTCTGGGGCTCCTAATACCCAGTCTGCACGCCAGACAGTTAAGTGCCGTTTCTTAGTGGGGCACGTATGTTGTTTGCACAACATTCCGCGATCTTAATCACCCCAGCGGAGTATAGACAGCCGTAAGCTGCCTTCCTCCTACCAACTCTTTCATCTAGTAGCCAGTCACACCCAATCCAAGTCGCGAAAAGTCTGCCGTATTCGGGATTTGAACCGGGGACCTCTCGGACGAGAGCCAAGTGTACTAACCACTACACCAAAGAGCAGATAAAAGTATTAATATTAAAATATTAAAAGTATTAATATTGCATTTATAAAAGTTGATTATTAAAAATCATAATGAACGATTTGAAAGTCATGATTAAAAATTTAAAATTGCCAAACAATATCGACAATATTGAATTCGGACATAATAAATATATAATATATATATATATAATATACGGCCTTGTTGTGTTGAATGCACCGGTTCTCGTTATATAGATCACTGAAGTTAAGCAACGTCGAGCGTGGTTAGTACTTGGGACTACTTGGAGGGGTGATGCTGTAAAAAGTGACACTGCTGCCATCTACTGGCACGTGCTGTATGTACGTACGGCGGCACAATGAGCAATTAGAATCGAAAATTTTTATTGGCTTAATCAAAAGAAGGGGTAAAAATATGACGTGAATTATTTCAGATTTTTTTGTGACCTATAACTAATTTTAATTAATTAATTAATTAATTAAGTTGCATTATTTTGAGAGTGCCGCCTCTCGTGACGCCTGTGACGTCACACCATTCTTGTACTTTTGCACTATAGATTAGAAATCAGGTAAGAGCATGCAGGTATAAAAATTAAAATGGCTGGCGCCACGTTTGAAATTCCCCGCCTCAAATTTTCGAAGTTTTAATGTGGTTTACGTTTGATCAATTTTAGCTTGATTTTGTTTGCATACCACTGAAAAATATGGTTGAAATATGATTTAAAACTTCTATCGTGCTCTAATATTGTTTAATACGTAAAAAATAGACAATTATGAGAGACTAAGTTCTAACATCAAATTAGTTTGTTTTCTACCTTTAAATAAAATAATTTACTGCTCTACGGTGTGTTACTGGTTTGGCGCAGTGGTTAGCGCGTCAGACTTCAAATCTTGTGGTTGCTATTTCGATTCTTTGTTCCGGTGAGTTTTTATACATACATTTTTTTTTTAATTTTAATATATTTATTAATTATAAAATTATAAAATGTGGTTAAAATATATATGGTTTACAACTACTATCATAATCAAATATTTTTTAATAGTAAAGAGAGTGGATAATAATAATAATAAAAAAAAATACTTCACTTTTTTACGTTCAAATAAAACATTTTTCGTACCTCTATTCAGAGCTTGGTGTGGCACAGTGGCGAAGACACTGAGCTCGTAGTCACTTGATGGAGGGATCGATTCTCCACGCTGAAAAATTTTTAAATTCGCACTGTCTTTTTCTTTAATTTAGTTTAATTTAATGAAAGAAAATTTCTCCGCCACTGTGCCACAGTGCCACACTAATTAAGCTTTGAGCCATGGTAAGAAAAATGTTCAACACGCTAAATCTAATATTTTTACCTCTAAAACACGTCATATTTCCTCTTCGCTCAAAGTGAGGATGAAATGGGAACAATATTTCTAACATTTTATGCTCAAGAAGAGGAAAAAAGACGTAATCTTTTCTTTCCCTCTCTTTTTTTCTCTAAAATGGTGCAAAATAATAGTAAAAAAGACGAGAAGAGAGCTTACTAGCGATTAATAGATAAGATTTATTTCAACTCTGGGCTATACAATATTATAAAAATATATAATATATAATAAATATATTTTATAAATTATTATGTCCGAATTCAATATTGTCGAAATTGTTTGGCAATTTTAAATTTTTAATCGTGACTTTCAAATCATTCATTATGATTTTTAATAATCAACTTATAAATGCAATATTATTGAAACAGAAAAATGGTGCACGCCATTTTTCTTATTCACAAAGTTTATTGTTGTGTTACATTTTATCAAGAGAGAGAGACCGGGCGGGCAGGCAAAAGTGAGTGGCTAGCACCGATGAGACAGCACGCCTACAATTCATGGGGGGTAACGCAATAATATTTTGAGATAATCAAGCTTTTGTTCCCCATTTGATAACATGTAAAACTGATGTTTTTCGTGGAATTTTTGCAGAAAAGTACTCATAGCTCGAAATCCTGTTCGAGATTGATATATTTTTCTTTCGGAATAATGTATTAGTAAAAACTCTAAGCTTTGTATTGCAAACTACCGCTATAGGGCCAACGGAATATTATTTTTTGCTAATCAACTTTAAAGATGTCAATCTGAGAGCAGCCCATGATAAACTTGGACTTCACGGCATCCATCTTGAAAATGTACAAAATTTTTAAAAAAATTACTACGCAATGAAAAAAAATTAAATGAGAAAACTGAGGTGACAGTTCTCTTTTAAATTTAATTTTCTTATTTGTCAAATAAAAATCAACATTTTTCTAATAAGTTATAATGCTTGAAAGGTGAAGTTAAAAAATTTGTCTGCTATGCAGGTTGCATAATTTACAAATTACCCGAACAGCTGATTTGTCATCTACTTTAAGAGCCAGGTCCATCGAGGTAATTCACCTCTTACTCCTGATGAAGGTTGACAGCTCGGCCACCTTTGTTGCTGATGATGATTGTTGCTATACAATAATATTTGCCAGTGTTCTCTAAATGTGCTCTAACTTGTAAACAGTATCAAATGTCGCCAACCTATATATTTATTAAATATAATTAGTTTTTACCTATGAGTGAACAATTAGAACTTGCCTTAGTAACATAAGGAACAATGCAGCAAGTATTATGGGAGTAATTGACTCATTATCAGCAACAAAGGTGGCTGAAATGTGAACCCTTTATCATGAGTGACAGGTAAATCACCTCATGACAAGAAGTGGACTGCTCCCCTAAGATTTCCACAGAAGACTTGGAAACAGGTTTACAGTACCTAGAACTTACAAATTACTACAGTGTACTTTCATAATATGTAATGTATTTAGATTGATAAAATCATGAAAATTAAGATACAAAATGTTGTGTTACAGGTCCTCTGACGGCCTTGTTCTTATTGCATCTTCAACTGATGGCTATTGCTCCATTATCACATTCCAACCAGGAGAGCTCGGGGATCCTTACCAGCCACCAACATCATTTGAATCATCAGAGGACACTGCTGCTGTTTCACCTAGCAGTGACATTGGTGATATAAACAAGAGTTTGAACACTTCTATGGAGGTTGATGAGGATGAAGATATACGATTAGTCTTTGAGGATACTCTGACGGACACAGATCAGGAAATGGATAGCCCAGATCCATCAAAAAGTGACAAACTGGCTGATCACTCATCTGCTGATCAAGCTGAGACTGCTGCAGAAGCCAAACCACACACTGCGTCAGATACTGGAAAAACAGCAGATATTGATGCAATGCAGAAATTGGATTTGCCAGTTATGAGCTCTGTAAATGATTATGTTAAGAACAAAGAATTGGTGATGGAGGCATCAGTTTCAGAGATTAAGAAAGATACTTTATTCAACATTGAAAATGCACCTTCTACCACTTCTGCAGGAAAAAATGAGGGGGTGGAAGAAACAAAGAATTATGAAGAAAAAAGTCAAATCTTAAATTCACTGGTAATGATAAGAAACATAAATTGCAATCAAAATAAATTCACTAATTCAAATTATGACAGTAATGCAAAGAATGTATCAGCAAATAACGCTGTAGACAACAATAATGAAAAACAGAACAGAGAAATAAAATTGGTCACTACAAACATTGACAATAAGATGGAAGTTGTGTCACCAAAGAAAGAAGAAAAAAATATGAGCAATGAAAATCAGGAAGAGGAAATAAAATCAGCTAGTTCAAACCATAACAATAAAATGGATGAAGTAACACTAAACAAAGGTGGTAAAGTGACAGTGAATGGAAACAAAAATCACGACACTGCTAAAAAATTGACTCATTCAAACAATGACAATAAAATAGAGTTGTCACCTCAAAAGGAAGAGAGAACTGCGAGCAATGAAAAACAGGAAAGAGGAATAAAATTGGCTGAATCAAAATATGATGGTAAGATGGACGAAGTTTCACCCAAAAAAGGAGATGAAAGAAAAAATGTTACTCCAGTTAAATGTACTCCAGATAAACAGAACATCATGTCACCTCACACTGGAAGCCCAAGTGAACTGACACCAAGTAAAAGAACCCCTCGCAGAGTTCCTTTCGTCACACTGTCAAGCCCTAAAAGTAAAAGGGAGCTCACTTAAACCAAGTTTAATACATGCATACCCATCCCTTGTAAAAAGGAATTATACTTATTACAAATTAATAAAGTATAATTCGTATGCTGAATTGGTCTAATTTAGTATAATTTTTTAATGATTATATACTAAATTACAGATTAATTATACTAATTTTTATTTTATTATACTAAATTATAGAAAAGCATTTTTCCAAAGCAAAAAAAAAAAAGTGATATATAGAACCCTATATGATTGCCTCTAAATGATTTAAAGAGATATACTATTTCTATAATTTAGTATAATAAAATTAAACTAGTATAATTAATCATGTAATTTAGTATATTAATCATTCAGAAATTATACTAAATTAGACGAATTTAACATACGAATTATACTTTATTAATTTGTAATAAGTATAATTCCTTTTTACAAGGGATACCCCATCTACATATTATCGTCACCTTAGGATGAGAGTGCTCTATCCACCGCCTTTGCTAGCCAGGGAAAATTGCTCCCCGATCATCAATCTTTCTGCAATAAAGCATTATTACTGCAAATTGAGGCATCTAATGGCATACCCCGACAGGCTTCCCTTGTAAAAAGGAATTATACTTATTACAAATTAATAAAGTAATATTCCTATGCTTAATTCGTATAATTTAGTATAATATCTGAATGATTAATATACTAAATTACAGATTAATTATACTAGTTTTTATTTTATTATACTAAATTATAGAAAAGCATTTTTCCAAAAATAGCATTTTTCCAAAGTAAAAAAAATAAGTGACATATTGAACCATATATGGTTGCCTCGAAATGATTTAAAGAGGTATACTATTTCTATAATTTAGTATAATAAAATTAAACTAGTATAATTAATCATGTAATTTAGTATATTAATCATTCAGAAATTATACTAAATTATACGAATTAAGCATACGAATTATACTTTATTAATTTGTAATAAGTATAATTCCTTTTTACAAGGGTTATAGGCGATTTGCATGAAAGAAGGCTGACCGAGTAAAAGTTTTAATTTTTATTCAGAAAGGAGTTGTTGTTTTCAGGAATAGGAAAAGGTAGGATCCTACTAAACTTTCCCTAATTTTTTTTCTAACCCATAAATATGGCGTTCTATTTAAAAAAATACTAAATCTCTAAATCAAATCTTTTATGCAGTGCTGTCCCCTAGCATGCTGTTTTACTTGAAATATAAAAAAGAAAATATAATAATATTGCTCTTCATGATATATATATATATATATAATATATATATATATATATATATATATATATATATATATATATATATATATATATATATATATTATATACATGTTTGCGTAATAATTTTTTCAAAATTTAGTTCTCTTGTCTTCATGATACATAACAATCAGAGTACAGTATAGTAAAAAGTTACATGCAGATTCCTAATGCCCCCCCCCCCCCCCCTACCCTGAGCACCCTCTTTTATATAACACTTAGGAATGCCAGATTAGCCTAAGTGAGATCCACGTGCGGCTCTCTGACACTCTTAATTATTACATAATTAATGCAATCCCATGACGTCACATCGGTATGTTATAATGTTTTGCACTATAACATTCTGAGGTGTTGTCTAGCCAGACTGCATTCTGATGTGTCTGCGATGATGGACACATCTTACATCGTATTACAATTGTTTGGAGGTCAGAGTTCCCCGTGTTCACCACTATAATAGGAGGTAATAATGCTGTGTTACTTTTTACACTTATTTTATTATACCTGTATATTTTATAATGATGGTTCCATGGAGAAAGCACAGGTTTGTGTTTTCCGGAATGAACAAAATGACGGGTTTGCCTTTTCAGTGAGGTTGAAAATTACGATAATAAAGGATAAAAAGAAACCTTTTTGCAAAGGCAAACCTGTCATTTTTTGTTCATTCAGGAAAATGCAAACCAACACTTTCTACGCATGTTTAAAAAAAAACTTTTTATGATAATAAGAAAGAAAAGAATAATATACTGTGTATGTTTCTATATCACTGATCCATTGTTTTCCAAGAACAAAATTAAGCTTAACATTTTGCAGTTATTTTTTATTTCAAAATAGACACATTTATCAGATCATTAGATTAATTGTCCAGCTTGGAATCTTACAATGGACAACCTAGATGAAATTTTTTTATTGCAAAAATGAATAGAGGGGGTACCAAATTGTGCTACTATGAATTTTTTCACATATTTTTAGTCGCGAAACACTATTTTTTTTAAAAAATAAGTGAAATTTGTTTAAATTCTATTCCCCCCCCCTCCCCCTCTGGATCCTTAATAAAGAGGACAGGGAGCTTAAATGCCTCCAAGAGGCATGGCCGCACTTTCAATTTTGTTTTTGTTTTTTTGTCCTGTATAGAATCTATGTGAATCAACAGAAATATTATATATAATATGTATACTTCTAAATTTAATTTTTTTTTGTGTAATTTGTTAAGCAATTCTAATATGAAATTCGGAGAAAAAAGCAGACGGACTACTGTATGTGACACTGAACAATATACATTAATAGTTAATACATAATACCGGTATATGCTCAATCAAGTTTTTATTACTATGATATGTAGTAATTAAGCAATTAAGAAGTATTATTTTGTAATTACTATTGATATATCTGTAACAAGCAATTGCATGGACATTGCAAAAAGCGCTTCTTTAAACCAATTATTAAATCATTTTTTTGTTTGTTTGTTTGTTTGTTTGTTTTTTATCCCATATATATTGTGGATATAATGCAATTGAATGTTACCACACTTTTTAAGGATAAAAAATTGTACAATGTTTTTTTATGTGTATACTTATACTGTCAATTAATAAAATAATGCTAAAATGAAAAAAGACTATTCTATATTTGAGAGCAATAGTATAGTAAATAATATATACATTCATAACATATCCATAACAGGCCGAGCCAGCAGCATTATTATAAATCACTCGTTTAATTGCGTCCAAAATGCACTCAATTCAGTATAATATGTATCGAGGATGCCACGGCAAATCGGACTAACTGCAGCAGATGTAACGACGAAACCTGTAAATCAATTTTGCATAGGAATTTGCAGGTATAAAATGATTAACAACATTCGCTATTAGTCCGTTGTGCTGCGACTTCATCAATATATATTTATATATAATATAAATACAAATTTGGTGCATGGAATAATGAAGAAAAATTATAGCACTTTTACAGGACGCCAGGACAAAACTGCCATATTATATAGTGGCATTTTCTTTAGCAGCAAAAGGATATGACGTGGTAGCGATAAAATATCCTAACTCCATTGGTAAACTGAATAAAAATATCCTAACTCCTTTGATAATTAAGCTTTTTTAAAAAAAATATCCCAGCTCCATTTGGCAAGAAAAATGGAGTTAGGATATATATATATATATTACAATATATATACATATTCAGCTTATATACAATTTAGTTGTGATATTTTTCCACTACCATATGACATTGTTAAATAATGATTTATTGTGCATAAGTTGATGTATTTTGATGGTTATTATTGAAAAGAATTATAAAGCAATTTGCTAAAATTGTAATGCTAATACACGGTGCTAATATATATCCTTAGAATTCATGAGTCACTTGGAGTTAACTCTAGAGGAGACTTAAATAATATTACCCATCTTCATGATCTAGTACAGGGGTGTCAAACTTGCGGGCCGCATGCGGCCCGCGAGGCCGATTTCAATGGCCCGCGATCAGCGTCGGTAGAAAATATAATTAATATTTAATAAATAAATAAATAATGAAAAAAATAATAAAAAATTAATTTTCAATTATTTTAAGTTTACTATAGTATTTTATGATTATCTAATCAAAATATTGCACATATCTGATCTTAATATAATTTTAATTCACAACAGCAATTCAGTTTTATATTTAATAAATGTAATAAATAAATAATAACAATTTTCTTTGAGACAAATTTTTTATCCTGTTTTTCTTTAATAACCCATTAGCGCCCAGAAAAACTTTTGGTAAAATTTTTTCTTGCAACTATGAAATTCTTTTAAAGCTAAGTGAATGTAACCCAAATTTACAAAAAAAAAAAAAAAAAGAAATTTCTTATCAAATTCGAATTTTTATGGGCATTTGAAGTTTTTGTACCATATATATATATATATGGAGCCTCTGGGCACCTTCAGTGTCATTTTACTTTAAAATAGCAATTCGATATTAATTACTTTTTTTTTGCTGGAAAGGGTTAATTAATGTTTGAATTAGTAATAATTCCCCCTAACTTTCAAATTTTATAATTTTGGGGGTGGGGGTAATTTTTTTAAAATTATAATGTATTCTAATATATGGTTTGAATATAGAAAAACCATATAAAAATTAATTTAAAAAATAATTTGGAAGTATTTTTTTCCAAAAGTCCCTAATTGGGGTTAATTTTGGGGTTGGGGTAACACTATATAGAATGTATTGTATATTTTCTCGAAATCTTTTCTTTTCCTGTTTTTCATTTTATAAGGCATAATTGTTATTATAAAACACACTAGGAAGAAGGTTACCCTAACCTTCTTCCGACGGTACCTTTGTTAGGGTAAATTATAAGTTACAAAGGCTATTATGACAAGTTCAGGGTCTATGTTTTCCTATATCATGAGCTCTTATTACGTTAAATATTGCATGTTGAGAAAAAATGTTAATTTTGGTGATGCAGTTTAGATTTGATTTGTCTGATAATGAGTGTTTCTGAGAAAGTTCATATGGTTTGTGGACAAGAATAGTGGTGTGGAGGTCCATATGTGGAAAGGCGCGGTAATGGTGCTTTGCTATGGCTTACCCCGTAATTAAGGAAAATGGCATCGTTCTTATGTACTGTAAAAAGAATACACTTTGTTTTTTGGTTTTCACTTATTGATATATAAATAAATGAAATGACTCAGGTATGGTCATTGCTAGTGCTTGCAGCTCTAGCGTGATTCTTTTTTGTGGTTGCTTATAATTGTTCTTCTCTTGGGCAACATTTTATTTTTCTGCATAAAAATTTTGAAGAGGGCTTCAATACAGAAGATAAACACCGTCGCCAAGACGATGAGCAACCCCCCAAGTGTACTCCACTGGAGCGCAAGCATTATAGCTTGCTCCGATGCATATTGTCCCTTGTCCGGAATAATTAGATTAATTAGCCATCTGCTTACCATGATTTCATGATTTTGTTGCAATAATGAGCTATATATCTGCTCTTTCATGAGCCGTAAATTGGTATAAAACAAAGCTCATTGTTGCGCTCATCTGAAAAAGCATGCAGATAGCTCATTATTGCAATGAGATTATGGGAAGCAGATATTCCATTATTGCGGACCAGGGGAGATATATCGACACGAAAAAATCCTAAACTATGCGTAAAAAATAACTACTGTTTTCAGTTTTGTGAAATAATCTAAGAAGCTACAGAAATAGGACAACCTGCAATGGCCATTGCCTTTATTATAATAGCCTTTGTATCATGGTATATTTATAGAATAGAATAGAATAGAATAATTTCTTTATTATAGGCGATGTTTGGCCTAAAGGCCATTCTTACACATAACCCCTATACATAGGATATTAATAATAACATTGAGAAATTTAATCAATGATAGTTACTATATGAGTCTATTATTTTCTTCTTTTCTTGATGTATTAATACGAATATACAATAAACTTACTATCACATTTATTACACTTCAATAAATTTATATCACATAGTACGAATTTATAATTATAATTAGTGTAATTATTTACACTAGCAAGGTACCCAGATTAGGGATACCTTGTTCCTATTAGTGTCTTATAATAATAATAATTATCTATGCCTTATGGGATAAAAAACAGAAAAAAAGAAATTATTTTGTAAAATATATTAAATATTCTAGTGTTACCCCAACTCCAAATTAAGGACTCTGACAAAAGTACTTTTAAATTAAATTTTAAACCAACTTTAGTACAGGTTTTCTATACATGAAATGCAAAATTAGCAAAATTTTTTTTTTTGTAAAAACTACCCCATCCCCAAAAGGATAAATTTGGGGGTGGGGAATATTTTTAAATAAATATCATTCTAATTAACCATTTTCTGGAAAATGCGGAGCTAAAAAGTGTAAATATGATGTTTTATATTGAATTGTTGTTTTTAAGCGAAATGACACTGTAAGCGCCCTGAGGCTCCATACGGGACTTCTATTTTGAATTGCCCAAAAAAAAATTTCACCCCCAAAAAATTACATGGCCATATTCCGAGTTCATTGGTTGTTATAGAAATGTAAGTTTTGTCCAATTTTTTTTATAATATAAAATTTATTTTGAATGGTTAAAAAAAGTACTTTTCCAAAATGCCATTCAAAAAACTGTAAAAATTTTGAACTATCCTGGTAAATTCAAATTTTGGTTTAAATTTTTTTTTTACATTATGATCCCCATACTATTTACTTTTGATTAAAACCACCAGTTTTGCTCTTACTCTGAAAACCAAATTTATAATTATTTTAATTCATTAACAAATTTTGCAAGCCCACATGGAGCCTCTGGGCGCTAATGGGTTAATTATTCTTTGACTTCAGCTTGACTTAATTTACTTGGTACAATAATTAGTATGAACTACGAAAATGAATGAACAAAGATATAAAATAAGAGAGGCGTAAAAGGTGTTTGTCAATATTCTAATGACTTGAACTGCAATGACAAAGTGCGAGTGAATAAAACATAAAGTTTATATGAGATAATTCACTTTTTAATATTAGTAATTTTCCATAATTTTACTCTCAAAACTGACACGTGACCTTTAAAAAATTTGCGCCTGCCCCCCAATGACGTGTTCTCAATCTTGAGAAACTTCTCCCTTGAGCAAATCCTGGATACGCCACTACCTACTAGCATTGCTTACGAATTAATTATTAAAAATAAGTATGTGCGTGTGGAAAAAAGCGTTCGAAATTGCCCCCCCCCCCCCCCCCCCCCCACACACACCATTTCCCGCTGGAGTCAGTCGCGCCCACGGCATTGCGGCCCGAGGTCAGTAGGTATTTTTCTTATCTGGCCCGCTACTAAAAACGAGTTTGACACCCCTGCTCTAGTACATTAATTAGCATGTATTATTATCATATTTCATATCTTACTTTTTATATATTTAGGTATATGGTATATATAAGAACTACGAACTTGAAAAGAAAAATAAATGCAGTATTTTTTGTCAACTTTTGTTTATTATTTTGTTCTGCTACCTCTGATATGCCAGATGCATTTTTTTTCTTAAATGTAAAATATTTATTAAAACTGAAAAAATATTGGGTAATTGTTTAAAAGGGGGAATAATTGTCATGATTGTGATAAATTATTATTAATTTTTGGGTATACTTTTCTTATCCGAACAGTCATGCAAGTCATGATATTCCAAAATGAATAAAAAACTTGTATAAAAATAAATTATTAATCATGCATGCTATTCAAATATAATGACATTTCTTTTTCTAACTATGATTTGTGTTATATTTAATTAACTTATATGCATATAACATTATTTTAACTGGTCTGGAGAACCCAAGATTTTGATAAAATATCAATGTACAATCAATTAGAGAAAAAAGTAAAGCCAGCTCTTGCATAATATTCATATCAGGGGGTATATTCACAAAGAACTTAGCATAGATTTCATTACAAGATTTGTTAATTCAGTACCATGGTTAGTACTATACCTTTAGTACTCTATTTGATATCACTTTTAGGTACTAAAAATTTCTGGGATAAAATCTATGCTAAGTCCTTTGTGAATGCCCTTAACAATAATGTAGTGTTTTTCAGGGATTTGTAATAGCAAGAAGTAGGCGCAATTATTTGTCAGTATTAAGAGGATATATACAGGAGTATATAGTTTTTTTAATGCTTTTGCTTCTCAAAGAACCGCTTCTTTGCTTCTGGGTCAGGAATTATCTGCAACATTCAGAAGAAAAAAAAATAAATTTTGGACATGCCATTTGGCTGCATTGATTCCCTTCAATCTCTTATCTTATATACAATAGACAATATAAAAGATAGAGATAGCAAGCATTTGCAACATTGTCATGGCATATAGGACAAAACACACGGTATGTGGATGCCCACCACCTTTCTTATATGAATGTTGCTACTTCTATCTGCCACATTTTTCACATTTTCTTTCTTTTTTATCTTAGCAGAGCTATAGGTTATAAGACTTATTAGGGAGTGCGAGGGCTATATAGTGATACAGAATTTTCTTATAACCTTAAGATGAGTGTATTAAAATATAAAAATATTAAACTTTGATCCTTCATTGCTGTCTAAGAAGGTGTTATATAAAAGGAGATTCCTCACCGTATCACCTCCTGGTTTCCAGCCTGCTGGGCACACCTCCCCATGTGCATCTGTATACTGGAAGGCCTGCACCAAGCGCAGGGTTTCATCCACACTACGTCCCACTGGCAAGTCATTCATTGTGATTTGACGCAGCACACCCTTGTCATCAATGATGAACAAACCCCTGCAAATAGAATGTCAGATGCTTAAGCAAGCTTGATCGAAAGCCATTAATTAGTCAAATTATCCATAAATTACTGCACTTTATTTAGCTGAAAAAGTTTAACCAAAAATATTACAATTGTCCAAAGTCACTGCAGTAGAAAAGAAAAGGAGATAAAAAGAATCTAAATAATTATTGAGGGATTTCGCAAGCCTCCGTCCCATCGAAAATTTTCGAAAAAATACTTAATGATCAATTAATTGAACACAGAATACAGTAACTAACAATCTTATCTCACCCTGTCAACATGGTTTTGTAAAGAACAAATCAACTGAGACCACCATGTTTGATTTATACTTAATTAACACAGTTTTTAAATCATTAGATCAAAAAAGGTTATTATTTTCATATAGAAAATTTTAATTTATAAGGAGTATTATTCAGTTAAATCATTTTTTAGTAGTAAAAATTACCAGAAAATATTGTATTAAGTTAGTGTATTTGCCATTTTAATTTTATTGTTAATCGATGAATAATTTTATTAGGTACGATGTGTTTTGTTTTGTCGCCTTGTGTGGTATATTATATATATATATATATATATATATATATATATATATATATATATATATATATATATATATATATATATATATATATATATATATATATATATATATATATATATATATATATATCAGGGATCGGATGCAGATGCAAGATGCACACGGATGGCAAAAATGGGCTTGCATCCGCATCCGTGCATCCCAGATGCACGGGGAAAAATGAATGCATCCGGATGCGCATCTCAGATGCATGAAAAATAAATTTGCATCCGGTTGTGCATCCATGGATGCACGAAAAATTAATTTGCATCCGGATGCGCATCTTGGATGCACGAAAAAAACGCATGCATCCGGTCCCTGATATATATGCTGTATATATATGTATGTATATATATATATATATATGTATGCATGTATATATATATATATATATATATATATTAATTAAGGTTTTGACTTGATATACAAGCCAAAAGATTTAAAAAAAAATTAATTAATAAGTATTAAACAAAAAAACTTTTGAAATTTGACCAAGGTCTTCAATTAATCCAAATATGAAAGAAAAAGAAAAAAAAAAATCATAAATCATTTTTAAAAAATGGAATAAAATACCATACCCCCTTTTCTAGAAAAATAAATAAAAATCTTCCACCATAGTGCCCCCCCCCCCCCCTACCCCCTCTCCTTTCGGCGATCACACGTTTCTGGTAAAGGGGGATCTTACTCGGTCTCTATAGGCCCAAATTTTGAGGTTACGCCAATGCTTTATAAGCCCCTTTTATTTACAGAGCATGATCAAATGTATTATTCAAGCTTTTGAAAGCGAACTAAAACATATCAAGAAGCTAAGAATTATTACTTTAGTACTGCATGTGTATTACACTCACTGTTAAAGGCCTTATAAACCTTTGCACAATATTAAGCACACGGTAAGTTTTGCTTCAGTGTGATTCGGCTGCATAAATTTTTTTGTTTCAGCAGCACAAATATCAGAGATAATAGCCGATGAAAAGGAACTTGTGACGTCACTCACGCTCATTCAGCGGCGACAATATAGGGAAATCCCTGCAAAAGATAGGTTCACTCCCGCTGCAACCACGGCCACAATTTTACTTCTGGAATTTTGAGACTTTACCAGGGCAGTCTTGATAGTATTTGTCAAATAGCCTGAAAGATTTTTTGTGATGACATTCATACAAACCGAGTTATTGCGGTAGAAAGAGGGGCAAAAATGTTGTATAGGAAAACAATGTTAAATTTTTGGCTTACCTTGCTACCGCAATAACTCAGTCTGTACACACGCCACCAAAAAAATTCTTTCAGTCTATTTGACAAATACTATCAAGACTGCCCTGGTAAAGTTTCAAAATTCCAGTAATAAAATTGTGGCCGTGGTTGCAGCGGGAGTGAGCCTATCTTTTGCAGGGATTTCCCTATATTGTCACCGCTGAATGCGTGTGAATGACGTCACAGGTGCTTCTTCATCGGCTATTATCTCTGATATTTGTGCTACTAAAACAAAAAAAATTATGCAGCCGAATCACACTGAAGCAAAGCTAACCGTGTACTTAATACTGTGAAAAGGTTTATAAGGTCTTTAATGTATAGTAGAATAACCTTTCAATTAGGAGCTATCATTAAAAAATTTGCAAATAAATAATACACATGCCATGAAGGGTGGTAATTTGTGTATAATTTGTGTTTTTGTAGTTAAGCTAACCTGAGGGTATGTCCCAAGTCTTCTAAGAAGACTCCGTAGTCCTTGGAAATTTTGTGGCTGAGATCGGAGAGCAGTGGTATGTTGAGCTTGCCCAATCCTCCCTCCTTACGTGGAGTATTGGTCCACGCGTGGTGAGTGAAGTGAGAGTCTACAGAGCAAGCAACAACTTCTGTGCTAATGCGACGGAACTCATCAATACGATCATTAAAGGCTAAAATCTCAGTCGGACATACAAACGTGCTGTAACAACAATTGACAATGTTTTGATACACACACTTCATGGAGATATAAACACACAAACGATAAACAAAAGTTTGTGTGTATGTGCATATTTTTACAATATTTCTGTGGATACTGTGTATGTTTATATATGGCAGAGGCATGTGCAGGCATTTCAATTATTCAACTCTATATTCTCAAGACAAAGAAGCTGGTTGCGGCTTTAATGTTTGTAAATAATGGTCACAATTCATAATGAGTTTTCCAGAAAGATATCCAGGTTTCTCACTAGCAGTGGTTGGGGCCAGCCTAATTCAATGACCCTAAAGATGATTAGTCAAAAACCTGGACATTTTCGTTTGTGAATCACACCCAATATACATTTTAGTGCATTCAAATTCAAAAGTTGGGGCACCTCAACTTAAAAAATGTGAAATAATTTCCCTTCCTCAACGCATAGTAGGGCGCAGTTAGATTTTGATTTGGATAAGATGGGGACTTCAAAGCTGTTGAAGTTTAAATTCATATTTTAAAGTAGGGTGAGCGATTGCATTATTCTTTTTAAGATTTTATTTAAAAAAAAAAAAAAAAAAAGTTTAACCTGCCCTCTATTGAGAAATGAAAATAAAAAATTTCTCAAGTAGCTTCACAACAAAAAAAGTCCAAAATTTGGTGTTTATAGTATGTATTTAACATAATAATATATGCATCCTTTTGGTACAGAAACAGCTTTTTACACGGCCCAAAGTACACCAAAAAAAAACAGTGAAAAACAAAGTGGTCTTCAAAAATCCATGAAACTTATATATGATGGACATGTCACCTCATCAAAGAATACCCTAATTTTTGTTTTTGAAATTTTGATTTTTTTTCCCGGAAATTTGGGTATGTGAAGTTCCGCTTGGTATCCTTGTTTTTTATGCTTACGACGGGCATAACTTTTTTTCTATGGCAGCTATCTACAAATTTCTTATACTTTTTTGATGCCAAGAATATGCTCTTTTTGGGAAAAAATACTGCATTTTTGTGAATATCATTAATTTTTCCGTTTTTTTTTTTCAAAACAGGACATTTTCAAAAAAAAAAAAAAAATTTTTTTTTTTTTTTCTTTAAATTCGAGTTTTCAATAAAGAACAATGTTTATTAAAATAAAATGCAAAGTTTACGAGGTGCAATTCATAACTTTTTTTTCTATGAATTTTTGAAGTTGACACTCTCGCTCGAGCGAATCGCGCGTTTGCCACCCGGCGCAGCCGATGCTGCTGCAGCAGTACATAGTAGTTCCTTTGTTCTTTCAGTGATTTTCATAGATATAGAACCTTGGAGATGCATATACAGTTCATCCAATATAAAATTACGACCGGAAGTGGCAGCATTTTGGCCTTACTAAACACATTGCATTGTAATATTGAACTTTCTAATATTATATTTTCTCCCTTTAAATTTTGAGACTAATCAAAATATAAAAAAATAAGATGACGAAAGGAATTGATCCTGACACTTCCGAGAGTAATCAACATTTGATAAACTGTACAGTAGAATTAATAAACGGCCGAGAAGCTTTGCTTTTGCCATCAAATTTTACCGACTTTTTACAAGCAGTGTTGTGAAATAATTATTACTCTTCTAGTGAGAGAGAAATTTTACTGGTTTACAATTCATCGATGTAATGTATTAATTAAGTAACAAACTATTAATTTTTTATTCGACATTGATAATCATTATGCAGTAGTGCTGTCGAAATTTTTCGGATTTTCGGATTCCGGATTTCTAAAGCTTCGGAATCCGCTTTTTTAGGAGATCCGAAATCCGAAAAGCGGATATCGGATTCAAAGCGGATTTCGGATTTTATCGGATATCGGATTCAAAGCGGATATCGGATTATATCGGATATCGGATTCAAAGCGGATTTCGGATTTTATCGGATATCGGATTCAAAGCGGATTTCGGATTCGATCGGATATCGGATTTGTAAAAACTTGTAAAAAAACGAAGACATGTATTTTGAATAGAAAAAATAAATATATTTTGCTGTGTTACGTAAACTAAACTCAGTAAAACTGTAAACACTATATAGCTGTTTGTAACTAAATACTGAATAAAATAGTTAAATAGTCTTAATAAAATTTTAATACACTGCTATTACGCTAATTACGCTATTACTGCTAACATAGAAAATCTGTAATAAATACGTATATACTAAATAGTGTAAATAGAATAGATATTATTATATATTAAATATCGATTTTTGCTGATGAATTCACCTTTCAACCTTTTGTCCCATATATATTATCATAATTATGTATAATTGCAGTACATTGTATAATTAATGTATAAATTGAATTGTAATGTATATGATCATATATTATATCTATAAGTATCTAGATCTACAGGCTACACCTTCACTATAACTATAGTATCTGTATCTACTATATATATATTAATATATGATATATTATATGATATAAAAATATATACTATATATTATATAAGCATATATAAGCATATAAGCACATTCAATGTGTTACCACCCCCCACCATCCTCGCACTCAACAAAATTTTAACATTGCGGAATAGGGCAATGCGAGCTGGATCCGCCCCTGATTATATTTAGAAATTAGATTATTTAGATTTTAAGCTATTTAATAGTTTATTAATTTATAACATTTCATTTACGCATTTATATAGCCATTTACTAAAGAAATGTATAATTTTTAATTATTTTAATATTTGTAATGCGTATTTGATCCCAAGCTATAATATATTGGAGGATTTTCGTTGGCTATTTTTTAGCTCGCATCAGGTTGGGCTGTGCAGGTTCCAACTTGCTGCAAGTGGAATTTGTTTGCTTTATAGCTGCTATAGTGCTTACCAACCTCGTATATAGTATCATAATGTGTTTATTAGGGTTCAAAACTCTATTATTTTTGTCATGAAATTTGCAATCAAATTTGTAATATAAAACATGAAAACTAAACAAACGTAACGCAGTTTAAAGCACATTAAACATCCTTTATTTTATGGTCCTTTACTTTAATTTTCAATATTTTGTAAACAAATTAAAAAGCACCAATATTTAAAAATTGTTAAAATTTTAAAAACGTACCGTATTCCTGCATCATTTCGTCCGCTACATTCGACAATTTTACTATTCGACGTCTACATCAAGCACGTGCAGTGATTCTGCGGGATTCGGTCTTGCATTTTTTTGCAAGCTAGTCTGTTGAAATTTTAATAGAGTTGAGTTTAAAATTATACTTGTTTCGTTATTATTCAAGTTATTTAAATATTAATCAATAAAAACTAAAAACTGTATTCCGATTGAATCCGATATCCGATTTGAATCCGAAATCCGTTTTCAATCTAAATTCCGCTTCAAATTCAGAATCCGAAATCCGATTCAAATTCGGAATCCGAAATCCGATTCAAATTCGGAATCTGATTGAAATTCGGAATCCGTTTCAAATTCGGAATCCGAAATCCGATTTGAATCCGATATCCGTTCGCAAAGATCGGATTTTGAATCCGCTTTCTAATAGGAATCCGGAAAACGGATTTTCGGATTTCGGATTTTTTAAAATCCGGAATTCGGATCTCAAAAAAAGCGGATTTCAACAGCACTATTATGCAGCACAAATAATAGAGATAATGGATTATAATTCTGCACTCCTACATGTATTTTCAATCTACATCAAGCGTTGTAGTACTTTGAAGGTGACCGTTTGAAGTAAAAATTACGTGACTCCCTCCCTGGGGTAAATTCAAATATATAGCTTTCCATCCAGTGCAGTGAGTATTTATATGTGGTTCCATAGGCATTGGACATCATCAGTAGATCCATTGATAAGAAAAATAGAAGTCTTTGTTCTGACTGGAGGTTTTCGTTTTCCACGGTTCCCTCAGTCTCTTCTCAGTGAATACTAGGACACGTAACAGGCCTTGGCCATCATCCATTCCCTCCTTTATCCTTTATAGTTTTATACCCATAACCTGCATGCTCGAGCTCCAAGCTCATGGGGTTGTAATCTTGTAAAAAAAATAATACCTGCCCTATTTATTTGTGCCACATAATGATTATCAATGTCGAATAAAAAATTAATAGTTTGTTACTTAATTAATACATTACATCGATGAATTGTAAACCAGTAAAATTTCTCTCTCGCTAGAAGAGTAATAATTATTTCACAACACTGCTTGTAAAAAGTCGGTAAAATTTGATGGCAAAAGCAAAGCTTCTCGGCCGTTTATTAATTCTACTGTACAGTTTATCGAATGTTGATTACTCTCGGAAGTGTCAGGATCAATTCCTTTCGTCATCTTACTTTTTTATATTTTGATTAGTCTCAAAACTTAAAGGGAGAAAATATAATATTAGAAAGTTCAATATTATAATGCAATGTGTTTAGTAAGGCCAAAATGCTGCCACTTTCGGTCGTAATTTTATATTGGATGAACTGTATATGCATCTCCAAGGTTCTATATCTATGAAAATCACTGAAAGAACAAAGGAACTACTATGTACTGCTGCAGCAGCATCGGCCGCGCCGGGTGGCAAATGCGCAATTAGCCGCACGCTCGAGGAAGGAGCGAGAGTGTCAACTTCAAAAATTCATAGAAAAAAAAGTTATGAATTGCACCTCGTAAACTTTGCATTTTATTTTAAGGCTTAACCTGAGATATTCGGACGAAAAAAGTCGTATCGACAGTTGTTCTTGAAATTAATTTGGTAGACTTACAACAATTGTCCAAATACTACTGATTTTTTTTAGATTTTTTTAACCGTTGGTTTAATTATAATTAATTTATTCAAATGTGTATTTTGTATCCTTTCAATGTTAAATTTTTCAATCAACATTGCACAAAAACGGCTCGAGAATTTTTTTAGAATTTTACATGGATTAAAAGCTAATTTTTTGGACTATTTTTCTGAATTGTTTTCATATATTTCGAACCGTGGCGATGATCGTTTCTGATATGTCCTAAGAAACTTGGCAACGCTCTCAAGGACTGTAGTTACCACCCCCTCCTAATCTTTTATTCGCATTACTATTGCAACAGTGTTGTCAGATTTGCAGGTGTAGCCACGCCTCTTGACCTTGACAGACAAATTCTCAGGTTATACCTTAAGGGTAAGGTAACGCCACCAATGTTAAAAAAAATCCCTCTCACAAAAATTCTGAAAAAAATTTAAAATGTTCTCCTCTACACCCCCTATCAGTAGCTAAAATATCAGGTATACAAATACGATCTAGTTTTTGAGTTATAAATTTTTAAAGTTGACTACTTTAACATGGAGAAATGAAAATCCCATGTTAAATTATTCAACTTTAAAAATTCATAACTCAAAAACTAGATCGTATTTGTATACCTGATATTTTAGCTACTGATAGGGGGTGTAGAGGAGAACATTTTAAATTTTTTTCAGAATTTTTGTGAGAGGGATTTTTTTTAACATTGGTGGCGTTACCTTACCCTTAATAAACATTGTCCTTTATTGAAAACTCGAATTTAAAGAAAAAAAAAAGTTTTTTTTTTTTTTTTTTGAAAATGTCCTGTTTTGAAAAAAAAAAACAGAAGAATTAATGATATTCACAAAAATGCAGTATTTTTTCCCAAAAAGAGCATATTCTTGGCATCAAAAAAGTATAAGAAATTCGTAGATAGCTGCCATAGAAAAAAAGTTATGCCCGTCGTAAGCATAAAAAACAAGGATACCAAGCGGAACTTCACATACCCAAATTTCCGGGAAAAAAAATCAAAATTTCAAAAAAAAAAAAATTAGGGTATTCTTTGATGAGGTGACATGTCCATCATATATAAGTTTCATGGATTTTTGAAGACCACTTTGTTCTTCACTGTTTTTTTGGTGTACTTTGGGCCACACCCACTTTGTCAGAACTGTTGAGCCAATAGACGTCTTGCAAAACCCCATTTTTAGCAAAAAGTAAACAAACAAAAGTGACCCCACAGAGCCCACAGTTCATTGTTGTTTTGATTATGTGTATAAATTTTGCTTATACATTTGACCTTATGGGAAATTAACGATTTTCACACACAGATTTCAATATGTTACAAACCTATGATTCTAAATATAAAAATATCACCAGAATCTGCAGTTTTTGGCCATTTATAATGCTGAAATGCGTATCAAAAGAAGTTTTCTTTACTTTAATATGGTAAATTTCATATGATACCAAATCAGCCAATTGCATGGGGGAAGATACGTAACTAGGCAAACTCCAGTTTGTTGATTTTAACTGTTGCAATAATCAACAATCTGGAGCTTCCTTGGCTACGTATCTTTCACCATGCAATTGGCTGATTTGGTATAATATGAAATTTACCATATTAAAGTAAAGAAAACTTCTTTTGATACGCATTTCAGCATTATAAATGGCCAAAAACTGCAGATTCTGGTGATATTTTTATATTTAGAATCGTAGGTTTGTAACATATTGAAATCTGTGTGTGAAAATCGTCAATTTCCCATAAGGTCCAATGTATAAGCAAAATTTATATGTACACATAATCATAACAACAATGAACTGTGGGCCCTGTGGGGTCACTTTTGTTTGTTTACATTTTGCTAAAAATGGGGTTTTGCAAGTCGTCTATTAAAAAATTCCTACGAAATTTTTGTGGGTTAATTCCCATAAGGATTTTCAACATTTTTTCGGGAAAAAAACGTATCTGTAAAAATATTATTTAAATATCCATTTAGGGTGAAAGGCCAGCTCTAATTTGGAATTATATTTACATATATAATTTTTTTTGTTTTGCGGCTTTAGTTTTTAATGTGTTGACTTAATTGAAACTTTCTTAAGCTATGCACATGTGTGATACTACCTATGTCCACATAGTGTGTACTTTTGTTTTATATTCAGTTCTATTGGTTCACAAAAATCACTGCAGAAACCCAATTTTATAAAAAATTAGAATTTATCTGCTCTGTAGTGCAAGTGTATAGTGGTTAGAGCACTTGACTTTGGTCCGAGAGGTCCCCAGTTCAATTCCCGAACCCGGCAGACTTTTCGTGAATTGAGTTGAGTTTGACTGATTACTAGATGACGGAGTTAGTAGGAGGAAGGCAGCTTATGGCTGTCTATACTCTGCTGCCCTGCAGTTTTGCACTGCCACTGCAAGCTTTGGATTCAAAAAAGCTGCGGGGGAGGGGGGGAAGCCTCAGTAAGGCCAATAGAGGGGGGGGGGGGGGAGGAGGGGCTGCAGCCCCCTTAGCCCTCCCCCCTTCCTCCTGGATCCAAGCCTGAAAAGCCGTAAAAGAAAAAAAAAAAAAAAAAAATCCTTTGTGAAATTCCAAATTGGAGCTGGCCTTTCACCCTTAAGGTAGAGATAATACGGATCAGCTGGCCCAATGCTAAAAAAATCCCATTCATAAAAATTATGAAAAAAATTTAAAAGGTTCTCCTCTATATACATCCCCTATCAGTAGGTAAAATATCAGGTATACAAAAACGAGCTAGTTTTCGAGTTATGAATTTTTAAAGTTCTCTAATTTAACATGGAGAAATGGAACTTCCATGTTAAATTAGTCAACTTTAAAAATTAATAACTCGAAAACTAGCTCGTTTTTGTATACCTGATATTTTACCTACTGATAGGGGATGTAGAGGAGAACATTTTAAATTTTTTTCATAATTTTTATGAATGGGATTTTTTTAGCATTGGGCCAGCTGATCCGTATTATCTCTACCTTAAAGAATTCGTCATACATTGCGTAGGTATTTTTTAATTGCTAACATAGTTAAGACCCTCAAATGAAGTTTGAGTAAAAAGCTGTGTTAAATGCCTATGAAACATCAACTTTGGGATTTTTTTTTGTGGTGTGTAGCTACACAGACAATAACTGTCTGTGGTAAATTCAAATTGTTATTTATTCAGCAAGTTACAGAACCAAGGCACTAAATATAATAAAACAGACAACACTACACACACATAAAAAAAAAGAGAAAAATATGATACATAATAATAACTAAAATGTAAGGCACTAATTATACATTGTCAAAGGAAAATAATATATTAATAATAATGGTAGCTATTTCAGATGTTTTTTTTTTTTTTTTTTTTTTTGGTTTTCATTTCTCAACAGAGGGCAGGTTAAATTACTTTTTGAATCTTCAAAAAAAAAAAAAAAAAAATGCAATTGCTCACTCTACTTTAATTCAACTTGGCACAACTGTATGTTCCATTGTAGACCAGAAACAAGGGGATTATGAACTAGGCTGCCAAGTTTAAATAACATTAAAGATAGGCATGATATAGAACTGGGAAGCCAACTGTGCCCAACTGTACATACCACGGAGTCAGGGTTTCAAAGTAAATAAAATAATGTAATAAAGGATATGCACAGAAGACAAAGTATATTGATGATACTTACAAGTCAAGAGGGTAGAAGAAGAAAACCAAATATTTTCCCTTGTAGTCGCTAAGTTTTATTTCTGTTATCTCTCCTTTAACTACTGCAGTACCTTCCCAATGAGGAGCCGGCTTAGAAACTGTAACAGTTCAGGAACAACAAATAAATTAAGAATGTAAGAAGAAAAAAAAAAAAAAAAAAAGTAAAACAGTACTGGATTTTACCGGTTTCAGACATTGGAATATAACACGGGCTTTCTCTATCATGAGAATGCTTAAGTGCTTTACGTAACTTTGCTTGCTCATCCTTCCTATCTATTTCCTTGGCCCAGGGTGTGATAGAATACTTAATTATGAAGCTCATACCCAGTAAACACAACTCTGTCGGTCCAGTATGCATATTGGTCCAGTGCTTTTACTGTTTGGCCAGTACTGTGCCAGCATTCGAAAATACCGGTCCAACACATTTTTGACATCCTGTGTTTACAGAATCTCATTAACGAGAACCGCTCAATGCACTAGCTGCACCATGCTCATTCTGTGTGTCTGCATGTGGATGCATACAGTATACATGATATATACCATATATATATATATGCTATAATATATATATGATATCATTGACATATGGGTACGGTTATAATAAAAATAAGTTACGATAATGATTAAAAAAATTAACTTTCCAAATAGCTCTAAGAGAGCCCATTCTGAAAAAGTATATCACAACATGGCAAATTTTGACTTACCGGAGCTAATTAATTTGGAAGGTGCAATGTTTTTCTTACGCGGTCACTCAGCTGACGCGACAGACACGCGTGAAGTTTGCTTCAAGCCGATAATAAACGCAATGCGCATGCGCGCTGAAAAGCCGCCACAAACGTTAGATAAAAAGAGGTACAACGAGAGGAAAGTGAATATAAGGAATGATTTGTGAAACAATATATGATTAAATTGGAAAATGCATTCTTGCGAATTTATATTGCGCTGAAATTGATAGAGTGACTTAATTTCTACTGACATTTCAAACATATATTAAAAGATATTAAATTAAACGACAACAAAAATTTGCATTCTTAATTAATTTTGATAAAATAACAGAATATTGAGGCATGCATGACTAATATATATACGATTAAAATATTAAAACAATGAAAACCATTGTAATTTAATAAAGCTATAATGACTTAATTTCTACTGACATTTCAAACATATATTAAAAGATATTAAATTAAACGACAACAAAAATTTGCATTCTTAATTAATTTTGATAAAATAACAGAATATTGAGGCATGCATGACTAATATATATACGATTAAAATATTAAAACAATGAAGACCATTGTAATTTAATAAAGCTATAATCTTAGGGGTGAGGTGCTACTGACATTTCCTAACTATACCAGTCTTTAGTTCCACCTACATATCATTTTTGAATTGAAATTATATTTTATTTTTTAAAATTCAAGTTTTTGGTTTAAAATATAAAATTAATTAAATAAAGAATTGTTGCGTATTTTAATCGACCTGTAATTAACAGGGTAATGGGCTACTGACATTTCCTAACTATACCAATCTTAAGTTCCACCTACAAAACATTTTTAAATTGAAATAATATTTTATTTTGTGAAATTCAAGTTTTTGGTTTAAAATATAAAATAAATTAAATAAAACATTGTTGCGTACATTAATCTACATGTAATTGTCAGGGTAAGGTGCTACTGACAAGTCCTAACTATAACAGTCTGTAGTCCCACCTACAAAACATTTTTAAATTGATATAATATTTAATTTTGTAAGATTCAAGTTTTTGGTTGAAAATATAAAATTATTAAATAAAACATTGTTGCGTACTTTAATCGCCCTGTAATTGTCAGGGTAAGGTGCTACTGACATTTTCTAACTATACCAGTCTTTAGTTCCACCTACAAAACATTTTAAAATTGAAATTATATTTAATTTTGTAAGATTCAAGTTTTTAATTGAAAATATAAAATTATTAAATAAAACATTGTTGCGTACTTTAATCGCCCTGTAATTGTCAGGGTAAGGTGCTACTGACATGTCCTAACTATACCAGTCTTTAGTTCCACCTACAAATAATTTTTAAATTGAAATTATATTTATTTTGTAAAATTCAAGTTGGTTCCAAATTAAAAATTAATTAAAAAAGCATTGTTGCGTACTTTAATCTACATGTAGATGTCAGGGGAAGGTGCTACTGACATGTCCTAACTATACCAGTCTTTAGTTCCACCTACAAAACATTTTTAAAATTGAAATTAAATTTAATTTTGTAAGATTCAAGTTTTTAGTTGAAAATATAAAATTAATTAAATAAGACATTGTTGCGTACATTAATCTACATGTAATTGTCAGGGTAAGGTGCTACTGACATTTCCTAACTATACCAGTCTTTAGTTCCACCTACAAAACATTTTAAAATTGAAATTATATTTAATTTTGTAAGATTCAAGTTTTTAATTGAAAATATAAAATTATTAAATAAAACATTGTTGCGTACTTTAATCGCCCTGTAATTGTCAGGGTAAGGTGCTACTGACATGTCCTAACTATACCAATCTTAAGTTCCACCTACAAAACATTTTTAAATTGAAATAATATTTTATTTTGTGAAATTCAAGTTTTTGGTTTAAAATATAAAATAAATTAAATAAAACATTGTTGCGTACATTAATCTACATGTAATTGTCAGGGTAAGGTGCTACTGACAAGTCCTAACTATAACAGTCTGTAGTCCCACCTACAAAACATTTTTAAATTGAAATAATATTTAATTTTGTAAGATTCAAGATTTTGGTTGAAAATACAAAAAATAATTAAATAAAACATTGTTGCGTACATTAATCTACATGTAATTGTCAGGGTAAGGTGCTACTGACATGTCCTAACTATACCAGTCTTTAGTTCCACCAACAAATAATTTTTAAATTGAAATTATATTTATTTTGTAAAATTCAAGTTGGTTCCAAATTAAAAATTAATTAAAAAAACATTGTTGCGTACTTTAATCTACATGTAGATGTCAGGGGAAGGTGCTACTGACATGTCCTAACTATACCAGTCTTTAGTTCCACCTACAAAACATTTTAAAATTGAAATTACATTTAATTTTGTTAAATTCAAGATTTTGGTTGAAAATACAAAATTAATTAAATAAAACATTGTTGCGTACATTAATCTACATGTAATTGTCAGGGTAAGGTGCTACTGACATTTCCTAACTATACCAGTCTTTAGTTCCACCTACAAAACATTTTGAAATTGAAATTATATTTTATTTTTTAAAATTCAAGATTTTGTTTTAAAATATAAAATTAATTAAATAAAACATTGTTGCGTACTTTAATCGCCCTGTAATTGTCAGGGTAAGGTGCTACTGACATGTCCTAACTATACCAGTCTTTAGTTCCACCTACAAATAATTTTTAAATTGAAATTATATTTATTTTGTAAAATTCAAGTTGGTTCCAAATTAAAAATTAATTAAAAAAGCATTGTTGCGTACTTTAATCTACATGTAGATGTCAGGGGAAGGTGCTACTGACTTGTCCTAACTATACCAGTCTTTAGTTCCACCTACAAAACATTTTAAAATTGAAATAATATTTAATTTTGTAAGATTCAAGTTTTTAATTGAAAATATAAAATTATTAAATAAAACATTGTTGCGTACTTTAATCGCCCTGTAATTGTCAGGGTAAGGTGCTACTGACATTTCCTAACTATACCAGTCTTTAGTTCCACCTACATATAATTTTTAATTTGAAATAATATTTTATTTTTTAAAATTCATGCAAGTTTTTGGTTTAAAATATAAAATTAATTAAATAAAGAATTGTTGCGTATTTTAATCGACCTGTAATTAACAGGGTAATGGGCTACTGACATTTCCTAACTATACCAGTCTTTAGTTCCACCTACAAATAATTTTTAAATTGAAATTATATTTATTTTGTAAAATTCAAGTTGGTTCCAAATTAAAAATTAATTAAAAAAGCATTGTTGCGTACTTTAATCTACATGTAGATGTCAGGGGAAGGTGCTACTGACATTTCCTAACTATACCAGTCTTTAGTTCCACCTACAAAACATTTTGAAATTGAAATTATATTTTATTTTTTAAAATTCAAGATTTTGTTTTAAAATATAAAATTAATTAAATAAAACATTGTTGCGTACTTTAATCTACCTGTAATTGTCAGGGTAAGGTGCTACTGACATGTCCTAACTATACCAGTCTTTAGTTCCACCTACAAAACATTTTTAAATTGAAATTATATTTATTTTGTAAAATTCAAGTTGGTTCCAAATTAAAAATTAATTAAAAAAGCATTGTTGCGTACATTAATCTACATGTACTTGTCAGGGTAAGGTGCTACTGACATTTCCTAACTATACCAGTCTTTAGTTCCACCTACAAAACATTTTGAAATTGAAATTATATTTTATTTTTTAAAATTCAAGATTTTGTTTTAAAATATAAAATTAATTAAATAAAACATTGTTGCGTACTTTAATCTACCTGTAATTGTCAGGGTAAGGTGCTACTGACATGTCCTAACTATACCAGTCTTTAGTTCCACCTACAAAACATTTTTAAATTGAAATTATATTTATTTTGTAAAATTCAAGTTGGTTCCAAATTAAAAATTAATTAAAAAAACATTGTTGCGTACTTTAATCTACATGTAGATGTCAGGGGAAGGTGCTACTGACATTTCCTAACTATACCAGTCTTTAGTTCCACCTACAAAACATTTTAAAATTGAAATTATGTTTAATTTTGTAAGATTCAAGTTCTTAATTGAAAATATAAAATTATTAAATAAAACATTGTTGCGTACTTTAATCGCCCTGTAATTGTCAGGGTAAGGTGCTTCTGACATGTCCTAACTATACCAGTCTTTAGTTCCACCTACAAATAATTTTTAAATTGAAATTATATTTATTTTGTAAAATTCAAGTTGGTTCCAAATTAAAAATTAATTAAATAAAACATTGTTGCGTACTTTAATCTACCTGTAATTGTCAGGGTAAGGTGCTACTGACATGTCCTAACTATACCAGTCTTTAGTTCCACCTACAAATAATTTTTAAATTGAAATTATATTTATTTTGTAAAATTCAAGTTGGTTCCAAATTAAAAATTAATTAAAAAAGCATTGTTGCGTACTTTAATCTACATGTAGATGTCAGGGGAAGGTGCTACTGACATGTCCTAACTATACCAGTCTTTAGTTCCACCTACAAAACATTTTAAAATTGAAATTATATTTTATTTTTTAAAATTCAAGTTTTTAGTTAAAAATATAAAATTAATTAAATAAAACATTGTTGCGTACTTTAATCTACCTGTAATTTTCAGGGTGAGGTGCTACTGACATTTTCTAACTATAACAGTCTTTAGTTCCACCTACAAAACATTTTGAAATTGAAATTATATTTTATTTTTTAAAATTCAAGTTTTTAGTTAAAAATATAAAATTAATTAAATAAAACATTGTTGCGTACTTTAATCTACCTGTAATTTTCAGGGTGAGGTGCTACTGACATTTTCTAACTATAACAGTCTTTAGTTCCACCTACAAAACATTTTAAAATTGAAATTATATTTAATTTTGTAAGATTCAAGTTTTTAATTGAAAATATAAAATTATTAAATAAAACATTGTTGCGTACTTTAATCGCCCTGTAATTGTCAGGGTAAGGTGCTACTGACATGTCCTAACTATACCAATCTTAAGTTCCACCTACAAAACATTTTTAAATTGAAATAATATTTTATTTTGTGAAATTCAAGTTTTTGGTTTAAAATATAAAATAAATTAAATAAAACATTGTTGCGTACATTAATCTACATGTAATTGTCAGGGTAAGGTGCTACTGACAAGTCCTAACTATAACAGTCTGTAGTCCCACCTACAAAACATTTTTAAATTGAAATAATATTTAATTTTGTAAGATTCAAGATTTTGGTTGAAAATACAAAAAATAATTAAATAAAACATTGTTGCGTACATTAATCTACATGTAATTGTCAGGGTAAGGTGCTACTGACATGTCCTAACTATACCAGTCTTTAGTTCCACCTACAAATAATTTTTAAATTGAAATTATATTTATTTTGTAAAATTCAAGTTGGTTCCAAATTAAAAATTAATTAAAAAAACATTGTTGCGTACTTTAATCTACATGTAGATGTCAGGGGAAGGTGCTACTGACATGTCCTAACTATACCAGTCTTTAGTTCCACCTACAAAACATTTTAAAATTGAAATTACATTTAATTTTGTTAAATTCAAGATTTTGGTTGAAAATACAAAATTAATTAAATAAAACATTGTTGCGTACATTAATCTACATGTAATTGTCAGGGTAAGGTGCTACTGACATTTCCTAACTATACCAGTCTTTAGTTCCACCTACAAAACATTTTGAAATTGAAATTATATTTTATTTTTTAAAATTCAAGATTTTGTTTTAAAATATAAAATTAATTAAATAAAACATTGTTGCGTACTTTAATCGCCCTGTAATTGTCAGGGTAAGGTGCTACTGACATGTCCTAACTATACCAGTCTTTAGTTCCACCTACAAATAATTTTTAAATTGAAATTATATTTATTTTGTAAAATTCAAGTTGGTTCCAAATTAAAAATTAATTAAAAAAGCATTGTTGCGTACTTTAATCTACATGTAGATGTCAGGGGAAGGTGCTACTGACTTGTCCTAACTATACCAGTCTTTAGTTCCACCTACAAAACATTTTAAAATTGAAATAATATTTAATTTTGTAAGATTCAAGTTTTTAATTGAAAATATAAAATTATTAAATAAAACATTGTTGCGTACTTTAATCGCCCTGTAATTGTCAGGGTAAGGTGCTACTGACATTTCCTAACTATACCAGTCTTTAGTTCCACCTACATATAATTTTTAAATTGAAATAATATTTTATTTTTTAAAATTCATGCAAGTTTTTGGTTTAAAATATAAAATTAATTAAATAAAGAATTGTTGCGTATTTTAATCGACCTGTAATTAACAGGGTAATGGGCTACTGACATTTCCTAACTATACCAGTCTTTAGTTCCACCTACAAATAATTTTTAAATTGAAATTATATTTATTTTGTAAAATTCAAGTTGGTTCCAAATTAAAAATTAATTAAAAAAGCATTGTTGCGTACTTTAATCTACATGTAGATGTCAGGGGAAGGTGCTACTGACATTTCCTAACTATACCAGTCTTTAGTTCCACCTACAAAACATTTTGAAATTGAAATTATATTTTATTTTTTAAAATTCAAGATTTTGTTTTAAAATATAAAATTAATTAAATAAAACATTGTTGCGTACTTTAATCTACCTGTAATTGTCAGGGTAAGGTGCTACTGACATGTCCTAACTATACCAGTCTTTAGTTCCACCTACAAAACATTTTTAAATTGAAATTATATTTATTTTGTAAAATTCAAGTTGGTTCCAAATTAAAAATTAATTAAAAAAGCATTGTTGCGTACATTAATCTACATGTAATTGTCAGGGTAAGGTGCTACTGACATTTCCTAACTATACCAGTCTTTAGTTCCACCTACAAAACATTTTGAAATTGAAATTATATTTTATTTTTTAAAATTCAAGATTTTGTTTTAAAATATAAAATTAATTAAATAAAACATTGTTGCGTACTTTAATCTACCTGTAATTGTCAGGGTAAGGTGCTACTGACATGTCCTAACTATACCAGTCTTTAGTTCCACCTACAAAACATTTTTAAATTGAAATTATATTTATTTTGTAAAATTCAAGTTGGTTCCAAATTAAAAATTAATTAAAAAAACATTGTTGCGTACTTTAATCTACATGTAGATGTCAGGGGAAGGTGCTACTGACATTTCCTAACTATACCAGTCTTTAGTTCCACCTACAAAACATTTTAAAATTGAAATTATGTTTAATTTTGTAAGATTCAAGTTCTTAATTGAAAATATAAAATTATTAAATAAAACATTGTTGCGTACTTTAATCGCCCTGTAATTGTCAGGGTAAGGTGCTTCTGACATGTCCTAACTATACCAGTCTTTAGTTCCACCTACAAATAATTTTTAAATTGAAATTATATTTATTTTGTAAAATTCAAGTTGGTTCCAAATTAAAAATTAATTAAATAAAACATTGTTGCGTACTTTAATCTACCTGTAATTGTCAGGGTAAGGTGCTACTGACATTTCCTAACTATACCAGTCTTTAGTTCCACCTACAAAACATTTTAAAATTGAAATTATGTTTAATTTTGTAAGATTCAAGTTCTTAATTGAAAATATAAAATTATTAAATAAAACATTGTTGCGTACTTTAATCGCCCTGTAATTGTCAGGGTAAGGTGCTTCTGACATGTCCTAACTATACCAGTCTTTAGTTCCACCTACAAATAATTTTTAAATTGAAATTATATTTATTTTGTAAAATTCAAGTTGGTTCCAAATTAAAAATTAATTAAATAAAACATTGTTGCGTACTTTAATCTACCTGTAATTGTCAGGGTAAGGTGCTACTGACATGTCCTAACTATACCAGTCTTTAGTTCCACCTACAAATAATTTTTAAATTGAAATTATATTTATTTTGTAAAATTCAAGTTGGTTCCAAATTAAAAATTAATTAAAAAAGCATTGTTGCGTACTTTAATCTACATGTAGATGTCAGGGGAAGGTGCTACTGACATGTCCTAACTATACCAGTCTTTAGTTCCACCTACAAAACATTTTAAAATTGAAATTATATTTTATTTTTTAAAATTCAAGTTTTTAGTTAAAAATATAAAATTAATTAAATAAAACATTGTTGCGTACTTTAATCTACCTGTAATTTTCAGGGTGAGGTGCTACTGACATTTTCTAACTATAACAGTCTTTAGTTCCACCTACAAAACATTTTGAAATTGAAATTATATTTTATTTTTTAAAATTCAAGTTTTTAGTTAAAAATATAAAATTAATTAAATAAAACATTGTTGCGTACTTTAATCTACCTGTAATTTTCAGGGTGAGGTGCTACTGACATTTTCTAACTATAACAGTCTTTAGTTCCACCTACAAAACATTTTAAAATTGAAATTATATTTAATTTTGTAAGATTCAAGTTTTTAATTGAAAATATAAAATTATTAAATAAAACATTGTTGCGTACTTTAATCGCCCTGTAATTGTCAGGGTAAGGTGCTACTGACATGTCCTAACTATACCAATCTTAAGTTCCACCTACAAAACATTTTTAAATTGAAATAATATTTTATTTTGTGAAATTCAAGTTTTTGGTTTAAAATATAAAATAAATTAAATAAAACATTGTTGCGTACATTAATCTACATGTAATTGTCAGGGTAAGGTGCTACTGACAAGTCCTAACTATAACAGTCTGTAGTCCCACCTACAAAACATTTTTAAATTGAAATAATATTTAATTTTGTAAGATTCAAGATTTTGGTTGAAAATACAAAAAATAATTAAATAAAACATTGTTGCGTACATTAATCTACATGTAATTGTCAGGGTAAGGTGCTACTGACATGTCCTAACTATACCAGTCTTTAGTTCCACCTACAAATAATTTTTAAATTGAAATTATATTTATTTTGTAAAATTCAAGTTGGTTCCAAATTAAAAATTAATTAAAAAAACATTGTTGCGTACTTTAATCTACATGTAGATGTCAGGGGAAGGTGCTACTGACATGTCCTAACTATACCAGTCTTTAGTTCCACCTACAAAACATTTTAAAATTGAAATTACATTTAATTTTGTTAAATTCAAGATTTTGGTTGAAAATACAAAATTAATTAAATAAAACATTGTTGCGTACATTAATCTACATGTAATTGTCAGGGTAAGGTGCTACTGACATTTCCTAACTATACCAGTCTTTAGTTCCACCTACAAAACATTTTGAAATTGAAATTATATTTTATTTTTTAAAATTCAAGATTTTGTTTTAAAATATAAAATTAATTAAATAAAACATTGTTGCGTACTTTAATCGCCCTGTAATTGTCAGGGTAAGGTGCTACTGACATGTCCTAACTATACCAGTCTTTAGTTCCACCTACAAATAATTTTTAAATTGAAATTATATTTATTTTGTAAAATTCAAGTTGGTTCCAAATTAAAAATTAATTAAAAAAGCATTGTTGCGTACTTTAATCTACATGTAGATGTCAGGGGAAGGTGCTACTGACTTGTCCTAACTATACCAGTCTTTAGTTCCACCTACAAAACATTTTAAAATTGAAATAATATTTAATTTTGTAAGATTCAAGTTTTTAATTGAAAATATAAAATTATTAAATAAAACATTGTTGCGTACTTTAATCGCCCTGTAATTGTCAGGGTAAGGTGCTACTGACATTTCCTAACTATACCAGTCTTTAGTTCCACCTACATATAATTTTTAAATTGAAATAATATTTTATTTTTTAAAATTCATGCAAGTTTTTGGTTTAAAATATAAAATTAATTAAATAAAGAATTGTTGCGTATTTTAATCGACCTGTAATTAACAGGGTAATGGGCTACTGACATTTCCTAACTATACCAGTCTTTAGTTCCACCTACAAATAATTTTTAAATTGAAATTATATTTATTTTGTAAAATTCAAGTTGGTTCCAAATTAAAAATTAATTAAAAAAGCATTGTTGCGTACTTTAATCTACATGTAGATGTCAGGGGAAGGTGCTACTGACATTTCCTAACTATACCAGTCTTTAGTTCCACCTACAAAACATTTTGAAATTGAAATTATATTTTATTTTTTAAAATTCAAGATTTTGTTTTAAAATATAAAATTAATTAAATAAAACATTGTTGCGTACTTTAATCTACCTGTAATTGTCAGGGTAAGGTGCTACTGACATGTCCTAACTATACCAGTCTTTAGTTCCACCTACAAAACATTTTTAAATTGAAATTATATTTATTTTGTAAAATTCAAGTTGGTTCCAAATTAAAAATTAATTAAAAAAGCATTGTTGCGTACATTAATCTACATGTAATTGTCAGGGTAAGGTGCTACTGACATTTCCTAACTATACCAGTCTTTAGTTCCACCTACAAAACATTTTGAAATTGAAATTATATTTTATTTTTTAAAATTCAAGATTTTGTTTTAAAATATAAAATTAATTAAATAAAACATTGTTGCGTACTTTAATCTACCTGTAATTGTCAGGGTAAGGTGCTACTGACATGTCCTAACTATACCAGTCTTTAGTTCCACCTACAAAACATTTTTAAATTGAAATTATATTTATTTTGTAAAATTCAAGTTGGTTCCAAATTAAAAATTAATTAAAAAAACATTGTTGCGTACTTTAATCTACATGTAGATGTCAGGGGAAGGTGCTACTGACATTTCCTAACTATACCAGTCTTTAGTTCCACCTACAAAACATTTTAAAATTGAAATTATGTTTAATTTTGTAAGATTCAAGTTCTTAATTGAAAATATAAAATTATTAAATAAAACATTGTTGCGTACTTTAATCGCCCTGTAATTGTCAGGGTAAGGTGCTTCTGACATGTCCTAACTATACCAGTCTTTAGTTCCACCTACAAATAATTTTTAAATTGAAATTATATTTATTTTGTAAAATTCAAGTTGGTTCCAAATTAAAAATTAATTAAATAAAACATTGTTGCGTACTTTAATCTACCTGTAATTGTCAGGGTAAGGTGCTACTGACATGTCCTAACTATACCAGTCTTTAGTTCCACCTACAAATAATTTTTAAATTGAAATTATATTTATTTTGTAAAATTCAAGTTGGTTCCAAATTAAAAATTAATTAAAAAAGCATTGTTGCGTACTTTAATCTACATGTAGATGTCAGGGGAAGGTGCTACTGACATGTCCTAACTATACCAGTCTTTAGTTCCACCTACAAAACATTTTAAAATTGAAATTATATTTTATTTTTTAAAATTCAAGTTTTTAGTTAAAAATATAAAATTAATTAAATAAAACATTGTTGCGTACTTTAATCTACCTGTAATTTTCAGGGTGAGGTGCTACTGACATTTTCTAACTATAACAGTCTTTAGTTCCACCTACAAAACATTTTGAAATTGAAATTATATTTTATTTTTTAAAATTCAAGTTTTTAGTTAAAAATATAAAATTAATTAAATAAAACATTGCTGCATGCTCTAATCTACCTGAATTTTTTATGGAGAGATGTTAGTAATATTTGCTAACTTTTCCAGTGTTTAGTTCCACCAAGAAAGCACATTTATTTCGTAACTATATTTTATTTTAATTTTGGTTCAAAATACGTACTGTATAAAATACATAGAAAAGTATGGTTGGCTAGTTTAATCAAACTGGAAATTTTAGGGCGAGCTGCTACTAGAATTTGCTAACTTTTCAATTCTTTAATTCCAGCAGCAAATCGTGATTTTTTATTAATCGACTATTTTTTAAAACAATAAAGTTTCTTGGCTAAAATATATCATTAATTAAAAAAAAGCGTTACTGCTTATTTTAATTTAGCCGGAATTTTTAAGGTGACCTGCTACTAACATCTGCTAACTTTTCCAAACAAATCTTTCACCAACAAAACAATTTTGGATCAAGACATAAATTTCATATAAAATTAGAGTTGAATATATATAAAAAAAAATCAGTGTTTTGTATTTAAATATATATATGTATATATATATATATATATATATATATATATATATATATATATATATATATATATATATATATATATATATATATATATATATAAATGATCCGAAAGACATTGTTGCGTATTTTAATCGTGCCTGTTAGGGTGTTCTACTAATAACGTTTGCTAACTTTTCCAGTCTATAATTCCAATAACAAAACACTTTATATTTGTAAGTACATTGCATTTTTTAGGAATGGAAAATTTTCGAATTAAAATATATAATATATTAAAAAAAGCATTGTTGCGTATTTCAATCATGAAAATATTTTATGGGCAAGTTGTTGCTGAAATTTGCTAACCATGAAACTAATAAGTTCCAGCAACAAAGCACTTACGTTTCGAAATTACATTTCATTTTTCAAAACTTTTAATTTTTATGGTTCGAAATATATAATTGTTAAGAAAAGCATTATTGCGTATTTAAATCAAGCTGGAATTTTTAGGGCAACATGCTACTAACAGTAGCCAACTATTTTAGTCATTAATTTTACCAACAAAACAATTTACATTCAAAAGTCTTTTTTTTTATCAATTCAGCTTGTTAATGGTCACAAATATATTATAGTGGTCATTATTAAGGCATTGTTGCGTACATCAATGCAGATAATAATTTTTGGGTATGCTGACACTTATATTTCCTAGCTAGAAAATTGTTCAGATTAACCAACAAAATACTTTGTATTAAATATGTTTTTTTTTATGAAAACTAAGTGCCTGTCTCGTTTACAGAGATATTAATAAATAATTTAAAAAAGCATTTAACGCTGCGTATTTCAATCAACGTGATATTTTATTGACAAGTTGCTGCTGGCTTTTGCTACTTAAAAAAGTAAATTTCTTACCCAACAAACCACTTTTGTTGAAAATTTATTTCTTTCTTTTTAATTAAATGTTCAAGGTATAAAAGGTTTTATGTATTAATTTTTGTGTTAAATATTTATTTTTTATATATATATATATATATATATATATATATATATATATATATATACAATTTTTGACGATGCAGTTTTTCTGATGTATGGTGAATGTTCGCTCTATGTGTATAGGCTCCTTAGCCTTTTATATTCACCAATTTGGGTTATTATGTTGTTGCTATTATTTATTTTTTTTCCCTATTCCCTACAATGTAATTTATCCCAAATAAACAAATATTATTATTATTATTTTATTATTATTATTATAAAACGTATTTTTAAATTAAAATGTATACAATATGTTGCTGACAATGTATGTCAACATGTATATAATTTTTTGACAGGTTGCTGCTGACTTTTGTTACTAATGAAAGTAAGTTTCTTAACCAATAATCCACTTTATTTATAAAGTTATAATATTTTTAATAAAATTAAACATTGTTAATTATTGGCAATTAACACATTAATAATTGAAAAAGCATTGTTGCGTACGGAATTTAGTAACAGACAAGTTGCTATTGACAATAGCTGTAGAAGTAATTAACCATCAAATTTTTTTACTTAAATTTAATCATTTAAACAGGCTTTCTTCTTCTGATTTACAAATGAAGTTGAACTGAAGTACTTAATTGGTAACAAAAGCATTATATATGTGTGCAGAGACATTTCCTGACAATGCTCCTTATTTTCAAAATTTAGCAGTCTTACTCATTCATTGTATTAAATTTATTAGAATAATAGTTCTTTATAATATAATAAACATATTAAATTGGTAAGACTGCTAAATTTTGAAAATAAGGAGCATTGTCAGGAAATGTCTCTGAACACATGTACTTCAGTTCACCTTCATTTGTAAATCAGAAGAAGAAAGCCTGTTTAAGGGCATTGGGTGTAGCACCGGTAGTTGGCAACACTGACATATCTTCACCATGTTAATTTTTTATCATTGCTCCTCGGAGTAATTTTTATGCTAGAGCTTATAAGCTGATTGCTGTAGTATCAAGATAAATAGTAGCCCACAAGTGCACAATTTGACTAAATAAAGCCTGATTTAAAGAAAAGTATTTTTTAGTAATTTTTTAAATTTACATGCAATTTTCTAATATATAAAAAAAAAATACTTTTCTTTAAATCAGGCTTTATTTAGCCAAATTGTGCACTTGGGCTAATAATTATCTTGATACTACAGCAATCAGCTTAGCTCTAGCATAAAAATTACTCCGAGGAGCAATGATAAAAAATTAACATGGTGAAGATTTGTCAGTGTTGCCAACTACCGGTGCTACACCCGATGCCCTTAAATGATTAAATTTAAGTAAAAAATTTGATGGTTACTTCTACAGCTATTGTCAGTAGCAACTTGTCTGTATAACTAAATTCCGTACGCAACAATGCTTTTTCAATTAATAATGTGTTAATTGCCAATAATTAACAATGTTTAATTTTATTAAAAATATTATAACTTTATAAATAAAGTGGATTGTTGGTTAAGAAACTTACTTTCATTAGTAACAAATGTCAGCAGCAACCTGTCAAAAAATTATATACATGTTGACATACATTGTCAGTAACATATTGTATACATTTTAATTTAAAAATACGTTTTATACCTTGAACATTTAATTAAAAAGAAAGAAATAAATTTTCAACAAAAGTGGTTTGTTGGGTAAGAAATTTACTTTTTTAAGTAGCAAAAGCCAGCAGCAACTTGTCAATAAAATATCACGTTGATTGAAATACGCAGCGTTAAGGTATAACCTGAGAATTTGTCTGTCAAGGTCAAGAGGCGTGGCTATAGTGGCAACACTGTTTGCATTGGAATACGCATAAATTTTTAGGAGGGGGTGGTAACAACAGTCCTTGAGAACGTTGCCACATTTCTCATAACATATAGGAAACGATCATCGCCACGGTTCAAAATATATGAAAACAATTCAGAAAAATAGTCTAAAAAATTAGGTTTTAGTAAAAAAAAAAAGTAAAGGAATCTGTTGTATACTTTTTTTGCAATGCTAATTAGCAAATTTAACATTGGAAGGATACAAAATTCCAGTGGTGAAAGTAGTTTCAAATTCTTACCAGTGCGCTTCAGATAGAGGCCTGAAGGGCCCAAACCCCCGCCGGAGGCGCGATTTTTTGGGAAAAAGGGGCGTGGCTTATTTTTTTTAATTGAAAGTTGCACTAAAATTGATTTATAATTAATTTTTTAAATAGAGTGAGCGATTACATTTTTTTAAAGAATTTATTTTCTAAAAATATTTTAAAACCTGCCCTCTATTGATTAAGAAATGAAAACCAAAAATTTCACAAAGTTGGTGTTTCGGAGGCGTTTAACATGCAAAATTTTGGCACAGAAAACAGCTTTTTACTTAAACTTTACTTGAACTATGGTACCAATTAAAAAATACGTACGTAATCTATCATAAATTCATTAATGAATTTTCGATTTAAAAATAAAATATTTTTTTACGGAGCCGTTTTTCCAGAAAAAATATTGAAAATCCCACAAAATAAGTAAAATTAAATAATTATTCAAACTTTTAACCGATTAAAAAAAAATGTAGTGTCGCATATTAAATTGCATGATAAAAAAAATATTCAAAAATATCTGTGCTGGCTATGATGAAAATTAAAACATAACTTTTAATATGAAAAAAAATCGCAAACAAGTTGTCTATGTCTAGCAGCAGTGTTAATACAATAAAAATATTTTAATGAACTGTTTTACAATTTAGAATATTCTATAAATTTAATTAATTTAATAAATGATACATTTTGTAAAATAATTAAATTATCGTTTAAAATGTCTCAAAAATTAATTTAATAAAAAAATTCCAAAAAGATGTATAGGTTACAATTTCAAAAAAGTGATAACGACTACCAATTTATAGGAAAATTGAAGATAAAATAGTAAACCCAGTAAGCAGTAAACCTACAGATATTTAAAAAATATATATAAAAAATTCTTTGATTAAAAAAATTTAAAAAAATTATATAATAAATAAATGTGTTCTCAGGCTCGCGCGCCAATAAAAAAAGCTAGGCGTTTGTGAGAAAAATATTAAAATTAACTTTTTTATCGTAGTCTTTTAAAATAATGTTTTATAGCACTTACTATTTATTTATAATGCAACAATTTTGTATCAGAAATTATCAATTTATTTTTATCTTTTACCCAATGAAAAATATAAATAAAAGTAAATACATTCAACATGGATTTCAATTACTTTTTTTTAGTACAAAATTTTGACTTTAAAAGAAAGTACGTGCAAGTTAAAACTTCGTGAGATAAATAAAATCAAAGTACAAGAACATGTATTGAGCATGATTATAATGGTTTATAATGTGATCTGTTCACACTTGCAAATATTGTTTTTTTCATTAAAAATTATTGATTTTTTTAGTAAATTTCGATCAGTGTCTTACCAGTGCGCCGCACTGGCGTCAAATGTCTTACCAGTGCGGCGCACTGGTGCGCACCGGCTTACTTTCACCACTGCAAAATTCTCATTTAAATAAATTAATTATAATTAAACCAACGGTTAAAAAATTCCGAAAAAATTCAGAGCTAATTTGACGATTGTTGTGGGTCCACCAAATTAATTTGAAGAAAATCTGTTGTAGCGAATTTTTCGTCCAAATTTCTCAGGTTAAGCCTTAAATGCTTTTTTAAATTATTTATTAATATCTCTGTAAACGAGACAGGCACTTAGTTTTCATAAAAAAAACATATATAATACAAAGTATTTTGTTGGTTAATCTGAACAATTTTCTAGCTAGGAAATGTAAGTGTCAGCATACCCAAAAATTATTATCTGCATTGAAGTACGCAACAATGCCTTAATAATGACCACTATATTTGTGACCATTAACAAGCTGAATTGTTAAAAAAAAATGACTTATGAATGTAAATTGTTTTGTTGGTAAAATTAATGACTAAAATAGTTGGCTACTGTTAGTAGCAGGTTGCCCTAAAAATTCCAGCTTGATTTAAATACGCAATAATGCTTTTCTTAACAATTATATATTTCGAACCATAAAAATTAAAAGTTTTGAAAAATGAAATGTAATTTCGAAACGTAAGTGTTTTGTTGCTGGAACTTATTAGTTTCATGGTTAGCAAATTTAAGCAACAACTTGCCCATAAAATATTTTCATGATTGAAATACGCAACAATGCTTTTTTTAATATATTATATATTTTAATTCGAAAATTTTCCATTCCTAAAAAAAGCAATGTACTTACAAATATAAAGTGTTTTGTTTTTGGAAATATGGACTGGAAAAGTTAGCAAATGTTATTAGTAGAACACCCTAACAGACACGATTAAAATACGCAACAATGTCTTTCGGATCATTTTTATGAAAATATTTTTTAGAACCTAAAAAACTCTATTTTATAAAAATAAAATATATCTAAAAACACTGAAGATGTTGTTGATAGAAGTAATGTGATTTTATTGGCAAATATCAGTAGCAGCACGCCCATATATATTTATAAAATATATATATATATATATTTAAATACAAAACACTAATTTTTTTTTATATATATTCAACTCTAATTTTATATGAAATTTATGTCTTGATCCAAAATTGTTTTGTTGGTGACACATTTGATTGGAAAAGTTAGCATATGTTAATTAGTAGCAGGTCACCTTAAAAATTTCCGGCTAAATGAAAATAAGCAGTAACGCTTTTTTTTAATTAATGATATAATGATATATTTTAGACAAGAAACTTTATTGTTTTAAAAAATAGTCGATTAATAAAAAATCACGTTTTGCTGCTGGAACTAAAGAATTGAAAAGTTAGCAAATTCTAGTAGCAGCTCGCCCTAAAATTTCCAGTTTGATTAAACTAGGCAACCATACTTTTCTAATAAATTTTATACAGTACGTATTTTGAACCAAAATTAAAATAAAATATAGTTTCGAAATAAATGTGCTTTCTTGGTGAAACTAAACACTGGAAAAGTTAGCAAATATTACTAACATCTCTCCATAAAAAATTCAGGTAGATTAGAGCATGCAGCAATGTTTTATTTAATTAATTTTATATTTTTAAACAAAATCTTGAATTTTAAAAAATAAAATTTCAATTTCAAAATGTTTTGTAGGTGGAACTAAAGACTGTTATAATTAGGAAATGTCAGTAGCACCTCACCCTGAAAATTACAGGTAGATTAAAGTACGCAACAATGTTTTATTTAATTAATTTTATATGTTAAAACAAAATCTTGAATTTTAAAAAATTAAATATAATTTCAATTTCAGAATGTTTTGCAGGTGGAACTATTAATGATTGGTAAAGTTAGGAAATGTCAGTAGCACCTCACCCTGAATATTACAGGTAGATTAAAGTACGCAACAATGTTTTATTTAATTTATTTTATATTTTAAACCAAAAACTTGAATTTCACAAAATAAAATATTATTTTAATTTAAAAATGTTTTGTAGGTGGAACTTAAGATTGGTATAGTTAGGAAATGTCAGTAGCACCTTACCCTGTTAATTACAGGTCGATTAAAATACGCAACAATTCTTTATTTAATTAGTTTTATATTTTCAACCAAAAACTTGAATCTTACAAAATTAAATATAATTTCAATTTTAAAAAGTTTTGTAGGTGGAACTAAAGACTGGTATAGTTAGAAAATGTCAGTAGCACTTTACCCTGACAATTACATGTAGATTAATGTACGCAACAATGTTTATTTAATTAATTTTATATTTTCAACTAAAAAATTGAATCTTACAAAATTAAATATAATTTCAATATTAAAAAGTTTTGTAGGTGGAACTAAAGACTTGTATAGTTAGGAAATGTCAGTAGCAATTCACCCTGTTAATTACATGTAGATTAAAGTACGCAACAATGTTTTGTTTAATTATATATAATTTCATATATTTAACCAACAACTTGAATTTCACAAAATTAAATATAATTTCAATTTAAAATTAATTTGTAGGTGGAACTAAACACTTTTATAGTTAGGATATGACAGTACCACCTCACCGTGAATATTACGGGTAGATTAAAGTACGTAACAATGTTTTATTTAATTTTTTTTTTATTTTACACCAAAAACTTAAATTTTTTAAAATAAAAAGTAATATTAATTTCAAAAAGTTTTGTAGGTGGAACTAAAGACTGGTATAGTTAGGAAATGTCAGTAGCACCTCACCCTGAAAATTACAGGTAGATTAAAGTACGCAACAATGTTTTATTTAATTAATTTTATATTTTAAAACAAAATCTTGAATTTTAAAAAATAAAATATAATTTCAATTTCAGAATGTTTTGTAGGTGGAACTAAAGACTGGTATAGTTAGAAAATGTCAGTAGCACCTCATCCTGAAAATTACAGGTAGATTAAAGTACGCAACAATGTTTTATTTTATTAATTTTGTATTTTCAACCAAAATCTTGTATTTTACAAAATTAAATGTAATTTCAATTTCAAAATGTTTTGTAGGTGGAACTAAAGACCGGTATAGTTAGGAAATGTCAGTAGCACCTTACCCTGAAAAATACAGGGCGATTAAAGTACGCAACAATGTTTTATTTAATAATTTTATATTTTCAATTAAAAACTTGAATCTTACAAAATTAAATATTATTTCAATTTTAAAATGTTTTGTAGGTGGAACTAAAGACTGGTATAGTTAGGACATGTCAGTAGCACCTTCCCCTGACATCTACATGTAGATTAAAGTACGCAACAATGCTTTTTTAATTAATTTTTAATTTGGAACCAACTTGAATTTTACAAAATAAATATAATTTCAATTTAAAAATTATTTGTAGGTGGAACTAAAGACTGGTATAGTTAGGACATGTCAGTAGCACCTTGCCCTGACAATTACAGGTAGATTAAAGTACGCAACAATGTTTTATTTAATTAATTTTATATTCTAAAACAAAATCTTGAATTTTAAAAAATAAAATATAATTTCAATTTCAAAATGTTTTGTAGGTGGAACTAAAGACTGGTATAGTTAGGAAATGTCAGTAGCACCTTACCCTGACAATTACATGTAGATTAATGTACGCAACAATGTTTTATTTAATAATTTTATATTTTCAATTAAAAACTTGAATCTTACAAAATTAAATATTATTTCAATTTTAAAATGTTTTGTAGGTGGAACTAAAGACTGGTATAGTTAGGACATGTCAGTAGCACCTTCCCCTGACATCTACATGTAGATTAAAGTACGCAACAATGTTTTTTTAATTAATTTTTAATTTGGAACCAACTTGAATTTTACAAAATAAATATAATTTCAATTTAAAAATTATTTGTAGGTGGAACTAAAGACTGGTATAGTTAGGACATGTCAGTAGCACCTTACCCTGACAATTACAGGTAGATTAAAGTACGCAACAATGTTTTATTTAATTAATTTTATATTTTAAAACAAAATCTTGAATTTTAAAAAATAAAATATAATTTCAATTTCAAAATGTTTTGTAGGTGGAACTAAAGACTGGTATAGTTAGGAAATGTCAGTAGCACCTTACCCTGACAATTACATGTAGATTAATGTACGCAACAATGCTTTTTTAATAAATTTTTAATTTGGAACCAACTTGAATTTTACAAAATAAATATAATTTCAATTTAAAAATTTTTTGTAGGTGGAACTAAAGACTGGTATAGTTAGGACATGTCAGTAGCAACTTACCCTGACAATTACATGTAGATTAATGTACGCAACAATGTTTTATTTAAATAATTTTATATTTTCAACTAAAAACTTGAATCTTACAAAGTTAAATATAATTTCAATTTTAAAAAGTTTTGTAGGTGGAACTAAAGACTGGTATAGTTAGGAAATGTCAGTAGCACCTTACCCTGACAATTACATGTAGATTAATGTACGCAACAATGTTTTATTTAATTAATTTTATATTTTCAACTAAAAACTTGAATCTTACAAAGTTAAATATAATTTCAATTTTAAAAAGTTTTGTAGGTGGAACTGAAGACTGGTATAGTTAGGAAATGTCAGTAGCACCTTACCCTGACAATTACATGTAGATTAATGTACGCAACAATGTTTTATTTAATTATTTTTTGTATTTTCAACCAAAATCTTGAATCTTACAAAATTAAATATTATTTCAATTTAAAAATGTTTTGTAGGTGGGACTACAGACTGTTATAGTTAGGACTTGTCAGTAGCACCTTACCCTGACAATTACATGTAGATTAATGTACGCAACAATGTTTTATTTAATTTATTTTATATTTTAAACCAAAAACTTGAATTTCACAAAATAAAATATTATTTCAATTTAAAAATGTTTTGTAGGTGGAACTTAAGATTGGTATAGTTAGGACATGTCAGTAGCACCTTACCCTGACAATTACAGGGCGATTAAAGTACGCAACAATGTTTTATTTAATAATTTTATATTTTCAATTAAAAACTTGAATCTTACAAAATTAAATATTATTTCAATTTAAAAATGTTTTGTAGGTGGGACTACAGACTGTTATAGTTAGGACTTGTCAGTAGCACCTTACCCTGACAATTACATGTAGATTAATGTACGCAACAATGTTTTATTTAATTTATTTTATATTTTAAACCAAAAACTTGAATTTCACAAAATAAAATATTATTTCAATTTAAAAATGTTTTGTAGGTGGAACTTAAGATTGGTATAGTTAGGACATGTCAGTAGCACCTTACCCTGACAATTACAGGGCGATTAAAGTACGCAACAATGTTTTATTTAATAATTTTATATTTTCAATTAAAAACTTGAATCTTACAAAATTAAATATAATTTCAATTTTAAAATGTTTTGTAGGTGGAACTAAAGACTGGTATAGTTAGGAAATGTCAGTAGCACCTTACCCTGACAATTACATGTAGATTAATGTACGCAACAATGTCTTATTTAATTAATTTTATATTTTCAACTAAAAACTTGAATCTTACAAAATTAAATTTAATTTCAATTTTAAAAATGTTTTGTAGGTGGAACTAAAGACTGGTATAGTTAGGACATGTCAGTAGCACCTTCCCCTGACATCTACATGTAGATTAAAGTACGCAACAATGCTTTTTTAATTAATTTTTAATTTGGAACCAACTTGAATTTTACAAAATAAATATAATTTCAATTTAAAAATTATTTGTAGGTGGAACTAAAGACTGGTATAGTTAGGACATGTCAGTAGCACCTTACCCTGACAATTACAGGGCGATTAAAGTACGCAACAATGTTTTATTTAATAATTTTATATTTTCAATTAAAAACTTGAATCTTACAAAATTAAATATAATTTCAATTTTAAAATGTTTTGTAGGTGGAACTAAAGACTGGTATAGTTAGAAAATGTCAGTAGCACCTTACCCTGACAATTACAGGGCGATTAAAGTACGCAACAATGTTTTATTTAATAATTTTATATTTTCAACCAAAAACTTGAATCTTACAAAATTAAATATTATATCAATTTAAAAATGTTTTGTAGGTGGGACTACAGACTGTTATAGTTAGGACTTGTCAGTAGCACCTTACCCTGACAATTACATGTAGATTAATGTACGCAACAATGTTTTATTTAATTTATTTTATATTTTAAACCAAAAACTTGAATTTCACAAAATAAAATATTATTTCAATTTAAAAATGTTTTGTAGGTGGAACTTAAGATTGGTATAGTTAGGAAATGTCAGTAGCCCATTACTCTGTTAATTACAGGTCGATTAAAATACGCAACAATTCTTTATTTAATTAATTTTATATTTTAAACCAAAAACTTGAATTTTAAAAAATAAAATATAATTTCAATTCAAAAATGATATGTAGGTGGAACTAAAGACTGGTATAGTTAGGAAATGTCAGTAGCACCTCACCCCTAAGATTATAGCTTTATTAAATTACAATGGTCTTCATTGTTTTAATATTTTAATCGTATATATATTAGTCATGCATGCCTCAATATTCTGTTATTTTATCAAAATTAATTAAGAATGCAAATTTTTGTTGTCGTTTAATTTAATATCTTTTAATATATGTTTGAAATGTCAGTAGAAATTAAGTCATTATAGCTTTATTAAATTACAATGGTTTTCATTGTTTTAATATTTTAATCGTATATATATTAGTCATGCATGCCTCAATATTCTGTTATTTTATCAAAATTAATTAAGAATGCAAATTTTTGTTGTCGTTTAATTTAATATCTTTTAATATATGTTTGAAATGTCAGTAGAAATTAAGTCACTCTATCAATTTCAGCGCAATATAAATTCGCAAGAATGCATTTTCCAATTTAATCATATATTGTTTCACAAATCATTCCTTATATTCACTTTCCTCTCGTTGTACCTCTTTTTATCTAACGTTTGTGGCGGCTTTTCAGCGCGCATGCGCATTGCGTTTATTATCGGCTTGAAGCAAACTTCACGCGTGTCTGTCGCGTCAGCTGAGTGACCGCGTAAGAAAAACATTGCACCTTCCAAATTAATTAGCTCCGGTAAGTCAAAATTTGCCATGTTGTGATATACTTTTTCAGAATGGGCTCTCTTAGAGCTATTTGGAAAGTTAATTTTTTTAATCATTATCGTAACTTATTTTTATTATAACCGTACCGACATATGTCACAACTGTGAAAATGATTTGAATTTGTAGCATGTAGGAATAAATCAAGTCACTTACTGACAGCTTTAGTCCACTGCAGCTTATGGTCCAGATTTCTACCGGTTCCCTGTGGATACACTGAACCACCAGCATAGGAGTAGCAAGAATCATCGTCCAAACCTGCACCAGCTTGAGATAGAACCATGATGAAAACGCTTACCGCAATCGGCGGCCACCTCAACATGGGTACCATCTTACAATCCGAAAACTATGCAATTTTCAAACAAATCCTTCTTTTCTCTTTGAACGACTCACGCGACTCACACGTCCACAGCTGCGCTGATGCGCACCGTCGAAGGCGTCAAAGCCCAAAGTTTGGGTTTTGGGTATGACTGGAGCGTTACTCCCCATGAGCTACAGACGCTACAGAAGAACTGATTACATGTTAAAACAGAGCAGCAAATTCTAAGTACTACGGTAGTAATCATTTCTTGTGCAAATGAAGATTAACTGAGTAATTTATTTTATAAGATTGAATGCTGTACGTAGCATATATAGGGAGCCGAAAACACGCTATAGATACGGCAACGCTGCGCAGAATTTAGCGGTAAAGTTTCGAATATTTACCTTGACTCCCTTGAGCCGGGAACAGAGACACTTTAAGGTAGAGATAACGTCGAACAGCTGTTCGACGTAATCCCCTTTGATTAACATGTAAACCTTAGCAAATTGACAAAAATTCTGAAATTTTTTTGAGAGGCAGATATTAGTGCCTAAGCGCCATAGTAAAAGTTTCAAAAACATTTAACGAGCTGATTTTTTTAAATTAATTTTTTAGTTTGGCTCGAATCTCCATGGGTAAGCCGGTAAGCCCCAAGATTACTCTACATAAGGTTTGACGCTCCGCCATCTTGGCGCAGCTTTTGTTAGAGCCTGTGACGTCACGACCAATCTCTGACTGCCACGAAATAGGCTCGAGAGTAACAGCTCTCTCTGATTGGTCCTGCGCGAACTGGGACGAAAATGTGAACCTAAGCGTCCAACCTTATGTAGAGGGACCTTGGGTAAGCCCTATGCTGAAAATTAAAAAAATTAATTAAAAAAAATCGGCTCGTTAAATCGTTTTGAAATTTTTTCTATGGCTTTTAGGCACTAATATCTGCCTCTCAAAAATATTTCAGAATTTTTGTCAATTTGCTAAGGTTTACATGTTAATCAAAGGGCATTACGTCGATCAGCTGTTCGGCGTTATCTCTACCTTAAGAGTGCGTTTGAATTCACGGGCCAGCCCGGGCTGGCCCGGGCTGGGTAAAATGGCGGTGACCTTGGTCGCCTGGTATGAAACGTCATAATTTCGTCATAATTAGTTCCCAGTCTGTCCGCCAGGTCTCAGGCGCACTGTAGAGTCCGCCCGCGTCAGCCTGGGCCAGCCAGGAAGTGACGTCTTGAGAGGAGGAAAAATGGCCGCCGGGCTGGCCCCACTTGACGACAAAAAACGCTTCAGCCCAGGCCAGCCCGGGCTGGCCCGTGAATTCAAACGCACTCTTAATTGTAGCCTGTTCGTAAACCCTGCTCGGTGTACACTTTCTACACCCAATCGACCTTATATCCCATGTACATAAGGTCGATTGGGTGCAGAAAGTGTACACCGAGCAGGGTTTACGAACAGGCTAAAAGGCCTATATATACAGAGACCTCCGGGTACCCGGTGTTTTTCATGGCCATGGCATGCAGGGATTTGATCAGAGCTTCACTGTAACTGACAAGTGAGAGTGGCGGCGCTGCTAAATGTTCGGCACGGCCCGGTTCTTGCTGACAGCGAGAACCGGGCCGTATCGCTGCGATTCAGTGGCGCCGGCGCCGCGCGCCACTCTCATATATAGTTAAATATACTGCAGTAAAGCTCGGCCAATTAAGCTGGTTAAATTTCTGGCCATAATTAAGGCACGGAGGTCTCTGTAGGGAATTTGAAACACAAAAGATATCCTAGTGATTCTCATAAGATTATATATATATATATATATATATATATATATATATATATATATATCGGTATATAGTCATCTGGCAAAACCCGGTCAACTGGCTTTTATTTAGAAACTTTACAGGAGAGCCAAAAAACACTTTTTTGAGCGTTTAAAAATTCATAAATTATTTGTTTTTTTACTGATTTTTATGATTTTTTTTGTGGTATCACTTAATTACGAATGTATACTACAAGCTATAGCTTGTAGTGAAATTAGAAATTCAATACAATTAATAATTAATTCAGGAAAAAATAAAATGTCCCAAAATTAGCCAGATAGCCGATTTTGCCAGACTCAGATTCAGGAATTTGTAGCCACTTGGCCGGTTTTGCCAGACTGCAATTAGCTTTTTTTCCACCAGTTATCCGCTTTTGCCAGACTCAAATTCAGGATTTTTTAAATTTAACATTATATAAAATAAGTTAACAATTAAATTACTATTTTATTATATTGAGCAACTGGATTTTAATCTACATAAAAAATAATATTTTATAAAAATAATAATTGCGTATAATAATCATCACTTGAAATTGAAGCTTAATTAATTGTTGTGCTTCCTAACGGTAGCATTAAAATTTATATCAATTATGCTTTTTGTAAGATAGTAAATTACTAACGCTTTTGAACATTATTACGCAATATAATTCTTTATACCAATGTACAACATGCACTTCAATTATAAATTAAAATTAATAATATATTCATTAAGTGGGTATTGTAGGTTCAAAAAAAGTTTATCTACACAAAAATAACAAGTTTGCCATGACTATGTGGGAGGTACGGTGCAGTGCGCTTGGCCGGGTCTCGTCAGATCACTGAAGTCAAGCAACGCCGAGCGTGGTTAGCAGTTGGATGAGTGACCATTTTCAACAAAAAATACATTATCCACCCAGGGGTAATTATTGCGCTTTTCCACTATGTGGTTCCCCTGGCTTTGGACCATTGCACTTCCGATTCATTGACAAAAGCTCTAGCGACCATCCTGGCTGATGTTTCCACGTTTCCCTCAGTCACAGGTAAATTCCGGGAATAATTGCAATTAAAGTAAAGTGCGCCGAGAAAAAAAGTTAAGTTAGTAATTTCTAAAAATTGTTCAAGTAGTCCTTCATATCAAACCAAAATTAAAAAAATTCTATCTCAAATAGGTTTGCCAGAAAAAAATTCCAAAGTCAGAGTGAACGCGTTGCTTAACATGGGGCCTTACCTGACAAAAACCCTCAAATATCTCGAAAAAATACACCGTTAGGTGGTATGAAAAAAATATAGTGATGTTCTATGACCCAAGCTTTAACCAAAAACCGATTAAAAAAATTTCGCTTGAATCTATTTTTCCGTAAAAAATTAATAAAAATTCTTATGAGAATTAACATGGTAGATTTTTTTTACGGAAAAATAGATTCGAGAGAATTTGTTTTTAATCGCTTTTTGGTTAAAGCTTGGGTCATAGAACATCACTATATTTTTTTCATACCACGTAACGGTGTATTTTTTCGAGATATTCGAGGGGTTTTGTCAGGTTTGGCCCCATGTTAAGCAATGCGTTCACTCTGACTTTGGAATTTTTTTCTGTCAAACCTATTTGTTGAATTTTGGTTTGATATGGAGGATTACTTGAACTATTTTTAGAAAATACTAACTCAATTTTTTTTTCTGGCGCGCACTTTACTTTAAGGCCGTGGCCGCCCCCGTTTCGGAAGAGCCCGCGAAATGCTTACGTTAAGTTAGGGTTCGGGGTTTCAAAGAATTATGTAATTACATTAATTAATAAATAGAAGTATAATATAGCCAAATACGGGGGTTTGATTAAAAAATTGCTTCGACTTTATTTTATTATTTTTTTTTTTTTTTTTTTTACTACAAGGACACACCCCTAAGAGCTTACAGCTCGCGGCGGGGTAATGGGTAGGAATAAGGTAGGAAAAAGATGGCAGCCTACGGCTTGTTACGCGTCCTGGCATTCGCTGAGGTGAGACTGAAGGAATCGTGGAAAACCTCAGTCAGGACGGACACCTCTACTTTTTATCAATGGACCAAAGTGATGTCCAGAGCCTGGGAAACCACACACAAGTGCATCACTGCACTGGGTGGAAAGAGAGAAGAAATTACCGAGTAGCGTAATTTTTACTTAAAACGGTCACCCATCCAAGTACTAACCACGCGCGACGCAGCCTGACTTCGGTGCTCTAACGAGAACCGGTCGAATCAATGCACTGCGCCACGCTCGACCTACAAATTCAAATTCAAATTATTTATTTTATCTCATTCCAAATACAAGGTACACACATAAAATACATGGTATCATGCATGGGTATTATAAGACGCGTCATTTTAGAACAAAGAATATATTAACACACACACAAAACAACAAGAAAATTTTTTTTTTAAACATCCAAATCTGTCAAAATTTAGCATTCAAATATTCATCTACACTATAAAAACAATACTTATTAAGAAACAATTTTACAGCGTTTTTAAATTCTATATATGTGTAGATATCTTTTAATGAAACAGGAAGTTTATTGTAGATTTTAATACATGAGCACATAGGACCTTTGTCTAAAAGTTTAAGTCTGCTTTTTGGAGGTAATATAGTACTATTTAAATTCCTAGTATTATGGTCATGGACTTTCTCCTTATGAAAAATATCAAAATTACTCTTAACAAAACAAACACACTCTAAAATAAAAATGCATGGTAATGTGAGAATACAATGAGATTGAAAATGTTTTTTACATGATTCACGGTAGGGTAAGTTTAACATTGTTCGAATTACCCTTTTTTGCAAAATAAAAATCTTTCTTGAGTCAGTAGAATTACCCCATATAATAACCCCATACTTCAAAATGGAATGGAAGTTTGCATAATACAATATCTTCAAACATTTCACATCACAGGCAAATTTCAGTTCATTAATTCCATATATAACGGATGCTAATCTCATTTGTATGCCCCTAATGTGCTTTGCCCATTTTAGATTACAATCCACATGAACTCCAAGAAATTTTGTACCCTCCGTTGTATTCACTGTTTCATAATTTATATTTATATCCTGTGTAAACAAATCTTTATTCTGAACAGTATTAAAAACAACTACTTCTGTCTTTTTCCCATTTAGTGCCAAACCATTATACTGAAACCATTTGTCTAACTTTGGGAGAATACAGTCCCTATTGGAAATGTACAATTGTAATCAGCCAAATTACAATTGTAATTTGCCTCATTACAATTGTAATTTGTAATACAATTTGTATTACAATTGTAATTTGCCTCATTACAATTGTAATTTGGCTGATTACAATTGTAAAATTTGGATTGCAATTGTAACACTTGGTTACAATTGTAACACTCGGATTACAATTGTAATGTTCTTTAATTACAATTGTAATACTTGGAATTGCAATTGTAATATTTAACGTTTGATTACAATTGTAATGTTAATGATTACAATTGTAATACTTGGAATTGCAATTGTACTCTGGTTCTGATACAATTGCAACACTTGGATTACAATTGTAATATTCATGATTGCAATTATAATACTTTTGGGGTTGTAATTGGATTAAATTATTTGCAAAAAAAAACTTGGATTTAAAGTGTTATATATACTACATAATATATAATATATATACTACAGAGTAGAATTAATATATACATTTACATTCATTAATTTATTTAACTTAATATTTTTTATGTTAATTATTTCGCTTTAACGTATATCTTAGGTACTATTAAAAAGCTTCAATTGAAAGTATTAATTTATTAAATTTTCATTATTTTGGAAAGACTCGACCCCTTATAATTGACCCTCTTCTCACCTTCTTGGATCTGCTAAATATACTGGCAATTCGATAAGAGCCCATAGCAAAATTAGAATAATCTCCTTTTCTCCAGTGAAGCTCTGTTAAACATATAATTTTAAGATTCTTATAATTATGTGAAAATTCTTCTAAGAAATGAATTTTATTATTAAGACCATTGATGTTTAAGTGCATAATACTTAGGCAATCACTAGAGAGGAAATTATTTACATGTTGTTTTTTAGCCTCATGCTTCTGCGAAAATGTTGAGACTCTTGCACACTTTGATCACTATTACTTGTTAAATTTGAAGGTAATGTATTTTCTGTGGGTTTACTTTCATTATTATTAGGTTGCCATTGTTTAACAATAGTAAAATTATTATCATGAATTCTACTAGGACATGCATTAAAAACTGATTGTATCTTTGTTGAAATATCCAAAAGATTACTAAAATTAAAATTATTGCTGAAATTCAAATTACAAGGTGGGAGAGACGCTCTCCGCTGAGAAAGCTTCCTGTTAGTAAGGAGCTGTTGTTGAGACAGAAAAATAGAGTTCTCACCCTCTCCGGTCACCACCACACTCGGCGAGAGGACAGCGGCAGCCTGCCTGCTCCTCTCCACCTCTCGCGCCGTCGCCCTGGGAGAGAGGACGGAGGGAGCCCGCCCACTCTGCTTCTCCTCGCCACCCGCGTGCTTCTTGACTACCTCTTCGTGGTGCTCGTCCCTGCCGGGAGACACCGACGTCAGCTTCCCAGAGCGAGGTGGAGTTGACAGTCCCTCGGATGCAGGGTCCAGAGGTCCATTTGATATTGGACCTGCCGAGGACTCTGCCTGCTGAGTAGCTCCCTCAGCACGAGAGAACGATTGTATGTCGCTTCTCGTGGCAGTATAGATTGTGCATCAATCCCGGTGCCACCAAAAATGGAATTTATTTCATTAAGAATACAATCCCATTTTTTGTTGTCTCGGCCACATGCAATCTTTGGCATGGAGATTTTTTTTTATTTGAAGTATGTGGCAGCACTGTCTCAGCTCACAGAGGCTCGAGACGATGTCCTCCATCTCTAGTTTCTGTGTGGACAATTTCTTTGTGACAAGATGAAAAATATATTTCCATTCATCTGCGTCACGTGTGTCCACAGCGACTTGCCCTGGCCGACGTAGCTGGTTTATCATCTTCTACAAATTACCAAAGAGGTGCTTGAATTTTGTTGCGATGCCACGCCCACAGAGGAAATCAGCACCAACACAATGAACTAGTGCATTGTCAAAAAGGGCAGCAAAAAGATTTCTTCTAATTACCTTGATATTTGAAGCAAGCTCTATGTGTACTTGCGATGTGGGAATAATAGGGTGGTATTCTTCCTCATAGTTCTGCTCACTCAGATGGTCGAAAACGATTTCGACCATCTGAGCACCACATATTTGCTACACCCTTCTTTTATAATTATTATTTGAAAATTATAAAAAATAATTATCTATTATAGTCTATAATAATCAGTATTAAAAATACATAATTTTAAATTAATAAAAATTAAAAATCTTCAATCATTTTTGTATCAAGATTAGAGCCAGATATCCGGTTTTGCCAGATTCATGAGACACCATTTTAAACCACTTGTCCGCTTTTGCCAGATTCATGATGAACTTTTTTCAACCACTTGTCCGGTTTTGCCACACTCAACTATGAAAAAAATATTTTCAAAAATCTTGATATTTTTGCCCTTAAATATTAAAAAAAAAAATAGTTTTATTGTTCGGATGACAAAATGCTTCTAGAATATCATAGGATTCAATGTAATGTACAGCACTATGCAAAAAAACGCATATCGAAAATTTCGCCACTTGACCGGTTTTGCCAGATGACTACCGATATATTTTAGTAGATAAAAGTATATATGTATATATGTATATATATATATCACTACAGCAGATGGCGCTGCTGTAGTGAAACTGACTTTGTTTATGTGTCACTTATTTTACAATTTTTAACGTTTAATTTGCTATCTTTGAAAGTATTTATTAAGCTGAAACAATAAGTGAATATAATTTTAACATTAATAACTACTTGGCTTTGCAATAAATTTTTAGTGCGTCATATATAACCAATATTTGTGCCTGTGAAAATTAGACTAAGAGTAGACATCTTAGTTCGGCAGCCAAGATAGTTAAAAATGCAGGATATGAGTGTGCCTCCGCCTTTTTACTTAACACCACTACAGCAGCATAATGTAAGTCATAATCCTGGCATAAATCAGCAAAATATTATAAATAATGAAGTGACAATTTTATTTCGACCACTGTTTATAGCATTAGCAAAAAAAAAACATAAACAATATATATAGTAAAATGGACCCTGTCAACAGCAAATGTGATAATGTGAATAATCTTTGTGAAAGATTATTATACAGTGTAAATACTAATAGAGTTACTGAAGCAAGTACTGTTAACGCTCATGGGTCAAAAAGCATGAACTCTGAATTTTTATATTGTGAATCTCAACAAAATTTGCATCTCTCTAGTCAACCTGTTTCTTTTCATGCATCTTGGTGTCCCCCTCCACCGGCTCATCGCCACTGCCCATTTCCTGCAGTACCTGAATTCCCCGAGAAGTGGCGCGGTGGTGATCGTTTTGATCCACGTACCTTCACTCTGAATTCTGCATTAACTAGCTCTATGCCACCTAGCGAGCCTCTGTCACATCAAGACGCTCAGTGGCGGTTGGTTCATAAAGGTGGGAAACCTTTTGTTACTGAACAAACATTTGACATTCCAACACAAAATAGATTTGAAGTTTTAAATAATGAGGCAACAAGTACTGAAACTAACTCTCAAGTTAGGAGGAGTGTATTTAGTATAAATTATATAACTGGAGACATTTTTGAAATTTTAAATCATATTCCAATTGTGCATTGTGTAGGGAATGATTATTTAATGAAAAAAGGATTTGCTAAAAATGTCAGAGAGAGATATGGTCAAGTTGATTTTTTACTAAGCATGAATAAAAAAGTGGGGGAAGTAGCAGTGCTACCAGTTCTAGAAAATGGTTACATTTTCAATTTAATTACTAAGAAATCATCTTATGATCTTCCACTCCTCAATAATATTTATAAGTGCTTATGTGATTTGAGGCAAGTATGCCATGTTCTTGGGGTCAATCATATAGCGATGCCTAAAATCGCAACTGGCAGAGATCAAGTCAATTGGATGACTATATGTAACATGCTGCACAAAGTGTTTGGAGGTACAAATATGAAAATAGACGTGTACACTCTCCCTCATAAGGCTACACCTTCATCACCTGCTCTCGACTTAGTAAATTTTCCATCTTTGAAGAAAAAAAGTAAACTTGATGCTCTTACATCTGATTTACTTAAATGGACAGAAAGAGAGGGTATAAGCAGTGGCACTGATATCGAGGATATGCAAAGTTCTCCTGATCCTGTTAACCATAATAATGCAGCGATGGAGCCCGAGCTACAAACCACACTCGAGCAGCGAGTAAACCCAGGAGGAGAGAGCGAGGTTTCGGAACAGCGCACCCCCAAACGGCGCCTACCTCGCAACAGTACGGGGCGCCGCTCTTTCGTAACACGTCCACAGTACCCCCGCACTTCAGTAAAACAGCCCAACAATCATAGTTTGATGGAACTGCCTTCGTCACCACATGACGATACAAAATCTGCAAGTATTGACTCATCTCCAAGTAAGTTAAATTTTTCCAACGACTTCTCTGATAACGAGGTTGTGAGTCACAACCATGTGATAATAGTCCCTTAAATAGTTCTAACAAAACTAAAATCGTACCAGAAGCAATAACTCTTTCTCCTTTTTCTGCCCTAATGCAATCAGTGAGTCAAACATAAAAAATAGTGTTAATCATAATATTTTCATTGTTAAAAATAAGAAACAAGATAATAGTAATATTAATATTATGCAAATAAATATTAATGGTTTTAAAAATAAAGTATCACTCTTAGAAATTTTATTAGAGAATGAAAATATTGACATTGCATTAATTTGTGAGCATGGGTTAAAAGGCAACTTGATTGAAAGTGTTCATTTAGTAAACTATAATTTGGTCACTTATTTCTCTCGGAAAAGACAAAAGTGTGGTGGTGTAGTGATATTTGCAAGAAAAAATTTACAGCTACACAATATGAGTAAAATCAAGTGTTTAGAAAATATGTTTGAATATGTTGGTGCTAGATTTGAAATATCTAATCAATCATTTGTTGTAGGATCCGTCTATAGATCTCCACATGTCAAATATTTAAAAGGATTTTTAAATTTATTTGAGACTTTTTTTGAAGAGTATTACGAAAAGTAAATTTAACGAAACAATTATTTTGAGGGGAGATATGAATATAAATATTAATTGTACTAATAACAACGTTAAAAAATACATTTCATTACTTGAATCTTAAAATTTAAAGATACTAAATAATGATAATACTAGAGTAGCAAAAAAATCCTCCTCCTTAATTGATCATGTCATTACAAATAATAATGGAGATAATATTAACACTGTAACAAAAAATACAGACATAACGGATCATAAGTATACCATTGTAAATTTGAATACTCTTAATAATCATCAGACTAGTAAGAGGAAAAACAATGTTAAATTTAATTACAGTAGAATATTCAATAAATGTAATAAGGATGCCTTTTTTAACTTAATGTTGGAAGAAAATTGGGATGGACTTAGAAATGAGATGTTAAACGTCGAACAAAAATGGGATGTTTTTTTCTCAATAGTCAAAGACCATTTAAATAACGCAATTCCTAAAACAAAAAGGAGGGTCAAAAATGTAAGAAATACACCTCGTTGGTTACGAAGAAATCCCCATTTGTTGGTGGAGGGTGATTATTTGAAGGATCTTTTTGAAGAAGCTAAATATAATAATCCAGATCTCATGCCTAAGTATAAAATATTATTTAAAAAGTACCAAGAAAAAATTAAAATTGCAAAAAAAAATGATAATAGTTTACATGTTAAAAAATCTTAAAATAAAATTAAAGCCACATGGGAAGTTATTAATAATGAATGTTCTGTACAATCAAAACAACACATATTTGTTAATGAAATTATTAAGGATGATATAGTAATTAATAACCCACATGATATTGCTGTTCAATATAATAATTTTTTTGTTAAAACCGTTAAAAATTTAGTCCAAGAAAAATTTAAGGATCCTCTATCTCAACCTAAAACTAATAATAAAAATATTAATAATCCTAAATTTAATATTGAATACACAACAGAAAAAAAAATATTGAAAATTATAAAATCATTACCTAATAAAAATGCAGCAGGACCAGTTGAAATTCCATATACTCTAGTTAAATATTGTGACGCTCTATTTGCTGCTCCATTATGCTATCTAATCAATGAGTCTATTAAAAATGGAATTTATCCTAAACAATTGAAAATTTCTAAAGTTATACCCTTACATAAAAATGGTTGTAAAAAAAACATATCAAATTATAGACCCATTTCGTTACAATCAGTTTTTTCTAAAATATTTGAAAAAGTTATACAGCCTCAGTTAAATGAATTTAGAAAATCAAACAATTTAATAAGTGAATGTCAACATGGCTTTGTTGAAGGTAAATCAACAACAACTGCATGTTTTGATTTCTTAAAACCTCTATATAATAATGTTGAGAGCAATATTCAAAGCCTTGGTTTATTTTTTGATATGCATAAAGCTTTTGATGCTTTAAATCATGAAATTATTTTTACAAAATTAGATAAATTGGGTTGTGAAGAAAATGTTTTAAATTTATTTAGGTCATATTTAGCAGAAAGAAAGCAATATGTTGAGATAACTTACAAAGATGAAAAGGACATTAATCAAACTGTAAAATCTCCGGAATTAAGTGTAGAGTTGGGGTTTCCACAAGGTGCGGGACTATCTCCTGATTTATATGGAATTGCAACAGATGATTTAGAAAACAAATTGCCTGGTGTTGTTTTAGTTAAGTATGCTGATGGTAAAAGTGTAATTATATCGGCAAACAAGCATGAAAATTTAATTGAAAAAGCAAATAGTACATTTGAAAAATTTGAAGCTTGGTGTAATGAAACTAGACTTATAATTAATCCAAACAAAACTAAATACATGCAATTTCACAGTGATTATAAGGAGCCGGAGAGTAGCTTACTTTTAAAAATTGACAATACAATAATTCATCGAACTGAGGACATCAAATTTCTTGGACTAAATATTCAGGAAAACCTAAAATGGAATGTTCACGTTGCTCAGATAAGCAAAAAACTTAATTCTGCAAATTTTGTACTCTTTTCTGTTAAAAATTCTGTGTCTCTAGAAACGCTGTTAACAATTTACTATGCATATGCTTATCCTCATCTTTCAGCTAATATTATATTTTGGGGAACCACGGAGAGTAATATTAGAAATGTTTTTGTATTTCAAAAAAGGTCAGTTAGAACAATTAAAAATTTGAAGCCAAGAGAGTCCTGCAAAACCCATTTTGTATCTTTGGGGCTGATGACGTTACCTTCTGTATATATTTTTAATTGTATTATGTACAAGAGAAAACATCCAGATTTGTATGATGTATTTCATGATGTTCACCCATATAATACAAGTAACAGTTGTAAAGTTGTTATACCAAACCATAGTAAGTCAAGCACAGAAAAGAGCTCATATTATCAAACAGCTAAATTTTATGATCAACTTCCTATTCTTTTAAGAAATATAAAAAATGAAACCCTTTTTAAGAATTTGTTAAAAAAAGTGTTAGTATGTAAAGAGTATTATGAAGTAAATAATTTTTTTAAAAATGAATTTAAAATAACAGAAAAAGATATTTTGCGTCACACCTCTAAAAAGAATATAAGTATGTACTCATAATGCATAAATTTACTTGTTATATAATTTATATTTAAATAAAGGGTCCATAATATGTGTTATAAATCTGTTACTTGTTTCAGTTTGCTTAAAAGATAGTAGTGTACTTGACGAGACTGATTTATCCATGTGACTTTGTTTTTATGTTATAGTATTAAATTTTTGTATTGACATGACTAATGTTGTACTGTGACAAATTTTTTGTCACTGTATGTACCACCTGTGGTCGAATAAATTATTCTATTCTATTCTATTCTATTCTATTCTATTCTATTCTATTCTATTTTATTCTATTCTATTCTATTCTATGTGTGTGTGTGTGTGTGTTGGCACCATGCACAAAGCCCGAATTCGGGCATGCACAATTATTAAGACAGTTACATACTCTAAAAAGAAATCAGAATCACGCGTCATTATGAGGTTGCTAAAAGGTTTACATATTAATACATATGTTAATCAAATGAGACTACAAACATCAATGTTTCGTGTTATCTTATATATATATACCCTTAAGGAAAGGGTATGACAACAAGTGTTTCAATGAAACTACAGATTTTTTCCCCCTATTACATATATTATATAGTTTTATTCTATCACTATAATATATATTCATTATAATTATGTATATATTAATATTTATAGGTACACAAAAACTGGGGCTTGCATGCGCAGCATGTCTGCATGTACAGTACATTTATTTTATAATTTAAATGTTTTATGAAAGTGCAAATAAAGTGCTAAGTGATAATTTGACCAGTAGTCAAGTAGTTGAGACTACTTGTTTCTAAGTAACTATTATACTTAAAACAAGTAGTTGACTACTTAAAAACAAAAGTAGTCAACTACTTGACTACTGCTCAAATTATCACTTAGCACTCTTACTTTTCAACTAGATGTTTAATTATGGTACAAATATGTTTAATACAACGATTTAAAAATATAAAAAGAATAAAAAAGAATTTGAATTGAAATATACATCATGGCATACCAAAGAATTAAAATGTAGATTTTAATTATTTGATCATACACAATGGAATACCGACCTCAATTTTTTTTTATTGCAGAAATGGATAGAGGGTGAAAAGTTGTGCCACTCTGATTTTTTTCAGATTTTTTAGAGCCCGGCAACTATTTTTTAAAAATTATTGAAAGTGCAGAAAAAGTGCCGCCTCTTGCCGCCTCTCTTATTTTATTAAAAGATAGAGGACCAAAAAGGGACCCCGATTCGAACCCGACCTCGCCAAAACTTTTTAGCAAGCTAACTACTTCCCGGTCCCTAAAAAATCTGAAAAAAAATCTGAGTAACACAACTTATCATCCTCTATCCATTTCTGCTATAAAAATTTTTGAGGTCGGTTCCCAGCAAACCATGCCTTGCTGCAATGGCCTGCAGCTGGCCGGTTGCTGGTCTGCTGCTGGCAGAGGGCTTGCCAACAGAGGCCAGCAGTCGGCCATCTGACGGTGTACCAGCATGCGGCTTGCCTTCACAGGCCCATATGCTGGCCAGCACTGGCATGCCATCCATAAATTTTGATTTTGGAATTTTTTCGGGACAAAAGATTATTATTTTGGAAACATGTATTTCTAACATCCCTCAACTTCAATTCGTAAGAAAATATTAAAATTTTTAAAAAACTATACTTTTATGCTACTTTTCTTACAGTTTGTGTTGAAATCTTCATATCCGTAAAGTTCAAATATTTTGAATAATAAGTAAGCACTAACATCAAATATTTACTAAGAATCACCCAAGTGTAGGGGATAGGACACCTGCCTACGGTGCCAATGGTCCTGAGTTCGATTCCTGGTGGTGACAATTTTTTTTATCCAATTTGATAATTTTTTCTTATTTTGCTTATATTAATTAAGCATAAATATAAATTTCAGGTGATCCTAAATGATTTTAATTTAATTGCCAATGGAATTAAATTTGTGATGGCATGCCAGCGCTGGGTCCAGCATCTGGCCGGTATACAAGAAAAGCGCAGAACCAGCATGGCTTCCCACGAGAAAATAAGAGTGAAAGCTCACAACAAATTCACTCGCACATATTGACTCCAATTAACCTAAATTTCGCCCCTTTTTGGAGTCAATATGCGCGAGCGAATTAACGTGTATTGATGCACTTTGGCGATGTTTGGTACTTTATATTGACGCATTTTCAGGTATATTGATGAATATTGACGAGTATTGACGTGAATGCCTGCCGAAATACTTCGCTCGACTTCACGCACTTTCAGGTATATTAGCTCGCGCATATTGACTCCAATTCACCTAAATTTCGCCCCTTTTTAGAGTCAATATGCGCAAGTGAATTAACGTGTATTGATGCACTTTGACGATGTTTGGTACTTTATATTGACGCATTTTCACGTATTTTGATTAATATTGACGAGTATTGACGTAAATGCCTGCCGAAATACTTCGCTCGACTTCATGCACTTTCAGGTATATTGGCTCGCGCATATTGACACCAATTCACCTAAATTTCGCCCCTTTTCTGAGTCAATATGCGCGAGTGAATTTGATATCATATATTGGCACATTTTCATGTAATTTGATTAATATTAACAAATATTGACGTAAATGCCTGCCACCAAAATACTTCGCTCGAATTCACACACTTTCAGCTAGGTATACTGGCTCGCACATTTTGACGCCTTTTCGTGAACTTTCACACTTTCATTGATTAATTTTTTACCTAAAGTCCATTCATTCAAATTCACTCATTTTGACGCTTTTTCAGGAACTTTCACGCTTTTATCAACCATAATTTTTTTACAAAGTCCAGTCATTCAAATTCACTCATTTTGACGCTTTTTCACGAACTTTCACGCTTTTATCAACCATAATTTTTTACAATGTCCAGTCATTCAAATTCACTCATTTTGACGCTTTTTCACGAAATTTCACACTTTTATCAACCATTATTTTTTACAAAGTTCAGTCCTTCAAATTCACTCATTTTGACGCTTTTTCGTGAACTTTCATGCTTTTATCAACCATATTATTTTACAAAGTCCAGTCATTCAAATTTAAAATTTTTTTAAACCTTTTCACGAAATTTCATACATTTAACAAGTAATTTTTTCACAAAGTCTATACATGCAAAATTCATTCATTCCCACGAATTTTCACACCATCATTTACCAAATTTTTACACATGGTCTCATTCATTTTTCGTCGCAGGCTAGAGCTCACCAAACCATTGGAAGAGTGAATGCAGTCCCATGACCTCAGTCCATGGATACCTGAAATGTACGAAAAATCCACAAAGAAACGCGCGCAAATTTTTACGTACAGAGTAATAAAGATTGTTCTCATTTGTCAAACATCGAAAGCAAAATAAAAACAATAATTTTTACAAACAGAAATATAGGCTGGTATACAGATATACAGCTAGTAAAATGAGAGGCTTATGAAAAAAAAAACTTACGAGGCTGACTATATATATAGCAGTATAAGGTTTTCACTACTTTTTAATGATTTCTTTGAATAATTTAACTATCAATAAAGGAATTATTTTTATACTTCGTCATGGCATAATTAAATAAATTAAGAACTGTTTTTACTTATCTGATAGAACTTCTCGTCGTGGCTTAATCTTCGATATTTTATGCGACTCCAAATCTGACATTTTGAAAACTCGACCGGCAAAAATGCAACATTGAATTTTCTCTTTTTACATCATAAAAAGTGCGAAAAATGGCAAATATTAACACTGGACAAACGAATAGTAACCTAACTTCTTTGTAATTAACTATTTAATGTTCAGGAATAAGTAAAACTTCACTTAAACACCTCATAAATCACCATGCACACACGTGGAGCTTTCTATAACCTCTCTGCGTCAGCCATCTTGTGTTACTACCAACCGCCAAGTCACATGACTTCCGGTCATGTGACCAGATTTGTAGAACATTTTTTTCATGAAGTCCCCTCATGCATATTCACGCATTTTCACACTTTTCCACGCACTTTCACCCATTTGTCGACCAACATTTTTCATTAAGTCCCTTCATGCATATCCACGCATTTTCACACTTTTTCATGCACTTTCACCCATTTGTTGACCCTTTTTTTTAATAAAGACCACTAATGTATTTTCATACATTTTTACGCACTTCGACCATTTGTCGACTAATTTTTTTCCTAAGTGATCCCCTCACATGAATAACATTTTTTCACGCCTTGTTCCATGACGTCACTTGCTGGTCATGGGACGTCAAATTTCCTACTGAGAGATGCTGAAAATATGTTAAAATACATTAATAATATTAATATGCACTAAATGATGTTGTTAAAAAAATTGTCGAACAAATAGTTCAAATTGCGTCAAAATATGTCAAAATGTGCCAATTTGCATGAGGAGACTTTATGAAAAAAAATGGTCAGCAAATTGGTGAAAATGCGTCAAAATATGTCAAAATGTATCAATTTGCATGAGAGGACTTTATGAAAAAAATTGGTTGACAAATAGGTGAATGTGCATGAAAAAGTTTCAAAGTGAGTGAACGTACTTTGCATCAAACTGGCTGAAAGTGCGTCAGTATACATGAACTGACTTTATAAAAAAATGTTGGATCATAATTGGATGAAACTGCGTGAAAATTCTTGAAAATGGGCGAGTGGAATCAACTCAATTTGCATCAATAGAGGTGAAGTTGATACTAAATTAAAAATACGTCAATTTATGTGAAAATGCGTGGAGTTGCTCTAGTCAACTATGTGAATATTAATCAGTGTATGTCAATATATATGGATGGGTGAAATTGCTTGAAATACACTTATTTTGTTAAATTAATAAAAATTTGTTAAAATGCGTGAATGACGCATCAATCTGCATGAGAGAGTCGTGAAACGGCTTCAACCTGTGGGAAAATGTGGGAATTTTTCACTCGTATTCACAATTTATTCGCACTTATTTTCTCGTGGGTTGCCAGCGCATGCCAGCAGTGGCAAGCCGGTCTGCGGCCAGCTGTCGGCCAGCAGGTTTTGGTTTGCTGGGTTATATACTCCATCATGCAGTTTTATTATTTTTATTATTATTTCTTGTTACTTTCTTTACTATAACACAAACACCGGGCTCAATTGAGCCAAGGTGTAAGTGCCTGCCAAACATTGAGAGGGGATTGCGGGTATGCATGCAGGGGTCCCTGACTCCACGGCACAGTAGGGCACAGTTAGGTGCCAAGTTCAATCTTGTGTTCTATTAACATTGTAATTTGAACTTGGCAGTCCGGTTGTTAATCCCCTTGTGGCTAGGCGCAATTGTGAATATCACAGAGGTGCCTAGTCAAAGACCTTTGGTTGAACTGTGATTCTCACAAAATGGCCGAACTGTGAAAATCACAGTTCGACCAATGGTTTAGACTTGGTAGCTCTCCCCCGCCCCTTCTCCTCATTAATTTTTTATTTTTTTCATTTCATTAAAGCTAATTAAGTTAACATATTACTAAAAAAATGTAGTTTTTTAAATATTTTTATTTTATCATGGTAATTAACAGAGTACTCTAGCATAAAAATTTAAAACATTGATGCATTACGCTAGCAGCTGCAACTCTTTTGTCTCTATCCCGCATATATATTGGAGGCCATGATGTCTGGTGATAGAATCCAGCACTAATCAGCATTTCATGCAGCAGAGTTGAATGCATTGCCTGTAAAATTATGAAAATGAGATTATAGCACACATATGAAAAGATTTTGTAAATATTTAACTCACCACATAAGTTTAGTAGCTAGCCTGGGCATAACTTCCTCAGTGTTGAAAGAGAGAATTCAAGGGGGCGGGCTGGGCTGGAGGAAGAAAAGTTATGATGGGCCTCTCATGATGTTAGAATTTGTAATAATCACTGTAAAAAAGAAGCAATTTATTAGAAAACAAAGAACTTTGCTATTTCAATATACTTTTTAATATATTTCTTACCTTCTTTAAAGACTGCAAAGCAGACACTTCCAATTAAAAAGAGACAGCATCTCTGTTTTTGTTGACAATGACACCCATATGTTGTATATTGCTTCTTTTTTTTTTTTTTTACTTCAATGTTTTAGTAACAGTAACATAGATGACGCTACCATCCATGTATAAATTTTTTCAAAGTTCAAAATGAAAAAATTAATTTGATATTAATTAGATCTATTGCCAGTGTAGTTTATTTAATGAAAAAAAATATCAGTTGGATATAATATATCAATTAAAGCATCATTTAAGCCCCTTCTAGTTCATAGTCGATACAACTTCAAAGAGTGTATTCAATGTGCCAAGTTCCGCCAAGTGTAGAAAACTAGGATGCTCTGGGGTACCTACTATAAACACTGTGCCCTACTGGATACTCATGGGCATTACAGCTTACCTAACTGTGAACCTTAACTGTGCCCAATTGTGCCCTACTGTGCCGTGGAGTCAGGGGTGCTACAAGCTCAAACACTTGCGCACAATGTTAGCCGTGCCAAGAATAGCAGCCTTCTGCATGACACGCACATGGTATTCTTTGAGAGCCAACTTCTCTCTTTCATCTGACCAGTCTTTGGTCACATGACCGTTACTAAAGATTACAACTGGAACCACATCAACACTACGGAGCTGGTACATGTCTTTGAGCTCAACAGCAAATGGCTGGTACTTGCGCTTTTTCTCCGCAACTGTGGTCACAAGATATATTCTCGTCCAGCGGGACAGCAATGTCGACAATCACCGCTGTTCGAGCTTTCTTGTCGAAGAGAACAAGATCAGGTCTGTTTGCTTCAACAGCTCTATCTATGGTGATGGCAGAATCCCACAGGATTTTTGCATCCTGATTATGGAGAACTTGTTCCGGCTTGCACTTATAGTACGGAACCTCCGTCTCAATGAGACCAACTTTCTTGGCCAAAGCTTGATGTACAACTTTGGCAACAGAAATGTGGCACTCTAAGTACTCTTTTGGAGCAAGCACTGGACAGCCCCCAGCGACATGCTGAATAGACTCGTTAGCCTGCTTACAAAGGCGACATCGGTCACTGATGTTGATTTTGAGGATGTGTCGCTCATACGCCCTAGTCCTGATGACCTGATCCTGTATGGCACAGACAAAGCCCTCCGTCTCTGCAAATAACCCACTTGTCCGCAGCCACTCAGTGGAACTCTTGGTGTCCACCTGATCCAAAGACAACGCTGCAGCATACCGACCATGCAACGCTTTCGTTGACCACTCCTGAATTCTTTCAGCCTGTGTCTTGATGGCAGGCTGAAACTCTTGCTCACTCAAATGTAGCGGAGTGTAGCTACGGTCCTGATTGCAGACAGCTGCATGCAATCCAACACCACGTGACACAAAGTACTGGCGGAGTTTCAGCTCCTGCTGATTACACATCACCTCCATGTTGAGCAAACCTCTTCCACCTACATGACGCGAAAGGTACAGTCTCTCAACTGAGCTCCTCGGGTGATGTATCCTGTGCTTTGTGAGGGTAGTTCTCATCTTTCTGTCAAAGGCTTGCAGCGACGTCTCCGACCATCTGATGACTCCAAAGGTATATGCTGCCACAGGGATAGCCCAAGTGTTAATTGCTGAAATCTTGTTTCTTGCACTGACGAAAGACTTGCAAAACTTGTTGACACGAGACAGCACTTTCTTCTCAACTTGTTTCCTGGCATCTACATCCTTGATGCCAAGTAGCTGCTGTAGACCGAGGTACTTGTAGTTGTCCTCGGTACCCAAGTCTTGAATAACGGTGCCTCTCATGAGTCGCAAGCCTTCTTGTGGATCTTGAACCTCCCCTTTTCTCACATGCACAACAGCACACTTGTCAAGACCAAACTCCATGCAAATTGCATCACTAAAACTTTTGACAAGTTCAAACATGCTGTGCAACTGGTCTTCACCAGATGCATACAACTTTAGATCATCCATGTAAAACTGGTGGGAAATGCGAACTTCTGGATTCCTCTGTAGAACGTAACCATACCCAGAGGTCCGGAGCATCCTGCTCAGCGGGTTCAGTGCAAGACAAAACCACAAAGGGCTGAGACTATCTCCCTGAAAAATACCTCTTGAAATTTGCATTTCTCTAGTCTTGTAGTTAACCCCACCTTGGTTTACCTGAACAAACAAGTCCTCCACATGCTCATGCAAGAAGTGAGAAGCTCAACGACGCAAGGGTGGATCTTATACAGGTGAAGGACAGAGAGGAGCCAGGATGAGTGAGGCACTGAGTCAAAGGCTTTCTTGTAGTCAACCCAGCCTACTGAGATGTTGCGATGTTTTCTACGAGCCTGCTGAGACACAACAGTGTCGACCACCAACAACTCCCGACATCCCCTGGTTCCCTTCCGACAACCATTCTGCTCCTCAGCAAGAAGTCCATTCGTGACGAGATGGTCATATATCTTCATCGACAGAATGGAAGTAAAGATCTTGTACAGTGCGGGAAGACATGTAATTGGCCTGTAGTTTTTGGGATTCAATGAATCACCTGACTTTGGCTTCATATAAGTTATTCCCAAAGTACAAAATTTTGGCAAGATTGACGGATCTCTAAGGGCAGCATCAAAGTTGATTGCAAGAGACTGGTGAGTACTCTTGAAGTACTTCTACCGGAAGTTGTGGATACCATCCACACCCGGCGCCTTCCAGTTCTGTGTCTTCTTAACAGCAGACTGTACATCAGCAAGTGTAATGCTTACTGCCGGCATTTCCGGGATGTCTCTGCACACCTTCTCTACCTCACGCAACCAATATGCATCTTCAGAGTGTTGCTTCTGCTCAGACCAAATAGATGACCAAAACTCTGCCATCACCTCTGCTGTCGGCGGTTGCTGAGGCTGCTCCTCTTTGCGCTCTTCCTCCAACTTCCGGTAAAACAACTTCTGATCAGCAGCAAAAAGACTCTCTTGCTGTCTTTGCTTGGCTGCCTCATTGTATCGCCTAATACGAGCACCAAGCGCTGCAATTCACTGTCTCAGTTGTTCTTCCTTCTCTCGGAGCTTTTTCTCATAGTCCTTGTCCGTCCTCCTTACCCTGATGTTTCTCGCAATAGAACGAATACCTGCCATGACCTTCTTACTACACCCCTGCGGTTCAGCGAAGAACGCTACAAGATGGGCAATATCCCGTCGAGCTCTGCTAATTCACTCCTCAATCCTCTTCCTCCATGGTGGCGTGTAATCTTTCGGTACACTCTTGGAGACTCGTTGCTGCCGCTGCGACGTCTTGATCTCGACACCAAGCGTCTGAAAAACAGCTAATGCAGCACAATGCACAAGCCCAGAAACCTCTTCCAGAGTTGAACCAGCTACATCAGGCCCCAACACCTGATCAGCAACCACAACAGAAGCAAACACTTGGGCATTGCACCTTAACTTGGGAATGCGAGGGCAATTTTCCAATGGAACCCCCTGGTACTGCAGCTTATGAGACTCATACGAGTCCCTAAACGTGCCAAGTAAATCTACTTCCGACTGTTGTTGAGCTTCCCGTCTATCACCCTCTAGTTGAGGCTCAGGTTGTACATCTTCCAAATTTCCCTCCTCTTCTTCACCACTGTCCATGGGAAGATCTTGCTGCTGATGTAACTGCAGCTCCTGTGTTATCTCCCTCTTGACCTGATCTTGCTCTGCTGCCGAGAGAGCTCCTCTACTCATGATGGAACGCAGCTGGCTGCAAACTCGCTGCTCGTCCATTGTCATGTCCGGAAAAATCTTCTTCCACTCGGCAAACATTCTCACCCTATACCCTTCCATCTCTCTCTCAATGTTGGTACTCCTATAGTACGCACGCATGACCGACATATTCATGTCCTTGGTCCACTTCGTACGCTGGCGTACAAGGCCAGCGGCAGTGAGAAGAGCTCTGGGCTCCTCCAAACCACCACCTGCCTGCGCAGCCGGAGCAGCTGCACGCGCGGTAGCCCTGAGTGGCGCAGCGCCGCGCCTCCATCGATGTTGTGAGGAAGATTCACCACGTTCCACTGGTACGGGTAGCTCATTTGACACAGACGGCCCAGTACCGGAACCCCCTGCGCGGCCTTTCGACCGGTCGCCATTAACTCGCTCCTTAAAAGAACTTTTCATATTTTCCTTGTCCAGCGTACTGGTACTGAAGAGAAGCCCAAGGAACAACTCCCCAGGTGGAAACCCAAAGCACGGTCCCAAACTCCGTTACCTCCTTACGAAGGCTGGGTACCCTCCCTGCCCGTTAGACCCCTGACGGGGAGCCCCCACACCACGACAAGGTGGACATGGGCCCCCCCTGCATGCATCATCCCACATGCTCCCAATCCCCTCATAAACACAGCGCTGGGGCACAGTGCAGCATGCAAGCATCTAACACCGATATCATTGCAAGCGAATACTTGGGCAAAAGCAACATGCAAGGAAAAACATGCAGGGGGGAGAAGTGGGGGTTATTATTATTATTATTATTTTTTTTTTTTTTTCCCCTTGGAGTGCCAGACTTTCGACCATGGTGTTACCCAGCCTCCACGGAATCACAACCATTCGCCTTGGATCCAATACCCCCGGGCTTAAACAAATGGAAAGTGTCACCGCAGTGACCATCAGCCCCACCATGACCGAGCTTTGCAACCTCTCCCCCGTCCCCATGACCCGTCCGCGAGCGCCGTTCACTGTGGGGTCGGGCATTAGTGCTTTACCCACCCGTTCGATAAGCTCTCAAGAGAGACAGACAGGAGACTGAATAGTCCCCCACCCACAGTGAATACGCCACATAGCGCTCGCGCCCACCCTCCACCCACATTTACCCATCCCCCACCAACACGGTGACTCCTGACTTGCGTCAAGTAAGTCGTCGTTCGGTCGGCCCACCGCCGCCACCCAACGGGGTTCAGATGCACCGATGACCATCCCCCCAAGAGTGCAGCCTCCTCCTTCCCTCCAAAACCACCCTGATGGTAAGGTGGCCGATCCCGCGGACCTCCCCGCCACTAGGTGCAGCCGGCAAACTGATCACGCTGGCCATCCGGGGACTCCTTCACGCAACCTCCGACAATTGCGCTAGGGACTGTTACGTTTATCCTCCCATAGTCTGCTGTTAAACTATGAGAGTCCCCAGCATTGCCGAAATTTTGCTGCCTAGGTACTCTGAGCTCCGCGGCAGCAGGGAGAGCTCAGGCTCCATAACCGGTTAGTGGCTATGGACTGAGGGCTGTAATTAAACAACCCCCAGGTGGAGCCCCAAGGGCGCGGTCCCACGCGTCGCGTACTGAACTTTCCCCACACAGTGTTTAGCATGAGTCAAGAACAGCCGGGTGCCCTCTTATTATTATTATTATTGAAATAACATAGCTTTATTAACATGCATATATGTCAACTGAATTTACATGACAGCATGCAGGATTGGCGCGTTGACCTCTCATATATAGATATATATATATATATATATATAGATAGATATATATATATATATATATATATATATATATATATATATATATATATATATATGGGAGGGACACCTAAAAGGTAGGCGCGGATCCAAGGAAGGGGGGGGGGGGGGGCTGTAGAGGAGGGGTGGGAGGACTGCAGCCTCTTCCCCGAATTTATAATTTAAGGTAGAGATAACGCAGAACAGCTGTTCGACGAAATCCCCTTTGATTAACATATATATGTAAACCTTAGCAAATTGACAAAAATTCTGAAATTTTTTTGAGAGGCAGATATTAGTGCCTAAAAGCAATAGAAAAAAATTCAAAACAATTTAATGAGCTGATTTTTTTTAATAAAGTTTTTTAATTTTCAGCATAGGGCTTTCCCATGGAGAGCCAAACTAAAAAATTAATTTAAAAAAATCGGCTCGTTAAATGTTTTTGAAAATTTTTTTATGTGTTTTAGGCACTAATATCTTGCTTCTCAAAAAAATTTCAGAATTTTTGTCAATTTGCTAATTAGGTTTACATGTTAATCAAAGGGGATTACGTCGAACAGCTGTTCGACGTTATCTCTACCTTAACCTGGGCAAAATATATAGGCATTTTTTTACTTCTCCTAATTTTTATAATTAGCCTTATGGAGGTAGCTTCTCTCGAGATTTGGTTATGGATCCGCGTTTGACCTAGAAGGTACATTATGATTGTCCACTCTTGAATACTTATATAGCTAGTTCTGGACGTTAATTCATCTACAAGGTGCCGATGACGCGTGACTGCAGTAGTGGCGGCGAGTCTGCCAGCGAGAGCGCGGCTTGCAGGTGGTCTGTCAGCGCGGGATCGAAAAAGTCGTCGGCGTGGTGCACCTCAAGCCAGGGCTCGCCGCGCTGCACTTGCTCGCCCGGCACTCGCAGCAGCAGTACGCCTAACCCGCGGGTCAAGTGCCTCGCCCATGCGACTGCGGCCCGCACCCAGCGCCTGACACACGCGGGCAATTTCCAGCGCACCTCGTGAGCTGAGGTACCAAAATGGTGGAAAAGTGACTCCGGAAAGGGGACACTCCAAAATTAATGAAAATGAATAGAAGGCATCTTGGTTCATCCATTGAGACCATTTTTACACTTTTCGGGTAGCCCGGGCGCTTCCGGTGACGTCACAAAGATGGCATCTGAGCATTAAAATGAACTCGGATCTACTTTGTTAATATCAACTCCCAGGAACTTAATTTTTGTAGCACAGACATAATTTATATATTTTATTAACGGCAATAAAATTTTCTATTTGCCAATGCATATAAATTTATTGCAAGTTAAAACCTGTACATTTACCACAGCCTGAAACTTAAAATTTGCTATGAATTTAACGAAAAGACATCTTTACGATTGTTATCTCTGTGAATTTTTCTTTCCGGACGCTATAAGCTTTACTAACAGATTAAGTATGTAATTGAGAGTATCAGCACTCATTTTTGATGCATTTGTGCCATTCAATACAAATCTGTGCGAATGATTAGTCGAGCGCCACAGGTCAGGTAAAGCTCGCGCGCGCAGCCTCCAAGAGATTTTTCATTGCTGCTTGTGCCTAAGTTGTTGCTGTAGCACAAAATAATTATAATCAGAGAGAAGTAGAGTTGGCACGACACAATTGTTATAATGTTTTGTACATTGTTGTCTTTTTTATGTACAACAGGCCTATTATAAACTAACACGGTGGGTCACAATTCACGTCTTCTCTGGTTATGGAATTAGCATTACGGGTTAATTAATAGGGAAATTTCAAAATTTGTCCAACGATAACGAGGTGCTTCCTTAATAGTCTAATATACAGTTGTACAATTTTTTTAACCTTTAGTGGAGCTAGTACTTAACCCAAAAAGCACGCCTTCCTTACGCAGGATTTCAATGATAAATAAAATTAAATGGAACTTGTATATACAATCCAACACTTTTTTACTCAAATGGAATGAAATGAAAACTTTATTATAATTTTACGTGTAATTTTGCCTTCTGAATTCATTGATGCTTTCTTAAATTTAACTACAACTACCATTAAAAAAGCATACTGAATTATCATGTCAATAATTATGTCAGACAGTCAACAAAAGCTGGTGTGTATGCATGTGCAGTATATGGTACATGAGGTCTTTTTCCGCCACCATGTGTTTCATAGTATTGCCATTCCCTGATAATTATTGTTTCACATTTATTTTAAAGAAACATCGTTCCATTATAAAAATTTAAATCAAAAATAAAAGAATATAGAGGGTTATATAGTACTAGCATAGTAAGTTTTATTCAATCGAGGGAATTTTCTTTACTAAATCAAAGTTCTTAATTAATGTGAACTAATTTAATATGTAAAATAAAATACGTGTACATTATAATAATATATTAATACCAAATATATTAAAATTACAAAAAAAAAAATATCTTGAACTCCCACCTATTAAATTATTTCATTATTGTAATTTAAATGGATGTATTATTCTTTTTTCGTCAATATTATTAATATTATTCGATCACACTTATTTTTTATATATATCAGGAGTAAATAACTACTTACAATTAATAACTATTATGATTATAATACCTTGCTTACTAATTTATTGAAAGTGAACGGCACTATAATATGTTTGTTTGTTGTAAATAAACCGTTTCAGGATTTTTTTCAACATATATAATAAGTATATATAATGTCAAAGAGAAGATGGTTGAGTTATTTAGTGTTTTCTTAGGGGTAGTTGTAGTTAATTTTAAGAAAGCATCAATGAATTCAGAAGGCAAAATTATAATAAAGTTTTCATTTGATTCCATTTGAGTAAAAAAGTGTTGGACTGTATATACAAGTTCCATTTAATTTTATTTATCATTGAAATCCTGCGTAAGGAAGGCGTGCTTTTCGGGTTAAGTACTAGCTCCACTAAAGGTTAAAAAAATTGTACAACTGTATATTAGACTATTATGGAAGCACCTCGTTATCGTTGGACAAATTTTGAAATTTCCCTATTAATTAACCCGTAATGCTAATTCCATAACCAGAGAAGACGTGAATTGTGACCCACCGTGTTAGTTTATAATAGGCCTGTTGTACATAAAAAAGACAACAATGTACAAAAAATTATAACAATTGTGTCGTGCTGACTCTACTTCTCTCTGATTATAATTGAGTGCTGATACTCTCAATTACATACTTAATCTGTTAATAAAGCTTATAGCGTCCGGAAAGAAAAATTCACAGAGCTATAACAATCGTAAGGATGTCTTTTCGTCAAAATCATAGCAAATTTTAAGTTTCAGGCTGTGGTAAATGTACAGGTTTTAACTTGCAATAAATTTATATGCATTGGCAGATAGAAAATTTTATTGCCGTTAATAAAATATATAAATTATGTCTGTGCTACAAAAATTAAGTTCCTGGGAGTTGATATTAACAAAGTAGATCCGAGTTCATTTTAATACTCAGATGCCATCTTTGTGACGTCACCGGAAGCGCCCGAGCTACCCGAAAAGTGTAAAAATGGTCTCAATGGATGAACCAAGATGCCCTCTATTCATTTTCATTAATTTTGGAGTGTCCCCTTCCGGAGTCACTTTTCCACCATTTTGGTACCTCAGCTCACGGACTAAAACGTCGCTCACGTAACCTGCATGTACAGCATTTAGATTTAATAAATACCTGTTCAGACGTATACTTTAACTAATAATTAAAATAATTTTAACATCAATAGCTTGTCATAATATATCTCTGTTGCACACAGAGTCTTCTGCGCGCAATGTTTTTAACAAAACATTGTTCAATGTCTGTCGCGTGGTTCGATTATTGCGTGACGCTTTAGTTCCATTTTGCGCCCGCCAGAGTGACAAGAGGCGCCACTAGCGAGCGGTTTTTGTTGACTATGCGCCGTTGTTTAACATAGGAAGTTCGCGAGTTGATGCCTTAAATGTAACGATAACTTCTAAAATACCACACCAAAGAATAAAAAAATGTAATAATTTTGTACTACATTAATCCAGGTAATGTAAAAATCAATTATTAGCAAATATTACGGTACTTTATCTTATTTTAAGCACATAGAAGAGACGACGCAGACTGAGGTTGGCGTTTTATTGTCTTTTATGTGATTCTGTGCAATCATAGATGTTGGACGGGACTCCAGTCACTCCAGTATTAAGGTTTAACAGCATAGAAACTTGTAGATTATCGAATTACTGCTATATCTTCAGTATGTATAGAAACTCAAAGGTAAAATTTTAAAACCCTATATTATATTGCTTTTTATTTTTAAATAAATCAACAAATAAACACTGGTGCGGCTGGTCAGAGCAGCTAAGTCCTGTCAGAACTGCTAGCTAAAAGATTTTAGAGCTTACAAGCCCTTGGAAACACAGAAATGATATACATTACTTACACCATGGTTATCGCTCCACATTTCTTCGACCGTTTCAATGATAAAAAACCGTTAAAAATTCTTAACTTTTTCTATAAAATTTCCGCGCATGTTCCTTTCCATTTCACTTGATTTTTGAAAACATGTCCTCAATTTTTTAATTATTTCTATTAGTTTTTCATGTTATTCATAATGCTTCCCTTGATAATTACCGCTCGCTGGTGGCGCCGCCAGCGGCAAAAAATTGTAAACAGCGGAGTTTGTTTACTTTTTTCCTTTCTCGCGTTCAACAATCGAAAATTACACCACGCGACAGACATTGAACAATGTTTTGTTAAAAACATTGCGCGCAGAAGACTCTGGTTGCACAATACATGTGGTGTTAAACTGCATGTTTAAAAAAGTATACGACGGTGCAATGAAAATCATGCAGAAATATTGTGCTTATATATGTACCCCCAGCTTCAACAAAACCCATATTAGGTTGTTACTTTAATCTGGACGTCAGTATATTATTAATAATTAGCAGCTTAGTATTATAAATTAATCAATAAAACATTGAACAAATATTTTTAAAAATTACCATCATTTTGAATTCCACAGGATCTTCAAAATTCATTGAAATTCAAAGACTATTTTTATTTAAGCATTTGTTTTTATAATGTTACGTTCTCTTTTCATTATTAAATTGCAACTAAACCTGCATGACTTATATATATAGTTACTTCAGAGCTGTAAACATATATTTCATCGGACTTAATCACCATTGATTTAAGACCACCCCAAAAGTCAATTGAATTTTCTATATTTTCAGCATACAAATATTACGAATGTAAGAACATGCACTGTCGTGTGGAATTTTCATTTGTGGCTATACACCAATAAAAATGAAGAGCTCACTCTCAGAAATTGGTGTTTCACAAATTGTTTCAGAAACGCCTAAAATGTTTCAACCTGCCCCCTTATTTAAGACACATCTCGTGTTTCAGAAATCAGATAAATCAGTCTCGCGCGGAAACACAAAGTGTTTCAAATGTCACTTTTTGAGACACGAAATGTGTCTTAACGATAAGGGGGCAATTTTGAAACACTTTAGACGTTAATTTCTGAAACACTTTGTGAAAAACAAATATTTCTGAGAGTGCATGAGACGCCAAAATATTAAACTGACCCGTTTGCGCGGCGATGCGAGATGCGTCACCCCGGCGGGCGGCACGCGAGGAGGCAGCACGGCCCACATGTCACCGTGGCAAAGTTGGTGCGCTGCCGCGGCCTCCACCCCCTGGCACCGCAACATGGCCTCAAAGTGACGCAACGCACGTCCTGACTTGACGGCCTCAGCCACCGCGGCCTGGCCCTCTGACAACGAGCCGGCCAGTCCCTTCATGCACGGTGCGCGGACACCGAGACCCTCGGCAACTTGGATCTGTCGTTGACAAGACATTACTGCACTACGTCGATCAGATGTACGTTATACGTTATATATAAGATTGGTGAATATTACAATATTCGCGACGATGACAAAACCCATGAAAATACTTGCGAGTTGATAAAATTGACCCTTGACCCTCGCAGGGGTCAGTAGTGACCCCTAAAAGGCCTAGAATGACGTACCTTTTAAAAATTCTCTGCTTTCATTGAAATTGATATAGGCCTCTATGGGTTGTCGAGGCTGAAAAAAACCATGAAAATACCTGCGAATTGATAAAATTGACCCTTGACCCTCGCAGGGGTCAGTAGTGACCCCTAGAATGACCTTTTTAAAATTCTCCGAATTTGTTGAAATTGATATGCCTCTATGGGTGGTCGAGGTTGACAAAACCCACGAAAATACTTACGAATTGATAAAATTGACCCTTGACCCTCGTAGGGGTCAGTGGTGACCCTTGATAGGATCTTTTTAAAATTCTCCGAATTAGTTAAAATTGTTATGCCTCTATGGGTTGTCGAGGTTGACAAAATCCATGAAAATACCTGCAGATTGATAAAATTGAACCTTAATTGAACCCTTGTAAGGGTCAGTGGTGTCCCCTAGAATGACACCTTTTTAAAATTTTCCGAATTAGTTGAAATTGATATGCCTCTATGGGTTGTCGAGGATGACAAAACCCATGAAAATACTTGCGAATTAATAAAATTGACTCTTGACCCCTTGTAAGGGTCAGTGGTGTCCCCTAGAATGACACGTATATACCTTATAATATAAACCCGAAAAAAATGCGCATACCTAGATGTGCCCCTAGCGATTTGAGCAAATGCAGCCCGAAATTCACAAATCTTTCGGGCTTTACTCATTTGAATTTGCTCATTTCTAGAAGTGCTCAAATAAAAAAAGCAAACCCCGACGGGAAGTTTTATTTCGGGCTTTGCTCATTTAATTTTGATCATTTCTAGAAGTGCTCAAATCGGAAAAAGCAAACCCCGACAAGAACTTTTATTTCGGGGTTTGCTCATTTAAATTTGATCATTTCTAGAAGTGCCCTGCAACTCGAAAAAAGCAAACCCTGACGAGAAGTTTTATTTCGGGCTTCGCTCACTGTTTTGATCATTTCTAGAAGTGCTCAAAGCAAAATGAAAAATAAATATTGGAAATGGAGTATTGTCCTCCATTTTTTTTATTGCAGAAATGGATAGAGGGTGCAAAGTTATGCTACCCTGATTTTTTTTCAGATTTTTTTGAGACCTGGAACTATTTTTAAAAAATTATTGAAAGTCCTTTTTGTGACGTCACGCGGCGGCAAGTCCTATCTCTTTCTTAAGGAGCGGCGTCTCGTGACGTCACGAAAAGGACTTTCAATAATTTTTTAAAAATACTTCCCGGGCTCTAAAAAATCTGAAAAAAATCAGGGTAGCATAACTTTGCACCCTCTATCCATTTCTGCAATAAAAAAAAATTAAGGACAATACTCTATTGTGCCGTATTATAGCAATAAATATTAATAAAACAATAAAATGATGTAAATTTAATAATATTTTATTTATATCACTTTTTTAATTAATTGATAAAAATACAAATTTAACATTAATAGCGTGTATGCTGCAGTATAGTATATATATATATATATATATATATATATATATATATATATATATATATATATATATATATATTTTTTCTTTCTGTATTATAGTCAAGTCATATTGACAAAATACGATTTTGTCACACTGAGAGACACTTTTAATTTTTTTTATTATTATATTTTTTTTATAATTAAAGGGTTATATGATTACAATTATACTCTAGCAATGAATTCCAGGTTGCAGATGAACAATTTCTGAGTTCAGACGATGTACCACACATGACAAAGAAAAGATCAAGTCTCTCAGATCAGCAGCAGCATTAGGAAATTCAAAGCAAGGTTTTGTGTTTTGCAACTGCAAGGAAGGTTGTCAATCTAAAACATGTTTTGCAAAGAAAAAAATTAGATGAATTTTAAAATGCCATGATAGTATTTTTTTTATTATTATCATTTTTAATTGGTATAAGGTTTGGTACTATCTTGAGGAGCTCTTTGCTTCTTAGCAAGCTCTATATATGAAGTTAAAATGATTTTATAATATGTCAGCTGTGAAAAATTATTTAAATTTACTAACATTCAGTAACATACAATATTAATATAAAAATTTGACTAAATCGTATTTCTCAGTTTGACTTAAATAACTAAGAAATAAATATTTCAATAAAAAAATAATATACACGCTATGTCTTGCTAAAATGTTAAATGGCCGCGATTCACGAAGCAGTTAGCCAGGTTTCTAACCACGTTTAGATTAACCACGTTTAACTAAGGTGGTTTAATACGTAAAACAGGTATAGTTAAACGTGGTTCAGCTAAACGTGGTTAGAAACCTGGTTAACTATTTCGTAAATCGCACCCAATATGTATTTTTGTCAACTAATTAAAATTGATGTAATTAAAATATTATTAAATTCAAAAATATTTTATTGTTTTATTATTTATTGTAAATTATTACTATAATACGGCACAATTTCTAATTATTATTTTTCATTTTGCTTTGAGCACTTCTAGAAATGACCAAAACAGTGAGCGAAGCCCGAAATAAAACTTCTCGTCGGTGTTTGCATTTTTCGAGTTGAGCACTTCTAGAAATGTTCAAATTTAAATGAGCAAACCCCGAAATAAAACTTCTCGTCGGGGTTTTTGCTTTTTCCGATTTGAGCAATTCTAGAAGCAATCAAATTTAAATGAGCAAAGCCCGAAATAAAACTTCTCATCGGGGTTGGATTTTTTTGATTTGAGCACTTCTAGAAATGATCAAATTTAAATGAGCAAAGCCCGAAATATTTGTTAATTTCGGACTTTGCTCAAATCGCTAGGGGCACACCTAGATGTGCGCTTTTTTTTTGGGCTTTGCCCGAATTCGGGCTTTGGTGCCAACATATATATATATATAAATATAGATATATAGATATATATATATATATATATATATATATATATATATATATATATATATATATATATATATATATATATATATATATATATATATATATATATAAATAAAATTACGTATAGGGTCTCTGATGTCACATGTATTATATTATCTTGAATAAATTTACTTCAATAAATTATAGTAAAAAATAGCATTTTATATAATTTTTGTGATAAAATATAAAAATGAATTTTTTGCATACCACTTAAGTATTTCTTAATTATTATTTTATTATTATTATGTATTATTGGCATATATTAATTAAGTCAATATAGCTAGGCAAAATATACATCTGCATGATGTTCACTTGACACTTAATTGTACTTAGTATTTCTTTATTTTTATTATTATGTATTTACCATATTTTATTTGCTCATTAAAGGGAAATTGAAATATTATTTCAATTTTATTTGCCTATCGTATGTTTATATAGTTATTGAATTAATTGTATGAATTCAATTGCAGGGAGTGATATTATATTCGATTTATATAATATACTACTTTTTTTTGTATGTCTGCATGCTAGGCGCACTTTCAACTTGTTTGTGATTATTGACGTGCTTATATTTATAGTTATATTGTACATTGTATAATCGAAAAACAATAAAATGCAGATTATGAATTAATGACACATATAGTTAAAGGGAATTATAATACATTAAAAAAATATAAAACTTCTCCAAATTGAAACTCGTAAGAGATATACGCGTATCAACGGTTTTAAAACGAGATGTGTGGACTGTTGACTATTTCGAAGCACGCGGAGTAACTTCATTTAATATTAAATTATTAATTAACTAATTTAAATGACAATTTTGTTGTTATTTAGTTTTACAGAAAAACATTCTTTAATTTATTTCCAGATTTAAACACAACGAAAATAACACATTTTACACGAAACCATGGAACTAAAAAACATGAGTCACAAAATACTTGATTGCGCGCCTTGAATAAATATTGACGAAATTTAAGGGAATTATGATATACTATATATAGAAAAAAACATCAAAAACTTCTCCAAATTGAAACACGTAATAGACATCAACAATTACAATACGATATACGTTGATAACTTCGAATCACATATAATATCTTGTTAAATTATTATAAAATTAAAATTTGTATATCAACGTGTTTATTATAAATTTTTAGAGTTTACTAAAACTACCAAATTAATTCCAAATTAAAATACAGCTAAAATAGCAAATTCTTTTCGAGTCGAAATATTACTTAATTTGCGCGTGAAAAATTAATAGTTTAATTAATAGAAATTATAATTAAATTTAATGTATAAAAAAATCATTAAATTTATCCACATTGAAACACATAAGAGATATCAATGGTAACTATAAGATACGTTAATATTTTCTAATCACTATATATCATCACATTTAAATCTTGATTCATTATTAAATAATTAATTAAGTCCATGATTAAAATTATGTTAGTGTGTTTATTATAAATTGTTTTAGGGTCAAACTTCCATCAATTTACTTCCGATTTTAAATACAGCAAAAATAGTGAATATATTACAAACTACTATACGAGACCATATTGCAATTAAAAAATCACGAGTCACAAAATTATTTATTAACGCATGAATAACTAATGAGTAATGACATAATAGAGATTTTTAATATATTATTATTATTTCTGGGAAGTAAATTGATTAAATTAAAAATTTGACTCAAAATATGTTGAATTTATAATTTAATGTTAAATCAAGTTGCTGTATGTGACTTTTAATTTATCAACGTATTTACCGGTAACTATTGGATATCTCCAAGCGTTTCAATTTAAAGAAGTTTGATAATTATTATTTTTTTCATATAACACATTATAATTCCCTTTAACTTTTCATGTGCTAATCAAATAATTAGTTCATGATTTTCAATTAATTTCGTGTAAAAATGCTATTTTAGCAGTAATTAAATTTGGTAGTAAATTGATGGAATTTTGAATATGAAACCATAATAATAATACAAAACATAGCCCTCTGGGGCTATGTACAAACTATGACATTTTAATATTTAAATAATAATTTAATATATATGTTAAATCAAGTTACTGTATGTGTGACTCAAAATTATCAACGTATCTTATGGCAACCTTTGATACAACCAGAGGGCTATGGTTGATATATCCATTACGTGCAGTGACTGCAGTCCCCCCCCCCCCCCCTCTGAAATTTTGGATTTAACATATTGGCAATATATGCATTTTCCCATTGGCCTTATGGAGGTAGCCCCCTCCGAAATTTTATTCAGGATCCGCGCATGCACGCGCTAAACAAGTATTTTGTGACTTGATCATTATATGATTATTAGTTGGTCTTGTATAGAATAAATTTGGAAATAATTTGATGGAGGTCTGACAAAAATACTAGATAATTAGAAATATATATTTATTTTATTGAATTATTTTAATATAATATTTGATAATATTTAAGCAATACATATATATCATATATATTTTTTTCTCACTTATAAATATTATATAGCCACACTTAACACCAGCTTAATTCAATGAATTTAAACGTACATAGTGATTATAGTGATATATATATGTTACCACCAAAAACAGAATTCGGGCAAAAGCCGAAAAAAATGAGCAGAACTAGTTTTGAGCATCAAGTTAAGCTCAAAACCCGAAATAATCGATTACTTCGGGTTTTGAGCTTAACTTGATGCTCAAAACTAGTTTTGCTCAAGTCGAAATGAGCAAAACCCGATGAAGATTTTTACATCGGCTTTTGTTCATTCCCATTTGAACAAAACTAGTTTTGCGTATCAAGTTATGATCAAAACTCGAAGTAAGATTTTATTTTGGCTTTTGAGCAAAATTTGAGCAAAACTAGTTTTGCTCATTTTTCAATAAAGACAATTTATTTGTTATTTTCTTCGGAATGTTATATTTATTTTTACTTATTCTTTGCTGTAGTTATTCAAATGTTTATTTAAATACTTATTTAATTATTAAATAATTATTATTTTTTAATTATTTATTTAATTAATTATTTAAATATTTATTAATTTATTTATTTGTTGCTATTTTTTTGATTGAATAAAAGTTTTGATTAATTGGTTGCTATTTTGGGGCAATTGGCACATTTTGGCCATGTATGCCCTCTAATAAAAGTTTTAATTTATCCAATTTCTCCCTTAATTCGCCTAATCCTGCGAACGGGCCGGTTACTCGAAATTTCAAAAGTGTTTTTTTTTTTTGTTGTTGCTATTTTTGCTAAGGAATGAGGAAGAAGGAAAACAAGTAAGCAACAAAAAAAAAGCTTCTAAAACGACTTTTTCTTAGTTTTATATTGGTTTGTAAAGCACTAAAATAAAAAGGCGAGCTGCATGAGGTTGAACTACGGACGGGCCACGGGTCGGGCCGCATTATGAAGCAGTCTTCACTTGCCTGGGCTGGGCCTAGCAACCATCCGAACGGACCGGGCCGGGTCAGGCCTCGAAATTAAATCCGGCCCGTGCAGACCTCTATATAAAGAACTATAATATCTGTCAACTCTTTTCGTTGTGGGTGGCCAAAGAGGGCTTCATATGCTGATGAACGCTTAATTCCACTTAAGTTCAAAATTAAAAATAAATTGTCTTTATTGAAAAATGAGCAAAACTAGTTTTGCTCAAAAGCCGAAATAAAATCTTACTTCGGGTTTTGAGCTTAACTTGATGCTCAAAACTAGTTTTGCTCATGTTTTTCGGCTTTTGCCCGAATTCGGTTTTTGGTGGTAACATATATATATATATATATATATATATATATATATATATATATATATATATATATATATATATATATATATATATATATATATATATATGGTGAGAAATTATGAAATAACTTTTAGCTGGATAACTCTCTTCGTGAATCGATCGCGCCCCATATATCTCTGAAAAGAGTTGAATATGATATTCATATCATGTACGTGTGTTTCGGTCAATCTTGCAAATTTTGATGTTCTTGGTTTTTGGGAAAATATATTTCATTTCCATGATAGCAGAGTGCACATTGAATGCCCACTTTGAATGTGCACTGCCAGCTTGAGGTGCTTCATCCTTCTATATAATAATTAACAGACGTCCGGATAGTTAATAATATAATATATGCGCTAAATTTGACCCAATTAAACAGTTCAATTATACAATGAGGTACTGACCGGTATTTGAGTTTTAGCAATACTAGTAAAAAGTACTGTGAATTCTATGAAGAACGAGCCCTATTAAGAGCATGGCACTCTACGACAATTTGCTGATTTTTTTACATGAATTTTTTAAAAAAAATTTGATGACGTATATATCATAGCATTGAATCTTAAATAGCAAGATGCATCAGTTAACATTGCTAAAATGAAAAGTTATTGAGGCAGGAATTTGAAACCTTCATTATCGTGATTCTAGCACCTAGCTATAGAGCTAAAAACCTTATTTTGCAAATGAAGTTTTGGTTACATTTCAATATTAAGTATGGGATTTGGCAATGTCAATTTCCCATTTCAGATTCAATGATATGACGTCATTTTGGAGAGGTTTTAAAAATTCATATAAAATCAGGAAATTGTTGTAGAATGCTGTAATAGCAGAGACCCTACAGAGACCTCCACGTGTCTTATGGGTAGAAATTTGAAGAACCTTTTGAATTTAGTTCCACTGGAATTCCGAGTGGCCACACCGGCCACACTACTATCGACCAATCACCGTTGGTTTCGTCATCAGTGACGTCATCCGAAATGGCCAATCGGCGATTTTGTGATCAGTGATTGGCCAGCTCGAATGACGTCATCGCAGTGCGCTTGACCGGGTCTCGTCAGATCACCGAAGTCAAGCAACGCCGCGCGTGGTTAGTAGTTGGATGGGTGACCATTTTCAACAAAAACCACGTTTCCCACCCAGGGGTAAAACGTTGCGCTTTTCCACTATGTGGTTCCCCTGGCTTTGGACCATTGCACTTTCGGTTCATTGACAAAAAGCTGTAGCGTCCATCCTGGCTGAGGTTTCCACGTTTCCCTCAGCCGCAGGCAAATGCCGGGATGGATTTGCAAGGCCGTGGCCGCCCCCGTTCCAGAAGAGCCCGCGAAACGCTCAAGTTAGGGTTTCGGAAGGTTCGGGGTTTCAAGTAGTATGTATTTAGTAAATAGAAGTACCCAATAGGGTTTAATTAAAAATTAAAAAAAATAATGAAACCATGATGATGATTGGTTGATAGTGGCGTGGCCGCCGTGGCCGCACTCGGAATTCCGGTGGAACTAAATTCAAGGTTCTTCAAATCTCTACCCATAAGACACGGAGGTCTCTGTATAAGGGTCTTGTCTGCTGTAATATATAGCTTAGGGCTATATATCATGAAATATATAGCCCTATATATATATATATATATATATATCTTCATGAAATTCTCGTGCCTTTTGAAATATTGACAAAAACTTGAAACTTTTATTTTGGTCATACCTCGTACCCCATTGAATCAAGTTACTTTGTGTATGGATGCGTGTAGCCGTCAGGCTCGTTTCCAAAAACGTAGAGAAGAAAAAGTTCAGAAGCAGAGGGGCCCTGGTTCAGATTTCAGAAGAAGCTAAATTTGAAACTTTTAAAAGTTCACCCGCGTTCAAAATGTTATATAACAACTGTAACAAATAAAAGGAAAACTTATAATATTAACTTAAAGCACTCAAAATCCAAATAAATAGAAATTTTAAATTAAAAAATATTTATTTGGAACCAAAAATGTTTCAAAAACACTTTCTTGTTGAATAATTTGCATTTTCTAATTTTTCTAAATATTTATTTGAGGCACGTAGTGCTACGTGGTGGAATGCAAGATGGCGGTGGTGGGTAGGTCGTGAGCCACCTCGGCTCCCACATTTAGGAACATTTAACCTTGAATTTAGATGTTGAATTGACTTGACACTTTACCTGTAAGTGTGTTACTACTTTATGTTATCATCAGTAAGAAGATTTAAGTATGGAAAGCTCTGAATATGAAATGGTTCGTAACATGACCTTGCTGTTTTTCTTTGAACGTCTTATGGACAAGGGAGGTCCTCGTACATTACACGATTTAAGCTGTCAATTTGGAGCCAAAGGGTTCACTAAAGAAATGAGACAAATTGCTGGAGGATCACAGTCTGGTCTCAAAAAATTTCTCTCACAATATCCAGCTTTGTTTTCAATATCTGGTGATTTTGTTTATGTGAACCAGTTTACTGGAGGAGCTGTTGATTCAGAAAGCCCAAACACTAGGGTCAGGGAGAGAGATTATGCGAAAGAAGCAGTAGAGTATTTTAGCTCTAAGTTGATTCAATATGGTGTTGGAACCGAGGTTCCCATAAGAAGTTTACTTGGCCATCGTTCTCAAGCGTCACCAGAGGTGAGGCATATCTCAGGACAGCATATAAGTACGTTTAAAGAATTTCTACAGAGACACCCAGATGCGTTTGCTATTCATGAAGATATTGTAGTTCTAAGAGAGTATGAAGGAATGCAACCAAGTGCACCATTTAGAGAACTTCCTCAAGATATTAGTGTGGATCCAGCAGTTACAGCTCAGCTCATTGAATTTTTTGTGTCGTGTTTGGAAGGCAAAGGACCAATGCTTGTTGATCAGCTTTTCCATGGAGTTTGTTCACGTTTTCCTCAGGTGAGCTAGAAATTCAATGTAAGATATAGTATGCATACAGTGTTGATACATTTGAAATGTTAGTCGATCTTTGAACCAATGTCCTCTAATCTTTTTTCGTTAATGAAGTGACTGATGCAATTTGTATCTGTTTCCATATAACACTTATGAAAACAGGTACATTACCCACTCACTACAGTATAAAAGATCTTCGTTTACCTCCAGACAGTTCAGTAGACTAGACAGCGTCAGATATATCAGCCAATGAAAAGGTGTCCAGCTGTTACTCTAGCCTTTTCATTGGCTGATATATCTGATGCCGAATAGTCTACTGAACTGTCTAGAGGTAAACTAACTGAAAGATCTGTTATACTGTAGACAGTACAAAATATTCAAGTTAAAAAATAACCCCATTTTATTATTATTCGGGTTTTTAACTCCCAACCTAGTTGAGGTGGTTAAGCGCCAGCACCTTGCCCAATTGGGCCAAGATGAAGGCGCCCGCTGGTCCTGTTGGGGATGTTACGATCCAGCGTCTCTTACTCAGCTGCAGGCAATGAGGGCTTCCCGGGTACACCCGCAAATAGCCCATCACACAGCCTTTCGGGCAGGTCCTCTCCTAGGCGCGGTGGGACACATTTCCGCTAGCACTCTTGGGTGCTGGATGCCTTTAACCAGGTCTTCCCAAACTTCCCAAACCAATGCCCTGGCCGCCCTGTGGTTCAAGAACCACAGGCTGCGGGCCAGAGGTCACACTCGCAAGGCAACCCCCAACCCGCATGTCCTTCCTGAGCGCGGGGGGACACGTACCGCGAGCCAGGGAAGAGCCTACGCCCATCCCGTAGCTGGATGCCCATTATTATTATTTTTATTATTATTATTATTTATTTCTTTATCTAAAATATATTATTATAAAAATATTAAAAGATTAAGAAAAATCCCATAAGTAAGTTGTTTGTTTACATACAGTATTTGAAAGTTTTCTCCCCCCCCCTGTTATTAATATTGCAGTATTATAATTCGCATTGTCTAATAATTGGCAGTAAATACTAATATACTAATGTGTACAATCTAACAGATCTTAGATTACCTGTAGACTTTATGGCACCTATCTTCGAGACATGCCTAGACATATGTCTGGATGGGATAAAGCAAAAGACGATCACTTCGCGGCAGTCGAATCTACAAGTAAACTAAGATCTGTAATACTGTATTAATATAGTCAAAAACCCCATGTATAAAGTAAGTTAATATTAAGTGATAATAATGGCTGGCCAGTTGCAGAAACATGCTTACATCCAATGCTTATGATATCATAATTAATTATTAATATTGTAATATTTATTGATGAAACACCAAGTGCTGTCAGTAGTTATGATACATAGTAGATATTTTATTATTATTACCAGTAACAAATCCAGCTTCAGCTATCAGCTCTTGAGGAGTAGAGGGGGGGGGGTAGTATAGTGTTATTTTTGGGGTTTTGTAAGGGGGGAAGGAATTTTGAAACCATTACACGCAATACTTCCTCGCTCCTCCCACCCCCATTTATATTATGTACAGTACATATAAATAGGATAGAAAGCAGAGAAAAATTGCCTTGGACATCAACAACTGGGGTAATAATGCTGCTGGCTTTTCCCGCTAGGGATATAGCATCATGTTTTGTATGTACTGTACTGTAAATAGAATACGTACCAGCGGGACCATATAAAATGCCTATGCACAGGTCTTATGGGTGACATCATAAAAGACATTTGGCATCAAGGTATGAGTGATAAAAGCAGGCATATCGACTGACTTTCACTCCTCAAATTCAATACACATTGTTGCCGGTGGCATGTAAACTACTGTAATCAACATTTTTATGGTCCCTTCGGTACATAGATAGGTGCTGGTATGCTGTAGAAGATGTTACATGTACTGTATTTAAGAAGACATTAAAACCACCATACACCATGTAGCCCGCTTTCGGACCCCCTTAAGACATTCCGCACTTTTAACAATTTTTATCTGCCATATTTAAGGTTTTTAAAAATTCAAAAAAATTAGAAACATGTTTAATGGAATGTAGCAGTTAATGTACAAATTACCACGTTTTTGTTTGTTTTAAATATCATTAAATTTCTTCTAGTACGTCATACAATTTATAAACAAATTTTAAGGTCATCATAATTTTAGCTCCATATCAGAGCATCTCTTTGAGTAAAAAAAAAAAAAAAAATGTGGAGGGACATAATTTTTGAAAAAGTTCCGATTTTGGATTTGTCGTTATTTAAACGGCGAGTGACCTTTTATTACAAATAAAGTTTAAATAAACGAATAAAAAATAAATGAAGAAGACCCTATTTTCATTCATTCATTCATTCATTCATTCATTCATTCATTCATTCATTCATTCATTCATTCATTCATTCATTCATTCATTCATTCATTCATTCATTCATTCATTCATTCATTCATTCATTCATTCATTCATTCATTCATTCATTCATTCATTCATTCATTCATTCATTCATTCATTCATTCATTCATTCATTCATTCATTCATTCATTCATTCATTCATTCATTCATTCATTCATTCATTTATTTTTTTATTTATTTATTTCTTTACTTACTTATTTATTTATATTTTCTTGATTATGTATGCTGGCAACAATCTGACAATCCTAAAATTGGCACACTGACTTAATTTTGAAATCAACAAAACTTGTTATATATGTACTTACACAATATACATAACATGACACCATGTTCCTTGTGGGGTAAGTCAGCAGCATTATTACCTTGTACTTCTAATACCATCATTATATTTGTATAATTATGTAAAATACTGTATTGCATATTCAGTGGCGTGGCCAGGATTTGTCTAAAGGAGGGTTTCCTCAAGATGGAGATGAAGAACAGCCCACTGGGGGGTAGCTCTCGCCGCAGTCGTGATTTTTTTAAGGACACGCTCTTTTTTTTTAGGGTAAAATTATGAAAAAATACTATATAGAGACTGCAATTTTTTTAAAATTATATATATATTTTTTTTTATTTTTAATCAAACCCTGTTGGGTACTTCTATTTACTAATTACATACTACTTTGAAACCCCAAACCTTCCAAAACCCTAACTTGAGCGTTTCGCGGGATTTTCCGGAACGGGGGCGGCCACGGCCTTGCAAATCCATCCCGGCATTTGCCTGCGGCTGAGGGAAACGTGGAAACCTCAGCCAGTACTAGGGAACTAACTGCAAAAAACGGGCTATTAACGATACAATCCTGAAATTTTCAGTACTGGTACAGAATCCCTTTTTGGTCATTTTTGGCGGCGGTACCCAAAAAAAAGTTCCATAGGGTGACCTTGAGTGACCTTTGAACTTTGACCTCCGATTAAATTGGCTTTATTTTTTTTACGAGGAAACTAAGGCAGGTACGAAAAAGTTTGTCATGATTAAATGTGTTTGCAACAAACTGAAGATTCATTGTGAATTTTTGACCTAAGTACATAAAAAACAAAATGGCGGCCAGTGAAACTTTAATTCATGCTTTTTTACGTCACTCTTCAGCTTATTTCAAGTAGACTAGCAATTTTTTTTTGTGTATAATGACAATTTTTAATTGCCCGTGATTATCAAGATTAAGAAAAGTCATAATACTTGCTGATAAGACAACAATAACGTAAGATATTGTAATTCTTATTGATTATTTTGCCTCCAAGTGTATACGGCTTTATAAATTTTTTTTTAAAAATATGTGATAAAAGCCTATGAATTTCAGGAATGATTTATTTGGTCATAAGGACCATAAAAAAAGTTGGTTCCTAATAAATTAAGACCCCCTTTGACCCCTGGTGACCTTAAAAAATGGTAATTGTGGAGAACTGAAAATATTTTTTTCTGATAAACAGCAGCTTCGGACGAAAATATTTCTAATACAAAATATGATTGGAACGACTGGAATTATGTCCCTGATTTTTTTCAAAATGCAGTGTTGCCAAATAGAGCACCCACGTTGCCAAACGTGCCCAAAATCTACATCTTACGGTCACTTCATTGCAAACAATCCGTGCTTCGAATTCAAGCTTTTAATATTCATTGATTCATTGCATGAATCACAAACTGAGATCATTAAAGAAATCCACCATTAATTTGTTAAGGTCCTCCCCCCCCCCCACACACTTCTTGAACCCTGGGGCCATTTAAAAAAAGACAGTCTCTCGACGATGTTCTTGATTATTATTATTTTGTATTTTATTTTTAATACTCAAGAATATCATTTGAGTGATTTTAAGAGTATCCCTAATTTTTAATGCTGCGCTGCCAAGTGTTCTTGAAATCTGAGACATATATATGGAAGTATTTATGTGTTATCTGGAAGAGTGCACTGCATCGTTTTAGCCACAATTAATAGATGGCCCTTGACATGCATGTATATTTTACAATATACATGCATGTATATATAGGTCTTTACAAAAATTCACAATGAATCTTCAGTTTGTTGCGAACACATTTGTTCATGACAAATTTTTTCGTACCTGCCTTAGTTTCCTCGTAAAAAAAATAAAGCCAATTTAATCGGAGGTCAAAGTTCAAAGGTCACTCAAGGTCACCCTATGGAACTTTTTTTTGGGTACCGCCGCCAAAAATGACCAAAAAGGGGTTCTGTACCAGTACTGATAATTTCAGGATTGTATCGTTAATAGCCCGTTTTTACTGATATTTGGTCGTTCGTTCCCTTATAGCTACAGGATGGACGCTACAGCTTTTGTTAATGAACCGGAAGTGCAATGGTCCAAAGTAAGGGGAATCACATGGTGGAAAAGCGCAACGATTTACCCCTGGGTGGGAAACGTGGTTTTTGTTGAAAATGGTCACCCATCCAACTACTAACCACGCGCGGCGTTGCTTGACTTCGGTGATCTGCGAGACCCGGTCAAGCGCACTGCGCCACACCTCCCACTAATTATATATATATTACTATATTTTTTGCAACCCATTTTTTTAATTTCCTTTTAATACGTGCACTAACGTACCGTAATAAATAAAGCTTTGAGTAAATAATTTTAGTTAAATCAAGTAATTCATGTAATAACCACTTTTGTATTATTTTTGTTAGTTTCTTGATCCGCGATTTTTTAAAAAAGGGGCGTGGACTATAATGAAAAGTTGCAGCAAATTTCTTATATTTGTATAAATCGTAAATTATGGAGTTACAATATTTTTGTCACTACTTTTTCTTATAAAAAAATGGGCCGCATTTTAAGACGATGTAATGATGTGCGAGCAAGAAAAAATATTTATATTTAAATTTTCAAAACAGGGAAAACCAATTTATTACATTAAGTATACTGTACAATTAATACATTTAAAAAATCGGATATTTTTAAGTTCAATAATAAATTTAAAGATATATACAGTATTACAGCATATACAGTACCTAAACGATTGAATAAACAATTTGATTTTGAGTTTTATTCATTGAAGACATTAAAGGCCTTCTGAACCTTTTCAAGTATTAAGTGCACGGTTAGCTTTGCTTCAGGGTGATTCAGCTGCATAAATTTTTTGTTTCAGTAGCACAAATATCAGAGATAATAGCCGATGAAGAAGCACCTGTGACGTCACTCACGCTCATTCAGCGGCGACAATATAGGGAAATCCCTGCAAAAGATAAGTTCACTCCCGCTGCAACCACGGCCACAATTTTACTTCTGGAATTTTGAAACTTTACCAGGGCAGTCTTGATAGTATTTGTCAAATAGACTGAAAGAATTTTTTTGGTGGCGTGTGTACAGATTGAGTTATTGCGGTTGCAAGATAAGCTAAAAATTTAACATTGTTTTCCTATACAACATTTTTGCTCATCTTTCTACCGCAATAACTCGGTTTGTATGAATGTCATAAAAAAAAATATTTCAGGCTATTTGACAAATACTATCAAGACTGCCCTGGTAAAGTTTCAAAATTCCAGAAGTAAAATTGTGGCCGTGGTTGCAGCGGGAGTGAACGTATCTTTTGCAGGGATTTCTCTATATTGTCGCCGCTGAATGAGCGTGAGTGACGTCACAGGTTCCTTTTCATCGGCTATTATCTCTGATATTTGTGCTGCTGAAACAAAAAAAAATTATGCAGCCGAATCATACTAAAGCAAAGCTAACCGTGTACTTAATATTGCGCAAAGGTTCATAAGGCCTTTAAAACTAGCAATTGTAAGATGTAATATACTTCATTAAAAAATAATAATTAAATTGTTATCTTCATATACAGAAACATAAATAACTTAATAATAAATAATGAATACGGTACTAAATAATATAATTTTGTAATGTAATAGAATTATAGTATACTTAAATAATCATAATACTGGACGCATTTTAAATAAATTAAAGATGTATTGACGATGTGTTTCGGGGATATAAATTTTTAATTTTTTTTAAGGAATTTTTTCATAAAATCTTATCTAAATTGTTTCTGTCGAGTATCATTTTTTGTTTTTTTTTCCAAAATTTTCTAAGGTTCAGCTCTCTTTTTTTAATTGGATGTAGCATTTCTGTAACTGGTATTTATATATATATATATATATATATATATATATATATATATATATTTATATATATGCTGGACAATATATATATATATATATATATATATATATATATATATATATATATATATATATATATATATATATATATATATATATATATATATATATATATTGTCCAGCAGCAAATAAAAGTGTCAAAAACCAACAAACACAGACTTGATTCAAATTATCTATGCTGTAAAAATAATAATAATAATAAACAATAAGAAAAATATATGTATAAAAATAAAAATATATTATCCGGTAGTTTCAATTATGCTGAGTATGTTTTTATAATATTTTCTTTTCTTCTTTACAGGAAATTTGGTCTTGCATGTTTAAAACCCCTCAAGATCTGTCAACATTTCTGAAGATGCATGCCAATACATTTCACGTTCAAAGTAGTTTGGTTACATTAGTTCAACGTCGCAACGACACTTCTTCAATATCTACTCCTCCTTCATTGCGTTTAGATACGTCTATCCGAGAACAAGATACGGATAACTGCAACAACAATGAAAACCTCATTGTAGAGAGCAACAACAACAATAATGTAGTCATGACAGCAGAATCTGCAACATCACCACCAGTATCCAGTAAACAAGCACCTAAGATTATGAGTTTGAGACAACGAATCAATACACTTGTAATGAAGACTTTAGCAGACAACACTGAACGGGATCGAATTGCATCTCAAGCAGCAAATCATGTTGGAGGTATTAATATCTTTGTATTCTTTTTCTTGATAAATTTTAAGTTCATTCCATGTACGAGCCGTGGTCAAGTACATTTTGTAAAATCTTGGCAACATACAAAATTATCCAAAAACTGATAGTAATTAATAATAATGATACTTACAATAAGAAACATATTTTAATTATTATATCGTAAACTATTTATTCATTAAACTCTTAAATTTTTGGTTCAATTTCAAATTGCTATTATAGTCATTCAGTGAGTATCTGTATGTGAGGAGACTTGCTGCGCTGTTGCAGACAGCTCTGCTGGACGTGCACGAGTTTTGCAGCGCTGCCGGGTGGTACAAACTGTACAGGAGGCTACTGCACTGCTGAGTGAAGTTCTGCGACACCGCCCATGTGCTGTGGCCTTTGACTGTGAGGGCATCAACCTGGGAGCTCGTGGCCAGCTCACTCTCATGCAAGTGGGCACCCTGGGTGGCCAGGCTTTCATCTTCGACTTGCTTTCCTGTCCATCCCTCATTACAGAAGGTGGACTACATGCACTTCTTGAGGCTTCTGATATTACGAAGGTAAGGGAAATTTCATCATTATCAAAACTTCAATTACTTACCTGTATAGATCTTGATACTCTCTCTTCTTTCGATAAACCATGATATGTTTTATTTGAAGATTATATTTTAAGCTTTTAATCCTAAAATATAAGCTGTTAAGACGCTAAACTTTCATGTCTAGTTTTAGACAGCTAATTTTTTAACCTTTGTAGAATCAGGTTCTAGAAAGTAGGGGCCAAACACGTTATCAACTGACTAATTAGAGCAGGAGGGGGAACCCTAAAACAGAATAAGTAATGTTCTAAACAAAAGCTTGAATAAAATAATTTGCCAATAACTAAAAAGTTGCAAAAACTTCCTTTTTCTTTAGAATAAGTAAAAAAAAAAAAAAAAATGTACTGTATGTAGAAAATATAACAAAATATATGCTTGTATGTTTTAAGAAAAGTTGTTTGAGAATTCTGAATAGCAATGCCAAAAAGAAGATAATTTAGATATGTTTGATTCATTTTTTCATTCAGCTTTAGTTTATTTACTTATTTGAAGCCAGCAAGAATAGAGTAAGTTTAGTTGGTCAGTTTAGGAATTAGACCCTAAAATTACATTAAAATATTTTATTTAAGAGTATGCAACACGCCCAATGTTAAAATAAAATCCCGCACATGAAAATTATAAAAAATAAAAAAAATAAAGCGTTCTCCTCTACATCCCCTATCAGTAGCTAAAATATCAGGTATACAAATTCGAGCTAGTTTTTAAGTTATGAATTTTTAAAGTTGACTAATTTAACATGGAAGTTCCATTCCTCCATGTTAAAATAGTAAACTTAAAAAATTCATAACTAAAAAACTAGCTCGATTTTGTGTACCTGATATTTTAGCTACTGATAGGGGATGTAGAGGAGAACATTCACCCCCCCCCCCATAATTTCCATGTGTGGAATTTTTTTTAACATTGGGCGTGTTACCTTCCCCATTGAAATCCCATAAAAGAGAAATAATTAAGTAAGGCTGAAATTATATCACCGTGTCTTAACCTCGTGGGTTATAAACAACATACTCGGCTTTCAGGGTACATATTTTTAAGAATAAAATAGAATACGGTAGAATTTCATGTACATATTTTGTTAAAATTTTGAGTGGGAAGGGGGGGAGAGGTGAGGACTGGGGGGTGGTAACACCATCAATGTATTGGGGGGGGGAGGTGATCGCTCCCATCGCCCCCCCCCCCCCCCCCCCAGGAATCGTGATTATAATTACAATTGTACCTAATATAGACTATATAGAGTGTAAATACGAGCTATTTGTTAAGGACTTGCTTGTAATACGGCGCTCTGATGGGCCAGTCAGTTGGACCGCGACCGCCCCCACTTCCTATACCCTGACTGCCAGGGTTAAGAAGTTGCAACTTGTTTGCAATACGACTTGTGACTTGGGCGCAAAAACGAGAGCTCGTATTTTCCACAAACAAGAGGTGTTGCGGACTTTGTCATGAGGTCATGTATATTTATGTCAGAAAGGAGTAGACCATAGCGTTCTGGAATTTCAGAATGCTATGAGTAGACTTACTATCGAATTAAATAACTAAATAACTGCGCGCCCTGACTTTTGGAGTGTCTCTGACTTCGATTTGCGTAGTGGATAAAAAAAAAAAAAAAATACAAAATACTCAGACTTTGAGAATGTTGTTTTATATGCAGTAGTACTAATTTTATATTTGTTCAGGCCAAAATTTAAAATTTAGGCAACCTCTGGCGAAATAATGGGATTAACCAACCAGTGCACGCTATAAATTAAATATAGAATTAAAAAAAAAAAAAAAAAAAAACACGAATCAAGATAAACAATAAAAATTTGAGTATAAACGGACCTAAGTAGATATAATATATAATACACTAATAAAAATAGTTTAATTGCCCTAATTAAGTTAACCGATAACTTTGATCAAAGGAATAATATTAATGAAAAAAATTATTCTTTTTGAAAAAAATGTATTTCCGAGGAATCAAACATCATTCTAAAGAATCTAAAGACAAAAATGTTAAGCAAATTTTTGCTGAAGAAAATTTTTAAATTAGGGTTAATTGATTTTTAATACCCCTAGATACTCGGTAGAGGCAAATTTATTTATTTATTTATTTATTTATTTATTTATTTATTTATTTATTTATTTATTTATTTATTTATTTATTTATTTATTCATTCATTCATTCATTCATTCATTCATTCATTCATTCATTCATTCATTCATTCATTCATTCATTCATTCATTCATTCATTCATTCATTCATTCATTCATTCATTCATTCATTCATTCATTCATTCATTCATTCATTCATTCATTCATTCATTCATTCATTCATTCATTCATTCATTCATTCATTCATTCATTCATTTATTTATTTATTTATTTATTTATTTATTTATTTATTTATTTATTTTCTATTATATGTATCTGTAATCAAAAGTTATATTTACTGATTTAGTTTTATTTTATTATATTTCCCTTATAAGTACATAAATAATACAAAAATAAGTCACAAACATTCGAATAAGAACAATTATTCACTTCACTGATAGATGCTCCATCAAAATGTATTACAACATTTGTGGCATTTGATATGGTTGTTGCAAAAGATGTGCTTTTTTTGTTTACACAACTATCTTAGTATTTCTATTTGTGTTGGTTTACCTATAGCAGCTGAATATAAGATAGCCATATAAAAACTTAAATTCCAGTCCTTTACGATTCGGGAGTTAATGCCCGGATTATAAGCAAAATACTTCTTTTCAGTTGTTTCATTAAGATAAAATAATTCTATTACATCTTAGCAATTAACAAGTAACCTAAATTGCGTTTTTTTTTAAGCTTTTTTTTTTTTAATTTTTTTCTTTTTTTTTCTTTCTATAATTTTAATATTTGCTGTTTTGTAAAATACCTATATTTTTAATATCGAGGTAAAAAATAAGTCTTCAATATATATAAATATAATCATATCACTACTATACGGGTCTTTCACCATACGTCACAAAAACATGACGTCACGTGAATGTAGGCAAAAAGCACCTATTTAACATGGTAGTAGCATACCAAAAACTATTTGTTTTCTGCGATATGACGATTGTGATACCTTTGACAATTATTTTATTTGATAGATTGAAATGTCAAGTAAATGGAAAAAAATGCAATATTTGCCAATGATATCTGTGAAAAATACAATAAATCATTAAATAAAATGTAAATCGACTCCAAATTTCACGTCAATAATGACCATTTTACGACACTTATGCACTGATATTGACCCTAACATTCTGAAAAAAAATCAGCCAATCACCGACCATTGCTTTCCCCGCGGACTTTTGAATACGAGGGGGAAACGGCACAACAAAGAATAATGATAAAGAAACTAGGTAAAATAAAAAAAATATATATGTTCAAGTTATGTATATTCATTTCTTACGTATAAATCATTGTTAAAAAAAATAAAAAATATGTTAAATTAGGAGCAATAAATCAAGTGATTCCAGTTCCCCCTAAGTACCTACTGATGAATGTAAAACACAACAAAGCCAAGCAAACACCGTATACATAATAATATTATGGTGTCTCAAAAATGTTTATTTTTATCTATTTATTTATTCATATTTTTTTTTTTGTAACGTTACCAACATGTTCGGAAATGCAGTAATTTTACGTTATTTGCTTCAAAAAGTTTCGATACCTTGCAATTAGTGAGTTATTGAAGTTATTCGAGTACGAAATATTTAATGTCAAAGTAAAATGGATCGTGCCAAGTAGCGTCAGGTGTTAAAATATTCAAAATTGGGGAACAAGTGCTTGAAGGCCTCTTACTGCAATTATGCATCAAACCTGCATGTAAGCATTATTATTATTTTTTTTTTCGTAAAATATAATACACAGTGATCTTGAAATATATACTGACTGAATACATTATTTATATCGATTTATATGATTTAGTTTAGAATATAGCCGGTACAGGAAATGACTATGTAGGCTCATCTGCAAATTGATATACTGCATATGAAAATTTAGGAAAATAGAAATAAATAATGTTGGCCCAATTTTTTTTTTTTATTTTTTCTTGTTTTTTCCTTGTATACTAGCTGTTTTTGGTATAATGTATATTTTATGGTTGTTTGTTTTTGCTTGTTGTTTGTTTGTTTTTTTATTTATTTATTATTTTTTTTTAGAAAAAATACTTGCCTTTTCATATTTATTTAATAAACACAAAAAGTGTACATATTTAATTAATTCATAATTCATAATTTTTTATTGTCTTTCGATTGCATGTACAACAATATAAGCACGTCTATAATTAGATATAGACATAGAACATAAATAATGAACTCAAACATATTATTTATCAAATGCATAACATTAAAAGTTGTCAGTAGTTGAAAGAAGTAATTAGAACTAAAAGAATACATAAAAATACATAAGGAGTCAAGTAAATTCTCCCTTGCCATATTCATTAATTGATTTTGTTCTATCAGGACAAATATTCAAATGATATTGACTGCAAGTCTTATTACATAGTTTGCAAATACAGGTTGGCTTGCTTTTTAAGCTGCTATTTACGCCAAAAATTAATGCTTGAAATCTAGTTTTTATAGATGCTATTTTTAAATATTTGTGCTTGCCGAGTATCTACTAAAAAAACACAACAAAGAAACGAGTTAATATATTTTCTAAATATAGTTCTATTGCTCCTGTATATGGAGCTGAAGTTCAAAATATTCTATCTCTATTGGTACTCCAGAAAAAAAAATCCAAAGTTAAAGAGAACGCTTACCTCAAAAAGACCCTTGACTATCTCGAAAAAATATACCGTTAGGTAGTATGAAAAAATTATAGCCATGTTCTTTGGCTCAAGCTTAAATGTAACCAAAAGATGTTTAAAAAATATATTTTGTCGAATTCGTTTTCCCGCAATAAAATTAAGAAAAAATCTTATGGGAATTAACATGGGAAATTTTCTTGATTTTTTTTTACGGGAAAATGGATTCGAGCGATTTTTCTTTTTATTCCTTCCCCCCCCCCCTAAAGCTTTGGTCATAGAACAACACCTCTTTTTTATACCCACAAACGGTCTATTTTTTCGAGATATTCGAGGGTCTTTGTCAGGTAAGGCCGCATGTTAAATGACGCGTTCTCTCTGAATTTGTATTTTTTTTCTGGAGAGCCTATGTGAGTTATAAGAATCTTTTGGATTTTAGTTCCGTACCACTTGAAACATTTTTAGAAAATACTATAGTTCATTTTTTTTTTTTTTTTTTTTTTTTTTTTTTAATTTTATTTGCAAACAGCTGATAGACCCTTTACTTTAAGCAAGTCGCTTTGGGGATAAGTAATAAGTATACAATGGACGTAACATGCGAGTTGTTTAAATATGAAAGTGTTTGCCGTTAGATTACCGTGGGATATCTCTTAACTACCGTAAAACATATACGTACTACGAAGGCAGCACTTATGTGCCTCTGCAAGACCGGTAGCCGCGCGCTGAATATTGCACGACGAGACCGTACGAGACGAGACCGCACGCCTCATTGCCTCGTGCCTCGCCCGCAGGTCGAGCAAGCAAGTGAGAGACCCCACGCCCTCACCCAATACTTGCTCGATACTCGACACTGTATTGACATAGCAAAAGCACCCAGAGTGCTTATATAGACTTTTAAGTACATTAACACACTTGGGTAATTAAATTAACTTATTTTTCCGAATTTTGTTATTTAAAAGTTGTACAGAGTGTGCAGGAAGAATGTGACCGGAAAGGAAGGGGGAGGGGGGAGAAGTAGAGAGAGAAAATAAACAATCGGAAAAATTAAAAAATAAAATATATGCATCATATAATATTATAATAATATATTATATACATTTTTTTTTTTTTTTTTACATCAAAACCTATCAAGCTATTTTCCGCCCTATAGAGAAACTGCTTATCCCCACAGACATTTGTGCAAAAAGCGATAGTAATAAATAAAAAAAAAAATATAATAAAATAAGATTTGACCATCAATGGATAATAATGTGAATGCAATGTCAGGATTTGCTCGGCCGATTAAGTCTGGCTGTGGTTGTACAACTCTGGACAGCATGAACTTTACTCCTCTAATACCTCACTGGCTAGATTGCAGCTCCAATAGATTTAGATTTTTTATCAAATTCTGTGACATGCATGTATGTTTAGAACAAGTCAAAATACACAACATATAATATAAAAAACAAATAAAACCAACATACACAATGCAAAATCTAATTAAGTTTTTATACTGAGTAAATGGACAACATACTATGAAAAATTTGTATTGCAGAAATGAATAGAGGGTACCAAATTGTGCTACTCTGAATTTTTTCAGATTTTTTTGAGTCCCGCAACTATTTTTAAATAATTATTGAAAGTCCTGTGATTTCAGTTGGCACTCCTGAATCATTAATAAAAAGGATAGAGACTGGACGCCTATTGACGCCTCCAGGAGGCGTGGTCGCACTTTCAATAATTATTTAGAAATAGTTCTGGGTCTCAAAAAAATCTGGAAAAATTCACAGTAGCATAATTTGGTATGATACCCTCTATTCATTTCTGCAATAAAATTTTTTCATGTATGTTGTCCATTCCTGTACATCATTACGTGTCATTCATATTAGTTCTTATCATATGCAAGGTTTTTTTTAAACTCTTTACAATTTAATTTTTTAAGCTTTCAGGTAGTTTATTATACAGGAGAGAAGCACTATTATATATGGACTCCTATTAGCAAGAGGGAGACAGGCACTGTTTCTATGAATATTGTTTGCTCTTCTTGTATTATATATGTATATATGTATTGTATTATTCCTTGTATATGAGTGTACAGTATTATTCATTTAAAATTTTTCTGGATATTTTTTAAACATATTTAATACTTTCAGAAATAAATACACATGGTAGGGGGAGTATTCTCAAAGATTTAAATTGCTCTTTACATGATTCTCTCCTAGTTAAGCAGAGCATAGATCTAACTGCCCTTTTTTGAGCAATAAATACAGAATTTGCATGTGGAGATGATCCCCAGAATATAATTAATTGTTGTATATGTGATTGAACATAAGCAAAATATACATCTTAAGTGTTATAAAAAATAATGCAAAGTATCTCCTATTACATTGCATGTATTTCACGTAATCAAAAATTGCCGCAAAATATTATATAATATAGTTGCTATATTTCCGTATTTCATGATGCAGTATAATATGTGGTATTGCAGTTTTGCGAGTCTCTGTGAAAGGTTGTGGTACGAAGTACAAACAACACGCAAGCTACATGTGTGACAGTGTAGAAAGCGTGCTACTTAGATGTTATGTTATTTATATTATTTATATAAAGTTCTTAAACCTCTTCCCTCCCCTCCCCCCCCCCCCCCTCCCCGATCGTATTTTTTTATGTTTATACGAGCACGACCGCTAGCACCGCAATTTATGTGGGCTAGAAGTCTCAAAATCCCACCTTTATGGCGAACCTCTTTCTTGTCCCAATACAAATAACCTCATCATATACAGTATTACAATATTTAGGTTATTAAATTTGTATTATAATATATGTGTGTACGCTAGAAAAAGAGAGTTGCAAGCGAGGTAACGTGGATGCGTATAGGGCTAATTATATTTTACAATCGGACTACCTAACCAGTAGTCTATTTTGAATAAATATAATAAATAATAGCACTAATTTCGACTTCATACGCATCACAGTTACAGTGGATTTTTGTTTATTTAACTTTAATATTAATATTATATAAAACCTACTTGGCAGTTAATCAAGATTTAGAAGTTACATAATTATATACAAACATACAAATTACCATTACCGTATAGATGAAAGCATTCTTTGGGCAACTTATATTCTTGATGGAACGACATGAAAGTGTTTTTTTGTTTTTGTTTTTCTAGCGTACAGACTTTCTATATCAACGAAAAGAACTTTTTCTGTTTTCCCGACTTAAAGAAATATCCATTTACCTTATTGAGCGAGGTAAAGGGGAACGGAAAGGCAAGTATATATACCTGGTGTGAGTGTGTAGAAAATATATCTTGAGATATAGGGTGTCTCTTCCCTCGCCCGACGCGCGTGCTGCCTGCCTGCTGCCTCGCACACTAGCCGCGAACGCTCCTGTGCTCCCCATGGGCAAATTTATCCCGCTCTTAAATTCGACCTCGGGCACTCTCCCATGAGTACAATATATAAGCCACAGACCTCTTATATTATTTATCTTTTAAATAATGCTTTTCAGCCATCGTTCGTCTTTATGCACCTTTGCTATATGACTTTAAAAGCAACTTATACCAGAATATATTTGCTCTTATTGTTAGTAAATCGTAATTTGTTTGTCTTTCTGCTGAATTTCTACGGCACTTGCTTTTAGATCATCGTTAGCTATAATTAGCTATAATATAGTATATTGATTATTTTTCATTACATAGTACGATTGAACAAGAGAGTTGGATTATTCAATGATATATGCAGATAGTGCATGAAAAAAGAAGCAAACTAATTTTTACTACTTATCTTTTATAATATAATATTATATCTTTATTTTATTTATCTCTACTTAGGATGATTTTGCAAAACGGTTGTAAATAACTAAATATTATAGTGTTTTCAGAAAGCTCAGAAACTTAATTTCATAACTCTTTAAGGTAGAGATAACTCGCCCAATGTTAATAAAAATCCCATTCATAAAAATTATGAAAAAAATTTAGAATGTTCTCCTTAACATACCTTATCAGTAGGTAAAATATCAGGTATACAAAAACGAGCTAGTTTTCGAGTTATTAATTTTTAAAGTTGACTAATTTAACATGGAATTTCCATTTCTCCATGTTAAATTAGTCAACTTTAAAAATTAATAACTCGAAAACTAGCTCGTTTTTGTATACCTGATATTTAAGCTACTGATAAGGTATGTTAAGGAGAACATTCTAAATTTTTTTTCATAATTTTTATGAATGGGATTTTTTTTTAACATTGGGCGTGTTATCTCTACCTTAAGGATTAATGACAGTGGCAAGGAAAATAGAGGCTAGGATTGTAGAAGAAAGGGTACTCTACACAATGGGGTTCCACAATATCAGCTGATTAGGCATCAGAAACTTACGAAGTCAAAGCAAAAACTTAATAAATTAAAGAAAATATGCATTTTTCTTCCATAGTAATATATTACTGTAAAAAAATACAATAATAAAATAAACATGAATTTTATTGTGCTTCTTACATTTTTTTGTCGACTTTTGAAAGAGTAATAACCAGAAATTATTTGACTCGCACCGTCATTATCAAATTTGGCGCCCGGCAAATTTGTGGTGGGAGGCATCAGGATTGTCGTAGGTCAGGGCTATTTTTCCCGCTAAGTAATACCCATTCTTCTACTTATCCTAATAGAGGCTTCAAGTCAGCTGATTTTTCAGTGTTCCCACCCGCTATACCAAACCTATGTAAAAACAACGTAAATTCGTTTTTTCACTAAGAATAAGATTTTTCAGGGAATCCTTATTTATTTAGTTATTTATTATATTTATTCAGAAAACAGACTACAGGTTAGGTAATCCGATTATAAAGAATACAATAGTTCATACAAATTCTTAGTTAAAATACACACGTACAAAGTTCCTTTACGGAACTTTGGTCCAAACTGAAAAATAAAGTAGATAATTCAAGATTTAGATTTTTATGTATGTTAATTTTAGGTAATTATAATTAGATTTAAGTACCTGTTATGTATGATTTATGTAACAACTCTGACGTGATCTATGCTGTAAAGCCAACGATCGAAATAAAATTATTATTATTATTATTTTTTATTATTTTTTTTTTTTAGACACTACTAAGCCGTCTCATAGGTCATTACAAGACAAACCCAGCAGTGCCTCCTCGACCCCAGCGCTCCACACTCCCGTGCAGTAAACTCCGGGGCTGCCTTTTCATATTTTTTCTTTTATCGGTGCACCTCACCCAACCTCCCCATGGGCCCGAAGTAGACGGAGGGAGCCCAGCAACACCGCCTTCTGCATGGCATCCGCTAATCGCTCAGCAGATCCACGGCAACCTGGTATTTGCCGCAGCCCAGAAACCAATGAGTCGGGAACTCCACCCATCACCCCAACCAAAAGAACGACCAACACAACCGAATGTCCAACATAGCTCTGCCGCAAGTCCATGACAAGATCGCGGTACTTATCGCGTTTTTCGGCATACTTTTCCGTGAGGTTCTGGTCCGAAGGAGCTGAAAACTCCACCACGGGCAACGCCTTCTTGTGCTTCTCAAGTACCACGATGTCTGGCTTGTTGGCATGGAGCTTGCGAGTGGTGGGAAACAAATAGTTCCAGAAGATCTTCACCTGGTCATTTGCCACCACTGCCTCAACGTCCCCAGGAGCGTATGGTATGACAGGTGAATCGTCAATACCGAAATGGTGCCTCAGATGGAAATAAAGCACCCGCAGTGCTGCATTGTGCCTCTCGATGTAGAGAGTACGGGCATAGAAAGGACATGCAGAGAGAAGATGCATAAATAATAATAATAATAATAGATGAAGATTATTATTATTTTTTTTTTTCCCCCTTTGGCCTTTCGGAGTGCCAGACTTTCGGCCACGGTGAGACCCAGCCTCCACGGAATCACACCCGTAGGACCCGGGTCTATTACCCCGAGCATGACGTAAGAATAGTGTCACCGCAATGACCAACAGCACCACCGCGACCGAGCTTTGCAACCTCTCCCCCGACCCACAATCCCCGTCCGCGAGCGCCGTTCACTGTTGTGTTCGGGTATTAGCTTTGCTTCACCCACCCGTTTGGAAAGCCTCTCACCATTCAGACCACTGCCTCACCGAAAACATCCATGAGGAGCGTTCGTCATACGAGGGTCAGGCCAAGAGGACTACTTCCTGACTGCACGGGCCACTACGATATATTGGCACCACATCTCCCTGAGCCGGCCGGCTGCTCACCATACACGAAACATAGTTCCCCCCACACAGTGAATACGCCACATAGCGCTCGCGCCCACCCCCCACCCACATTTACCCATCCCCCGCCGACACGGCCACTCCTGACCTGCGTCAAGTAAGTCGCCGTTCCGTCGGCCCACCGCCGCCACCCAATGGGGTTCAGATGCACCGATGACCATCCCCCCAATGAGTGCAGCCTCCTCCTTCCCCTCAAAACCACCCTGATGGTAAGGTGGCCGATCCCGCGGACCTCCCCGCCACTAGGTGCAGCCGGCAAACTGATCACGCCGGCCATCCGGGGACTCCTTCACGCAACCTCCGACAATGGAATATTGACCTCAAATTTTTTTAATGCAGAAATGGATAGAGGGTGCAAAGTTATGCTACCCTGATTTTTTTCAGATTTTTTGTAGCCCGGGAACTATTTTTAAAAAATTATTGAAAGTTCTTTTTGTGACGTCACGAGACGCCGCTCTTTAAGAAAAAGATAGGACTTGACGCCGCGTGACGTCACAAAAAGGACTTTCAATAATTTTTTAAAAATCCTTCCCGGGCTCAAAAAAATCTGAAAAAAATCAGGGTAGCATAACTTTTCACCCTCTATCCATTTCTGCAATAAAAAAAAATGAGGACAATACTTCATTGCGCTAGGGACCGTTGCATTTATCCTCCCATAGTCTGCTGTTAAACTATGAGAGTCCCCAGCATTGCCAAGATTTTGCTGCCTAGGTACTCTGAGCTCCGCGGCAGCAGGGAGAGCCCAGGCTCCATAACCGGTTAGTGGCCATGGACTGAGGGCTGTAATTAAACAACCCCCAGGTGGAGCCCCAAGGGCGCGGTCCCACGCGTCGCGTACTGAACTTTCCCCACACAGTGCTTAGCATGAGTCAAGAACAGCCGGGTGCCCTCTATTATTATTATTATTATTATTATGTATTTTTCTTGCTTTCTTCTTCATAAGCACTAACACCGGGCTCAATCAAGCCAAGGTGCAAGCGCCCGTACCAAACATTGAGAGGGGATTGCGGGTACACATGCGGGGGTGCTACAAGCTCAAAACCTTGCGCACAATGTTAGCCGTGCCAAGAATAGCAGCCTTCTGCATGACACGCATGTGGTATTCTTTGAGAGCCAACTTCTCTCTGGCAAATGACCAGTCTTTGGTCACAAGACCGTTACTAGAGATCACAACTGGAACCACATCAACACTACGGAGCTGGTACATGTCTTTGAGCTCGACAGCAAGTGGCTGGTACTTGCGCTTTTTCTCCGCAACTGTGGTCACAAGATTCTCGTCCAGCGGGACAGCAATGTCGACAATCACCGCTGTTCGAGCTTTCTTGTCGAAGAGAACAAGATCAGGTCTGTTTGCTTCAACAGCTCTAACTGTGGTGATGGCAGAATCCCACAGGATTTTTGCATCCTGATTACGGAGAACTTGTTCCGGCTTGCACTTATAGTACGGAACCTCTGTCTCAATGAGACCAACTTTCTTGGCCAAAGCTTGATGTACAACTTTGGCAACAGAATTGTGGCGCTCTAAGTACTCTTTTGGAGCAAGCACTGGACAGCCCCCAGTGACATGCTGAATGGACTCGTTAGCCTGCTTGCAAAGACGACACCGGTCACTGATGTTGACTTTGAGGATGTGTCGCTCATACGCCCTAGTCCTGATGACCTGATCCTGTATGGCACAGACAAAGCCCTCTGTCTCCGCAAACAACCCACTTGTCCGCAGCCACTCAGTGGAACTCTTGGTGTCCACCTGATCCGAAGATAACGCTGCAGCAAACCGACCATGCAATGCTTTTGTTGACCACTCCAAGACTCTGTCAGCCTGGGTTCTAATGGCAGGCTGAAACTCTTGCTCACTCAAATGTAGCGGAGTGTAGCCACGGTCCTGGTTGCAAATAGCTGCATGCAACCCATCACCATGTGACACAAAGTACTGCCGAAGTTTCAACTCCTGCTGACGACACATCATCTCCATGCTGAGCAAACCTCTTCCACCTACATGACGTGAAAGGTACAGTCTCTCGACTGAGCTCCTCGGGTGATGTATCCTGTGCTTCGTGAGGGTGGTTCTCACTTTTCTATCAAAAGCTTGCAGTGACGTCTCCGACCACCTGACGACACCAAACGTATATCCAGCCACAGGGATAGCCCACGTATTAATCGCAGTAATCTTGTTCCTCGCACTGACAAAAGACTTGCAAATCTTGTCGACTCGAGACAGCACTTTTTTCTCGACTTGTTTTCTGGCATCTACATCTTTAATGCCAATTAGCTGCTGCAGACCGAGGTACTTGTAGTTTTCCTCGACACCCAAGTCTTGAATAACGGTGCCTCCCATGAGCCGCAAGCCTTCTTTTGGATCTTGAATCTCCCCTTTTCTCACATGCACAACAGCACACTTGTCAAGACCAAACTCCATGCAAATTGCATCACTAAAACTTTTGACAAGTTCAAACATGCTGTGCAACTGGTCTTCACCAGAAGCATATAACTTGAGGTCATCCATGTAAAACTGGTGAGAAATGCGAACTTCTGGATTCCTCTGTAGAACGTAACCATACCCAGAGGTTCGGAGCATCCTGCTCAGCGGGTTCAATGCAAGACAGAACCATAATGGGCTGAGACTATCTCCCTGAAAAATACCTCTCGAGATTCGCATCTCTCCGGTCTTGTAGCTGACCCCCCCTTGGTTTACATGAAGACAAGTCCTCCACATGCCCATGCAAGAAGTGAGAATCTGAACAATGCAAGGATGAATTTTGTAAATGTGAAGTACAGAGAGGAGCCAGGAATGGGGGACTGAATCAAAGGCTTTCTTGTAGTCAACCCAACCTACTGAAATATTACGGTGTTTTCTACGAGCCTGCTGAGACACAACAGCGTCAACTACCAATAACTCCCGACATCCCCTCGTGCCCTTCCGACAGCCATTCTGCTCCTCAGCAAGAAGTCCATTCGCGACAAGATGGTCATAAATCTTTATCGACAGAATGGATGTGAAGATCTTGTACAGAGTGGGAAGACATGTGATTGGCCTATAGTTCTTGGGATTCAATGAATCACCTGACTTCGGCTTCATGTACGTAATTCCAAGCGTACAAAATCTTGGCACAATGGACGGATCTTCCAAGGCCTCATGAAAGTGAGTAGCAAGAGCCTGGTGAGTAGTTTTAAAATACTTCCACCAGAAGTTGTGAATGCCATCCACACCCGGAGCCTTCCAGTTCTGCGTTTTCCTAATTGCAGCCTGTACATCAGCCAGTGTAATACTAACTGCTGGCATTGCCGGAATGTCTCTGCATTCCTCCTCTTCCTCTCGCAACCAGTAAGCATCTTCAGAGTGTTGCTTTGGCTCCGACCAAATGGACGACCAAAACTCTGCCATTGTTTCTGCTTTGGGTGGCCGCTGAGGTTGCTCCTCTTTGCCCTCTTCCTCCAACTTCCGATAGAACAACTTCTGATCAGCAGCAAAAAGGCTTTCTTGCTGCCTCCGCTTAGCTGCCTCATTATATCTCCTGATACGGGCACCAAGCGCTGCAATTCGCTGTCTTAGTTGCTCTTCCTTCTCTCGGAGCTTCTTCTCGAAGTCCCTGTCCGTCCTTCTCACCTTGATACTTCTTGCAATGAGACGAATGCCTGCTAAAACCTTTTTACTGCATCCATCCTGGTCAGCAAAGAACGCCGCCAGATGGCTTATATCCCTCCGAGCTCTGTTGATCTTCTCCTCGATCCTCTTCCTCCAAGCTGGCACATATTCTTGAGAAGAACGCTTACGGGCTTGCCGCTGCGAGCGATTCTTAATCTCAACACCAAGAACCTGACATACAGCTAGAGCAGCACAGTGCACAAGCCCAGCAACCTCCTCCAGACTAGACCCTGCCAAATCAGTTTCTAGCATCTGATCTGCAACAGCAACACAGGAGAAAACCTGCACATTGCATCTTAATTTGGGAATGCGAGGGCGACTCTCAAGCGGAACACCCTGATATTGCAACTTGAAAGACTCGTTTACATCCCCAAGCTTGTCTCGCAAATCTCCTTCCATATGATGTTGACTCTCTGCTTCTTCCCTTTCTAGCTCTGGCTGAGGCAACACTTCTTCCACAACATCCTCCTCCTCTCCTTCACTGCCACTTGAAGGTGCTTGCTGCTGATGTAGCTGCAACTCCTGTGCAATCTCCCCCTTGATCTTGTCCAGTTCCGCTGCCGAGAGAGCTCCTCTACTCATGATGGAACGCAGCTGGCTGCAAACTCGCTGCTCGTCCATTGTCGTGTCCGGAAAAATCTTCTTCCACTCGTCAAACATTCTCACCCTATACCCTTCCATCTCCCTCTCAATGTTGGTACTCCTATAATACGCACGCATGACCGACATATTCATGTCCTTGGTCCATTTCGTGCGTTGGCGTACAAGGCCAGCAGCAGTGAGAGGAGCTCTGGGCTCCTCCAAACCACCACCTGCCTGCGCAGCCGGAGCAGCTGCTCTCGCGGTAGCCCTGAGTGGCGCAGCGCCGCGCCTCCCTCGATGTTGTGAGGAAGATTCACCACGTTCCACTGGTACGGGTAGCTCATTTGACACAGACGGCCCAGTACCAGAACCCCCTGCGCGGCCTTTCGACCGATCGCCATTAACTCGCTCCTTTATAGAACTTTCCATATTTCCTTGTCCAGCGTACTGGTACTGAAGAGAAGCCCAAGGAACAACTCCCCAGGTGGAAACCCAAAGCACGGTCCCACACTCCGTTACCTCCTTACGAAGGCTGGGTACCCTCCCTGCCCGTTAGACCCCTGACGGGGAGCCCCCACACCACGACAAGGTGGACATGGGCCCCCCCTGCATGCATCATCCCACATGCTCCCAATCCCCTCATAAACACAGCGCCGGGGCACAGTGCAGCATGCAAGCATCTAACACCGATCCCATTGCAAGCGAATACTGGGGCAAAAGCAACATGCAAGGAAAAACATGCAGGGGGGAGAAGTGGGGGTTATTATTATTATAATGTCGTTTTCTTGCTTTTTTCTTCATAAGCACTAACACCGGGCTCAATCAAGCCAAGGTGCAAGCGCCCGTACCAAACATTGAGAGGGGATTGCGGGGACACATGCGGGGGTGCTACAAGCTCAAAACCTTGCGCACGATGTTAGCCGTGCCAAGAATAGCAGCCTTCTGCATGACACGCATGTGGTATTCTTTGAGAGCCAACTTCTCTCTGGCAAATGACCAGTCTTTGGTCACAAGACCGTTACTAGAGATCACAACTGGAACCACATCAACACTACGGAGCTGGTACATGCCTTTGAGCTCGACAGCAAGTGGCTGGTACTTGCGCTTTTTCTCCGCAACTGTGGTCACAAGATTCTCGTCCAGCGGGACAGCAATGTCGACAATCACCGCTCTTCGAGCTTTCTTGTCGAAGAGAACAAGATCAGGTCTGTTTGCTTCAACAGCTCTATCTGTGGTGATGGCAGAATCCCACAGGATTTTTGCATCCTGATTACGGAGAACTTGTTCCGGCTTGCACTTATAGTACGGAACCTCAGTCTCAATGAGACCAACTTTCTTGGCCAAAGCTTGATGTACAACTTTGGCAACAGAATTGTGGCGCTCTAAGTACTCTTTTGGAGCAAGCACTGGACAGCCCCCAGTGACATGCTGAATGGACTCGTTAGCCTGCTTGCAAAGACGACACCGGTCACTGATGTTGACTTTGAGGATGTGTCGCTCATACGCCCTAGTCCTGATAACCTGATCCTGTATGGCACAGACAAAGCCCTCTGTCTCCGCAAACAACCCACTTGTCCGCAGCCACTCAGTGGAACTCTTGGTGTCCACCTGATCCGAAGATAACGCTGCAGCAAACCGACCATGCAATGCTTTTGTTGACCACTCCAAGACTCTGTCAGCCTGGGTTCTAATGGCAGGCTGAAACTCTTGCTCACTCAAATGTAGCGGAGTGTAGCCACGGTCCTGGTTGTATTATTATTACTATTATTATTATTATTATAATAATATAATATTATATTATTATTTATATAATAATATTAATAATATTATTATTATTATTATGTCTTTTTCTTGCTTTCTTCTTCATAAGCACTAACACCGGGCTCAATCAAGCCAAGGTGCAAGCGCCCGCACCAAACATTGAGAGGGGATTGCGGGTACACATGCGGGGGTGCTACAAGCTCAAAACCTTGCGCACAATGTTAGCCGTGCCAAGAATAGCAGCCTTCTGCATGACACGCATGTGGTATTCTTTGAGAGCCAACTTCTCTCTTGCAAATGACCAGTCTTTGGTCACAAGACCGTTACTAGAGATCACAACTGGAACCACATCAACACTACGGAGCTGGTACATGTCTTTGAGCTCGACAGCAAGTGGCTGGTACTTGCGCTTTTTCTCCGCAACTGTGGTCACAAGATTCTCGTCCAGCGGGACAGCAATGTCGACAATCACCGCTCTTCGAGCTTTCTTGTCGAAGAGAACAAGATCAGGTCTGTTTGCTTCAACAGCTCTATCTGTGGTGATGGCAGAATCCCACAGGATTTTTGCATCCTGATTACGGAGAACTTGTTCCGGCTTGCACTTATAGTACGGAACCTCTGTCTCAATGAGACCAACTTTCTTGGCTAAAGCTTGATGTACAACTTTGGCAACAGAATGGACAACATACATGAAAGAAATTTATTGCATAAATGAATAGAGGGTACCAAATTATGCTATTCTGAATTTTTTCAGATTTTTTTGAGACCCAGAACTATTTTTAAATAATTATTGAAAGTGCGGCCACGCCCCCTGGAGGCGTCAATAGGCGTCCAGTCTCTATCCTTTTTATTTAGGCATCAGGGGTGCCAACTGAAATCACAGGGTTTTCAATAATTGCTTAAAAATAGTTCCGGGTCTTAAAAAAATCTGAAAAAATTCAGAGTAGCATAATTTGGTACCCTCTATTCATTTCTGCAATAAAATATTTTCATGTATGTTGTCCATTGTGGCGCTCTAAGTACTCTTTTGGAGCAAGCACTGGATATTATTATTATTATTATTATTATTTTTTTTTTTTGAGACACCACTAGATTGCCCTGGTCATAGGACAGACCCAGCAGTGCCTCTTTTTTGCCCAACAATGCCCCTTTGGAGTGCCAGACTTTCGGCTACGGTTTTACCCAGCCTCCACGGAATCACACCCGTAGGACCCGGGTCTATAACCCCGAGCATGACGTACGAATAGTGTCACCGCAGTGACCATCAGCCCCACCGCGACCGAGCTTTGCACCCTCTCCCCCGACCCACAATCCCCGTCCGCGAGCGCCGTTCACTGTTGTGTTCGGATATTAGCTTTGCTTCACCCACCCGTTTGGAAAGCCTCTCACCATTCAGACCGCTGCCTCACCGAAAACATCCATGAGGAGCGTTCGTCATACGAGGGTCAGACCTAGGGGACTACTTCCTGACTGCACGGGCTACTACGATATATTGGCACCACATCTCCCTGAGCCGGCCGGCTGGTCACCATACACGAAACATAGTTCCCCCCACACAGTGAATACACCGCATAGCGCTCGCGCCCACCCCCCACCCACAAAAACCCCACCCTACGCTGACACGGCTGCTCCTGACTTGCGTCAAGTAAGCCACCGTTCCGTCAGCCTGCCGCTCCCACTCTGCAGGTTTCTGGTGCACCAATAACCATCCACCAACAGAGTGGAGCACCCACCTCCACCAAAACCACCCTGATGGTAAGGTGGCCGATCCCGCGGACCTCCCCGCCACTAGGTGCAGCCGGCAAACTGATCACGCCGGCCATCCGGGGACCCCTTCACGCAACCTCCGACAATTGCGCTAGGGACCGTTGCATTTATCCTCCCATAGTCTGCTGTTAAACTATGAGAGTCCCCAGCATTGCCGAGATTTTGCTGCCTAGGTACTCTGAGCTCCGCGGCAGCAGGGAGAGCTCAGGCTCCATAACCGGTTAGTGGCTATGGACTGAGGGCTGTAATTAAACAACCCCCAGGTGGAGCCCCAAGGGCGCGGTCCCACGCGTCGCGTACTGAACTTTCCCCACACAGTGTTTAGCATGAGTCAAGAACAGCCGGGTGCCCTATTATTTTTATTATTTTTTTTTTGTTTTTAACTCCCAACCAAGTTGGGGTGGTTTAGCGCCAGCACCGGGCCCAATTGGGCCAAGGTGAAGGCGCCCGCTGATCCTGTTGGTGATGTTAAGATCCAGCGTCTCCTACTCAGCTGCGGGCAATGAAGGCTTCCCGGGTACACCCGCAAATAGCCCATCAGACAGCCTTTCGGGCAGGTCCTCTCCTAGGCGCGGTGGGACACATTTCCGCGAGCACTCGGGGTGCTGGATGCCTTAGACCATGCAGGGCACTTAGAGGTGGGGATGCATCTTGGGCTTCCCAAACCAATGCCCTGGCCGCCCTGTGGTACAAGAACCACAGGCTACAGGCCAGAGGTCACACTCGCAAGGCAACCTCCAACCCGCATGTCCTTCCTGGGCGCGGGGGGACGCGTACCGCGAGCCAGGACAAGAGCCTACGCTCAAGCCATGGCCGGATGCCCTTATTATTATTATTATTTACTTGATTTATAACCGAGAAAAATTAAAAAAACACTTTGCTTCATTTTCAAGTGCAAGATGGATCTTAGCGACAAACAGTTGCGCAGCGTGAGCGCATCACTTGAAGCCTCTATGGGCTTAGTAGATGCTGAACTACTCCGAAAATTTCAGCAAACCTTCCTGACACCATCGAAATAATTGTCCATGACCAAAAATTAGACCAAATTCGGTGAAATTTTCGAGATATTCAACATTTAAAATTAGCATTGTTTTAAATACGGATTTCTGAGACTGCTGAGTTAGATCGTTAGATCAGTATCTTTTTCACACGAAAAAATTAATTGCTGTTTTTTTCCCCCCATTCAGATATAATTTACAATTATTGTCCAGCAGGGATTAACTCAATAATCTCATTTGCCAGTGCAAATTTTAACAGTAAAGTTATCTTCAAGAAATTAACTACTATTGATCAAGATTATTAACTATAACTCTACAATGGAAAACAATGTTTTTTTGATTATTTATTATTAATAATGTAATAAATTCAATTCAAAATTAAAGACATGGCACTGATCCAGGGTATGTATAGGGGATATGCTCATCTGAGTATACTTGAGCCCTTCTTGCACAACTAACTTTCGAGCTCCTGGTTACTTATAATGTTTGTTCCCATAGTAAAACCATGTAAAAAGATCGTTTTTTGCAGTGGTCTACAGCCGTCACCAGTAGCCACATTTTTTTCAATTTTAGTCGTGCCAAAAGATAATTTTGTGAATAATAAAAAACTGAAGTCAGATTTTTGTTTTTATTTTTTAATTATTTTTAATCAAATTATTAAGCAAGGTCTATCAGAGTACTATAACAAAGGTTTTTAAAAACGTGTTTTACAATATCTTTGCCAAACAATGAACTTGTAAAAACTTTTGTCGCCTCAACTTCTGCCTCTTACTTATATTAGTGCTGCAGGTAGTATAGTTCTAAGACCTTTTCTTATCTTTTGATCTTAATGATACTTCGCGAGTTAAGGGTAAGGTAACGCCACCAATGTTAAAAAAAGTCCCTCACACAAAAATTCTGAAAGAAATTTAAAATGTTCTCCTTTACACCCCCTATCAGTAGCTAAAATATCAGGTATACAAATTCGATCTAGTTTTTGAGTTATGAATTTTTAAAGTTGACTACTTTAACATGGAGAAATGAAACTTCCATGTTAAATTAGTCAACTTTAAAAATTTATAACTCAAAAACTAGATCGTATTTGTATACCTGATATTTTAGCTACTGATAGGGGGTGTAGAGGAGAACATTTTAAATTTTTTTCAGAATTTTTGTGTGAGGGATTTTTTTTAACATTTGTGGCGTTACCTTTCCCTTAAGTAATTTCAGAACGTTTGTCAACTATGAAACTGGTTCAGTTGTACTGGAAATGAAATTTGAACCTATTTAGTATATGTTTTTTTTTAATCATGTTTCTATCTCAATTTATACCAAGTTAATTTTTTAATTACTTACAATTTTTATTAGACCAATTTGGTTATAATTGAGATAGAAACTTGATTAAAAAAAGCATATAGGTTCAAATTTCATTTCCAGTACATCTGAACCAGTTTCATAGTTGACAAACGTTCTGAAATTACTTAACTCGCGAAGTATCATTAAGGTAGAGATAACGTCGAACAGCTGTTCGACGTAATCCCCTTTGATTAACATGTGAACCTTGGCAAATTGACAAAAATTCTGATTTTTTTTTAGAGGTAGATATTAGTGCCTAAAAGCCATAGAAAAAGTTTCAAAAACATTTAACGAGCCGATTTTTTTAAATTAATTTTTTAGTTTGGCTCTCCATGGGAAAGCCCAATGCTGAAAATTAAAAAAATTAATTAAAAAAAATCAGCTCGTTAAATTGTTTTGAAATTTTTTTGTGGCTTTTAGGCACTAACTTCTGCCTCTGAAATTTTTTTTAGAATTTTTGTCAATTTGCTAAGGTTTACATGTTAATCAAAGGGCATTACGTCGATCAGCTGTTCGGCGTTATCTCTACCTTAATTAAGATCAAAAGATAAGAAAAGGTCTTGGAACTATACTACCTGCAGCACTAAAAGGCAGAAGTTGAGGCGAAAAAGTTATAAAAGTTTATTGTTTGACAAAGATATTGTAATACATTTTTTAAAAATCCTTTGTTATAGAACTCTGAAAGAGACTTGCTAAATAATTCGATTAAAAATAATTAAAAAATATTAACAAAAATCTGACTTCAGTTTTTTATTATTCACAAAATTATCTTTCGGCACGACTAAAATTGAAAAAAATGTGGCTACTGGTGACTGTTGTAGACCACTGCAAAGAACGGTCTTTTTTCATGGTTTTACAATAGGAATAGACATTATAAGTGGCATTCACAAAGCCCTAAGGCCACATTTAGGGCTCGAAAATTTAAAGCCCGATTTTAGGCATGCTTTTTAGACCCAAAATATCTGATCTTAAAATATCAAGCCCTAAATGTGGCCTTCAGGCTTTGTGAATGCCCCTTTATAAATATCCAGGAGTTCTTTGTGCAAGAACCACTCAAGTGCCTCAAAAGTTCACATGAGCATACCCCCTATACATACCCTGGCATTGATCATAAAATATATATTATACAAATTTAGAAAATGAAAATGTTTATATATATATATGATATATATATATATTATAATATAAAACGTAATATACTTTACTAATAACTGTACTTTTGTGTCATTGATTATTAAATATCAAATCTCTTAATAATTAATCAGAATAAACTCTAATTTTTTTAATACACTTTTTACATCAATTAACTTTATCCCTAAAGTTCTATTACAAATATTTTTACATAAGAAAAATGAAACAAGCAAAATTTTAAAACAAGACAATAATACACTATGATGTTCATTTTCTGCAACAGAAAACAAAAATTTTATTTTTTTTCAGATAATTTCAAGTAAAAGCTCTCTTTTTTTTTATGAATATTAGCACACAATCATAACAGTTAATTCAATTTAAAATTTTCAATATTAAATTATTTTTATTATGCCATTATGGTGATCAATATGTTACAACTTTGTTAAGTATGTTATGTTATCATTATTTTTTTAAAAATATATTTAAAGTGGTCATAATTCTAAATTATTTGCTATATAATGTAAAAAATAATAAAAGGGGCAATGATAATAAGAATAATAATAATAATAATAATAATTATTTTATTTCGATACTGGTTGTACAATACAACATTGATCACGTCACAAATAAACATATGAACCTTAAAATACACAATAAAATTCATTATCAACATAAGAAATGTCTTATATCACTATAAAATACTTGCACATTTTTTAACCATCTTGAAGACACTGTTCTGAGAGTTTATTTGCAAAAAACATTTTAACTGAATAGAATTCTTTCTTAATAAGTACATCTTTAAGCTTCGTTTTAAACAGAATATCACTCTCAATATTTCTTATACATGCTGGCAAAAAATCATAATTTTTTGCCGATTGGTAGAGTGGATTTTTTTCTAATAATGCAGATTTATGACTTACAATAACAGTTTTCTCCTTATTTCTAGTTTGGTATACATGGTTTTGATGTTCATACAATTCGAAATGTTTTCTTTTAAATAATGCACAGCTTAATACATACATACATGGTAATGTGAGCATATTATTATTTTTAAAATGAGTAACACATGAGTCTCTCTTTTTAAACCTTAACATTGTTCTCAGTGCTCGTTTTTGAGCTATAAATAGCCTTGAAATAGATTGCTCATTTGATCCATAAAAAATTAAGCCATATGATAGGTGCGAGTAAACGTACGCATAATAAATCGAAAATAATGCTTCTAATGATACATGCTCCCTTATTGAGTATAGAACAAAATTGCCTGAGTTTATTTTTTTTATTACATCTTCCATGTGGAATTTCCAATCCAAATTTTCGTGTATAGTAAAACCTAAAAATTTTGTTTTTACTACTCTTTTAATGGCTTTATTTTTTATTTTAAGTAGATAACTATGACATTGAATATTTCTAGCTGTGTGAAATTGCATAAACACTGTCTTCTTATCATTTAATATTAATTCGTTGTGGTTACACCAATTTTTCATATCAATTAATGTTTTATTTGCTTTCTGTATTACATCATCCTCCGAATCACCAGTAATAATGGCTGTAGTGTCATCTGCATATTTTATTATTGTAGCATCGGGGATGCTTTTCGGCAATTCATTCGTCCCAATTCCAAACAAAGTCGGGGAAATTTTTCCACCCTGGGGAACCCCTACTGACAGCGTTAGGGTGTCTGATTTAACACTATGCTTTTGACCCTCTGACGTTTTATTTATTTCTACGTACTGTTGACGGGAAGACAGATAAGAATCTATTAATTTTACGCTATTAGTGTCACAACCAATATTTTTAAGTTGACCAGTTACAATTTCTTTATTTAGTGTATCGAACGCTTTTGACAGATCAAAAAAAATTACCACACAAAACTTTTTTTTATCGATTGCTGAATAAATAGTGTTTAACAGATCAAAAGCTGCCGTTGTCGTGGACCTGTTTTTAACGAAACCATGTTCATTTTTAGATATAAGATTATTTTCTATTCTATACTCAGTCAATTGCTCATCCAGTATACTCTCATAAATAGTACAGAACAAAATTCAGTATACCGTATTTACCCATTATGAAAACATTAAAATGAATTATTAACTGAAACAAATGAAAAAATTAATAAAAATCTGAAACGAAGTAAAGAACTAAAACAGGATGAAATATATATATATATATATAATATTTTTGCAATTCAAAATTACAAAAAAAAAAAGAAAGAAAGAAAGTAACCAATTTTTTGTGTTTTTTTACTAAATTTTTGACTGGACATTTTAAATTTAATGGCATTTCATTGCATAATTTCGGTACAATATAATATAATTATAATCTCATGTTCTTTCACAAAACCTATTTAATCTTTTTGGTGCAATTAAAGGATCATTCACTATTAATCTTGTATCATAATTATGCACACGCAATTTTATTCACCGTGATACAAATCAAAATACTTAATATAAATTAACGAATGTTTAGCTTGAAGTTTTTTTACTGGTAGTACATTCCAATATTTAGAAACCTCAGCTTCAAATTTATATCCAATTTTCATAGATCTTAACACCCTTTTTTGCATTTTTAATAACTATGTCATAGCACCTGACACAGTAAATCCCCAACCCAGAATCCCATAAATTATAAAAGGATGTGCTAATGCAAAATATAATTTTCTTTTTATAAACATTAACTATTGCTTTTAATTTGTATATTTGAGCCATCAATAAATCAATTTATTAATAATTTTGTTTATTTGAGGATTTTATTCAAAATTTTACCCAAATAGTTATGAACTGTTACTTGCTCAATTATCTCACATTTGCAGTTATCTAAAAACTTATGTAGGCATTCATTATTATGGGTTGTTATTTTTTTACATTATTCTTTCCTCAAATATTTATTATATAATATTTATATTATATAATAAAACCATTATAATATAGTTTTTACTAATTACTCAAAATCTACATATAATTTGTTGTTTTTATACATCAGCAAACTAACAGCTATTTTATCCTTTATTTTATGGGCTAAAATTATTTTCAGTAAATATTTTCAAATATTTTCAGAAAATAAAAATACTGAGCAATACCGCTTGTAATACTTGTAATAAAAATAATTAAAGTGGTCAAAAATCGGAGGTTTATCTAAAAAATAAAATAAAATAAAATGGTAGGAAAAAAATAAATAAAAAGGCTTCAAAGACAGTAGAGGGTAAAACCACGTTAGTTCTGTTGAGGAAGGAAATATAGAGGGTTAATAGATTTTGTTGAATTTCACATACGTTACACATCTCACATCTGACCTATGAGGTTGGTATATTATTTTTTTCAAATAATGAAAGAAATATATATGTTGCCATCTGGAAGCGAATTCGCTTCGGACGTGATTTTTTTTATCCCAACGCGTTGGGATCATGCAGAAATTTCAAGAAGCGAAATTCGCGTTCGGAGCATCGCAATTTTGATCCCAACGCGTTTGGCACATCAACAAAATTCACAATGCGTTGAGATAAAAACAATTTGATCCCAACGCGTTAGAAACATATGAAAATTGCTACAACGCGTTGTGAACAAAGTGAAAAGCGTCCAACGCGTTCGGAACAAAATTAGAATGATTTTAATGACGCGAAATTCTCAAGTATCTTATTTGAGAATTATTATTATTATTATCAAGTTTCTTATTATTCTAGTTAATTAAATATTGAAATATAATTACACAAAAGTCAGGTTGAGAGTAAAACATAAACTGTAAATAAGAAAACAATACAGTACATACCTCAAAATATTACGTTGCTGATATTTTTTTATAATTAAATTTAGAAAAACTTCACCACCATATAAATTATTGCTATATAGATAGTAAAATATTTTTTTAATTACCTTATCAATTGTTACTCAAATATATTTTTAAGCTAAAACGCGAACGATTTTGCGTTTTTTTTTTTTTTTTTTTCTGGTGATACCCCTACTGAACTGTATGAAGGTTTGCCATAAATAGTGAAACTATTTTCTCTAAAATAAATATTTGCGTTATTTTATAACATCACATTAGTTCAACAAAGTTATTATGTTATTATTATACAAATTTATAAATTCATTTAAAAGTTTTTAATTATGGCATGTTAATTAGTTATCTTAATATTAGTAGTATGTGTTATAAATTCTTATTAAATCACACTCGCATAGTTGTCGTATATTTCATTTTATTCTTTTTCAGCTTCTGTTGTTATCTGAAACAAGACATGTACTAATAATTCAGTGCACCATTTTACTGCCAACAGGTAATCCATGACTGCCGCAATGACAGCATAAATCTCTACAACCAGTTTGGTATCACTCTAAACAACGTGTTTGACACACAGGTGTGTATTTTTTTTTAACTGTTTATTTTTTATTTATTTATTTTTTGTACCAATTGAAAAGTTATTAATTTGGGTTATTTTATATTTACTCAATGTGAAAATGTTCCTCATTGTGGGCAAAAAAGCATGTTTTTTTATTGTTTTGTCTTTTTAAAAAAAGGGAACCCTGAATAGGTAGCAATTGTCAACCTTTTTGTTAATTAATTAATTACAATATATATTATTAGTATTAAAATTTTGGTTTTAGAATATTATTATATAAATGATAATAGAAAACCTGCATTTTTTTAACTGTTCTTATTGCATACTAAAATAAAGATACTCTGAAAATTTTCCTTCTTTTTTTTTTAAGTATGAGAACTATATATTATATATATTTTAAATTTATTCAAAGTGCAGCTACATACCCTGGATACGATACGTTTTTCATAAAAAGATAGGGTCTAAATGCCTCTAGAGGGCATGGCCAAACTTTCAATTAATATTTAAAAAGATCCCAGACTGAAAAAAAAAAAAAAAAAATTAAATAAATAAAGAAATAAAGAAATAAATAAAAATATATATCTAAGTAGCATCATTTTTCCCTTTATTCATTCATTTAAAAATGCAATAAAAAAGTCTTGTTGGTTAGTTCTCCATTGACACAATAATAATAATACAATTACTAATAATTACTAAAATTCTGACTTGATCAATATTACTATATGTAATCTAATGATTAAAATAAAATTCTATTCTTTTCTATAATTGTATTCTTAACTACATATAAATTAATTATAAATACTGTACAATAGTTATAAATATTTTATCCTATAATCCTATATGTTCCTATTAATGGGAAAAAGAATTACAGAGGGTGCTGAAGTTCATTGGTAAGTAGGATAAAAAACAAACAAGTAATTTAATAATTACATTAAAATGTCATACTTTACAGTATTCAGTATCATATTTAAAGTGTACTAGTTCTGAACGGTCCTTTCATTTTCAAGGGGGGGGGGGGGAATAAATAAATAAAAAATTCAATCACCTTGAAATTCTATGTATTTTTTTTTATACTGTGTCTTATTCTTTATTTTTTTAAAAAGATTTTTTCACTCCATATCAGGGATCGGATGCAGATGCAAGATGCACACGGATGCGCAAAAATGGGTTTGCATCCGCATCCGTGCATCCCAGATGCACAGGGAAAAATGAATGCATCCGGATGCGCATCCCAGATGCACGGGAAAAAATGAATGCATCCGGATGCGCATCCACGGATGCACGAAAAATAAATTTGCATCCATTTAACACTTTTTTTTCTCTTTTTTTTATCAGGTTTTTTGCTAATGGCCTCTAAATAAATCTTTAACACGAGGCATTTTTTTAACATTTATTTGCCACTTGTCGTTTAAAATTGCAAGAAATAAAGTGTATTATAAAAACCAAAGATCAGATGCAAGATGCACACGGATACGCAAAACTGGGCTTGCATCCGCATCCGTGCATCCCAGGTGCACGGTAAAAAATTAATGCATCCGGATGCGCATCCCAGATGCATGGAAAATAAATTTGCATCCGGATGCGCATCCCAGATGTATGAAAAATAAATTTGCATCCGGTTGCGCATCCATGGATGCACGAAAAATTAATTTGCATCCGGATGCGCATCTCGAATGCTTGAAAAAAACGCGTGCATCCGGTCCCTGCTCCATATCATATCATGTGCCTTGAATTTTTGTTATAGTGTTTATACTGCCTGCCAATGGATTTGTGCCATTTTCCCTACTTTATGGTTTTCTACTTAATTCTTTATAAAAGATGCCAAAGCATCGGAGAACTCTTTATTGACGCATTAATTTATTGTGTATTGTGTTTTAGGCTGCACATGCCATTCTGCAGCTTCAAGAGACTGGTAAACCAGTATACAAGGTAAAGAATGTCAGCCTCAACACTCTGTGTGAGATCTACCAGGCACCAATTAACCCCATGAAGGATCAACTGAAGAGTGTATATCGGCGTGATCAGCGTTTCTGGGCACGTCGACCATTGACACGAGATATGATTCTATATGCTGCAGCTGACGTGTTGGCTCTTGTACCACAAGTGTACGAGGCCATGAGAAGGTCAGTTATATGCTTAATCCACTTCTTACAAAACTCCAGCAAATTAGAAATTCATGTTTTATATATGATGAGCTACTTTCAGTTGACCATAGTATGCTTCGAAAGACAGAGACACATATTTTGAAAAGAGAAGTATTACTACTATAGAGTTAATTTAGGAATTTTTATTTATTTTCTTTTTATTTGTAAATTCTTTCAGTTAGAGAAAGGATCAGCAAATTATGCTCTAATTTTATTACAGTAAGTAGTAGTTTGGATTGAACGGAAACCAAAAAAGTTGCAACTTTGAAATCAATTAATTGAATTTAAATTTGTTAAAAAACATGAAGGTTCTATTCACATAGCATGATGTCTTCATTACCCACTCTTTGATTTTTTCATTTCTAAAGACAGGGCCAATAAAATATCAATAATTTCAATATAAATGAGGGGCTGCCAATCAAACAGGTTAAAAAGCCATATTCAATACAGGTTATTATCAGTGAAATGAGATAAGAACCTAACCTTTACCTGCAATGGTCTTTAAACCCATTTTGTCACCAGACCCTCATATATCATATTAAATAATATGTTGTATTATATTTAATATGATATAATTGTGTTGTTTTGTCACATTGCGGTCAGTGCTTTTTGTCATAGGCATGACCAGCTTATTGAGCAAGACAACACTTTTCATAAAGTACTGTACCACCTGCACCTGCAGGTGTACTGTATTTACCTTAGTTTAAGCTCTTTTTAAATCTACAAATGCAACATGCAATTTTTTGTCCACTTTTTAATTAACTGTTGCACAGTAAAGAGCTAATCTGTGCAGCCTCTGCCAGGCATGAACCCACACAGCACGACCCAAAACTTTTCCTGTGTAACTCTGCACCCTTTTTCAATCATCCCTTAGCATTCACTCTTCCTGATATAATTTTTACATTCATATGTATCACTTGATTGAAGTAAATCAAAGCGTACCAAAATAAAAGTGCCCCTATTTTTCTCAACTTTTTTTTTTTTTTTTTTCTTGTCTGAAATAGGTAAATTAAAAATATGTAGGTTCTTTTCTCTTTGCCACTATGCAGCCAGTCAGTCTGCTAGTTTTGAAGTGTGTCTCCTCTTTGCTAGGCTGATACACGTTGAGCGAGAGCCACTTTTCCTGGAATTATGCCGCGAGCAAGTGATGATGCATGTGGCTCCAGCTGAGGTGAAGATGCACAAGAAGCAGCGGAAGGTGGAGACAGAGGTGGTGGACCTGCGTGCCAAACTGGCAGCTGCTCAAGGAGCGCGCTCACTGGTTCTCAGCAACAGAGAGATCAGGCTTCTCAGGTATTATCCAACCCAATCTCTTGCTTGACAGCTTTAGCTTCAGTGGTGAAAGTAAGCCGGTGCGCGCCAGTGCGCCGCACTGGTAAGACATTTGACGCCAGTGCGGCGCACTGGGAAGACACTGATCGAAATTTATTAAAAATAATCAATAATTTTTAATAAAATTTTCAAAATCAGAGAAGTTACTTTGTAAAAACATTAATCATGCTCAAATAATGAATGACAATTTTCTTATACTTCGTACTTTTGTCTCACGAAATTTATTTTACTCTTTAATTCTTTTGAGTTAAAAAGCTCCTAAAAGGAAAAAAATATATATATATAAAATCAACTATTTACATACTATCAACTATTTATTAGCTATGTCAAGCTGATGATTTTAATTATAGAAATAGTTTTTAATGTTTTTCTAAATTTATTTAAATTTCTGTAGGCTTACTGGGTTGACTATTTTATCTTTGATTTTTATGAAGAGATAGATATTTACTATACCTTGTAGTATTTCTTTCAATATATATTTATTTTATTTTTTAATTCTTGAATGACTAATAAAATTAATTAAAATAGATTCAAAACAACTTTTGCTGATGATGCGTTATATATACTACACCACGAATTTTATTACATTTTTTTTTTTCTGTCTCATTTATTGCACAAAATTAACACATTTTTATTTAAATTAATTTTAATTACAATTAAGTCAAGAGGCAGAGGGGGAGTGCCTCCTCTGGCCCACATACCCACCGAGATTTAGAGGGGTCATTTACGCAAGGAGTTTAAAAAAATTAGGGCAAAGGATTCGGGATCGTAGAAGATCAATCGCAGTCAGTGCTAGGTTAGTAAAATGAAGTCTTCGTCTCAAAAAATTCTTCATAGTAATGAATTTTTTAGAAAAGCAAACAAAAAATTTTATTCTGATTTTTTTTTTAATGAGTTTGTAAAGAATGAGTGTAACAAAAATTTAGTCACATGCATAATATGCGACTAATGTTAACATTGCTAGATTAGAGTAGATAGATAAATGCCCCGCTATTAGGGCCGAGATATGGCTGCACGTTTGGACCATATTTAATAATTTTAATATGGCTACATTTTAATTCCTAATATCGATGACAAAGGGGAACAATAATTGCTACAAGATCTAGAGTAAATAAAAATTAAGTACCGAAACAAATATAAACATTACAATTTATAATTATGAAAAGATTCTCTCGCGTTTTTTTTTTAATTTTTGTTGAAATAATTTTTTTGAGACATATTTAAAATATTAATTTAAATTTTAAATAATTGACGTATTTGATTAAATTATAAAGCATCCCAAATCGTAAGAGTTAACTAAAGTATTTTTACTATATTAATACTACTGTTATATGATCAATGAAGATCGAAGTGCTTTCAATTTAAATCACTAGGGATTTTCTTTCGTATTAATTTTTTTAAAAGCTAATATAGCTATAAAATTTTTAAATATATTTTTTTATGAATTTGATGTTTTAATGAGATCGAGAATCAATCACTCATTGCATTTTTTTTTTTTTTTTTTTTTTTTTTTTTTTTACAAAGTTTGGATAATATTATTTAATTTTACTCAAAATGAAGATATGCATTCAAAAATTATAAACGAATTTTAAAACCACTTTTTAATATAAAAAAAATTAAGCCACGCCCCTTTTTCCCAAAAAATCGCGCCTCCGGCGGGGTTTTTGGCCCTTCAGGCCTCTATCTGAAGCGCACTGGTAAGAGTTTGAAACTACTTTCACCACTGTTTAGCTTACATATAATATGTATATAAAAACCAACATCTAAATGGGAAGAGACAATATTTTAGCCTAAATATTTTTTTAAAAGTTTTAATTACTGATCTCAATGGGCTAAGAACCCTAATTTATGTATTACTAAAAGAGAAAGATTGAGAAACAGCATTTTTGTTTTGTTGCTGAGTTGGGTATTGGTTGTTGCAGGTACCTGGAACTGACTGAGGAAGAGAAAGCTAAGCTACGTGGCTCATACAAGGTGGCACGTAAGCTGGAGAAGCTTGAGGGTGCAGGAGCGGAACGAGGAGGCGGTGACTCTGACGATGATGATGAGGAGGAGAGCGAGGACTGCACAGGAGACTTTCCAAGCCTTGACAGCAACTGCAGTGGCCACACCTCGCCAGACCCCTCGTGCGCTATCACCTCACGCCATGGTAAGCCTGCCCTTGACCACTTCACTGGATAATATTCTTTATCTTAACAATTATAAAAGCTGTAAAATTCTTAATTGAATAATTTTATCCCTTTCAGGTGTGTCATCTCCAGCAAACTTGGTAGCTCCTAGTTTGACCGAATCCATGCAGCTAATGGATGAAATCTTGTCGGACAACCACATGGACAGGTTTGAGAAGATGGAACGACTAGAGGCAGTTTTGTCAGCAGCTACGTCAAGTTTGGATACTTTGGCAACAGAGGGAGGCAGCAGCAGTAGCAGCGCTGGTAGCTCTCTTTGTGTTTGCCAGTGCCACAGCAGGCAGCCAAGCAAACCCCAGGTTTCCCCTGTCCCTCCCATCTCTCCTGCAGCATCCCTCCCCTCGAGCATTAGTACACCAGCAGCAGAAGTAGGATGCCAAACTCTCTCTACTGGTGACATCGTCATCACAAGAATTTTCTTTACGGAAGAAGAGAAGGAGCGAGAGCGAACTCTCACTCCTACTGCCTCTCCCAGAAAGTAAACAGCTAGCTGGCATCTTTTATATATTATATATTTTAAAGTATGGGCTTGACAGTAAGGATCTGAATTATACCAGTTAACATAAATCAAAACTATTTAATGTATACATAATTTGTATGTATATATAAAAAGTGCATGCTTATTATTGTTAGTATCCTCTCCTTCCCCTGTTTCTCCTGTGTATAAATATCAAAAATTATTCTGACTCCCTTGCAAAGAAATAGCAATATGGTTTTTCAATTGAATAACATGGTATTATTTGGTGATATACTATCGTGACGGTTGATATAGAAGTAACTATAAATATGCATGAAAAATGTTGGGGAACATTTTTGTTTTGTTTTTCAAACTGACAAAATGCATACAATAAATTTTACAATTATTTTTTCGCTCCTTTTATGCTTGGTTTAAATTACAGTTGTTAAATAAAGAAAATATACTGTATATATAAACATATAATATATTATAGGAAGAAAAAATAAATTTGCAGTAAATTTATCATAAATATACTGTAATGCAACAATTGAATATTTCTAGCAATTTCCTTTTTAACTTTAACATAAGATAGTTGAAGCCTGTTTTAGATTGTTATTTAATGGAATATATGTAATGTTAAATAACCCATCTTAATCTCTGTCAGGAGAGATAACAATCCATAAAAGTTAAATATACCCATTCAATAATTGTATTAATTATCTATGTAGAAAGCTCACAAAATATGCTCATTACCATAAAGTAATTTTAACTTTTGGTGCTGTTTAAGGTGTTTTTATTGAAAACAGCGCAATGCAAATAGATGCTTGGCATGTCCTAATAAATATTAGGTTTCTGACTGATCAAGTTATCGTTGACTGTAATAAAGTTAAGCTTGTTCTATGGAGCTTAAATGTTTAGACATATTTTTTTTATCAATTGCGATATTTGCTCCTAGATTGAAAATTAAAAAACAAGGTGTTTTAAAAATAAGGTATTTGTAACAAAGTTACTTACTTTTTCAACTCTTATTTATTCTTAAATTTATGTTGCATTACTGCACATGGAAAGTTTAAAAAATTCTGCTAGTAGGATGAAGCAGCAGCATTACCACTCACTGATGATCCATTTGTTTGAAGAAGTTGGATTTTTCATTTCAGTGAAATTGATTTAAAAAGCTGAGTATTTGATTTGTGTTTTTTTTTTTTTTGTGATTTCCTCACACTTTCTGAAAAGTAAAAACATTTCATTCTTCCCTTCTCTCAGTCAAATGTGTGAACGTTTTGTAAAATTTTAGGCTTTAACTTGCTAATACTATATTATATTGCCATACATTAATTGCTAGAGAAATCACATAATAATACTTTATCCCTAAGTAGAAATGAGTCCTCTCTATGCAAAACGATTAGCTGTAAGAAATACATCCACTTGTAATGGTATATCAGTTTCTTAAAATACTATAGTTAACTCCTGACACTTGACGAACATATTATATACACATTTGATGTACATTTTGTAACACCATGATGGTCTCGGAGAGTTAAATAATTCTGCACCAATCTATCTTTTGCTGTGAATCACAAGGCTTTTATATTTAATTTACCTTTAATTGTTCTTGTGTCCTTATTTAGAGCTACCAAGTGAATATACTGTAATAGTCCAGGAAAATTGTGAAAATAGGTGGAAAAAATTAGTTACCAGCTGAAACTTTGTACACAGGTAACTGACACCTATATAAACCCACTGTAAAAAGTCCCCTCGATTTTTCCCGGGACGATCGCCGGAATCCGGGTTTGTCCCGGAGAAATGAAGGGTTTCAAAAAATTTTTTTTTCTCGAAAACTATCCAACAGATTTTAATAAATAAGATGTCAAATTAAAGCTGACATAGCACAGGATACAAAAAAAAATATTTTGGGTATAAAAAATTATTCTAACCTAGCAAAAAACAATAAATAATTAAATTATGCATAAATTATATACTTTTAATTAGAGATTGCACTGAAAGTATTACACATATCGATTTTGAGTTTATTTTCAATCATTTGCACAATTATACCAAGAATTTATTACTTCTTACACGAAGAGTCTATCTTCAATAACAAATAAGTTACAAACGATATTGTAAAAGAAAGCGGGTGAAGTTTTAGAGGGAGAGACGGGACGGCGGCTATATAAGCGTGCGAAACACACATTGAAAAGCCTTGTTGTAGCGGCTGTTTTGATGCAACAAAAAGGAACAAATAGTGATTATATCTGTATACGGTCACATTCTTAAAAATATTATTTGCATTTTATTACCCGTAATATTTTCAGTTTTCACCTTCATTTATTGTAACCCATAAAAATAATATTCTGTGGGTAAGTTTGTGGGTTAATGTTTACTAAAATAAATATCATGCTTACATACCAATATCACATGTATAATTTTTAAAGTTGATCTGCAGTTTTTGTGTTTTATAATTTTATTGCAAAGCATATTAGCATAATATACCTATGTGATATAAGTATGTAATATATAATTTAATGTTAACTGCAGTTGATGTAAGATGTACAGTACTGTATCAATAATATATATCATGCACACATATATGATAATTGAAATAAAATTGAGGATGATAATATTAAAGTAATTTATTTCTTTCAAATTAGAAATTCATATAGTAATTTTATTGTGGTCACGTTAATCGCTATCATAATCATATAAGTTGACTATAAATACATATATTTGTCATATAAGGGTGATTTGCAGCATTCAACTCCTCGGCAGGTATAGTAGCGCACATTGGATTATAGTGGGGTGACCATGATGCATATACATATTTGTTGGATATTGTTTGCATTACATATTGTAGCCTCAACTTATCAAATGGATTCGAGAGAGCCCACTAAGGGACTGTGTTCTATATTTTAGTTACTCCTTGTATTGCATATTTCCAATCTGTTGGTGTGATATTAATGAGATACCAAATAATCCAGGCGTGTTAAGAAAAACTGAAATGTGCAAAACCTAGGGAAACTCACACAAGTGTACAAGTATATCATCAATATCATCATATATATTGGAATGTTAGATGAATGATGAAGAGAGCAATGAAATTATTTCTTAATTAAAACGGTTATCCATCCAACTACATTTAATTATGTGTACTTTTGCTTTGGCAAATATTGATGTTTTTATTAATGAAAAGAAAAAAATTAAAGGTTTCCATCCTGACTAAGGTTTTCCATGGTTCCCTCAGTCACTTCAGTATAATCGCCATGAGCTGTCTTCTCCTTAGCCTTTTGCGTCACTAATTATATTTCTACGTGTACATTATAAGTACACGCCTGGATTATTTGGTATCTCATTAATATCACACCAACAGATTGGGAATATGCAATACAAGGAGTAACTAAAATATAGAACACAGTCCCTTAGTGGGCTCTCTCGAATCCATTTGATAAGTTGAGGCTACAATATGTAATGCATACAATATCCAACAAATATGTATATGCATCATGGTCACCCCACTATAATCCAATGTGCGCTACTATACCTGCCGAGGAGTTGAATGCTGCAAATCACCCTTATATGACAAATATATGTATTTATAGTCAACTTATATGATTATGATAGCGATTAACGTGACCACAATAAAATTACTATATGAATTTCTAATTTGAAAGAAATAAATTACTTTAATATTATCATCCTCAATTTTATTTCAATTATCATATATGTGTGCATGATATATATTATTGATACAGTACTGTACATCTTACATCAACTGCAGTTAACATTAAATTATATATTACATACTTATATCACATAGGTATATTATGCTAATATGCTTTGCAATAAAATTATAAAACACAAAAACTGCAGATCAACTTTAAAAATTATACATGTGATATTGGTATGTAAGCATGATATTTATTTTAGTAAACATTAACCCACAAACTTACCCACAGAATATTATTTTTATGGGTTACAATAAATGAAGGTGAAAACTGAAAATATTACGGGTAATAAAATGCAAATAATATTTTTAAGAATGTGACCGTATACAGATATAATCACTATTTGTTACTTTTTGTTGCATCAAAACCGCCGCTACAACGAGGCTTTTCAATGTGTGTTTCGCACGCTTATATAGCCGCCGTCCCGTCTCTCCCTCTAAAACTTCACCCGCTTTCTTATACAATATCGTATGTAACTTATTTGTTATTGAAGATAGACTCTTCGTGTAAGAAGTAATAAATTCTTGGTATAATTGTGCAAATGATTGAAAATAAACTCAAAATCGATATGTGTAATACTTTCAGTGCAATCTCTAATTAAAAGTACATAATTTATGCATAATTTAATTATTTATTGTTTTTTGCTAGGTTAGATTAATTTTTTATACCCAAAATATTTTTTTTCGTATCCTGTGCTATGTCAGCTTCAATTTGACATCTTATTTATTAAAATCTGTTGGATAGTTTTTGAGAAAAAAAATTTTTTTGAAACCCTTCATTTCTCCGGGACAAACCCGGATTCCGGCGATCGTCCCGGGAAAATTCGAGGGGACTTTTTACAGTGGGTTTACATAGGTGTCAGTTACCTGTGTACAAAGTTTCAGCTGGTAACTAATTTTTTCCACCTCCCTTAAATAATTTTCATAACTTTCCTGGACTATAATTACTTTTGCAAAAGGTGAGAAAAAAAAAGATGATTGATGCTTTGGCTGTGCAATATATATATTGCAATTTTGTTAATGTATATTTAATTGTATTTTAGATTTTTCTGAGTAAAAATGTACCTTAACGTTAAAATATTGAATAATTAATACTACAAATTTTTATCTTCCTGTTAATATTACTTTTATAGTATGAACCATGTAACAACATTGATGAACTACACATTTTTACTACACGAGTTATCTCAATTGTCAATTATCATGACAATTTTTATTTAGTAGTAGACAACTAATTAAGATTTAAGCCATAAAATATGTATCGAATATTATAGTTTATTTTCTGGCACTAGGGCAGAATGGCAATCACTAAGTAGTTAGACAAAAAAAGTGACACTTCAGAGGCCTAAATTACATGTAATATGTAGTTTTGTAATTCTTTGCACTCTCAACTTGTAGTTAATAGCCCTCATATATTATATATCTTATAATTTTAGTATGGTTTCTTGTTGTGTGTATTGTATGTATACTGTGGCTCATTCAAATCATCAGCCTCTATGGCTTACTTTCTGTCAGGAACAAAATAAGATCAGGCATTTTAATTTCTTATGAAGGCATATGAATAAATCGTCCCTCATCCAGAATAATGAGCTATCTGCCTACCATGATCTTGTTGCAATAATGAGCTTCATTTTATAACAATTTACAACTCTCATAATTGTGTTCACTTGAAATAGCTGATAGCTCATTATTGCAATGAAATCTTGGTAAGCAGATGGCTCATTATTCCGGACAAGGGCCGAAATATGGTTATAGAAGGAATTATTGCAGATACTTCACACTATATTTGACATTCAAGCTAACTAAAAAATAATAATAATAATTTAATGAGTAATAAGATTACCCAAATACCACTGTGAATGGCTTGTGTACTTATCAAAACTTCATTATTTTAAATATGATAGCTTTTTGCAAGTTAAAGTAGTGTAAGTGGTTTGGTTTTAAAGGATTCAAATTACACATGTTTTGCTGGAAATGCAATCTCTTGTTCAAGGCAATCTCATTCTGTATTGATAATAATATATCAAATAAATAATAATTGTCTTGTAACTTTTTATCTAAAACTGCTGTACGTGTTTACTGCCTTAATTAAATTAAAATACTTGAAACTTGTAGTGAAGATTGTCATGTAAATTGTACAGTATTTCTTTGTGACTATGTGTAATTCTTTCGGGTTACTTACTTATGGCAAGTGGACTTGGAGAGGTATGAAACCAATATATAAATTTATTTCACTAATTTCACTAAAATTCTCCCTAACCTTTCAATCAGTTTTATAAAGATGGTGTAGCAAATAATGTAATTCAATTAAATCTTTTAAGGGAGATTTTTAAGATATGAAGTGCTCAAGACTTTATAAGATCAATGAGAAACAGCTCTCATGCTATTTGTGTTAATTTTCACTCTTTTTATCACTAAAATAAATGTACCCTGAATATTTTTCTTGTATGATGGTTACATATATTATGTTAAAATTGGTTCACATAATATATAATTCACATTTTTTTATTCTCTAATTAAACTTTGAAAGACTGTGATTTGATTAAATTTGTGAGGGAAACTTAAAAAAAAAAATATTTTTGCAGTTTTAAACTTTGCTTAAAGTAGTGAAAAAGTGAGTTATACAAATAAAATATATAATATATACATGCTTGATGTGATTGAGAGAGAGCTGCACCACAGTGATGTCAATAGAGAGCAATAGTATTATTATTATACTATAAGGCCGCATTTTAGATATATTTTAATTCTTGATAAAACATATAATAAATATTAATAGGTATTTGATATTTGACCTGCATTGGAAAGTAGCTACTACAGGGATTCTTGAAAAAAAAAACAAAAAACAATGTGTGATAAAAAACTTTTTTTCAGATTGCATGTTTTTTAAAAGCGGCATAATAAAATATCTGTTTCTGTTATTAGCATTAACTCAAAGGAAAAAAAAGTGTATAATTGGAGTCTATTTAAGGCTTAACCTGAGAAATTTGGACGAAAAATTTGCTACAACAGATTTTCTTCATATTAATTTGGTGGACTTACAACAATCGTCAAATTAGCTCTGAAATTTTTCGGAATTTTTTAACCGTTGGTTTAATTATAATTAATTTATTTAAATGAGAATTTTGTATCCTTCCAATGTTAAATTTGTTAAAGCATTGCAAAAAAACTATACAACAGATTCTTTTACTTTTTTTTTTTACTAAAACCTAATTTTTTAGACTATTTTTCTGAATTGTTTTCATATATTTTGAACCGTGGCGATGATCGTTTCCTATATGTGATGAGAAATGTGGCAACGTTCTCAAGGACTGATGTCACCACCCCCTCCTAAAAAATTATTCGCATTCCAATGCAAACAGTGTTGCCACTATAGCCACGCCTCTTGACCTTGACAGACAAATTCTCAGGTTATACCTTAAAAACATGCAAAAATTTTTTTATTACTTTCTATTCTATTTGTGATTGACCTTGTTGCCAAGAAATCTTTGGTGAGCAAAATGTAAACACAATTCGGGGTTTGGTTTACCAATATACCTATTCGTCGTTTCACTTTCCTCAAACTATGTAGCCTGCATTACATTATAACATTGTTATTTAAAAATTTCCTTGCAATAAAATTTCATTTCCATACAAAGAATTGGAGTTGAAGTTTTCTTGTAAAAACTTTTCTTGTAAGGAAAAATTGTAAGCAAAGTTTTGCATAATGTAACATAATTATGCTTCATAGTAATTATGCTTAGTTATACTGACTTCGATCTCTCATCTATGTTTATCAAAAACTTGCTGGAGTTGAAGTTGGGTCATTTCACGCATTTTTTTTTTTTTTTTTTTTTTTTTACCTACAAATTTTACACTCGTGTGTTACACTGTTGTACCAAACATCAGACCAGACATACAAAGCCGGTATTACATAATACACAATTTTTGCATACAATTTTTCCCTTTGCATACAATTTGTCCCTTACACGAAAATTTGATCTCTATACAAACAAATGGATTTGAAGTTTTCTTGTAAATTGTATCGTGTACGTAATACTGGCTTTATCAATCCTTAACTTCTTTCAATTTAACACTTTCACCTTAATGCAATAAATTATCAAATCTTAAGCTTGTATTACACGATACAATTTTGTATACAATTTTTCCTTGCAAGAAAATGTCATCTCCATACAAACAAATGGAGTTCAAGTTTTCTTAAAAGAAAAAATTGTATGCAATAGTTAGAAAAATTGTATCGTGTAATACCGGCTTTACTGTGGCACAGAGGCAGCTTCAATTCCGCTGCACAGCAATAAAGCGTAAAAAGTCTGGCTTCGTTTGCTTACTGCAAGCAAAATTTTTAATACAAATATATATGAAACATGAATAAACTGCCCTGCTTCCAGCCCCCCTTTCTCTCCTTCAGATTTTTAAAAGTATATATAAATATATAAAGCAACTTTGCTGTTTGGGAAGATGACAATATGAGAAATATGTAATAAAATATATATAAGCTACAAGAAGCTTACAAATATTATATATATATATATATATATATATATATATATATATATATATATGTATATTATGTATATTATGACATTTTAACTGTAGCAGAAATGGAATTAATAAATAGAATGTGAATTAAAATGCAATTTAGCAATGGGTGATCTAACAAAAATTGTAACAGCATAAATGAATACAAAAAGAAAAAAAATATATATATATATATATATATGACATAATACTTTGAAATTTTGAAATTTTCCAGAGGTTAAAAGAGTGCAGGAATCATATAATTATTCATATATTGTTATAAAACATTATAAAATACCAAGGTGAAGCATATATGACTTTAGCATGCATGCAGCACATATATAATATATTTCAGAGTAATTTTAATTAAGGGTAAGATAACACGGATCAGCAGACCCAATGTTAAAATAATTCCACGCATGAAAATTATGAAAACAATTTAAAATGTTCTCCTCTACATCCCCTATCAGTAGCTAAAATATCAGGTGTATAAATTCGAGTTTTTTTTTTTTAATTTTTTTTTTTTAGTTATGAATTATTAGAGTTGACTACTTTAACATGGAAAACTCAAACTTCCATGTTAAATTAGTCAACTTTAAAAATTCATAACTAAAAAACTAGCTCCAATTTGAACACACAATATTTTAGCCACTGATAGGGGATGTAGAGGAGAACATTTTTTTTATCATAATTTTCATTTGTGGGATTTTTTTAGCATTGGGTCAGCTGATCCGTGTTATCTTACGTACCCTTAAAACTTCAGAGTAATATCATATATTTCTGCCTTTTGTATTCATTTATGCTGTTAAAATTTTTGTTAGACAGATCTCCTAGCTATTGCTAAATTGAATTTTAATATTTGTATACTTCTTGTAATACTTTTTTACATTCCCAAAAACAGTGAAGTTGCTTTGGCAAATATTTTCAAGGTTGCAAAATTACATTGTAGAGGAAAATTAAGTTATACTAATAAGGTTTTACTATTAAAGGACCTAGCCCAGACTAGCATATGCGTTTATAATGGTTAGTGGATTGATGCAGTTATATTTTTTTAACAACTGCCAATCTGTATAAAGGGGATTGTGCTGACGTCATGCCCCTGGGTCAAAGGAGGCAGCGCTAAGGTGGTGGCTAGAATGCTCATTCTAGCATAATATAAACAAAGTGTATAATTATTTTTTTTACTTAATTTAACAAAATAAATTGGGTTTAAATATTGTAAGAATATAGAACAGTACACGATAGAACTCTTAAAACTCTTGTAATTCTCGCCACCAAAAAGCTGTTAAAACTTTGTTAAAGTATTTTGTTTGATTAAATTTTATATATATATATATATATATATATATATATATATATATATATATATATATATATATATATATATATTGCTCCATGTGTTTTAACACAATCTTGTCCTCCACTTTCTCTTTTTCCCTCCCTCCTTCCGCAGCGAGAATAAGTTAGTGAATAACTTTGTACCTCTCACGAGTCTCACGTAAACATAAACAGCAAACAACCCTATATACAGTCTAACAGATCTTAGATTACCTGTAGACTCCCTATGGCGCCTAGCTTCGAGACATGTCTAATGTCTAGCCATATGTCTGAATGCTGGGATAAAGCAAAAGAAATCACCGTGTGCAGTTGAATCTACACATAAACTAAGATCTGTAATACTATAAGTATATATAGCCATGCATACTAACTGCAATAGTCTGTAGTATAAAATGGCTACCCACCCATTTCTGCTAGCTGTCTCACTTTCCACCTGACCACTGCACCTTCTTTATATATGGCTTATATTACAGTGTCTTTATGGTCCTTGCATTAAAATGCAACATTTGTGACTTTCACTGGCATTTTTGTGCCGCAGTATATAGTTTGGGAATAAGCAAATCAATGTGTAGTATCACCAAGAATCTCTGTGTAAAGCAAAGCAATATGAACTGTAAATGTTTGGAGGATTTTAATAAGGTTTTATCCATTTTATTAAACCATCACAACTAACTTGAACTCTTTATATTTGCTCATTGAGGAGACTATATATTTTTACATCAGATAAATAATAATTAACTTCTTAATAAATGGTTTAATAGAGTTCAAAAATAAGGCCATATCTTGTTAATATTTATATTCTTAAATTTTAGTTCGTTGATACTTATAATTTTTTATTACTATATATTCACGCTTACATGGTGTAAATGTTATTTTTGGGGGTATATGCTAACTTATACTAGTCTTGAATAAATAAATGAAAAAAGTAATAACAATTTTTTAACATACATTAATAAAACCATAAAATAATTGTTAAATAAAAAATTTTATTCTTGTCGTTTTATAGAATTTATAGAAATAAAAACAATAAAACAAAAAATAATGACACTCATGTACAGAACACGTTTTACTGTGTAGGTATATATAATTATATAAATATATATATATTAAATAAATGAAGATACAACCACACTTTTTGCTGTATTTTTATAAAATGCATGTTTTACCAAATAGTCCAGTGCAAAAGTATATTTGGGGAGGGTCGGCAAAATTATAATAGTTGCTAACGAAAACTTTGCTCACATGCCATGTTCTTATATATATGGCCTATATAAACCCACAGTAGAAGGTCCCCTAAAGTTCCCCGTGGCCTTCATGATCAAAACCGGGTTTGTCACAGATTAAAAAAAATATATATATATATATATATATATCGGGAGGTGCATATATATGGTTCACTTTGGTGTCTTCTGCCTTGACAATGGTTTTCTGTGGTTTTCCCATTGTCACTCCCAGGCACATGCCGGGGCAGCTCCTAACAAACAAGGCCACAGCTATCTCCTTTCCTATCCTATAGTATCCTACTGTTGTTATTAAGTTTGAATGCACAAATAGCAGAATATGCTGTATAGTAATTAATTAAGCTAACATTGTAAAAATAGGGGGCATACATGACCAAAATGTGTCAATTGCCCCAAAATACCAACCAATCAATCATCATTGTAAAAATAAATAATTAAATATGCATATATACATCTCAGAACCATGCAACTACTTATAATTGTCGCACACCAATGCAAAAGGTATCAAATAAGTAGCAATTAATTTAAGCTAACAATTAACTGACTAATTGATCTTAATTATCGGGGAATAAAGTAGCATTTAATGAGAGTTTATATAATTATGTTGTCCAGTCATCATTTTGAAAGTTACAAACTCCAAAAATATACAAGTAAAAATTAATTTTGAGTTTGTAATACGTACATACTGTATTACAATATTAATAAAGAAACTTGGAGTTTTTAATTTTATAGTATACATATACTAAATAAAACAAATTTAAATTGAGAAATAGCTCGAGAGGGGAAGAGGAGAACAAAAAGCAGGGGTGGGCAGGCATTATATAACACAATGCATGTATTTTTGTATATTGATGTGTATAGACTGTATATATATGTCTATCTGGAAAGGGTTCCTGAACTTGAAAATTCATATGCAGATATAATATGGTCCTCACAAGAGTCCGGATGCAAGTTTTAGTTGCTTTTAGGTCGCACCGTTGTCTAGATATGAGCGAAAGAATGCCACACGCGCCCACGCGGTAGTAGCGATGACGTCACATCGCTTAAGGTCGAAGCAATCTTTTACATGCGAGCGTACGGCCGCTCAGCGGCCGCGACCACGTTTTCTCGTACTCGTGGTCGCATATAGCGCGAGTTAGGAGTGACGTATCAACAAAAATCAAAAAGGATACGAATGACAACATCCTAATGCGTACATTGGAACTCAATTTTCGAACATTTATGTGGGTAAAAAAAATAGATATCGCAATTAATTCACAAATTAATATTTTTATTTTTTATTCACAATGAAATATACAGAAACGAACAGTTTTATTCTTTGCATTAATTTTTTTGTTTTTGCTTCACATAATATTATATACGTAAAGTAAAATTAAGTGATGTTGTAAATTAATTGTTAATTGCAATAAAATATTACAATCTCATTATTTAGTAACATTAATAAAAATACTCCAAATATTTATAATAATTATTTGAATTATATTTTCTTCTTCTTTTCTTATAAATAAGCAAAATTACATGGTGCGATAACAATATAATTTTAATATTACTACATAATTATGTTTATTATACCTTATACAGATATAGGTCTCGTAAATTCGTATTATATCACTGTGAAAAAATCATTTCAAATTATTTATATAATAAGCATGCAGTGCTCAAAATAAGAGGTGAGTTATATATAGTATGGTCCAATGATCGAGGCGCCTCGATCGAAAGCCTGCAGGATGGATCATACGAGTTGCATCCCACGAGAAAAAAAACGTGAATAATTCGTCAATATGGGTGAAAATCTCACCCATATTCCCATACATTGAAATATATTGAAGTATGGCTCATGTAGATTGACGCTTCATTCAAGCATATTGACAAATTTTCAGCTATTTATCAAAATAGGTGAATTTCAAGCAGTTTCACTCACCCATATTGACATATACTAACATATTTTCACACAATTGACTCGTACAGATTCACGCAGTTTCACGTATATCCAAGTATTTCTAATTTGGTGTGAACTTCACCTACATTGATGCCTGTTGACTTATTTTCACTCACCCATTTTGATAAAGTTTCAAGCATTTTCACGCATTTATTGCTCTACAATTAATATGAAGTAAATTGATTCATTTTGACGTACTTTCAGCTACTTTGACACAATTTAAATTCACTCTTTTTGGCATATTTTCACGAACTCTCACCCTTTTACCGACCAAATTTTTACACCAAGTCTGTTCATGCATATTGACACTTTTTAACATATTTTGACGAACTTTGACCCTTTTACTAACCAACTTTTTCCTTAAAGTCCGTTCATGCATGTTGACACTTTTTGACATATTTTCACGAACTTTCACCCTTTTACCAACCAAATTTTTACACCAAGTCCGTTCATGCATATTGGCACTTTTTGACATATTTTGACGAACTTTGACCCTTTTACTAACCAACTTTTTCCAGAAAGTCCGTTCATGTATATTGACACTTTTTGACATATTTTCACGAACTTTCACCCTTTTACCAACCAAATTTTTACACCAAGTCCGTTCATGCATATTGGCACTTTTTGACATATTTTGACGAACTTTGACCCTTTTACTAACCAACTTTTTCCAGAAAGTCCGTTCATGTATATTGACACTTTTTGACATATTTTGACGAACTTTGACCCTTTTACTAACCAATTTTTTCCATAAAGTCCGTTCATGCATATTGACACTTTTTGACATATTTTGACGAACTTTGACCCATTTATTAACCAACTTTTTTCATTAAGTCCGTTCATGCATATTGACACTTTTTGACATATTTTGACGAACTTTGGCCCTTTTACTAACCAACTTTTTCCATAAAGTCCGTTCATGCATGTTGACACTTTTTGACATATTTTCACGAACTTTCACCTTTTTATCGACCAAATTTTTATACAAAGTCTGTTCATGCATATTGACACTTTTTGACATATTTTGACCCTTTTACTAACCAACTTTTTCCACAAAGTCCGTTCATGCAAGTTCACCTATTTTTACACTTTTTCAAGCATTTTCACACGTTTATCGACCAAATCTTCCCACAAAGTCCGTTTATGGAAGATAACACCTTTTTTTACAAAGTCCATTCACCTGTATAGATTAATTGTCAAAATAGGTCAATATACGTCAGTGAACTTTGTAGAAATAATTGGTTAGTAAATACGTGGATGTTCGCGAAAATATGTCAAAATGCGTCAAAATACGTTGGTGGACTTTGTAGAAAAATTTGGTTAATAAATACGTGGAAGTTCGTGAAAATATGTCAAAATGGGTTAATATACGTCAGTGAACTTTGTAGAAATAATTGGTTAGTGAATACGTGGAAGTTCGCGAAAATATGTCAAAATGGGTCAAAATACGTCAAGGGACATTGTAGAAAAATTTGGTTAGTAAATACCTGGAAGTTCGTGAAAATATGTCAAAATGGGTCAAAATACGTCAGTGGACTTGTAGAAAAATTTGGTTAGTAAATACGTGGAAGTTCGTGAAAATATGTCAAAATGGGTTAATATACGTCAGTGAACTTTGTAGAAATAATTGGTTAGTAAATACGTGGAAGTTCGCGAAAATATGTCAAAATGGGTCAAAATACGTCAATGTTCATTGTAGAAAAATTTGGTTAGTAAATACGTGGAAGTTCGTGAAAATATGTCAAAATGGGTCAAAATACGTCAGTGGACTTTGTAGACAAATTTGGTTAGTAAATACGTGGAAGTTCGCGAAAATATGTCAAAAAGTGCCAATGTGCGTGAATAGACTTGGTAAAAAATATTGTTCAAGAATTGAAAGTGGGGGAACTTCCGGTCATTCGACTTGGCGGTTGGTAGCTATACAAGATGGCGACATAGCTAGAGGTGCGTGGAAGTTTCATGATTGTACGTGGTGTTTATGAGGTGTTTAAGTGAAGTTTTACTTGTTCCTGAACATTAAATTGTTAATTAGAGTGAAGTTAGGTAATCATTCGTTTGTCCAATGTTAAAATTTGCAAGTTTTCCGCATTTTTAATGATGAAAAAAGAGATAATGCGATGTTGAGTTCCCTCCGGCCGTACGGCACGTGTTTACAAAATGTCAGAATCGGATGTTTAGTCGTGTATTCAAGATGAGAAAAAGAAGATTAAAACACGAGAAGTCGTATATCAGATAAGTAAAATTAGTTCCTTATTTAAAAAATAACTATTATGAGGTATATGAATTCGCTCATTATGATATGGTTAAATTGAAACAGTTAAAGTTTGGCCCTATATTATGATAATTAAATTATTTTTCAGTTAAATTATTTAAGCCTAGAGGGAATCAGTGAAAATTTATTGCTATAATATTCAACCCTATAGTAAAAGTTTTCTTAGAGGCCTCATTTTACTGTATGCCTATATATTTCTGTTTGTAATAATACTTATAATTGTTATTTTTATTTTGCTCTTCATTTTTAATTGTGGTGTGGCAAGTGAGAACAATTTCCAGTGTGTAAAAAATTTGCGAGCGTGTTTCTTTGTGGATTCTTTGCACATTTCAGGTATCGATGGACTGACGAGGCTATGGAACTGCATTAACTTCAACGGTTCGGTGAGCTAGCCTATGACGAGAAATGTATGCTGTTGTGAGTGAAAATGTGTAAAAATGCGTGATGTATAGTATGCATGAGTGAACTTAATAACAAAATTTGATCGATACTTATGTGAAAGTTCTTGAAAATATGTCAAAAAGTGTTAATATGCATGAACGGACTTGTAGTAAAAAATTTGTTACATAAAAGCGTGAAAATTCGTGAAAATATGTCAAAAAGTGTCAATATGCATGAACGGACTTTATGGAAAAAGTTGGTTAGTAAAAGGGCCAAAGTTCGTCAAAATATGTCAAAAAGTGTCAATATGCATGAACGGCTCTAAGGAAAAAGTTGGTTACTAAAAGGGTCAAAGTTCGTCAAAATATGTCAAAAAGTGTCAATATGCATGAACGGACTTGGTGTAAAAATTTGGTTGGTAAAAGCGTGAAACTTCGTGAAAATATGTCAAAATGCGTCAATATGCATGAGGGGATTTTATAGAAAAAATTGGTTGACAAATGGGTGAAAGTGCGTCAAAATATGTCAAAATGCGTCAATATGCATGAGGGGACTTTATGGAAAAAATTTGTTCCATAAAAGCGTGAAAATTCGTGAAAATATGTCAAAAAGTGTCAATATGCATGAACGGACTTTATGGAAAAAGTTGGTTAGTAAAAGGGCCAAAGTTCGTCAAAATATGTCAAAAAGTGTCAATATGCATGAACGGACTCTAAGGAAAAAGTTGGTTACTAAAAGGATCAAAGTTCGTCAAAATATGGCAAAAAGTGTCAATATGCATGAACGGACTTGGTGTAAAAATTTGGTTGGTAAAAGCGTGAAACTTCGTGAAAATATGTCAAAATGCGTCAATATGCATGAGGGGATTTTATAGAAAAAATTGGTTGACAAATGGGTGAAAGTGCGTCAAAATATGTCAAAATGCGTCAATATGCATGAGGGGACTTTGTGGAAAAAATTGGTTGACTAATGGGTGAAAGTGCGTCAAAATATGTCAAAATGCGTCAATATGCATGAGGAGACAGTATGGAAAAAATTGGTTGACAAATGGGTGAAAGTGTGTCAAAATATGTCAAAATGCGTCAATATGCATGAGAGGACTGTATGGAAAATATTGGTTGACAAATGGGTGAAAATATGTCAAAATGCGTCAATATGCATGAGGGGACTGTATGGAAAAAATTGGTTGACAAATGGGTGAAAGTGCGTCAAAAAGCGTGAGAATGAGTGAAACAAGTACGGGGGGCAATGCAGGTCAACAGAGGTGAAAGTGGGTGAATATTCGTGAAATATCCACTCATTCAGATTCACGCATAAAAGGGGCCAATTTTGGGTTAATATGGGTGAAAATAGGTGAGTCAATATATGTGAATATACCTGAAAGTACGTGAGGCCGAACGAAGGATTTGGGCCGGCATTTACGCCAATATTTGTCAAAATACGTGAAAATACGCCAATATATACGAACCAATCTGCACCAAAATGCTTCAATACACGTGAATTCACTCGCGCATATTCACGCATAAAAGGGGCCAATTTTGGGTGAAAATAGGTGAGTCAATATATGTGAATATACCTGAAAGTACGTGAGGCCGAACGAAGGATTTGGGCCGGCATTTACGCCAATATTTGTCAAAATACGTGAAAATACGTCAATATATACGAGCCAATCTGCACCAAAATGATTCAATACACGTGAATTCACTCGCGCATATTGACATAAACGAGGGGCCAAATTTGGGTCAATTGGAGTCAATATGCGCGAGTGAATTTGACTCCAATTTTCACGCTTATTTTCTCGTGGGATTTCTTACAATTAAAATACTGTATTAATTTTAATTAACTAATTTTCTTTAGTCCTAAATTAATTATGCTGCTGCACTATGTAGATTAATTATATTTTCTATATTATATCGAACACTGCGTAGCTTTTTCCTCTACCAAAGAATTATGGCAATTAAATAAATGATTAATTCTGGCTCGTTTCAACATATATGCCTTAAAAATATAAAACAGGCATCAAGAACAGTGTTGGACAGTGCGGTGACCAGTTTTCGCCAGATCACTGATGTCCAGCAACGTTGAGCGTGGTTGTTATTTGGATGGGTGACCGTTTTCAGCAACGTTTCACAGCTTTTTTATTATATTGGAATTTAAAAAAAAAGTAATAATGCATTTTTTCAATTACAATTTTGATTATACGTATAAATTAAAATACGATATTTAATACATACACATATACATATAATAATTAATATATAATGTAATTTTTTTAATCAACCAACATTACAATCAACTTAAGTTTCGAGTGAGGAGAGAATTATATATTCAGAGTTAAAAGTCACAACAAAGGTTGGACTATGGTTTTTGATTATTATTCAAAGACAATTGTTATTATAAATTAAAGTAACGGTACAACACAAACAAGGAGAGACACATATTTTACATGATATAATTAAGAGTGCCGGCTGGGCCGAGGTGCCTTACAGCAGTAGCGTGAAATTGCAGCCTTAGCATCTATGCAGTTAGCAGTTACACACTGTAGCTGAATGCTTCATCTATATAGCCATGTAACTCAGTTTGCTACAGATGTGATGAGGGATTAGAGCAACCCGAAGCTAGATCATGCACCCTTACTGTTGGCCACCCTAAAACTCAAGACGCTCTAGCAAAGACAATATTGATGATGCCGTATGCCATATATGACTATAATCTGACCAACAGCAAATGACACGAAGTGGCAAAATCGAACTAACAGAAATTGTTACCTGGTGGCTTAAGTATATAACTAAAAATGTGCAGTGTTTTAAGAGTATAAGCCATAGTCATTTCAGCCACGGGGCATGCAGCATTAACTATTAGTCCGTTTTGCCACTTTAATTGCATCATTCGCTGTTGGTCCAATTAGCTGCAGCTTGTATTTAATTTGAAGCTTTGTGTATTTAATACATTGATTTAAAGTAGAGCTAACGGCATGTCCTTTAATTGTCCCATAATTTTTGAATTAGTATTTTCTGAAAATAGTTCTTAGTGCCATGCTCCTCCATATGGACCATATATATGGAACCAAAATCCAAGAAATTCCATCTTGTAGTTTCTTCAAAAAAAGAATCCAAAGTCGGAGCGGACATGTCGTTTAACACGGGGGCCTTATATATACCTGAAAAAACTCCCGATTTACTACAAGAAAGTCTAACATGGGGCCTTCCCTGACAAAAACTCTTAGGAAAGTTCGTGGAATATATGGTAACATGAAATATATATAAAGGACATTCTGTAACCCCAGCCTTAAACAAATAAAAAAAAAAAAAATTAAAATAATTTTATTAAGAATCCAATTTCCTGTGAGAAAATAAAGAAAAACTCTTATGGGATTAACCATTATAAATTTTCTCGATTTTCTCACAGTAGGAAATTAATTGGATTCAAAATAAAATTATTCTAAACTTTTTTTGGTTAGAGCTTGGGCCATAGAACATTTTACTAATTTTTTTTCGCATGATCGACCATTCCACAAACTTTCTTGGAGTATGAATCAAGGGGTTTTGATGTCAGGTAAGGAGGCCCTATGTTAAACAAAAAGCGTTCTCTTTGCCTTTAAGATTTTTTTCTGACGAACCTATGGGCAGATAGAATTTTTAAAATTTCAGTTCCATATTGAGGAGCACTCGAACTATTTTGAAAAAAAGGACATGCCTTTAGCTCGATCTCTACTTTAAAATATACCATAGCATAAAATAATAGTCCTAATATTAATTCATCTTGCACAATTAAATACTAGAACTATATATATATACATGTATATGCTATGGTATTTTAAAGTAAAGCTAACGCCATGTCCTTAAATTTTTCTCAAAAATTTTTAATTAGTATTTTTCTAAAAATAGTTTTAGTGCATATATGGAACTGAAATTTTAAAAATTTCATCTCCCATGCATATTTAGATTATTCAGAAAAAAAATCCTGAAGTCAAAGATAACGTGTATATTATGTATTATATATATTATACATATCACATAGTATATATGGTATTAATTAATCCATATATATATATATATATATATATATATATATATATATATATATATATATATATATATATATATATATATATATATATATATATATATATATATATATATATACATATATATATATATATATATACATATATATATATATATACATATATATATATATATATAGCTCTAGAAAAAGATTATAACCTCTGTGAGGGATCAACAGGTGGTGCAGGTTATTACAAGGTCTTAATTGTATAAAAAAAAAGTAATTGGAAGTATTGGAACTTTTTTCAATATGTAATTATAAATGACAGTGGTGTAACTATAACAGCTAGAGGAACCCCCAACTGAAGTATCCAAAAAGGAGCTAGCTAGAGGGCTCACGGCTAGGTTGGTCCTTACAACTTACAACCTTTGATCTCTGCTCCATGGTATAGGGAGACTACTCTCTGCCAACCGGCACCACAATTTTAAGGAACACCTAATGCTTTTGTAAATAATTCTCAGCATTTTTTATTACCATGAGAATGTGATGTTTTTTTCCCTTTTTTTTTTTTTTTTTTGTCTCGAATCCCCAACAAAAATGTACGTACTAATGCAAATGGTGCTCAATAATAATAATAAGCAAATTTTATTGAATTACATTTATTTTTTCATCAACATAAATGGTAAACCAATTTAGATGACAAGTAAATATGAAACAAATATTCTGTGCATCTATTACAAAAAGTACAGTAACAAAAACTTTGTTTGGTGGCCTTAGAGAGTTTTGGTTTGGAAAAAGATTATATCATTATTTCCCTAAAAAATAATTGGCCTTTAACCCTTCCAGAATGAGGAAATTTACTGAGGAAAAAGTACAAAGTTGTTTTTTTGAAAAGTAGGTCAGAATAAATGTCATGATGCTGCTATGCTCTGTATATGTATTACACTGTACGTTAGGCCATGACTACCCCAGTTTGGAAGCATCCCATAAAAATTGTAAGACACATCTAGATTAAGTTCAAGAATTAAGGGTCGGGAAATCTGATCATGAGCCTTGCTACTACAGAACCCTTCAACAGTTTCAGTTAAGTGATGGAAATAATGTAGTTCTAGCAATGAAATTATATAAAGCAATTATGCAGATGTATTGCAATTAAAATCATGCACTGAAATTTGTTTTTTTTTTAGTTTCTAAAATGACATGTTAATTCTTGGGAATTCATTGACAATCGAAGCGGGAAATCTGGTTCTTTAACGCCAGTGAGACCAGCTTGTGATAAGATGTCACTTTCCTGCATCAACAAACACACGAGTAGCCTGAGGCTATATGAAACAAAAGTGAATGCTTCTTTACATGCAGGTAACAGACATCATAACGCAGGTTGCCTATGTAGCCTTATCTTATCGGGCGTTTTAAAACCAGATTTCTTGTTTTGATTGTTAAAAATTTCCCAAAAATCAGTACACATCGTATGAACGTAAAATGAACGACGTTGTGATCAGTTCAATTGACTTAATAAATTGAAGTGGTTTTTAAAAATTAGTACACTTCCCCATTATCACAGAGCTCATGAGTTTAAATGAAATTTACTTAACTAATTGTTATATCCAACTTCCCAGAATCCCAGAAGGGTGATGGCTAATAAGAAATTATTTTTGTGACCTTTAGCAAGAAGTATTTTTCAATTAAAATGTACCCAACCTTTTTTGAAACAGATTAGGTTCTTGGCTATGACATACCCATTGCCCAATTGTACAAACTTTATTCAAGCTTCTTAAAGTAAACTGTTTCACCCTTTTTAACCAGGAATAATCAGTAGAGCATTACATTTCAACATTGCAGCAGTAAGAAATACATGCAAGTGAAAGGATTTTGCATGCTTTATCAGCCATTTAATACTTGCATCAACTGACTACAGCTTATGATAGCACAACTATCACACCTGTTGCCAAATGTTCCCAAAATGGTTTGCTACGAAATTGAGCTTTTCAACAGTTGAAATGGGGAATTCTTTTACAACTCAAATTTTAATTTAACTACTATATTTTATGATAGGGTACATATTAACAATAAGTTTGACTTAAGTTTCAACTTTTTAAACTCAAATTTGGGGACTCTGAAGGGATTATTAGAATAGGGGCAAAGTATGCAACCAGCGCGCAAATCTGAAAATTGTGACGTAGAAACTCCCTAGTTAACACACAACAACTGCCTGATATCATAATTTGAGCGTCAAGGAGTGATTGGCTATAAATTTTAATAACACAATCGAAATCAGCGGGTTTTTCTACCCTAGTATCAATAGTTTTGTCTCCAATATCAGTTTATTTTAAGAGTGGTAATCGAAAATATAAATTTATTGCAGGAAAATTTCGCCTGCTAGGCAGTTTCTACGTCACGTTTTGGCGCTAAATTCAAAAGAAGGAAGATTTTTAAAAAATTCCCTCGTCTACAATTTTGAAGATTGAAACTTTTTTGTTTTGGGACATTTAATTTCAAGGCATAGAGCATCTGAAAAAAAATTAAAATAAATGTAGGAGAATTCCCCATTGGGTAAAAAAACAAAGTGAAGTAGCAAAAGGTATTTGCCAAGTTATTGTCTTTTTTTTTCAATGTTATTGAGTTGGAGGTTAAGTTTTTCTGTAGTTTGAAAATAAATAAATAAATTGTGAACCAAATTATCCATAGCATTGCTGTGTAAGGTTCCTCGCAGACACTGTTTTCATACCTAAACCATCCTAAAACTGACCTTTTTGTAATAAAAATTAAACCTATAATGCCCAAATACTTTGGAGCAAGGAGAAAAAGAAAACAAAAAACAAGGGAACATCTTTGCAATAAATAGAAAGTTCCAGTTGTTACACTGAGGCGTGTGGTCACAACTCTTGGTGCATATACTTGGGTTTGAGCTCTTCTATCCGCTTGATGAAGTCCGTTTTCTCTAAGCACCCCTCACATTCTTCCTCCCAATCATTTAGGATTTTCTTCAAGTCCCGCACTTTCAATTTTTTTAGGTCTACAGTCTTCAGGTCAATAGTCTTATCTAAAACACACAAAAGCATTTTAATAGCATATTAGTAAACTAGGCAGTTTCAGTCCAAAATTTGGATTAGTTTGATTCTAACACAAAGAAATAGATTTTGAAGAATAGAAATAGGACAAGCCAAAAATTGATTACAATCGAGTATTGACCTCAAAATGTTTTTTCTTGCAGAAATGAATAGAGGGCGCAAAGTTATGCCACTCTAATTTTGTTCAGATTTTTAAGAGGCGAGAAGTATTGCTAAAAAGTTTTGCCAAGGTAGAGTTAGAACCCATGCTCCTTTTAGTACTTTTTTTTTTTTACTAACAGAGGTATCAAGAGGTGTCACTTTCTCTATATATTCATAATATTTGCATAACTTTGCACCCATTTCTGCAATAAATTTTTTTGAGGTGAATACTCCATTAATAACTTAATTAACTTGGATAAAAAACAATTGAATATATTATGGAATATATTATGATATTTAAATAAATGACAAACTGTTACAGTATTTTCATTGATTGATTCAAGAACCATATTTTCGTCTTTCCAAATCTAGGTTCAAAAGTGATAAGAAAAAATGATTGTTGATGCAGTCGAGACTCAAAAATTCAATCCCAGTTGGGCTTTGATATAACCCCTTTTGATCCGCGGGGACTATTTCAAACAAACCTATTTTACCCGCATCATCATTATTAACATGCAACTCCAGCAATTAAAACTTCATGTGTTGAACTTGCGGTGATCTTAAGGAGTTTACAAAATTATGCTCTGGTAGGTGCAGGTAAGAATTTTAGCTAACACACAAACATGGAAAACCTATTGAAGTCATTGACTTCCTACACAATACTTGACGGCTTACCATATCTTAAGTCACAGATCTGAGCATCTTTCTTCTTTATTTTCTCACAAATCTTGTCTGGAGGCATTGACCAGGAGATTGGCTTCGATAATTCTCCAAGGATGCCGGTTGCAGACTCTTCGAGCCCTCCTAGATAGTAGCACTGCAATAATATTGTGTTAGCTCAACCATGTTCTCATAAATGCTGTGAAAAAGTTCATTGTGCTGAGATATTATCAATAAGATGAAGGTACACTGATACTATTTTTACATTTCTTAACAATGTCTCCTTTAAGTTACCTTAAAATAAAATACTCAATATTCTACAATTTGACCTATAAATCAAACCAGGGATTCAAAAGTTCAGTATCTTTTTGTCGTAGTAACGTCTAAATATCCGATCTCAACTTGGTAAAGTGGCTGTTCTCAATTTGATACCAGTATATTATGTGAAATCGACTAGAGATTGGTTATTTAGCCACTTTCTACCAAGTTGAGACCGGATTTTTAGACATGATAATCTACTGAGTTGAGATCAGATATTTAGACACTACTACAATATTTTTTATAAATTAACTTATTTGTAGTAAAAGGCCTAGAAATACTACATTTCAAGCAGTTTGATCTGGTTCATATCGCCAGAACCCAAATCATTGCACAGGTCTAATTATTAGTCAGGCGCGGATCCAGAAGGGGGGAGCCCCCCTCCCCCCCCCCCCTGAAACTTCGGATTTAACATCTGTAGGCAATATAGGCATTTCCCCCACTCCAATTCTTTTAACATTGGCCTTATAAAGAGGCCCCCCACCCCCAAATTTTTCTTCAGGATCCGCATCTGTTATTAGTCAAGTAGAAAAAAAAAAAAAAAAGTGAAAAAACAAAACAAAAAACCTTTGGGACATCTGACATTTTAAATGTTTGAAAAATATATTCTAATTTGTGCATTCATTCTTAATTTTCCATTAATTGGGTTTTAAATAAAATATTGTGTTCTAACGACAATACTATTTTTGTAATGCTCATTTCACTTTTACTTTGACAGAAACGGGATGAAAATGATGGGAGTTATTAATTTAACTGTTGTCAGAGAGAACTTCTTAAAGGGGTACCAAAGTGAATACTTTTTTTACATGTTCGGGCAGCTACGAATTATTCTAATATCCCTGTGGCTCAATATTTACGTACGACGCCTAGTTATTTTACAATTAATTATTTAGTTTGAAAAGTGAGTTTGAAAACCGTTGGTTGATTCAAGCATGCCCGCGGCCGCAGCAGTCGGCGATACGACAAGAAGGGGGCGGGAGGAGGTTCCTATGATTCGCGGGAAATTCTCGTCGTATCAGCGGCTGCTGCTGGAGCGCACCAACTTAAATTAACCAACGGATATCAAACTCACTTTTCAAACTAAATAATTAATTGTAAAATAACTAGGCATTGTACGAAAATATTGAGCCACAGGGATATCAGAATAATTCATAGCTGCCCGAACATGTAAAAAAAGTATTCACTTTGGTACCCCTTTAAGCAGCAAGAGGCGGGAGGCTTCAAATGAAAGATAGCTATAGTAAGAATCACATACGAGAATTCCTCCTGTTTACCTACGCTTTACATTACCCACCCACCCATAACAACTCTATAAAAAAAGCTGCTAAACCAAATATCCAAAGAAAATGCATGAAGAAAAGTCACATAGACTACGAGAATACTTTAAACATGTTTTTGATCGATTGATTGATGGTTGATATTTTGGAATTGACAAATTTTGGTCATGTATGCCCCCAATGATTTTCTTTTTAAATGAAAATTTTACAGCGAGATTTAAAAATAACACTTTGTGTGTGTGTGTGTTAAAATTTGGAGAATTAAGTTTTTTTGAGTATACACATTGAGAACCGGAATTACTAAATGATTCTTGTATGTGATTCTTGTTATAGCTAGCATGAAGGCCATGAGAAAGGCTTTTCAATATTTCTTTCTCTGTAAATTCTTAAGGTAGAGATAACGTCGAACAGCTGTTCGACGTAATCCCCTTTGATTAACATGTAAACCTTAGCAAATTGACAAAAATTCTGAAATTTTTTTGAGAGGCAGATATTAGTGCCTAAAAGCCATAGAAAAAGTTTCAAAAACATTTAACGAGCCGATTTTTTTAAATTAATTTTTTAGTTTGGCTCTCCATGGGAAAGCCCTATGCTGAAAATTAAAAAATCTATTAAAAAAAATCGGCTCGTTAAATTGTTTTTAAATTTTTTCTGTGGCTTTTAGGCACTAATATCTGCCTCTCAAAAAAATTTCAGAATTTTTGTCAATTTGCTAAGGTTTACATGTTAATCAAAGGGCATTACGTCAATCAGCTGTTCGGCGTTATCTCTACCTTAACCAGCCTCCACTGCAATAATTAGTCCAATAAAAAAAAAAACAGACAAAAATTTTAATGTTTGTCCTTAGTCTTACCAATCTGTTTTCTTTGCCTCGGGAGTCTTTACATTGCCGACGGAATTCATTTTCAATGAGCTTTGTGTCTTTCTTTACCACATCTGTTAAAGAGTCTGCAAATCTCTGGACGACTTTGATGCAAACTGCGACAGAGGGGTAGATCAAAATTAATGGGAGATAAATTAGTCACTGTGGCAGTGAACCTTCTCAGATTCATGTTTTGCTCTATAAAAACCTTTACAATTGTACCAGCAGCTTGAAATCTTTACATGTTACGTTGTAATTATTCCATCAGAGGATATCAAGTACGGGACAGTTCCAATTGCACAACATAAAAATTAATTATTTTTTTAATTCTGACTACACATTTAATTAGTTTTTTTGTCGTGTTAAGGTAGAGATAACGCCGATCAGCTGTTCGACGTATTCCCTTTTGATTAACATGTAAACCTTTAAAAAAAATTGCCCGTTAAATTGTTTTGCAACTTTTTCTATGGCTTTTAGGCACTAATATCTGCCTCTAAAAAAAAATTCAGAATTTTTGTGAATTTGCTAAGGTTTACATGTTCATAAAAGGGGACTTCTTCGAACAGCTGATTGACATTATCTCTACCTTAAGGGGAAGATAACACGAATTAGCTGATTGACGTAGTACGTAGTAAACCTTAGCAACCTCATTAAAATTTGAGTTTTAGAGACAGTTCTTAGCACCAAGAAGTTGCAGAAAAAATTTCCAAACAATTGTATGAGCCACTTTTTTTTTTAATTGAGTTTTAAATTTTCAGTACAGGGCATTCCCATATGGAGAGCTAAACTAAAAAATTAATTTAAAAAATTTGCCTTGTACAATTGTTTTGAAATTTTTTCTGCAACTTCTTGGTACTTCAGGACTGTCACTAAAAAATAAAATATCAGAATTTTTATGAGGTTGCCAAGGTTAACATGTTAATCAAATGGGACTACGCTGATCAGCTGATTTGAGTTACCTTACCCTTAATAATGTCCTCAGTCACTGGTTGACTGTTTGCATTTACAATGAAGGATCTAGCCTAACAGAAGCTGAATAATTTCGAGCATCTCCAATTATAACCTAAATGAATATGACGGCCAGTGTAGCAGCATTTGCAATGAACTGGGTGGGTCACGATTGTTGACATTCCTCTCCTACTATCCAGTCACGGATCCAGGCGAGGGGAGGGGAGGGAGGGGGAGGGGCTACAGCCCCCCCCCCCCACACACACACTCAACCTGAAATGTTGGATTCAACATGGGTAATCATGGGTAATATAAGCAGTCATCCCATTGCATTTTTTTTAACATTGGCCTTATGGAGGCAAACCCCTCAATTTTTTTTTTCTGGATCCGCAACTGCTACTATCTTATGTTGTATGGTATTTTTTAAATTTCATAATCAGTCTTGTCAAAATGCAATTATCTTTATAATCCCATGCACTTGTAGCCACCCACAAATCACCCCCATCATACCTTTCTCCTCCCTTCCTCTCTGTGGATCCGCCACTGCATGATCAATGATTATACAGTCTATTACAGTAACAGTCTTTCATGCGAGAGTTTAGAAAATAGTTCCGTCTACTAAAAGAGAGTGACATATATGCATACATATGGCGTTTAAGCAGATACAATTGCAGAAAATTTCCGAGTCTCTGGTTGACATATTGTTCCTTATCCAATAATAATAATCCAATAATGAGCTATCTGCTTACCATGATTTTGTTTCAATAATGAGCTGTCTACTATTTAAGGTCAACACAATTATGAGCTGTAAATCAGTATAAAATAAAGCTCATAATTAAATAATTGTGCTCACCTGAAATTGCAGATAGCTCATTATTGCAATGAGATCATGATAGGCAAATGGCTCATTATTCTGGATGTGGGACGATAGATTGGTTTACAATGAAAGCATCCAAGTGACCAGCTTCCATAATCATTCTGTGTTGCCAGTCATAAACTCTTGCTTAAAGACTGGATTTATTGTATGCATGATATATATGCATACCGACGTGGCAGCACCCATTTGTCTGATTTGCATTCATAATAGTTCGGATTTTATTTTCTTTATGCCATGTAGAGCTATTTTTTGAGTAATTTTAGAATCTATCAATAATCTATCGATGCGCCAATCGATTTTACTGCTAAATTTTCTCAAAAGATGGCTCTACATGGCGGCCGGGAAAAAAAAAATCAAACTATTAAGAATGCAGATCAGACAAATAAGCCCTGCCACGTTGATACATAGTTACTGTACAACAACGTGGTACCGGAAAAATATTCTAACTCCATTGATAAGCTAGAAGAATAATATACTAACTCCATTGGTAAGCTGAAAAATAAATATACCAACTCCATTTTGCATATTTTTTTTCAGCTTACCATTGGAGTAAGCATATTTTTTTTCCCAGCTTACCCATGCAGTTGGGATATTTTTCCGCTACCACGTCGATTTACTGTATCATGCCACGAATTTCGCAAATAATTTTGATTGAAATATCATATCATACAGGTAAATGAATACTGGTATCCTGTATGAAATGCAAAAATTATTTGCATGAAATCAGAAAGAATAATATGATACATACTAGAACTCTAAAGTATGTTGATGGGGAACTTTGTTTCAATTTAAGTTGTTAGGAATGAGGAAGGCTGGGATGACCTTACATAGTGACGGGATTCAGAGAGTGAGATATAGTGTATGCCTACTGCATGCATACTGGGAGAAACGGCTAGCTAGCTAGGACCCCATGACTGGATGTTGGAATACATACAGTATAAATGTACAGGTAGTAAGAACAATGTTGGAACATATTCCCTTCTAAATCAGACAGTAAGAAAGTGGAATAATTCAACTTAAAAGGCCCATTCATTGCACATAAAAAGCAGAGCAAGAAAAGCAAAAAGCAGACCAACTCGACGGGTCTAGCCTTGATTTTCAGGTGGCAATGTGCACAGAAAAAGTGAAGGACACGAGCAAGCAAATATCAAATGGTTTTTACTTTTTGCTCGGCTTGCTTTGCTTTTGTATGTGAAAAGGCCTTCACTGCCTGCCTGGGGTGGTGGGACGGTGGGAGCGAAAAGGTTTGATATGTTTAAAAGTCTGTACCGGTATAGTTCTTCGCGTGCCACCGTGGTTATAGCCACATCTGTCGCGTAATGAATAAATAAATCTTCACTTAATAAACTTCATGATGTATGCATATATGCATATTATACTGTATGCATACTGTATGTGCATGCATATGAAATAAGGATACCAACCTTCACAATCGTCACTTTTTAAGGTAGTAGTCTGAAGAATACACATCGCTGCAATGCACAGCAAACAAGCGGCACGCTGCATTTTCCCCATCTACAAACAATGCACTGTGTATCATGTAACAGCTAGTCTAGTGTATACTCAGATGTATGCATACAGAATACGTGGTACAGAATTAGAAAATTCTTGAGTGAGTTATAAATAACCTGAATTTACACCGGACTAACAAGCAAATTATTAGATAAAGTAATTCTTGATATTCAGATATTGATTACGTAGCAATAACACACCTTAAATGATGTTAATTTTTCCTGAATGTTCGTTTTAAAACTCCCGGAGATCGCATGAAATTGTTCCACTTTCCACGTCAGAATTTAACCTCCAGAAACGCCAAACCAGCTGGCGTATCTTGATTGGTGGATATTGCACTACGTCATATAAATCAGCTGATGAATTCAAGTTACGGCGGGACGGGGTACGGCTTGCGGATCTTGCGGTCAGCCGGTCACGCCCGCTTCGCGGAGCTTTTCGCAAATTTTCTTTTACTCCTTGTTTTTAATTTTTCTATTTAAGGATGCATCTCAGTAGATTGATACCTCGCAATTGTAGCGCCTAAATGCAACAAGACTTGCAGAGGACTTTTTAGAACTCCGGCCCCATCAATATATAGGTGGCACACGAACAAAAGGCAATACATAACAAATTTTGAAGCGAATCTGTCTCATCATGCAGTTTTGTGAATTAAAACAGAGGTAGAAGTTTAACATTGGCCTTATGGACGAAAACCGGAAATGGAGCTGTTGTAAGAAAACTGCAAGACTGAATTTGCTCAAACCATAATTAGAATCATAAGTTAATTTTAGAACATTCTCGATTTTTTTAAATTTTTCATTCGATTCGTTATTTGCAGGGAAATTTAATGTTCTTTTGACTCAAGCAGTAACTGAGATTATTATAAGCATTAATTAATAAATTTTAATAAACTTTTATAACTATATAAAATTAACATAACATCAAATTATATTCGCGAACGCAACCAAATTCAGCCCTCTAGCGGCCAAAAGTGTGAACTACTAGAATGCGTTCCAATGTTGTTCCTATACTGTTATGAACAGCTATATAGCTGTTCATAACAGTATAGGAACAACATACCATTCCTGAGTTAATTTACGTGATTATATAATATTAGCCATTTGCAAATTTTTAATTATCATAATAAAGTTAAGTAATAGTCTTAATAAATAAAATAACAGATAAATGTGACCATACACCGTGTCATTTGCTTTAAATAGAGTCTTGCGCGCGGCGCGTGGTATATATGCATAATATGTATATGTCGATCCACATGATATTAAATTATTGTTAATTTTTCTTACTGATTGGGATAAAATTATGAAATTAATTTTCAAGGTGTAATCGACCCTCCTAAAAACTTGGAAATAATTTTAGATTTTCTCCACGACGAACCCCTGAGGGTGGAGAACTACCCCGAAAAACAATTTTCCTTACAAATTGTGCTAAAATAACGAAATTAATTTTCAAGGGGCAATCGACCTTCCTGAACTCGGAAATAATTTTAGATTTTCTCCCCGACGCACCCCTGAGGGTGGAGAACTACCCCGAAAATCAATTTTCCTTAAAAATTGTGCTAAAATTATGAAATTAATTTTCAAGGGGTAATCGACCCTACTGAAGTCGGAAATAATTTTAGATTTTCTTCCCGACGTACATCTGAGGGTGGAAACCTACCCCTAAAATCCATTTTCCTTAAAAATTGTGTTAAAATAAAAAAAATTAAATTTTCAAGTATTTGTTAACCCCTCTGAAACTCGGAAATAAATTTAGACTTTTTCCCCGACGAAACCCTGAGGGTCAACGGCTACCCACCATATCTTTCTTTCTTAATAATCGAGTTGAAATTGTGAATTAAATTTTTACTCGGGATTTATCGAAATTTTTCAGAGAAAAAGTATCCCAGACTCACTTCTTCACTTGCAGTATGATGATGGTTTCACTCAATGTGTTCATCAGCACCGTTAATTGGCGTGATGGCACATGTTGGTCCGCTCAACGAGGCTATGTGTGTAGGTGCATGGCCTCGAACATCTGAGTTGTGACCCAATTCCATGCAACGTCTGATCTCCACTTTCTGTTCGTCAATTGGTCTCAAATCTCTTCTTGTAAACCTTTTGCTTCAGAAAGAGATTTGAGACCATTGACGAGCTGAAAGTGATAGAAGTTATGTGGAATTGATGGTCACACCTCAGTTGTTAATTAAAGTCACACATAGCCTCATTGTGCAGACCCCAACATGAGCCTTCACGCCATGTAATTATTATAACGGTGGACATCCATCATCATATTGCAAGTAAAGAGGCGAGTCTGATATATTTTTTTTTCTATGAAAAATTACGATAAATCCCGAAAAAAATTTAATTCACAATTTCAACTCGATTATTAAGAAAGAAGGATATGGTGGGTAGCCGTTTACCCTCAGGGTTGCGTCGGAGAGAAAATCTAAAATTATTTCCGACTTCAGTAGGGTCGATTACCCCTTGAAAATTAATTTCATAATTCTAGCATATTTTTTAAGGAAAATTGAATTTCGGGGTAGTTTTCCACCCTCAGGGATGCGTCGGGAAGAAAATTTAAAATTATTTCCGAGTTCAGGAGGGTCAATTACCTCTTGAAAATTAATTTCATAATTTTAACACAATTTTTTAGGAAAGTGGATTTTAGGGGTAGGTCTCCACCCTCAGGGGTGTGTCGGGGAGAAAATCTTAAATTATTTCCGAGTTCAGGAGTGTCAATTACCTCTTGAAAATTAATTTCATAATTTTAACACAATTTTTAAGGAAAGTGGATTTTAGGGGTAGGTCTCCATCCTCAGGGGTGCGTCAGGGAGAAAATTTAAAATTATTTCCGACTTCAGTAGGGTCGATTACCCCTTGAAAATAAATTTCATAATTTTAGCACAATTTTTAAGGAAAGTGGATTTTAGGGGTAGTTCTCCACCCTCAGGGGTGCGTCGGGGAGAAAATTTAAAATTATTTCCGAGTTCAGCAGGGTCAATTACCTCTTGAAAATTAATTTCATAATTTTAGCACAATTTTTAAGGAAAGTGGATTTTAGGGGTAGTTCTCCACCCTCAGGGGTGCGTCGGGGAGAAAATCTAAAATTATTTCCTAGTTTAGGAGGGTCGGTTACCCCTTGAAAATTAATTTCATAATTTTAGCACAATTTTTAAGGAAAATGGGTTTTAGGGGTAGTTATTTAACACTCAAGGGTGCGTCGGGGAGAAAATCTAAAATTATTTCTTAGTTCAGGAGGGTTGATAACCCCTTGAAAATTAAGTTTTATAATTTTAGCTCGTTTATTAAAAAAAGTGGAAAATACTAATAGGTCTGAATAACGGCGGGGGTACGGCCGGGTAGCACTCCAGGGGTGTGCGTGGTAGAGGTGGTGCCACGGGGGTGTGGTAGTGAATCTGTATTAATTAATTATTTCAGAGGTGTAAATTAATTACCTATTGTATGGAATTTTCTCCATAAATTTCTTATAAGTTTTCAAATTGTTACATCTCGGTCATATTCATTGGAAAAACTTTTCGTATTTCCTATGGGGGAAAAAAAACACCCCTGAAAAGGCTGAAAGGGGTGCGATTGGCTCCAATAATATTGTAAAGCCCCTGAATTTAATTTGACAGCTGGTGCGTCAAATTTTACGTTTGTATGTAAGCTTCTAATCGCACATTATCAAATTATTAACCTGCTTTTCATACTCCATATTTCTTTCGAGCCGCATTACATCCGCCATTTTGTGACGTCATCACTCTGCAGACAGCGCCGCCATCGGTCATTTCGTTCGAGAATATGTTAAGTTTAGTTTGGTACACTACTATTTCAACTATATATTATTGTGTTATATATAAATAATATACATATATATGTATATGAAATATATTATATTAATTAAAATTAATATATATATATATATATATATATATATATATATATATATATATATATAATGCTTGAATGTATATAAGCCAATTAATTCAATATCAAATGAATCGATCGGCAGGGTATAATATATAATATATATATTATATACTTTTTTAGCAGACTAGATCACACACACACACAGATATATATATATATAATATATATATATATATATATATATATATATATATATATATATATATATAGCTGACTTTAGATTTTTTTTTGTTTTAATTGTTTTTTCCTAAATTATCTCTATGATGATAATATGTGTGAGATATACAATTTTTTAACCTAATATTTATCCATACACATCAATACTTTTTTTTTTCAAGTATTTTTTTATTATTATTATATTTTTAAGAGTACCGAATATTTTATAAGTATATAATATATAATGTATAATTGTAACCCTCAAAATGTGACAGGCATTACACTTTACATTTAGTAAAGTGTCCTGTGTTTATAGTGTTAAAGAATTTTTAGATTTACCAATCGAAATTAACTTTAAGCAAATTGGTTGAGGTATAGACAAAAATAATATATTGTGATTCTTTTAAAAGTGCTTTTGTGCTTAATTGTTTTTATTATGACTATTGGACATAATCTACAATATGCTGTATTTTTTAAAAAAATGCTATGTAATCAAAAGATTGAATAAATCTATTCTATAATTGGCCTGTGATCTGATTTGACCCTTCAGCAAAATTTCAAATTTTCTATGGAGGGCCAGAGAGGGGACTCGCACAGGCTATAGGGTGTACTCCATATTAGGGGTCGAGTCAGCTCTATATTATGGCTACACTGACCTTTTGAAAGTGCGCCTAGTGCATATTAATTGATCATGCAGTTCCCGTTAGATTACCAAAGTTAAGCATTTGTTGAGCATGGTTATTATTTGGATTGGTGACCATTTTAAGTATATACAAATTATGTTGCTCCCTCCCTCACCTCGCTTATTTCCGATCAAGCTAGCTGTACGTAGTACTGAGAGAATGATCACGCCTTTTCACCATGTATTTTATATATAGAGTACATTTATTATAATTAATATATATTAATTATATGAGGCGCTGCGCGCCGCAGATCAAACGGGTTTCAATCCAAGCCCAACTGGAATTCAATTTTTAAGCCTCATGCAGTTACAAAAAAAAAAAAAAAAAAAAAAAAAAAAAAAAAAAAAAACAGCTAGACCATCACTTTGGTTGGTGTAACTATTAAAATAAGGCTTAAAAATTGAATTCCACTTGGGCTTGGATTTAAACCCGTTTGATTTGCGGCGCCTGATGAATATATAAAATATATATATTATATGATTGAAATTAAAGTAAGTTTTTTCCGGTTTTTCAACTTACGGAAAAATGGCGGTAATCTATAATTATTTTAAACCCAACCGTGTTTACCCGCCAAGGTAAGACAGAAAATTGTCAGAAAATTTAAAAGTCTAGCCGAGGTGGGACTCGAACCCACATCTCAAGTCAGTCGCGGACCTGTGCCTTAATTACACCATTAGATCACCCGAGATGTGGGTTCGAGTCCCGCCTCAGCTAGACTTTTAAATTTTCTGACAATTTTCTTTCCTACCTTGACGGGTAAACACGGTTGGGTTTTAAAATAATAATAATCAATAATAATAATATATATATATATATAATATGTATGTTAGCACCCAAAGCCGAATTCGGGCAAAAGCCGAAAAAAATGCTCACATCTAGTTCTGCGCATCACGAAATGAGCCAAAGCCGAAGTGAGGTTTATTTTCGGCTTTGGCGCATTTCATTTTGAACAAAACTAGATCTGCTCAAATCGAAATGCGCCAAAGCCGATATGAGATTTTACTTCGGCTTTGGCGCATTTCATTTTGAGCAAAACTAGTTCTGCGCATCGCGGTTTGAGCAAAAGTCGAAATGATATTTTATTTCGGGTTTGGAGCAAAATTTTGAGCACATCTAGTTTTGCGCAAAATAAAGATGATTTTAATTTTAATGATATTAATTTTAATTTTTTAAAAAGAAAAATAAAAAACTAAGACACTAAACTTATAATAAATATTATTAATATTGTAAATCCGAAGATAAAATGATTAAAGACGCAGAACTAGAACCATATACATATCTTAGGAAAGATAGACCACCAATTAAATCATGTCCAATTAATATAGACAAATGGGAAAACCATTTTACAAATATCCTAAATACAGATAAATTACAATCCGACCAAATTCTCAATCTTTTATTATAAGTGTAACTCAAATTTTACTCTTCTTAGTGAATTTGAAGTTTATAATTGCATGCAAAAAGCCTAAAAAACAATAAAGCTTCGGGCCCAGATTTTATTACAAATGAACATTTGAAGCTAGTAAGCAAGTCGTTAACCCCAACAATCACCAACATGTTTAATCTTTGTATTGAAACTGCTACAATTCCGGAATTGTGGCGGATCGCCTACCTAATGGTATATTATACAAAGGGAAGGGTAATATTATGTCACCCGACTCATACAGAGGTATTATCCATGGTGATACCATGTACAAACTTTTCTCGAGATTAATTGCAAACAGGCTTTTTGATTCCACCCACTATCTTATTCCAAAAGAGCAATACAGCTTTATGCCAGGACGCTCCACAATACAAGCTGTATCCACAGTACATAATCAAATTAAATTAGCATTGGAGAAGCCAAAGGGTCATTTATACATTGCTTTTGTAGACTTCAGAAAAGCTTTTGATTCGGTCAATAGGAATTTGCTTATTGAAAAGCTGAAGTCACTTAAAGTAATTCCTTCTGAAATTTTGAATATCTTAGCTGTTATTCTAAATATCAATTATGTATGCGTTCAAGATTGCTTATCATGTTCTAGTAATATTATTCAATCTAACGGAGTTTTGCAAGGAGACCCAAGCAGCTCTCTCCTTTACAATCTTTTTACTGCAGATATAACCGAGATTACAAGAGATATAAACTGTGAAAATGAAAATGATCAAGTCTTACTAAATTTATATGCAGATGATCTTGCTATTATTTCAAAGAGCAAAATCAAGCTACAAAAAGCGCTAAACAATTTATCTATCTGGGCCAAAACAAATGGTCTAGAAATTAACACAGAGAAAACCAAGGTTGTAAAGTTTAGAAGAGGCGGACCGCTGTGCAAAAACGATGAAATTTATTGTGACGGTCAAAAGATTGAATTCCTAAATTCATTTAAATATCTCGGCATAGTACTTCAAATGACAGGGCTCTCTTTTTCTGAACATATAACAGAAAGATGTAAGAATGCTATCACCGTTATGTACACTATCTCAGGTCTGTCTGGTCTATCCGTCAAAACAGGGCTCAAACTATTCAATTTAAAAGTCGCCCCTGTGGCCACTTATGGTATTGAAATCGTATGGCCTCATTTATCTGTATCCGACTTTGATAAATTAGAATCAGTAAAAGCTATGTTTGTTAAAAGACTATTGTGTCTGTCAAAATTTACCGAAACTAGACTGGCCTATAAACTGATAGATTCCAATTATTTTATTACAGAAATCAAAGAAATGTTTAAACTTCCAATGACAGATCAATATTCCAATTTTCTAGCTGTCAGGAATAAAAAAACTCAGGATATTAATCCTGAGTTTTACAGCACTGATGCTATGACATATGTAAATATTGGTGTCTGCCCCAATTGGATAGATCCAATGTTAGAAATGTCTTAACTCGCCAAGCTGTTCACGGCTTCCATCATCTAATCATCTAATCTGTAAATCCTGTGGTTATCATAAAGCTGAACAGTCCTGTGTATGTAAATTATGTAATGAATATTGTAGCCAATATCATTTAAATATCTGTAAATCTAGAATTAAACCTATCAGCGATTATGCCAAGGGAGACTTCATATAGTCTATATTTTGAATAGCAATTAAGCAATAAGTTTTTCATTCTATTTATTTTCTATGTCATATTTTGTTTTATATATGTGCTTATATATATATATATATATATATATATATATGATATATATATATTATGATGTAACAGGCTGTTGATATCATCTGTTATTTTATTTTATATTCTTTTATTATTATTTTCTATTATTCTGTAACTATTATATATAGTTTGTATGTGTGTTTTGTGTGTTTTATGTGTTCTATTACAGTGTTAATTTATAATGAATATTTATAATACTATGTTGTATGTACACTTTTTGTGTTTAATAAAAGACTATATAATAATTAATATTGTGAACTAATATATATCTTTCAAGCGCTGTTTAAAAATAAATTAATTAGGGAAAAAATAATGACTTTAAAATGTAATCATACAGTATACGTACGTACATACCTTATAAAAAATATATATCATAGAATGTGTTGTTTTTATAAAACACTCCACCATTTCTGACACTTAATTACTATATTTGATTATGTTTTTGTTAAATTAATAAATTTTTTGTTTTAAGAACTGCAGCTCAGATAGAATGGTCATATACGCCACACGTTTTGAAGTATTCTTTAGGTTCACTCGCCCTCACCATTAGAAATATTGTCATGCACGCACTTGTAAATTTCATATTATAGTTCTATGTCTTAGAATTAGGCTATCATGCAATACAGGTTGTTATCGGTACAACGAGATAAGAAAGTAGCCTTTACCTCTGCAATGAAGTTTAACCCCATTTGATTGCCATAATATATGTTTATGTATTGTGGCTGCTAAAATGTTCGAAGAAATAGAACTATGAAATTTACAAGTGCGTGCATGACAATATTTCTAATGGTGAGAGCGAGTGAAACATAATCAAATATAGTAATTAAGTGTCAGAAATGGTGGAGTGTTTTATAAAAATAACAGATTCTACAATATTTTTTATAAGGTATGTACGTACGTGTATACTGTATGATATATTACATTTTAAAGTCATTATTTTTTCCCTAATTAATTTATTTTTAAACAGCGCTTGAAAGATATTAGGTCACAATGTTAATAATATTTATTATAAGTTTAGTGTCTTTTAGTTTTTTATTTTTCTTTTTAAAAAATTAAAATTAATATCATTAAAATTAAAATCATCATCTCGATCGTCATTAAAATCATATTTATTTTGAGCAAAACTAGATGTGCTCAAAATTTTGCTCCAAACCCGAAATAAAATATCATTTCGACTTTTGCTCAAACCGCGATGCGCAGAACTAGTTTTGCTCAAAATGAAATGCGCCAAAGCCGAAGTAAAATCTCATATCGGCTTTATTGGCACATTTCGATTTGAGCAGATCTAGTTTTGTTCAAAATGAAATGCGCCAAAGCCGAAAATAAACCTCACTTCGGCTTTGGCTCATTTCGTGATGCGCAGAACTAGATGTGAGCATTTTTTTTGGCTTTTGCCCGAATTCGGCTTTGGGTGCTAACATATATATATATATATATATATATATATATATATATATATATATATATATATATATATATATATATATATATATATATATATTATATATATATGTATCATTATTAAGGGTAAGGGAACACGGATCAGCTGACCCAATGCTATAAAAAAATACCTCACATGAAAATTATGAAAAAAATTTAAAATGTTCTCCTTTACATCCCCTATCAGTGGCTAAAATATCAGGTATACAAAAACTAGCTCGAATTTGTATACCTTAAATTTAGATATTTATTTGATATTTTAGGGATGTAGAGGTAAATATTTTATTTTGTTTTTTCATAATTTTCATGTGTGTGATTTTTTTTAGCATTGGGTCAGCTGATCCGTGTTACTTTAACCTTGATATATTATGTTTTCAAATATTAAATTTTTTATAAGTTTTCACCGTTTTTTTTTTTTTTTTTGTTTCAAAAATTGATCTTTATGAACTCATAAAATTCAAACACTTAAAGCTTACAGATCGATTAATATTCATGTCTAGCTGTGATGGCTGCAATTTTATTGAATTGATTTATAGATGTTGAGTATGTTGACTTCAGGACTGAGGACCAAGCAGGTCATTGCTTGTTAATTAAGAAAATTAAAATTTAAGTTTTTTTTTATCATTTGCTTCACTGTTTTTGAGTCAAATTGTCACCAGATGCCACGCAGATTCGTAAGTATAATAATGAATAATATGGCCCACCAAGACGAATCATGTCTACACTGCTGGCTACAAGCATTAAAGCAATGTTTTGTCTTTATTCAATGAAATGCGATGATTTGACAATGAATGAAATTAGGCAATAAAGACACTCTAAGTATATATTCACTGAGTTAAAACAAAACATAGTCCAATAAGATGATGAGATGTCTTAATGGCGAATACAGCGAAGTCAAAACCCATTTGAATGCTTGAGTCTTGCTGAGCTAGTCTCAAGTGATTATATTTTATATATTTCTTATGTCGTGGGCAGCTACAGAGATGATGAAATAATTTTACATACAAAATATTGTGTAAATATAATATATGTATTTATTCAAACTAAAATTTACAGAACAATAATAATAATACATCGATTAACAATTCAGACAATTAAAATATATGACTGGGCACAATAAAAGAATCAAATCTTCTTCACAAAAAATATGGATCGAGCATATGAGCAAACAAAAAGAGACTATTTTTATTTGAGCTCTGTGTTGTATAACAAACTTACAGATAATTTAAAAGAGATAGAAAGTGTACCTGTTTTTAAGAAACAATTGTTTATCTACCTGATTAAAAAAAATATTATTCAATTAACAAGAAAAGTATCAATAAAATAATATTGTTTTTGTAATGTATCTTAATTAAAAAAATAATAATAATAAAATAAGTAATAATTATAATTGAATCATTTTGTAAATCATATTATGTAATTTTGTTTAATGGAGTATCGACCTCAATTTTTTTTATGGCAGAAATGGATAGAGGGTGCAAAGTTATGCTACCCTGATTTTTTTTCAGATTCTTTAGAGCCTGGGAAGTATTTTTAAAAATTATTGAAAGTTCTTTTTGTGACGTCACGAGATGCCGCTCTTTAAGAAAAAGATAGGACTTAACGCGGCATGACGTCACAAAAAAAAACTTTCAATAATTTTTTAAAAATACTTTCCGGGCTCTAAAAAATCGAAGAAAAAAAAAAAAAAAAAAACACAAGGTAGCATAACTTTGCACCCGCTATCCATTTCTGCAATAAAAAAAAAATGAGGTCGATAGTTCATTATTCTTCACATAATATTATGTTTAATGTCAATAATTAATATCTTTTTTTTTCTTTCAGATAATTTGTATTATATTAGTATGTAGTCACAATGTATGAAATGATATTTATGTGAATAAACAAATACTTAAAAAATACCAAAACAGTATAATGGAATTCTAATATAAAATAGCAATAAACAGTGTCTCATCGATTACTGACATTGTATGATAAGTTAATGCAAACTATTTATACTTCAGTGGTAAAGTCGGATGAGATGAGGGAGCCAAGTTCGAACCACTGGGTGGAGTTCGAATATAGAGAAAGGTCGGTCGGTTGTCTCTGGACCGCAGTTGAGCTCAAAGAGCTAACTCACGCAGGTAAACCCCGAATCTGGGCAAGGGTGGCTATCTCACAACACTTCGGCTACACTGACAAAGTCACAATGTATCTGTATGACACAGGCATGCAAAGGTAACACGAACGTTATGACAAGCGGATTGATGGTGGAGCGAGAGCAGCTTGCAGGTCTGCAGAGGTCGATCTTTATTGTCCCGCAAACTCAAGCTTCTAAACTGTCTTGGCTCTCCTCCTCACCTCTTTTATACCAAAACGATGGAAAACCAAAATTTTTTTATACCAAAAAAGGTGTTTTCAAAAGTATCAATAATGCTGACAAAACACCCGCTTGCCTAGGAGTGAAGTGAATGATGAAGACAAAACAACTAATGACGATATAACATACATGTTAATTTTACATTACAGCATAAAATCTAGCGTCTTCGTACACACATCTCAAATACTGTAAAATTACCCCATGTATATGTTATGTTAAGAATAATAAATATCTTAATTAGTACTATATATTTAAGGTGAATATCATTAACTCTTCGTGACCCTTTAAAAACACTCACATTAATGACACAAAATCTAAGTTCAAGTTCAAGCGAGTTTGACGTGATTCCCATATTATTGCAACCCATTTTATGTTTTAAAATTGGTACAGTTTGGATGACATTTCAAAGAATTCTTTTAATATAAACGTTACATTATACATCAACGTTACTGATAAGTGTCATGTAATTTTTTTCAATGTGTAGTTGAGATATTGTATACATTGCCTTTCACGTAAAACATTAACAAACAGCGTCAAAAGAACATAAGGAGGACTTTCCTTATTATTATAATTATTAAGTTTGTATTATTTGCTATTTATGCCCGAGAGGTGTATTATAATTATGTTAATTATATCTCAATTACAGTATTGCATTAAAGTTAATTGATTTTCCCCAACTGCCCCAAGAGCTTTATTAGAAAAGCTCAAATAATATTATATAATAATAATATAATATTGTCATATTTAAACACTACCAAAAATACTTTTAAATTTGGTAGGCGTTCAACTTGAATTTATTAAGTTGGTAGTTTGTGTAACCATTTAGTAAACCAATGCCCACTGTATCAAGGCCTGCGCACTGCAAAGCGCGCGAAACAAAATAGTAGCCCACCCCATTTGCTATAGCATTGTAAAATTCAAGTTAAATCCAATAGAAATAAATTTTTCTTGATATTCTCACACCCCAGGCATAATTTCTAAACCCCTTATCTTGCTGTGTGTAAAGTTTCAAAATTTTAGAATCACTCCTTCCATGGAAATTTCGGGGTGAAATTAGCATGTAACTCAATGGGAAATTGAAAATCTAGGACTACTATTTCAAAAAACAATCGAGATCGATATTATAGTGCGCAGGCTTTGATAGAGTGGGCATTGAGTAAACACAGCGGGCCCACAAATTTTAAACTAAATAATAAATTATTCGAATTATTATTTCATTATATCTCTAATTGTTACGGTCAGTTTCAGACCGCAACAAGTTTATATCCATATTTTATTTGTATCATGAATTTTTATGATATTTAATGTTTGTTAAATTTTGTAATTTCCTATAACATTCTTTTACGTCTGGGTTTTATTTAAAATTCATGCCACTTGTAGTTGCCACCATGCAGGTGGCGATCACGTTATGTAATTGACTTTCGACCAATCACGATGCAGGGCAGCCGTGATAGAGGCTTCAAGTGATAGCGCTTGCGCTGCGCAACTGTTGTCCATCTCGAACTTGAAAATGAAGCAATTAATTAAAGTGTTGTTTTTTTTTTCACTTTTCTCGGTTATAAATCATGTAAAAAATCTAAATCTTGAATTATCTACTTTATTTTTCAGTTTGGATCAAAGTTCCGTAAAGGAATTTTCGAAATTTTCCTTCAAAAATCTTATTCTTGGTGAAAAAACGAATTCGCGTTTTTTTACATAGGTTTGGTATAGCGGGGGGGGGGGGGGGGGGGGGGGAAACACCAAAAAATCAGCTGACTTGAAGCCTCTATTGCGTCAGTTTAAGTCTGATTCCCGGCTGGCTTGGACGTAATGTTGGTGCCGTGTGACGTAGTTCTGTTCCGTTTAAAGTGTGATGGTCATCCGTGTTAAACTCTAGCCACGGGGTCACGATTGTTGATGTTCGCGGACCGTCGTCGGTGGCTGCTGCGGGTCACCGACCTGCTGACCTATGCTAGGTCACAGGTCACACGACAGTATGTCGGATTCCGACTCGCATGCATCGGGCATGGGTGTGGCCGCCATCACACCAACACTCTGCCAACGTCCATACATGGCACCGGTATGTTCTATCCCACCTACCCTACCTTGTATCCTTATACACCTTCTACCCTCCCGTCTAATTTCCAGCCCTGTTCGTCGTTGAAGTCGTCCGCCAGCGAAATTTCCGAGCACACACTCGTTAGAAGCGCGTATGCGTGCATGTCGAGACAACGACCAGCGAACAACGAGATGTCATCGCGCGGCGCGGCAGATCGTCGTATTTTTTTTATTTGAGGATGTCCTTGATGGCCAGCATATTATTTGTTGTTTTGTATGCATTTTGGAGGGGTTGTATTTCATTTACATGGGGTATTATTTTAATATTCAATTCGTCATTTTGACCTTGGGCCTTCAGCCACATTCCAATGAATGACGTAACATAAAATTATATATTGTCCAACTAACGTAAATTCAGTTTTTATTTTATTGAACTACTTTTGAGACGTGACGTCATCGTTCATTTTATTGCTAAATACATATAATAAATTATTAAATTCCGTTTTAAATATTAAATTCAATCAAAACTTTTGGCCTATTTTTCTGTATCAAAATTCTTTAACTATAATATACATGATCTTACCCAATTTATAATCTTTAATTGTGTGTATGCATTTTACCCTGTCTCGTCTCTTCGCTCGTCAGTCAGGCATAATATGCAGTAGGAGGGTTAATAATTAGCTTGCCACCCTACACATTAGCGGCCTACTGCACGGGTCATTGCAGGGATAGGCATGTCGGAGCCATCATGGCGGACGAGAGAGCGGTGCTGGCGGACCCAATTAAGGACCTGTGACGATGAGGTCGCAGGTACTCAACAAATCACGTGTAAATAGCACCCAAATGGGGTAGTTATTCCCGTAACATAATAAATAGCCTTCAGTATGACAATAATATATGAATTTTCAAAATATTTGCAGATATATGCCAGGCGCATTCTGTCATGCTTACCCACCCCCTTACTGTACGAGTTTACAGCTTCCAATGTTGCCCAATACAATCAATAGAAACTCTATAGATGTGTCGCTAATTACCAAGCGTCCTCGGTTCTCAGAAACGATGTTTTGGCGACCTTGGGCATGGGCTACCTCCTTCAAGTTGCCAGCTCCCAAGCTGGCTCTCTACCATCCAGTCGGTTGACCGGTTGATGGCCTTGGAGAGAGTGAGGGATTTGGTTGCATTGTATGCTACCCTTCGTAACAGGGGTAGTGTCAGAGAGGGCACCTCCACATTTCAGTGAAATAAAAGTCAATATATAACTGGGCACCGGATTTTGGGTCCCGTCCTAATCCCTCAACTAGGTGGACCCCCAATGATTATAATATGCTCCACTATTCTGTGTGGAAAACCAGCCCCAACTACAAGAGAAAGTAGCATCCTATCTGCAGAATGGATGGTTCTCTTCGACTGTACTGCTCTAATAGTTGCAAGTACGGCGTTTCCGACTCGCCGTTTTGCAGTTAAGTGAGCATCTCCTAATCTGTTTGTATGTAGGACTCCTCCACTGTCGCGTGACGAACCGCGTCTCTCATAATTTTCGGTTCTCGATCCCTGGCTGAAGTCCATACAAGAAAGATCATAGCATCTTTTCCTCGAAAAGTTCATTTTTTTTTTTCAAGGATACATTTCTAAGAGCTTACAGCTCGCGGTGGGGTAATGGGTAGGGATGAGGTAGGGAACGGATGGTGGCCATGGCCTGTTATGCGTCCCAGCATTCGCTGAGGGGAAACTGAGGGAACCGTGGAAAACCTCAATCAGGACAGTTACCTCTACTTTTTCTCAATGGACCAAAGCGATGTCCAAAACCTGGGGAACCACACACAAGTGCATTACTGCACTGGGTGGAAAACGAGACGAATTTACCCCAGGGAGGGAGCAGCATATTTTTTACACCCATCCAAGTACTAACCACGCTCGACGAAGCCTGACTTCGGTGATCTAACGAGAACCGGTCAATGCACTGCGCCACGCTTGACTTCAGAAAGCTCGACTCCGTTCTCTTCCAGGGTCAGGAACAGGCGGCGGCCCATTAAACGAAGTCGGGCCTCGAAAGCCCTCACAGATTCGCCAACACGTTGCCTGCACTGCTGGAAAGTTCTTCTCAGCTATGTACGCAGGAACCTGCAGCTCAGAATGAGACTTGATTCCAGCCTGGAATGTTGCCCAGCTTTCCTTGATTCCGGGATTTGCCTCAAAATAGTTCAGGGCATCTCCTCCCAGACGGAGAGACGTCACTGCGAGAGTTTGAGCATCATTCCAATTCCCTAGGAAGCGAGCAGTCTCAAGTGCATGCAGAAATTGACTGACAAAAGTATCTTCTTCGGTGAACTGTCCCACCATGTATGCCTGCGAAGCAATATTCGCACCCCAGACTGGCAGCTCACCTGTTTGTTTGCTGCCCTGTACTGACGAGGCTGGTGCACCTGGCTGCAAAGAAGCCAGGATGTTTGTGTCTACTGGACGATTTTCATTTGGTTCTCCATGCGAATTTTCTTGACTGGTCGTACCTCCGATGGTGGAACCCTCATCGCTGGTTGCACCAACTCCGCTGGCTGCGCCTACTCCGCTGCTTGCACCCACTCCACCATGGGCATTTGCAGCACCAGTAGCGGCCACCAAACTAAGTGTAGCCGCCACCCGCCAAGAAGAATTCACACCTGGAACAATGTTCTTTGCCGTGGCTGACTCATCCTTATACATAATTTAGAAATTGTTGAAATTATAATTGTCGAAATCGTCACGACACTTATTACCAAGTGCTTCATATTTCCTAGCTAAGGTGAGCCAGTTTTTTTAGTTCTGGTGAAATGCTGACCTATTCGCTCAACTGCTCTTCCTCCTCGTCGCTGAAGTAGCTGCTAGGCTTGATTTTCTGGCGGGCCTCGCTGGATGCCACTATTGCTATTGATGTTATTTCTTTTCCGGAACTGCTGAGCTCTCTCTGTTCCCGGTGACCAAGTGCGCGACAGCGCTCATCAACCTCTGCTTGCTAACAAAAAAATCAAACAAATATTAAGTTAAGACAAGCACTCTTCACAAAACAGTATTCAGAAATTAGTGTAAAGAACAATTTGTTAAAATGGCTTAAAAAAAAAACATTTTGCTGTTGAAATTTAAGGAGATGAACGGCTTCAGTTTTTATACAGAAATTATCATTTTATTGATAATGTCAAGCATAATTTTGTACCCCCAAAAAAATGTCACCAGCCATCAGATGTTCAGAGTTGTAGCAGATAATAATATTTAAAATTGCATCAATGATGTCATGATGTCTTGCACAAGAAGAACAAGTTAAATGTTGCAGCGATTGGTGACAATTTGTGAATCGTCACGTTCCTTTTCTTTTATGATAATAATTTTAGTAGAAATATTAGATTAAAAATGTTAGGAATGAACACTAGTGTACATTTTTAAGGAACGTTCTATTTGGTGGAAAAAGAATAATAGGAAAAAGTTTGGGGGAAGAACACACAATATCGTAACTTTAAATTTTAAACAGTCAGAGACAATAAGTAAGAAAGTTCACATTTATACTATGGTAATAAATGAATTGTAAGTTAGTTGTAAGGAAATTACAAATGAAGGGGATCTGCAGCATCAAAAAGATCATATTTGAAAGCATAGACAAAAAAGAGGATTTATCCCCACCCTTCTTCTAGAAAATCAGAAAATGCATTTTTTAATAAATGTATTTAAATGTATAAATCCCGTGTTTCTATATATAGCAAAAAATAAATAATGTACTGTATTTCAAATTTTATCAATAAAAATATCTTAAATCCTATTGTGAGTTAACAAATCATTTTATGTGAAATTGTATAGACAAAAATAGTAAAAATACTTTATATATATAAATATATTTATATATATATATATATATATATATATAAATTAAATATTCTTGACGCCGTTATTACCCTTTCGAGTGTGGCCAGGCCGATATTTTAGCCTTTCCAGTAGGAGTTATCTTGCGACCGAGCTGGGGCTTACCAGGCTCCCAGAACCCTTTTCTGCACTCTTCTGGGCTCCTACTACCAGATCTGTGCAGCCTGCAGTGGCAATGCAAGACTGCAGGGCAGCGGAGTATAGACAGTCGTAAACTGCCTTCCTCCTACCACTCCATCATCTAGTAGTCAGTCACACCCATCCCAAGTCACGAAAAGTCTGCCGGATTCGGGAATTGAACCGGGGACCTCTCGGAACAGAGTCAGAGGTACTAACCACTACACCACAGAGCGGATTATATATATATATACCAGGGGCGGCTCGTACTATAGTACTGCGGTACTGCAGCCCCCCCAGAAATTTTGGGAACAAACACACAATTAGAAATATCAAATAATTCTATAATTTTTCTGAACTTTCCAGCAAATTTTTATCAGTTCTAACATTTAAAATCATGAAATTTTTGCCGCTGCCGTGTAAATTTATTCCCTCAGCGCTGCTCAGCGGAAGGTACTGCCACTACTAGCAGTAGCCCAAAGCAGTGTTCTCACCCTCATTCAACTCTTCTTCAACTCCCACTCAAGCCGTGTGATTTTGGAGCGATCGGGGACTGTGCGATCGGCAGTACCCGCAAGCTCATTGGTTCAACAGAACCAATGAGCTTGTGGTATTTGACATGCGTGAATAATTTGAACAACACTTCGAAGACATTTCCTGTAATATGGTTTCATTGAGCAGATTAACAAAATTTTAATTACATTCATCAGTGAATATACTAACAAAGATTGACTAAATATATTGAAGCATCTGAGGAATGAAGACCAGCACTTTTATTTTTACTTTAATAAAAATATGAGTCCCAAAAGAACCAACACTTGTCTTTTGAATATTAAGTGGTGCATGCATGTAAACAATCGTGAGATATCTCACGTTCGAACAACGACAACAACAGGTTTCTTACTAACCGCGCAGTTAGCGCCTGTCTAACTCAATGGTACTAAACGTCGATCGAATTAATTAAGTGAGAAATCTGGATAACTTAATTCGTTCGTGAATCGCGCCCATGTATTTTATTATAAATTATAAGTTTACCAGGAACAAGTTGATATACATGGGAGCTATTTATTTATTAATTATTCACTACAGCATTTTATACCATTAATGTGAAAATTCAAACATAAAAATAAAACAATAAAACAAAAACAAGTTGTAAAAGTGTACGAGTATACAAAATATAAGAAAACGTTAACTACTCCAGGATGAGAAAAATATATAGCTTATTTTCCCGGGTTTGCGTGTACCGGCAGTACATTATTTAGCAGCAAATATGCAATAGTAATCAAAGAAATATTGCATGGCTAAAAAAAAAATAAAACAATAATAAAAAAATTGGGATCTTTGATCTGTTATACCGCTCGAGAGGTTTCTCATATGCGCGCTCAAGCCAATTATACCTATGTGTCGTAATTATAATATAGGGTGATCAGAACTGCATGAACATCAAATAAATCGATCATGGTATATACAATAATATATGTACAAAATTAGGCGACAACCAGAATCTAATTTCTCCATTTCAACACGGTTTCCGTAAAAAAAAGTCTACCGAGACGGCTATGTTTCAATTAATTGACAGTATTATTGACAGTATTGATAAAAAGCAAAAAAATGCTGGAATATTTCTGGATATGTCGAAAGCCTTTGATATGGTAGAGCATAAAATTTTATTTCATAAATTACATATGAATGGTATCAGAGGTAATTGTTTGCACTGGATTGAGTCGTTTCTTATGAATAGAACACAATGTGTTGAAATAACAACTGCCACAAATGCCAAGTATTATTCGCAACAAACTACCCCCCAGTTCGGTTTACCACAAGGGTGTTGCATATCCCCCGTACTTTTTCTTATATATATTAATGATTTACCTTTAATTAAGGAAAATGATAGCACTGTGTTTGTTCAATATGCGGACGACTCAAACTTAAAAATTACAGGGCATAATAATGAACAGCTCTCTGAAAGTATTATTAAAACAATAAATATAGTTAAAGAATACCTCAATAATATTGGACTAGTATTAAATGTAAATAAAACTGAAATATTACAGTTCCAACATATTAAAAATAAAAACATAATCATAGAATCCATTCCAGTAGATACACAAACAATTGCATTAAGTGAACAAACAAAATTTTTGGGTATATATATTGATAAGAATCTAAGATGGATTAAGCATATTGATTATATATATATGCAATAAGTTGGCTCCAGTTATTTTTGCAATTGGTGAAGTAAGACACGAAATGGAATTTGAATGTTTAAAAGTACTTTACTATGCAAATTTCTATTCAATTTTGAAATATGGGATTCTTTTTTTTTTCGTAATTTTCATGACTGAGATTTTTTAGCATAGGTCAGCTGATCCGTGTTATCCCTACCTTAACAGGATTACGATTATTTTTTTCTCAATTAAATAATTACCAATAATATTGAAATAATGTTTAATAATGCAATTTTTTCTTATAAAAATTTAATTTTTTATTTTTTTTTTTTAAATTTTGTCTTTAAAAATTTATATTAGATTCTGGTTGTCACCTAATCTTGTACATATTGTATATACCATGATTGATTTATTTGATGTTCATTATATACATTGCGTAAAAATTATACCAGACATTCAGGTTTCATATTAACAATGCAGTTTGATTGACACTATTATTTAAAAAAAAGGCTTAAAACAATATTTATTTTTATATATGTTTCTTACCACGTGAAAGGACTTATGAATTAAAAAAAAATAATTAAAAATTGGATATTATATTAAGTTTGAAACATTCAATCACGATTTCAAAAGGGCTCGCATAAGTGCATGTCATAACAAATTATAAATAAAATGCATGCATTTTTTGTTTTTAGATAATTTCTGCTTCTTTGTTGAGAGCATTATTATATGATTTTGTCATAATTTTACCCTAAAAAAGGGTCGTGTCCTTAAAAAAAATTGCGCCTGCGGCGGGCCATTGGGGGGCTCCGCCCCCCAACCCCCCCCCATGGTGTTCTGCTGGTCCCATGTCAGGCAGCACCCCCACGGAAAAGGGGCACGAGCCGCCCCTGATATATACATATATATTATATATATTACCCAGCCCAGTTTTTTAAGGTAATTGTAATTACTTTTTATTCATCCATATATATATATATATATATATATATATATATATATATATATATATATATATATATATATATATATATATACGTATATATATCAGGGGCGGCTCGTGACCTCTAACTGTGGGTGGGCTGTCATGATAAAGATTAAAATAACACCATCGGGGGGTTTGGGGGGCGAACCCCCCCACCCCCCCAATTGCCCGCCGCAGGCGCAATTTTTGTTAAGGTCACGTGTCCTTTTTGAGTATGATATTAGTATAAATGCGTATTATTCTAAATTATAATTCATTTTCTTACACAATAAGCTTCTGGACATATTGTTATCCTCACTTCTTTTTTTTTCTAATAAAAAAGTTTTAATATTTTTTTTAAAAAAACTTGGCATTTTGTTTGCTTGATTTAAATTGTAATTCAACATTTTATCTCGTTCACTGAAGATTTCGCAATTAGCTCCCTAACTATTCAATGGGGAGTTATTTTAGATGTGTATTATAACCAACATTTTTTAGTTTGCATTCTTTTTATTTTAAAAGCTACTGCAGTAGTCGTCATGTTTAGTCGGTGCGCTCTTAATTAAGTTAAATTTGAAGTGCTGTAGCTAACAGTTCAGTTGGCATATACAATTTAAGATCTAAAAAAAAAATAATAATAATAATTATAAAAACAAAACAAACAAAAAATGGCACATTTATTTCTCTCATATACTGTATTATATAGTTTCTTAAAATAAAAAAAAATAGTAATAGAGAATTCCGCGTTTTTATCCATAATACGTTCATATATGATTCGTTGATGGCGCTTCATAAGAATAACATTATCCGTCGCCAACGAATACGCATTAAATACCGTCATTTGGTCATGTGAACGTAAGTTACATGCATGCAATGTTATGTACAAAATAGTATACTGTATAATCACTATAATCATAATATGTCATTCTTCATTCTACTATTGCAAAGAAAAACAATAAAAGAGTATGTAAACCCTGGTTTGATAGCGAATGTTATCTATCAAGGCAAGATCTTCTATCAAAATTTCATGCCAGCAAATTATATTTATTCAAAAGCCCAAATTTGCATGAGCAATTCATTCAGGCAAGAAGTTGTTATAAGGCTTTATTGAAACAGAAAGAATTAGAATTTAAAATTAAATCCGAAGATAAAATGATTAAAGACGCAGAACTAGAACCATATACATATCTTAGGAAAGATAGACCACCAATTAAATCATGTCCAATTAATATAGACAAATGGGAAAACCATTTTACAAATATCCTAAATACAGATAAATTACAATCCGACCAAACTCTCAATCTTTTATCATTAACAAGAGACTATAAGTGTAACTCAAATTTTACTCCTCTTAGTGAATTTGAAGTTTATAATTGCATGCAAAGCCTAAAAAACAATAAAGCTTCGGGCCCAGATTTTATTACAAATGAACATTTGAAGCTAGTAAGCAAGTCGTTAACTCCAACAATCACCAACATGTTTAACCTCTGTATCGAAATGGCTACAATTCCGGAATTGTGGCGGATCGCCTACCAAATGGTATTATACAAAGGGAAGGGTAATATTATGTCACCCGACTCATACAGAGGTATTATCCATGGTGATACCATGTACAAACTTTTCTCGAGATTAATTGCAAACAGGCTTTTTGATTCCACCCACTATCTTATTCCAAAAGAGCAATACGGCTTTATGCCAGGACGCTCCACAATACAAGCTGTATCCACAGTACATAATCAAATTAAATTAGCATTGGAGAAGCCAAAGGGTCATTTATACATTGCTTTTGTAGACTTCAGAAAAGCTTTTGATTCGGTCAATAGGAATTTGCTTATTGAAAAGCTGAAGTCACTTAAAGTAATTCCTTCTGAAATTTTGAATATCTTAGCTGTTATTCTAAATATCAATTATGTATGCGTTCAAGATCGCTTATCATGTTCTAGTAATATTATTCAATCTAACGGAGTTTTGCAAGGAGACCCAAGCAGCTCTCTCCTTTACAATCTTTTTACTGCAGATATAACCGAGATTACAAGAGATATAAACTGTGAAAATGAAAATGATCAAGTCTTACTAAATTTATATGCAGATGATCTTGCTATTATTTCAAAGAGCAAAATCAAGCTACAAAAAGCGCTAAACAATCTATCTATCTGGGCCAAAACAAATGGTCTAGAAATTAACACAGAGAAAACCAAGGTTGTAAAGTTTAGAAGAGGCGGACCGCTGTGCAAAAACGATGAAATTTATTGTGACGGTCAAAAGATTGAATTCCTAAATTCATTTAAATATCTCGGCATAGTACTTCAAATGACAGGGCTCTCTTTTTCTAAACATATAACAGAAAGATGTAAGAATGCTATCACCGTTATGTACACTATCTCAGGTCTGTCTGGTCTATCCGTCAAAACAGGGCTCAAACTATTCAATTTAAAAGTCGCCCCTGTGGCCACTTATGGTATTGAAATCGTATGGCCTCATTTATCTGTATCCGACTTTGATAAATTAGAATCAGTAAAAGCTATGTTTGTTAAAAGACTATTGTGTATGTCAAAATTTACCGAAACTAGACTGGCCTATAAACTGATAGATTCCAATTATTGTATTACAGAAATCAAAGAAATGTTTAAACTTCCAATGACAGATCAATATTCCAATTTTCTAGCTGTCAGGAATCAAAAAGCTCAGGATATTAATCCTGAGTTTTACAGCACTGATGCTATGACATGTAAACATTGGTGTCTGCCCCAATTAGATAGATCCAATGTTAGAAATGTCTTAACTCGCCAAGCTGTTCACGGCTTCCATCATCTAATCTGTAAATCCTCTGGTTATCATAAAGCTGAACAATCCTGTGTATGTAAATTATGTAATGAATATTGTAGCCAATATCATTTAAATATCTGTAAATCTAGAATTAAACCTATCAGCGATTATGCCAAGGGAGACTTCATATAGTCTATATTTTGAATAGCAATTAAGCAATAAGTTTTTCATTATATTTATTTTCTATGTCATATTTTGTTTTATATATGTGCTTATCAGGGGCGGCTCGTGCCCCTTTTTCGTGGGGGTGCTGCCTGACATGGGACCAGCAGAACACCATGGGGGGGTTCGGGGGGCAGAGCCCCCCAATGGCCCGCCGCAGGCGCGATTTTTTTTAAGGACACGCCCCTTTTTTAGGGTAAAATTATGACAAAATCATATAATAATGCTCTCAACAAGGAAGCAGAAATTATCTAAAAGCAAAAAATGCATGCATTTCATTTATAATTTGTTATGACATGCACTTATGCGAGCCCTTTTGAAATCGTGATTGAATGTTTCAAACTTAATATAATATCCAATTTTTAATTATTTTTTTAATTCATAAGTCCTTTCACGTGGTAAGAAACATATATAAAAATAAATATTGTTTTAAGCCTTTTTTTTTAAATAATAGTGTCAATCAAACTGCATTGTTAATATGAAACCTGAATGTCTGGTATAATTTTTACGCAATGTATATAATGAACATCAAATAAATCGATCATGGTACATACAATATGTACAAAATTAGGCGACAACCAGAATCTAATATAAATTTTTAAAGATAAAATTTAATAAAAAAAATAAAAAATGAAATTTTTATAAGAAAAAATTGCATTATTAAACATTATTTCAATATTATTAGTATTTATTTAATTGAGAAAAAAATAATCGTAATCCTGTTAAGGTAGGGATAACACGGATCAGCTGACCTAATGCTAAAAAAATCTCAGTCATGAAAATTACGAAAAAAAAAAAAATAAAATGTTCTCCTCTACATCGCCTATAAGTATAGCTAAATTATCAGGTATACAAAACTGAGCTAGTTTTCGAGTTATTAATTTTTAAAGTTGTTTTAATGTTGACTAATTTAACATGGAGATGGAGAAATGAAACTTCCATGCTATAAATTAGTCAACATTAAAAATTAATAACTCGAAAACTAGCTCGAATTTGTGTACCTGATATTTTAGCTATTATACTGATAGGGGATAATGTAGAGGAGAATATTTTATTATTATTTTTTTTTCATAATTTTCATGAATGAGATTTTTTTAGCATTGGGTCAGCTGATTCGTGTTATCTCTACCTTAACAGGATTACGATTATTTTTTTCTCAATTAAATAAATACTAATAATAATGAAATAATGTTTAATAATGTAATTTTTTCTTATAAAAATTTCATTTCTTATTTTTTTTATTAAATTTTGTCTTTAAAAATTTATATTAGATTCTGGTTGTCGCCTAATTTTGTACATATATTATTGTATATACCATGATCGATTTATTTGATGTTCATGCAGTTCTGATCACCCTATATTATAATTACGACACATAGGTATAATTGGCTTGAGCGCGCATATGAGAAACCTCTCGAGCGGTATAACAGATCAAAGATCCGAATTCTTTTATTATTGTTTTTTTTTTTTTTTTTAGCCATGCAATATTTCTTTGATTACTATTGCATATTTGCTGCTAAATAATGTACTGCCGGTACACGCAAACCCGGGAAAATAAGCTATATATTTTTCTCATCCTGGAGTAGTTAACGTTTTCTTATATTTTGTATACTCGTACACTTTTACAACTTGTTTTTGTTTTATTGTTTTATTTTTATGTTTGAATTTTCACATTAATGGTATAAAATGCTGTAGTGAATAATTAATAAATAAACAGCTCCCATGTATATCGACTTGTTCCTGGTAAACTTATAATTTATAATAAAATACATGGGCGCGATTCACGAACGAATGAAGTTATCCAGATTTCTCACTTAATTAATTCGATCGACGTTTAGTGCCATTGAGTTAGACTGGCGCTAACTGCGTGGTTAGTAAGAAACCTGTTGTTGTCGTTTTTCGAACGTGAGATATCTCACGATTGTTTACATGCATGCACCACTTAATTTTCAAAAGACAAGTGTTGCTTCTTTTGGGACAGTCATATTTTTATTAAAGTAAAATAAAAGTGCTGGTCTTCATTCCTCAGATGCTTCAATATATTTAGTCAATCTTTGTTAGTATATTCACTGATGAATGTAATTAAAATTTTGTTAATCTGCTCAATGAAACCTATTACAGGAAATGTCTTCGAAGTGTTGTTCAAATTATTCCCGCATGTCAAATACCACAAGCTCATTGGTTCTGTTGAACCAATGAGCTTGCGGGTACTGCCGATCGCACAGTCCCCGATCGCTCCAAAATCGCACGGCTTGAGCGGGAGTTGAAGAAGAGGAAAATGAGGGTGGGAACACTGCTTTGGGCTACTGCTAGTAGTGGCAGTACCTTCCGCTGAGCAGCGCTGAGGGAATAAATTTACGCGGCAGCGGCAAAAATTTCATGATTTTAAATGTTAGAACTGATAAAAATTTGCTGGAAAGTTCAGAAAAATTATAGAATTATTTGATATTTCTAATTGTGTGTTTGTTCCCAAAATTTCGGGGGGGGGGGGGGCTGCAGTACCGCAGTACTATAGTACGAGCCGCCCCTGGTGCTTATATATATATGATATATTATGATGTAACAGGCTGTTAATATCATCTGTTATTTGATTTTATATTCTTTTATTATTATTTTCTATTATTCTGTAACTATTATATATAGTTTGTATGTGTGTTTTATGTTTTCTATTACAGTGTTAATTTATAATGAATATATATTTATAATACTAAGTGTTGTATGTACACTTTTTGTGTTTAATAAAAGACTAATAAATAATCATAATATATTACTCCAAGAAAGTTCATGGAATTATAGCATGAAAAATATTTAGTGATGCTTTATTTTTGTGAACCGATCAAGCTTTATCTAAATATAATTCAAATTAAAAATTCAAATCATTATCACGAAAAATATTTCCTGTTAGCTGTGAGAATGGAATTTAACATTTTCTTGATTTTCTCATGGCAAATTGACTTTTTCATAATAAAATTATTTGAAAGGATTGTGGCAAACCAGCATTACTATGATGTTCTTTGAATATACAGATTTTATTTTTTCATGTTAAATAATTTAATCTCTCTTAATTGCTTTGTCTGTTTGCCTGTTTTTCTTTTTTTTTATTATTATTAATTTTAATTTTTAACAGGATAATGATGGAATTTTTTTTATATTTCAGTTTAATAAGAGGTTGCATAAAAGGAGTCTAAAAACATTGTTATAAAATACTAACTCAATATTATTGTGGAATTGGGTTCTAATTAGAGTGGAGTGGTGTCATTCTTTTGGGACTATAGCTGCTATAATTGTGCCTATATTATATATATATATGTACATTATACTGTTAGATTTTTTTATAAATACGTCGTATATGAAATAAAAATTGTTGGTCTATGTTTTCCTATTGCTAAATGTTGAATTCAAGCTTTAATAATACGATATTCTTTGATAAAGTATCAAATTCTGTTTTTTTCCACACCACACATCACAAGAAACAACTTGTCTAGCTTTTAAATATTGTACACTTTCTTCCCACGCTCGTTACCCACGTGATCTAAGTACTGGAAGCTCATTGGTGGGTGCTGCTGGAAGAATCGCCCATGTCCCTCCCAAAATCACGTGGCTTTTGTGGGTGTTGCAGAGGAGGGGATTGAGGGGAGAGTCCAAAATATATCATTGGCGGCTGGGCTGTGTAGTTCCCAGCCACGCTGCTTGGCACTGATCGCAAGCATACTAAAATCAGTGACCATTCTTATAGTATAGAAGCTCTTTGGTAAAATTTACATGAACGCGGTAAAAAGTGTGTTATTTCAAACGTCAAAACTTATAAACTTTAGCAGGAAACTACAAAAATTGAACAAGAAATAATAATAATTATTATTATATATTCTCTTCAATTATGTGTTTGTTTTCCAAAATTTTTGGGGGGGCTGCAGCCCCGCAGCCCTATAGTACGAGCCGCCCCTGATATATATATATTCTCAGGGGGCATACATGATGCCCAAAATGTGTCAATTGAAAATACCAACCAGCCAATCAATCAATTAATCTTTTTTTTTTCTCTCTCCCCTCCCCTTCCCCGCATCCTTTATAACTTTTATTTTCAGTGTTAAAAATATTGATAACTAAATTGAAAATATTAAAAATTGTTCTACAACACTTGGGAGTAATTAGTCTCAGTATGAACCAACCTCTTTCCTGATGGCAGCAGCAAGTGTTTCTTCATCTGAGTCCTCCTGCTGGTCGACAGTACTTGGTCTCAATCGTTTCTTTACATCCTCTACCTCGTCCTCGCAGTCAGACATGTTCAGGAATGCCTTTTGTCCGTCACTGAGCACATGCACATCTTGGCCTCTGCGCCGCTTACGTTCTTTCTTCTTAGGGGGCTCGCGCTCACCTGTCAAAACACAACTAAAAATGTAACATTGAAAAGATTTTTTTTTTAAGGTAAAGGAAACGCCAGAGTTGCGCCGCGATCGCAGCGCCTCTAAATCAATATTCAAATTGTCCCACTCTAAAGATACCACGCAAGTCACGGCAGTTTCATATTCAATTTATTTATAAATAATGAGTTAAATAATAACTGTTATGGTTGTTTTATGTATAAAACTTTTTTTTCACTACTATAAAACATTTTTGGAAAGTTTTTACTTTATGTGAGTGGATTATAAGCGTTGTTTTGGTTCATTAGTCAGCCTGTTTCATTCGCCAGTTGTTTAATGGCCGACCAAAAAGGGGTGTGTGAGACGTGCGAGTGTCAAAAATCGTGCAGTTATTATAAATTTACGTCGCTCTCACTCTCATAATTGTCTTTTTTTTTTTCCTGTGAAGGTTTGTCTTAGTGCATTAAGTTTGTTTCTAGTTTTTTTTAAAAATCGGACGATTGGATTATAGAATTTTTCTAATGTCACTGAAATGCAGCGTATGCTTGTTCAATAAAATGGGTTTAGTTTCAATACACGTAACTCGGAAACTAGATCGTATTTGTATTGACAATATTTTAAGAGCTAATGAACGACATAGAGGAGAATATTTTGAAATATTTTCGGAGGAACAAATGAGAGTGGAAAATTTAACATTGGTGGCGTTACCTTACCCTTAACTCACCTTTACTGATACTAACAGATGGTGTATCTAAGCAATGATTCTATGTTTTGAAAACAGCTACCAGCTCTAGATTACTCTGTTATTACTCATTGTCAGTATGAACTTGATCTTTGGGAGCTGAGTAAATATTAAAAATCCATTTTGAGACATTATATACTTACCTAGAGCATTACGAGGGCATGAATAGCTCAGGTGTCCCTCCTCTTTGCATTCATAGCAAAAGCTTTTGTCCTCATAAGTCTTGCGCTGAATGAATTCAGTGGCTCTCCCATTGTCTCGTGCTATACTGCACTTCAAAGTACGGCCTAACAGCTGAAAGCAAAATAAAATAAAATACAATAAAAAAAAATAAAAAAAGAGAGAGAAGAAAAGGGTTTATTAACATCAATAATATGATATTATATGAGTATATAATATACTTAGGAAGAGCAGTCAGGCAGGCATTTTATATTTAATACTGTAATTCACCTTGCTAATAGAAATGTTAGTATTTTCAAAAAATTGTTCCAGTGTTTTATGTGGAATCAAAATAATAATAATAAAAATCTGTCTTTCATTGCCATTATGTTCTACAGAAAAAAAAATGCAGATAAGGTTTTGAAAAAAGTAAAAAATATACAGTAGTAGAAAATGTTCTGTGTTCTATGACATGAGCTTCAACCAAAAAACCTTTAAAATAACTTTTTATTACGAAACATTAGCATGTAGCACAACAGACAAAATAAATTCCATGAGCGTTTGTAAAATTCCAGGGTTACTAACACTGTAAAAAGTTGTATTTTTTACTTTTATCTTTCATCTTCTTCAAGAAGATTTATAAAATATTTTTAAATTGCCAATAGTAAATCAAAACAGCTAATTGAAAAAAGAACATCGATGGTGCAGCGTAAGTACAGACTAACTCATCAAAAGTGTAACTTCTTCACAAAACGGACTAACTCGCGAAATCTTAATTTGTTGAATGTTATATTGTTCGCAATACTATAAACTATATAAAAGAGTATAAAGTATAAGTATAAAGACTATAAGTTATAATTATAAACATAACAACATAAAACATATATAAAGTTCTTAAGTCATTAACTAATAACCGAGCCTAAATTTCTGAAACTTTGAATGTTTTCCATTTTTTCTACTACAGTAAAAGAAATTTTCTTATTATAACTGATATTTTTTTTATATGAAGACGCGCGTTTTCAGGCGCGAATCTAGAAAAAATTTCGGGGGGGGGGGGGGGGGACTGCCTTCATAAGGCCAATGTTAAAAAAAAAATTGGAGTGGGGGAAATGCCTATATTGCCCATGTTAAATCCAAAATTTCGCAGCCCCCCCCCCCTCTGGATCCGCGCCTCTGTTTCCAATATTTTTTGCGTTGTTAGCTGCAGTGGAGCACCCTATTTTTATAAAATTCTGAATAATATATCAGTCAACCAATCAGAATAATATTCAGAATATTTTCAGAAGTCAGAATGACTCAGAATTTATTTTTAGCCTTGCAAACAGTGCATCGGCTGGATGTGAATAAATATAGTATTCTTTATAAGGTTGTATTTTTTGATTTGTATATTTGTATTTTGTATTATACTATTTGTAGTATTTGTACTATTTATAATTTAAAGTATTTATAATTATTTATATTGCTTAATTATTAGAGTTATTAACTTATTACCTCTACATTTTACAATACAATTATATACATTAATTATATTCAATATCAATATATATTAAAAATATTCAAATTAATTTAACAAAAATTTATTGGTGGAAAATTTGTAAATGTAATGCAATTGCGAATACGCATAACAATTTAAAACTAAATAATTGAATTACAGTATTATACTAATTACATTGCAGTCATGCTTAATTTCATATCCAAATTATCCGAAAGCAAAAGCTGAAATTCAGAAATTCGATCGAAATTCGAATGTAGGTTTCGGATTGTAGAATATTTGAAATTCCGATGGGATTACTGGATTTTTGGATATCCGGATATCCGATCAAAATTTCGGATATTTGAAATCCGATCGGAGTTCGGATATCCGAATATCCGATCGGAGTTCGGATATCCGAAATTTCGAACGGATAATCGGATATCCGACTATCCGGATATTAATTTCTCCAAAATCCGGATATCCGGATAATAAAATATCCGAATATCCGAAATCCGAAAAATTTCAACAGCACTAGTTCGCATACAATTTACATGAATCAAATTTGAATTTGTTAACAACTATAATTTCCGTTAATATCTTTATTTTATTTATTTTTTAATTTGAAACTTTTTTTTTTTTTTTGGTTGTACATGACAAACATATGTTCCGGTCACGTCAAAATTGGACAATCACAAAACATAAAATATAAAAACATACATTACATATTACTAACAAACATAAGCACTGACACTAAAAACAAAGAAATACAGTTAAAAGTCACCAATAATACTGGTAAAAATTTTGTTTAGATGGAATACATTGTTAAAAAAAAAAAAAAAATAAAAAAAAATAAAAAAATAAAAAAAACAAGATATAGGTTTTAGGTTTTAAAGAGTGTCTATCCTTCTGTAAAAAATCGTTTTCTAATTTATGAGCAAATTCAAAATTTTGAACTTACGATTTTTTTTTTATTAATTATTCCGAGGATTTTTGAAAAATAAATCGAATTTTGTCAAGAATTTCAAACAGGTTACTCATCTGACCTAGGTTGATAAGGTTTGGAAATAATTTTTTCAAATTTCAAAAAAACTCAAAATTCGAAATTTGTCCTTGAATTTAGTTTTTATTATTATTATTATTTTTTTTTGAAAAAATAATTTCCAAACCTTATAAACCTAGGTCAGATGAGTAGCCTGTGTGAAATTCTTGACAAAATTGTTTTTTTTTTTTTTTTTTTCTTTTTTTCAAAAATCCTTGGAATAATTAATAAAAAAAATCTTAACTTCAAAATTTTGAATTTGCACATAAATTTGAAAACGGTTTTTTAAGCCTAAACTACGAGCTTTTTGTAAGTCGCAAGAAAAAGTCGCATAGATTCGGCGTACGCCAAGTTAAAATTTTAGGTCTGAAAAACGAAGCCAAAAGTCTCGGCGCGTGACGTCACTGCGCATTCGCCGCATCAATCAGCTGACGATGTAAACATTAAGATTTTGCGTGTTTTTTTCGACAAAAATTGAAGATAATTCGTTTCCTAGCAAAATTTTGTTAATTTAAAATGAATAGGCAGGTAGATGATAATTTCTTTGCCTGCTGCAGTGTTCACGAATTATTTTAATTGCAGGATTATTACGAGACGCAAAAATCGTCGTGTGGGATATGGTAGAGAGTTCATGCGTGTGAAATAAATTTATTATAAAATTGAGTTTTATATATTACTCCACTAGCTAGCTCTGTAATAATTAATTAGTAAGTCCACAATGATAAAAAGTAGCGAGGTGTCCATTCTGACGGTTTCCTCAATCCTCATCTCGTTCACTTCATGAATGCTAGGGGACATGTAAACATATAATTTATGCTGCAGGCGCAGTGGCCCCCATCCATTCCCTCCCTTTTTCCTATAATACTCCGATTACACCACCTCGAGCTTCAAGCTCGTATAGGAATGTATCAATGTATCCCTGGCGTAACTAATAATAATTTGTCAATTGATATAAATACGCATTATATGGCAATATGGGACTACAGTATATACCTATAATAATAACCATACAGTAGGTTAATTGTTCTGTAAAGGATATAATAAATATATTATAAAATAATAAATAAATTAATCCATCAATTATATATAATACAGTGCACTTGACCGGGTCTCGTCAGATCACCGAAGTCAAGCAACGCCGCGCGTGGTTAGTAGTTGGATGGGTGACCATTTTCAACAAAAACCACGTTTCCCACCCAGGGATAAACCGTTGCGCTTTTCCACTATGTGGTTCCCCTGGCTTTGGACCATTGCACTTCCGGTTCATTGACAAAAGCTGTAGCGTCCATCCTGGCTGAGGTTTCCACGTTTCCCTCAGCCGCAGGCAAATGCCGGGATGGATTTGCAAGGCCGTGGCCGCCCTCGTTCCAGAAGAGCCCGCGAAACGCTCAAGTTAGGGTTTCGGAAGGTTCGGGGTTTCAAAGTAGTATGTAATTAGTAAATAGAAGTACCCAATAGGGTTTGATTAAAAAAAAATTAAAAAAAAAATATATATAATAATTCAATAAGTGAATGAATAAAAAAATATACGAATTAATTAATATAGCGCGGCTGCTGTACGAAGACCTGGCAAAATTGAAAAAAAGTAGGTGTTTGTCCTTACTGAGGTTTTCCACGGTTTTCTCAGTCTCACCTCAGCGAATGCTGCATGGGACGCGTAATAGGCCGTGGCCACCATCCTTTCCCTACCTTAATTATCCCTACCATTACCCCACCGCGAGCTGTAAAAGCTCTTAAAAAAAAAGGCCTATTATTTTATATAATTAACTTACAATTAAATCAATTGAATATTTGTGATATATCAATTTAAGAAATTAATGCGTGAATGAATAAAAATATTTACGAATAAATATAGCGGCTGTAGCTGTATACGAAGACCAGGCGCGGATCCATGCAGGGGAGTAGCCGGGAGGGCTGCAGCCCCTCCCGAAATTTTGAATTTAACATGGGCACTATAGGCATTTTCTCCACTCTCAATTTTTTCCTTAACATTATATATTAGCCTTATTATGGAGATAGCCCCTCCCGAAATTTAGTGCTAGTCGATCAGCGCGCGCCTGACGAAGACTGGGTATATAATATAAAATGTATATAATAATAATAATATATAATATTATGATCGACTTACAAATAAATTATATAAATATATTATTATGCCATATGTGATATATTAATATAAAATGGACTGTAAAATAACAACACTCATGTTAAAAAAAAAAAACTCACAAAAATTCTGAAAAATAAAAAAAAAAAAAAAAAAAAATCTCCTCTACACCCCCTATAATACGATCTAGTTTTTGAGTTATGAATTTTTAAAGTTGACTATATACTTTAACATGCAGAAATGGAACTCCAAAATTAAATTAGTCAACTTTAAAAATTCATAACTCAAAACCTAGATCGTATTTGTATACCTGATATTTTAGCTACTGATAGGGGGTTTAGAGGAGAACATTTTAAATTTTTTTGATCGAGAGGAATTTTTTTTTAACATTGGTGGCGATATCTTACCCTTAAAGCCCGGGAAGTATTGCTAAAAAGTTTTGTCGAGGACGGTTTTGAACCCAAGCCCCTTTTAGGTTCTATAATATCCTTGTATTAAGAGAGGAGTCACTTTCTCTGTACTTTCATTAATTTTTTAAAAATAGTTCCCGGGCTCTAAAAAATCTGAAAAAATCAGGGTGGCATAGCTTTGCACCCTTTATCCATTTCTGCAATAAAAAAATTGAGATCGATACTCCATTGATACAATATATTATTTGATACACGTATTGTATTCTTACTATTCTTAGAAATGCGGGACTACCTATAATATTAACCATATATACAGTAGGTTAATTGTTCTAAATAATAAATATATAATATATGTAACTACAATAAATAAATGAATCTATCACTTATATATAACTATTTGATAAGTAAATGAATAAAAAAATAGATGTAAAAAAATATACGAATAAATATAGCGGCTAGCTGCTGTACGAAGACCGGGTGAAATATAAAATGCCTTAAATATATTATGACTTACAAATAAATTGAACATATATATGTAATATATTGAATACATAATTTAACATAAAATGGACTGCTTTAGTTGGTATGGAAGGTAAATATATGAATTTGCAGGGTTGAATTCATATATAATATTCTAGGAGAAGAGAAAAAAAATAAACAATGTTTGCCAATACATATGTTATATAATTTTATTATCTTTTTATTTTTTTAATAATTATGTAAGAGAATACCTATTATACACTTCAATTAATTGCCGCCGCAATCAAGTTCATTTCTATTCTATGATCTTTATTTTGCCAACTTAACGTGAAATATATAACGCTGAAATTAAGTAAAATTAATTGTTTATTATGGTTCCGATCTATACAAACTTTGAACTAATTAAATGCTTAACACAGCCTGCATGCCATGACCGGATAAAAAAAAATTATTTATTTTTTATTATTATATTATATAGCGTCACCATTAATTATATTTCAGCAGTTTTAGTGTGTGTTTTTTTATAAAAAGAGCATCAGATAATACGTATATATCTTAAATTATCTTTTGAATAATTAACGTTTTAATTGCAATATATTTGCAATGATCACGTACCCCCGGCCCCTTTACATAAATGCCCAAAGTTCCTCTACGTAGAGGAACTTTGATAAATGCCGCAAGTGCTCGTGCAGTTTTGATTATTTGAATTTTGGTGCGCTAGTCCTGCGCTTTTCTGTGATTGGCTAGCATTTGGCGTAAGCCGAAGAGGCTGCGCCAAGTCTTTTCAGCCTGGCTTCGCCAAGCCGAAGCCTCTTTGCGACTTTGCTTTTAAGCGCAAGATCGGTTTAAGCCAATCAGAGAGCCGTATAATTGGAGCAAGCCAAAAGTGAAAAGCTCGTAGTTTAGGCTTTACAGATGGATAGACACTCTTTAAAATCTATATCTTGATTCTTTTAACAATGTGCTCTGGAATGAAATTATATGCTTTTTGTAGGTTGACATCTGACCTTTGGCCTAAATAAAATTTCAGGGTCAACATCGTCAATGCAAAAAAGTTTAGTATAATAATCTTATTACAAACTTAACAAAATTTCAATTTCAATTCTATGTGGAGCACAATTTAAGATACAATTTTTTTTATCTCTCGAGATTGCCCTCTTTATTGATTTTTTGAAAGTTTCTGAAATTAATTTTTTTTTTTTTTTTTTTTTTCAAATTTGAAAAAAATAATATCCAAATCTCGTCAACCTAGGTCAGATCTATGTGTAACATATGTGAAATTCTTCGACATCTATTGACCCCAGCCCATCTCCTTATTGAACTGATGTGATTTTAATCCAGGTTTCCTGAGAAACGTCATTCCTGATTGTAAAATTGGCCGAGATTATCTTTTTACAAATCGTGTTTACATGTAGAGACAAATCTAAACTTTCATTAATGTATGGATCAAGAAACTTAACAGACTCTGCTCTTTATATTGTTTGTCCAGCTAATTGCAACAAATAACTTTTCAATGGGATGTGTCTAGGAGAATGAAATTGTATATATTCGGTTTTGGTTGAATTTAGTATTAGCTTGTTATTTGCACACCATGTACGTATGTACCTCATCAATAGGGTAAGCCTGGGCTTACGAATGAACTCATCTTCGGTCTCTGCTGTGATTATAGCTGTTATACCATCAGCACTTTTTACTAATACCGCACTCTTAACATGATCTGGTAAGTCATTTGTTCCTGTATTAAATAGGGTGGCTGACATTTTTCCTCCTTGAGCGTAATAGGTAATTTGTCTGATTTATATGTAATATTTTGTCTGCATTTGAATTTAATTCAACGCAGTGCTGTCTGTCTGTTAGATATGAATCTAACAGATCACGACTTGAAACTCTAATTACCATATTAGGTGTAAGAGTGGGCTTGCCTAAACCTCGCCGCAATAAAGCAATTTTCTATTCTATTCTATATTATCAAATTTATTCAATAATACAGCTTTATTCAGACTATCAAATTCTTTAGATAAATCAAAGAATATTGCAACGCAAAATTGTTTATTATCTATTGCCGTATAAAGATGACTTAAGAGATCAAATAGTGATGTATCAGTAGAACGTTTTTTTAAGAATTAATCCATGTTGACAAGGAACAAATAAATAATTTTCTATTTGACATTCTGTAATCTGATCGTCTAATGTATTCTCAAATAGTTAAACAAAAATTTCATCTAAATTTTTATTCCTATTTTTTCAAAATTTAAATTTGACTCAAATTAATTATATGCGACCGAGATAACTAAGATAACACTCAACAAAGGTTTTGTGCGCTTTAGTCCATTTTGTGAAGAAGTTTACACTTTTAAGTTAGTCCGTTTTGCCTTTACACCATCAAAATGCATAAGAATAGTCCGAGAATCCTATTTTAAAGGAGAAGACAATTTTAAATTCATTTTCGCTATTGATAATATTCTTCCAAGCGATGAGCCAAAACCGTTTCCGCCAACTCGCCATGGCTTAAAATTGGTTGATAGCGGCAAGCGAGAGAGTTCGCGGGGAGACGAGCTGGCTGGTTGACGCTGACCCAATACCTGCTCCGGTGTCCACTCTCTTGAGCATTCTGTATAAAAATTGTATCACTGTATTATGTTTTTTTGCTCAATAAACATTAATTACATTATTATTATTATAAACGGCACATATTGTACTTGTTTGAAACTTTTTTATCAATCTGAAAGAGATATGACTGTGGTGTATAAAATTTTATATCAGAATGAAGTACAAAAACGGTGTTAAATTTTTTTTACCTGCAGCGTATAGTAATTACTTATACGAAATATTGCTAATATATTATATCATATCTTTATAGGTGTTTTATAATGCATACACGAACCAGTATAATGATATTAATTTTTATAAAATAATTACAAAGCAATCCACAAGATGTATTTTTTCTTCACGTTGCAAATGTGTATTCTGGGAGAAAACAATTATTCACAGGTGCTTTATGCTTTATCGTTTTATTTTCGACCCAGTAATAGCTTATTATTTATTAGTGGATTTCTTTAGGAATAATTATTATGAAAGAAAATATAGGGTTAATTTCAATGCCTATATAATTTTGATTTTCATTATTAAATAAAATGTGCAGAAATTCATTTTTCAATACATTTTTATCTATAATTTTATTAATTAGCCGTAAGAGTTCATTGCCGTTTTACACTTAAAAATATATATATCTATATAAAATATTATAGCAAAATGGGGTGACTGTTCAATTTGTGCTTAGGTTCTGCCTTTTTCAGTTCACCCATTGAGCTTAAAATTACGGGTATTTTTTTGTAATATGTACACTTACACTCTATTATGTTTTTTTTTTTATACTGTATATAATATATCATTTGAGCTCAATAAACATTTATTATTATTATGATTAACCCCTCTCCCCCCCATCTCCTCAAACTTAACACCCCGCCTCAACATATAACCAGCTCGACCAATCCGAGCCCGCATTTTCGCGCAACCCTCTCTGCTCCACCCCGTCCAAAGTTGACAAGGTGGTAGTCTCAAACTCACCACTAAGGCTAAATATTCTCTTATGGAATGTAGAAGGCCTAAAAAAGCTACTACCGTTAATCTCAGACAATATTCTTGAAAACCGAGATCTTATTGTATTTACAGAGACCTTTTTACTTGAATCACTTGACATAAATGGCTACTACTCCTTCCACACCTTTGCTCTCAAATGGCAAAGAGGGAGACCGTTTGGAGGCATCTCATGTTTCATAAACCCAAAACATGGTCCAATTTTAAATTTCTTAAGGCTTAAAGATTTTATCATCATCAAAACTAAATATTTTACAGTCATTGCCATGTACCTTAATCCATATTTCACAGTTCTCGAACTAATGGAGGTAGTACTACATGCAATAAGCCTCACAGAAAATGATACTAATGTAATTTTCACGGGTGACTTCAATTGTAGAACTGACCTTTCAAATGTCACGAAATATTTACGAAACAAGACAGACATTCTATTAGACATTTTAAATTCAAATGGCTACTTACTCTCTTATAGCCCTCTAGAAAAAAAATTTGTAAATGCAAATGGTTCAAGTACAATCGACCTGCTTTTTTATAAACCTAAGAATTTTATATTGATAAAACATGTCATTACATATTTCTGAGACAGACTCGTTTTTTGTTAAGGGTAAGGTAACGCCACCAATGTTAAAAAAAATCCCTCTCACAAAAATTCTGAAAAAAATTTAAAATGTTCTCCTCTATACCCCCTATCAGTACCTAAAATATCAGGTATACAAATACGATCTAGTTTTTGAGTTATAAATTTTTAAAGTTGACTACTTTAACATGGAGAAATGAAACTCCCATGTTAAATTGGTCAACTTTAAAAATTCATAACTCAAAAACTAGATCGTATTTGTATACCTGATATTTTAGCTACTGATAGGGGGTGTAGAGGAGAACATTTTAAATTTTTTTCAGAATTTTTGTGAGAGGGATTTTTTTTAACATTGGTGGCGTTACCTTACCCTTAAGCAATTCTCCCAATGTAAAACTTTTTTACAGATCAAATTATTCAAACAAAATTGATATTAGCAATTATAATGACCAAATTTATACTCATGGTGATACCATATATAATTACTCATATCAATAATAAAGATGTAAATAGTCTAAATACCTTGATTACTAATGTCATTCTTCATTCCACTATTGCAAAGAAAAACAATAAAAGAGTATCTAAACCCTGGTTTGATAGCAAATGTTATCTATCAAGGCATGATCTTCTATCAAAATTTCATGCCAGCAAATTATATTTATTCAAAAGCCCAAATTTGCATGAGCAATTCATTCAGGCAAGAAGCTGTTATAAGGCTTTATTGAAACAGAAAGAATTAGAATTTAAAATTAAATCGGAAGATAAAATGATTAAAGACGCAGAGCTAGAACCATACACATATCTTAGGAAAGATAGACCACCAATTAAATCATGCCCAATTCAAATTCAAATTCAAAATTTTTTATTAATCCATTCTCTCCTACAATCAAAACATCATAGACAAATTAACATAGACAAATGGGAAAACCATTTTAAAAATATCCTAAATACAAATAAATTACAATCCGACCAAACTCTCAATCTTTTATCATTAACAAGAGACTATAATAATATAATTGTAACTTAAATTTTATTCCTCTTAATGAATTTGAAGTTTATAATTGCATGCAAAGCCTAAAAAACAATAAAGCTTCGGGCCCAGATTTTATTACAAATGAACATTTGAAGCTAGTAAGCAAGTCGTTAACTCCAACAATCACCAACATGTTTAACCTCTGTATCGAAATGGCTACAATTCCGGAATTGTGGCGGATCGCCTACCAAATGGTATTATACAAAGGGAAGGGTAACATTATGTCACCCGACTCATACAGAGGTATTATCCATGGTGATACCAGGTACAAACTCTTCTCGAGATTAATTGCAAACAGGCTTTTTGATTTCACCCACTATCTTATTCCAAAAGAGCAATACGGCTTTATGCCAGGACGCTCCACAATACAAGCTGTATCCACAGTACATAATCAAATTAAATTAGCACTGGAGAAGCCAAAGGATTGCTTTTGTAGACTTCAGAAAAGCTTTTGATTCGGTCAATAGGAATTTGCTTATTGAAAAGCTGAAGTTACTTAAAAGTAATTCCTTCTGAAATTTTGAACATCTTTTAGCTGTTATCTTAAATATCAATTATGTATGCGTTCAAGATCGTTTATCATGTTCTAGTAATATTATTCAATCTAACGGAGTTTTGCAAGGAGACCCGAGCAGCTCTCTCCTTTACAATCTTTTTACTGCAGATATAACCGAGATTGCAAAAGATATAAACTGTGAAAATGATCAAGTCTTACTAAATTTATATGCAGATGATCTTGCTATTAATTATTTCAAAGAGCAAAGTCAAGCTACAAAAAGCGCTAAATAATCTATCTATCTGGGCCAAAACAAATGGTCTAGAAATTAACACAGAGAAAACCAAGGTTGTAAAGTTTAGAAGAGGCTGACCGCTGTGCAAAAACGATGAAATTTATTGTGACGGTCAAAAGATTGAATTCCTAAATTCATTTAAATATCTCGGCATAGTACTTCAAATGACAGGGCTCTCTTTTTCTAAACATATAACAGAAAGATGTAAGAATGCTATCACCGCTATGTACACTATCTCAGGTCTGTCTGGTCTATCCGTCAAAACAGGGCTCAAACTATTCAATTTAAAAGTCGCCCCTGTGGCCACTTATGGTATTGAGATCATATGGCCTCATTTATCTGTATCCGACCTTGATAAATTAGAATCAGTAAAAGACATGTTTGTTAAAAGACTACTGTGTCTGTCAAAATTTACCGAAACTAGACTGGCCTATAAACTGATAGATTCCAATTATTCCATTACAGAAATCAAAGAAATGTTTAAACTTCCAATGACAGATCAATATTCCAATTTCCTAGCTGTCAGGAATCAAAAAGCTCAGGATATTAAAGTAAAGTGCGCACTAGAAAAAAAAGTTGAGTTAGTATTTTCTAAAAATAGTTCAAGTAGTCCTCCATATCAAACCAAAATTCAAAAAATTCTATCTCAAATAGGTTTGCCAGAAAAAAATTCCAAAGTCAGAGTGAACGCGTCGCTTAACATGGGGCCTCACCTGACAAAAACCCTCGAATATCTCGAAAAAATACACCGTTAGGTGGTATGAAAAAAATATAGTGATGTTCTATGACCCAAGCTTTAACCAAAAACCGATTAAAAAAAATTTCGCTCGAATCCATTTTTCCGTAAAAAAATAATAAAAAATCTTATGGGAATTAACATGGTAGATTTTCTTGATTTTTTTACGGAAAAATGGATTCGAGAGAATTTTTTTTTAATCGGTTTTTGGTTAAAACTTGGGTCATAGAACATCACTATATTTTTTTCATACCACCTAACGGTGTATTTTTTCGAGATATTCGAGGGTTTTTGTCAGGTAAGGCCCCATGTTAAGCGACGCGTTCACTCTGACTTTGGAATTTTTTTCTGGCAAACCTATTTGAGATAGAATTTTTTGAATTTTGGTTTGATATGGAGGACTACTTGAACTATTTTTAGAAAATACTAACTCAACTTTTTTTTCTGGCGCGCACTTTACTTTAATCCTGAGTTTTACAGCACTGATTCTATGACATGTAAACATTGGTGTCTGCCCCAACTGGATAGATCCAATGTTAGAAATGTCTTAACTCGCCAAGCTGTTCACGGGGTATCCGGAGAACTCGGAGCGGGGGCAACTGGGAGCCGGACGGCTCGGAGCCAAACGTGTTTGGTAGGACAACTCGGAGCGCGGACAACTCGGAGCGCGGACATCCTGGAGCCATGGCAGGACAACTCGGAGCGCGGACAACTCGGAGCACGGACAACTCGGAGCCATGGTAGGACAACTCGGAGCGCGGACAACTCGGAGCGCGGACAACTCGGAGCAACGTATAATATACATATTCGGATCAATTTCAGCTATTTTCATCATAATGTCATTATCAATATTTATCTGCATTCTTATATGCACACTGACTGACTAATGATTAAATGTACATTATTACGTTAAAGTAGCACATACTGCAACACCTTCATCATGATGACCATTGTTTATAAACTTTGTGATTTTTTATGTTTTTATTACATGACTTCTGAATCATTGATGATTTCTTCATTAATTAACTTAATTAACTGTAATTTTGTATTGTTGTTAATATTGGGCTAATGAACTGAAATATTTTTTTGTATAAAGTTATTGTATTCAATATTATTATAAGAAATAAATAAAGCCCTTAGTCTTCAATGAATGTTTTGTATTATTTAATTTCAAATATTAGATACACAAGGAACTTTAAAACGACGAATGAGGTGGATAATTAAGTGGATAAATTAAGTAGGAAAATATAATTATAAATGGTTGCTATATAATATTTTATGTGCATATAAAAATGCAGAGAAATATTGATAATGACATTATGATGAAAATGATTCCCGGACAACTCGGAGCGGGAGTTCTCCGGATACCGATGAAAATTATAGCTGAAATTGATCCGAATATGTATATTATACGTTGCTCCGAGTTATTCGCGCTCCGAGTTGTCCTCGCTCCGAGTTGTCCTGCCATGGCTCCAAGTTGTCCGTGCTCCGAATTGTCCGCGCTCCGAGTTGTCCTGCCATGGATCCAGGATGTCCGCGCTCCGAGTTGTCCGCGCTCCGAGTTGTCCGCGCTCCAAGTTGTCCGCGCTCCGAGTTGTCCTAGCAAACACGTTTGGCTCCGAGCCGTCCGGCTCCCAGTTGCCCCCGCTCCGAGTTGTCCGGGAATCTGTTCACGGCTTCCACCATCTAATTTGTAAATCCTCTGGTTATCACAAAGCTGAACAATCTTTTGTATGTAAATTATGTAATGAACATTGTAGCCAATATCATTTAAATACCTGTAAAACTAGAATTAAACCTATCAGCGATTATGCCAAGGGAGACTTCATATAGTCTATATATTTTGAATAGCAATTAAGCAATAACTTTTTCATTCTACTTATTTTCTATGTCATATTTTGTTTTATATGTACCTATATATATGATATAATATGATGTAACAAACTGTCAATATCACCTGTTATTTTATTTTATTTTGCTTATCATTTTCTATTATTCTGTAACTATTATATATAATTTGTATGTGTGTTTTATGTTCTACTACAGTATTATTTTATAATGTGTATTTCTAATATTATTTTATATGTACACTTTTTGTGTTTAATAAAAGACTTATATATATTATTATTAAAATGTTTAGTTTATCAAATTATTATCTTGGTAAAGTATCATGTACCAAATACACCAACAATGTAAACATCTGAACTTTTTGTAAAGGCTGGCAAACAATGGTATAATTTTCTGATTATTACTAGAAGTTATTAAGCTGAAGATTAAAAAAAATATATTTTTATTACAATAACATACTTAAAGGTTGAGAATAAAGCGTTAAAGCACCTATAAATTATTGTTTTCTTGCAACAAGGCGAAAAATAAAAAATAAAAAAATGTGGATCGTGTTGTAATTAATTTATAATAATTAATATAACACCGTTTGTATAAACATATGGTTCGTGCATGCATAAAAATGCTATAAAAATAAAATCTAGCAATATTTCGTATAGGTTATGAATTTCAAGTACAAATTTTCTAATAGTTTTTGTACTTCATTCTGATATAATATTTTATACACCAGTTATATCTGTTTCAGATTGATAAAAGCTTCAAACATGCGCTGTGTCACGAAAGTGAACACCGGAGCAGGTCAGCGTCAACCAAACAGCCGGCAGGCTTTGACGTCACGTCTCTCAGCAAGCTCATTTGCTTGCCAAACCACAGCGAGTTGACAAAAATGGTTTTGGCTCATCGCTTAAAAGTGATAGCCAAAATTAATTCAAAGTTGTTTCTCCTTTAAGAAAAAAATTTGCTGTTAATTCGGTGTACAAATTGGTGCATCTGGGAATTGAAATGCTAAAAGCAGACAATAAAGTGAAGTGAGTTGTCTCAAAAGATGTTCTTAAAATTGCCATGTTGTAAAAATTTGAACCTTTTTGTTGTTTTTCAGACAGTATGTAATATATTCCAGCTTTAGTGAACAAAAATATGTACTATAAAGAAAAAAAAATCTAATTTTTACAACTAAGAACTGAAATGACAGAGCAATTCTAGGGTAAATTGTCAAAACTGCATGATCACTTTAGTGAGTGAGTTTATAATGTAATGTCTCTTTTTAACAAAAACCAAGGCAACAACAATTTGCATACCAAAATTACAGCAACATTAACTACTACAGCTAGTAGATTCTGAGGACTTATTCAATTGTTTCACAAAAACTCACCAAGAGATAAAAGAAAAAAAAAGTGCAGAACAGCATGCAACCAAGCAATAATAAGAACATCAATAAATTTCAAGATTTGTCTCGAGCGAAGCGAGAAATTTTTTGCGTATTTTTTCTTACTAACAAATATCAAAGATTCATCAAGAAAAATTCACGTAAGGAGTCAAATTATTTTCCATGATTTGAATCTTTTCTTTACTTAAAATCATTAAAGTTTTATTATTTTTCATCAAAATTTGTAAAATTCCATGAGTTTTATGAGGGAAAAATTCCTTGGTTACTCCAGGTTTTCCATGATTTTCAGAATGCTATACACCCTTGTATAGCAATTTTCTCAAATGGAATTCCATGAATTTCCAGTTTTTTCCAGTGGGTTTTAAAGACTTCCAGGTCAATTTTTTAAACGCTCATATATAGTTATAAAAATGGTGATAAACTGTATTGGAATTTAAACAATATTATTACTTTTTAGGCTAAAATGACCATGGCAGACATACAGGCAGTGAAAACGGAACAGTACAAATAAGAGTAAAACTGGGCGACAATAGGAAAATAAGACCTAATAGGGGAAGGGGGTTCGAGGAGATGGTGTTATGATTTGTGTCTGTATTATATGGGGTTATTATTAGCGCATAAAGTACATGTCAAGAAATGAGACTATGATTTAAAGAAATGCACACTATATAATATAAGAAATGAAAAATTTACGGAAATAAATTATAAATTGGTATTATAAGGTTTGTAAAGAAAAATTAAATGATATTCTTTGTTTCGATAATCACATCGAACACCGGCAAAGGTAAAAGTCCGAAAAGTGAATAAAAAATATTCAATATGAATACCCTTTGCACGCACAAGTTACATATTTACCGACATTCTGTGTATGTCATTCTATCTTTTCGTCTTGGTCTACAATAGACTTTTAACAACTGTAGCACTTATGTTAGAAAATAATTTATTTTTAAAATTTTAAATATAAACAATTAATAGCTACAATTTTAACTACATTATATTGTTATAAAGTTTTCCCAAAAATTAGCTCAGGGTAGCTGAAGAACCAACTTGAAGAGTGGCTTAAGGGTAAGATAACGCCACCAATGTTAAAAAAAAAAATCCCTTTCACAAAAATTCTGAAGAAAATTTAAAATGTTCTCCTCTACATCCCCTATCAGTAGCTAAAATATCAGGTATACAAATACGATCTAGTTTTTGAGTTATGAATTTTTAAAGTTGACTAATTTAACATGGGAGTTCCATTTCTCCATGTTAAAGTAGTCAACTTTAAAAATTCATAACTCAAAAACTAGATCGTATTTGTATACCTGATATTTTAGCTACTGATAGGGGGTGTAGAGGAGAACATTTTAAAAAAAAATTCAGAATTTTTGTGTAAGGGATTTTTTTTAACATTGGTGGCGTTACCTTACCCTTAAGGAAATTTGAAGAACTGCCTTTGTTAAGGCGGATTCAGATGGCGACAACTGCGATGCGACGCGATTTTGTCACACAAACTGTGAAATCCTATGCGGCGAGCGAATTCGCCAGGTTGCGGCAGCGAAATCGCGTTAATTGCCATGATCTTTTTTTTAATCGCCAAATATGGCTGCCAATGGATGTTACAGCAAGTGCGCATTATTCGCGTTGCGTCGCATGGTAAAAATCGCCATGTGAATCCACCTTTAAGATATTAGAGGGGCCGGGTTAAACTAAAAATTCAAAATCATCATAGAAAGGTCTATTAAAATGAAATTGGAAAATATATTTAAAGTGATAAAAATGTATTTAACCACTAATTACAACTCTATTGCAACAAAATTAAATTAATTTGAAAACAAATTTCTATAGTTTTTGTTCTTTAGATACTAGAACAAACTTAAAATTTTTCTTTTTCTTTTTAAGCTCCCTAAAAAGGAGGAAAGAATTTTAAAAACATTTAAATTAACTTAACTTACCCTGCAAAAGCATTTAAATTAGTGATTAAACAAATTTTTACCCCTTTTAAATAAAATTTCCAATTTAATTTGAAAATGGGTTTCCCTAATGGGTAGTGGCAGTTGGTGAATCAAGTGTATATTCAGGTGTGTCTGCAGAACTGCCAGTACACAACTAAATTAATTTTATATTTCTGCCAGAAGTACCCAGAGGAGGTTTATGTCTGCCTTATTTTATTTCAAGTTTGAAATTTTGCAGTGGTTTGCAGGTAAATTTGAAAGACTTGTTTTAAAATTCCACAATTCAGGCATGAACAGGAAGGCCAGAAAACACTTTCTACCGGTTACTTCTTTTGGGAATACAAAGTAAATCTGATGGCATAGTAAAATTTAAAATACATATACTAGTTTACAATAAATATAAAACATTTTTATCACAATTAGTTTGATCACTGCAGCTCCTGACATGTGGCTGCAGTGATCAGCATATACTGATTATGAATTAAAGCTTTACAGTACCTCTTTCCCGTCTTGTTCCTTTACACAATGTTCAGCTTCTTCTCTACATAGGTACAGTATAAAAGCCACACCACTGCTTTTACGAGTCTTCCTGTCTTTAACAATAGTTACTCTGCAAAAAAAAAAAAAAATGTACATGTATTGTATTTATAAAGCAAGTGTTGGTCCACTATTAGAGGTCCTCAGTACGTGGGGTCTAGTAAGTCTCACTACTGAAAATAAATAAAAGGAAGAGAAAAATTGTCTCGGACATCAATAACCGAGGTACATAATAATGCTGCTGGCTTACCCGGCAAGGGATAATTATGGTGTCATCTTATGAATGCATGAACTTAAATTATTATATATATGCTCCCTGTCCCTGTTCCAGAGCATGTTTCATTTTATTATTGTTATCATTTTCCCTTTCTCCCGTTTTTCTTTCCTTTCCTCATCACTATAATAATAATTTATTTTCAAATGGGCTGGTTGTACATTACAACATGATTCACGTCCATAAAACAATAATAAAACAAAAAAAAAAAAATACAATTAAACCAATATTACTAACTACTACTATATACAATTTTAAGATTTTAAGCATACTTCCAAACAAAACTTGCACAACATTATAAAATTTCTAATTTAAGGGTAAGGTAACGCCACCAATGTTAAAAAAAATCCCTCTCACAAAAATTCTGAAAAAAATTTAAAATGTTCTCCTCTATACCCCCTATCAGTACCTAAAATATCAGGTATACAAATACGATCTAGTTTTTGAGTTATAAATTTTTAAAGTTGACTACTTTAACATGGAGAAATGAAATTCCCATGTTAAATTGGTCAACTTTAAAAATTCATAACTCAAAAACTAGATCGTATTTGTATACCTGATATTTTAGCTACTGATAGGGGGTGTAGAGGAGAACATTTTAAATTTTTTTCAGAATTTTTGTGAGAGGGATTTTTTTTAACATTGGTGGCGTTACCTTACCCTTAAACAAACAGTTAAAGAAAAAATTATTAACCAATTACATATATTTTCTGGTAATCTACTAGAATCTTTTATTGAATAATATTCTTTGTCACTATATAAGTACTGATTTCAGTTTGTTTTTAAAAAGAACATCACTTTTTACATCCCTTAATGATTTTGGCAAAAAGTCACATAACTTTTAGTAGTTTGGTAAAGTGAACTTTTTCCTAGCAGGGCTGAGCAATGTTTTTCAACCAAAACTTTATTTTTGTTTCGCGTGCCATATGTATGATTATCACTGTTATGAGAATAAAGCTCAGGGTGCTTATGTTTATACATACAGCAATTTAATACATATTACTGTACTTGGCAATGTTAAAATATTAAGTCATTTAAAATGAGAAACACAAGTATGTTTTTTCTTAAAATATAGAATTGTTCTCAAGGCTCGTTTTTGTAAAATAAAAACTCTGTTAAATTGCTCTGAACATCGGCCCCAAAAAGTAATGCCATAGGATAATTAATGAGGATAAATGTAATAAATTGATAACAAAGACTGCTGCGGTACATGATTCCTTATTGAATAAAGAACAAAGTTTGCCCAGTTTATTTTTTCACAAATTTCATTGATATGAAAACTCCAGTCCAATGTTTCACTTATATTCAAACCTAAGAATTTTTCATTTGAGACTCTCTTTATAGGAGTGTTTGGCAATTAAATACATACACCATATATCGAGGCTCCTGCGGCAAAATGCTCACTTTGCATTTTAAGAAGGTTGTAAAATATATACCTGGAACAGTAATAATAGACCTTCTTGATTTGCAAAGTGAGCATTTTGCCGCGAAAGCCTCAATACATATATTATGTCATAAAATTTAGTAAATTTAAGCTTACATAAGCAACAAATTTTAGTCACCAAATACTGTTTAAAAAACTACTGTAGAAATAGCAATATCAAAACACAATCATTATTAAATATGAAGCTGTGTTTTACAGTCCTGTACTACCTAAAGAAGGATTCACATAATCGAAAATTGTTATGGCATGCCATAGAAAAATCAAGTTTGCCTTGATTTTTTTACAGAGCTACATTTATTTACTTATTAATAATTTCACTACATGTTACATTATGTACTACGGCGTCATGCAGCTTCAATTCTGTAGCAATTTTTAATTAAGTGAAAGTATCTTAACATATAGGATACTCTGCTTTGAACTAGGGTTGTTGATAAATTACGGATGTCATTAACCTGATATTAATTTTTGCAGTTAATTGGATATGCAAAATAAGATAAGAGTCTGTCTGGTCGGTGAGGTGACTCAGATACATACATTAACTCATATAATTGTTGCACATTTCTGTAACTAGAAGTTTCAAGTAATATGCTTATATATACATAAAAAAGAATAATAATAATAATAGATTTCGATACTATTATAATATAGCTCCTACTTAAACACCACCTGTATCATACATATATATAAATACAATATATGTATATATATATATATATATATATATATATATCGATGTTCTCCCTGCTTTTTTACCGATCTGCATTTGTTTTATTTTACTTTTTTACCTATCTGTTTTTTATTTATCAAACTTTTTTACCTATCTGTTTTTATTTTGTCACACTTTTTTACCTATCTGTTTTTGTTTCTTCAAACTTTTTTACCTATCTGTCAATTTGAGAAAAAAAATTTTATCGCGGAAAAATATAGAGTGCACCACCGTACGTAAGCTGTTAAAATTTCAGAGTGTTTCGCGGCTTTTTTATAATTTAAATTAAATAAGAACAATCCGGAACAATCAGCTGACAGACCAAAACAAACCTCGTGCGACGTTTATTTCTGCTTTTCTTCTGAGTCTACATGCAAATAAGGATTGAAATAGGTAAGAATTTTATATTCTATTATTAACTAAGTAATATTTACATTCATTAGAGTGAATTACGTAATAATAATGATCGCAATAGTAACAATTTGTTGTTTTTACAGCTTCTCAGCATGGAGATTGGACCAAAAGCACTACTGTAGTGGTCGGAGCTCTGAACAAGCCGAGTCAGTTTTGACGATTGAAGAACAATGTATTAATGTACTGATACTTGAAATTCCTTTGTTACCTTATTAGACTTAGCAGATGTAGAGCAAAATATTAATCGTGAAGTAAAAAATTCTAAAACGTTAACAGAGAATGAAAAAGAAATTAACAAAAATTAAAAGTAATATTAGACGTCTTTCATTTGAAAAATTCACAAACCAAAATCTTCGCCAGCAGGGGAAACCATATGTTGGAACGAAGACACAACTTGGTATTATATTGTTTCACCTGACAACAAGCCTGCGGTGGTAATGAAAGCTGGGTGTAAATGCAGTGAGAAGAAGGACACCCAAAAGTTATCAAAATTCTGTGCTAATGTGAGTGAAAAGGATAGAGAAAAAATTCATAATTATTTTTATTCACTTGACAAATATGCAAAAAAAGTGTTTGTTCGAGACTCTGTCGTTACAGCTGCATCAAAACGTAGAACATTGAGTAGCCCTGTAAAGCTACGTAATTAAACAAGTACAACGGCAGTATTTCCTTAGGACTGAGAGTGGTAATTTAAAGTTTGTGAAATGATGTATACTAATACACTCTGCCTGTCTGCTAAAACAATTAGAAACTGGACATCAGAAGATTTTATGGCTCCACAGAATATATATAAATTAAGCATATTTTGTACTGAACAGCGAAAGCTACATGAAGAATATTTCATTTAATTTTCGTTTCATTTATATTATATTACTGTATATATTATACAAAAATTGTTGCAAAACATATAATAATATTTATACTTATTATTAATTTGATATATTATTATGTTTGATATTAATATAAATTATTAATTATTAATGTGATGAGTTTTATTTATCTGTAGGCTATAAAATATGCAAAAAAAAATTTCAATTATGTAAACTTTAATATACTGTAGTGACTTTGAAATTAAAGGTTTGCATAGTATCTTAATTACAATCGATGCATACATTTTTAATCCTAAATGATTGCTTAGAATGTAAAAAGTATAATTATATTTTTTATTTAGTCAAATTCCCTATTCCCAAGGCCTATTATAAATATTACAAAAATAAATTTAATTCTTTTATGTTACAATTTTATTCTTTACCAAAAATGCCGAGGATAATAATTAATTAGCATTTTTTTCGTATTCACAACAACTATATATGCCGATTGATGCATCATCAATTACTGTTTTATTAATGTTCCTTAATTACCATAATTATATATTATGTATGGTAAACTTCATTAATATCTACACGCGTAATAATAAGTAATAAAACTTATTGAGCAGAATTTTGAATCCCGATTATATTTTTTTACGCGAGAAATTTACGGAATTTGAAAAAAAAAAAAAATTCTTTACAACGAGTAATAATATTACCTTTAAAAAAAGCTTAGTGTATTTTTAAATAATCGCAACAATAAAGAAATAAACAGTTTAAACCTTCTCCTGAACAATTCACTTTTTCACAGATAGGTAAAAAAGTTTGAAGAAACAAAAACAGATAGGTAAAAAAGTGTGACAAAATAAAAACAGATAGGTAAAAAAGTTTGATAAATAAAAAACAGATAGGTAAAAAAGTTAAATAAAACAAATGCAGATCGGTAAAAAAGCAGGGAGAACATCGATATATATATATATATATATATATATATATATATATATATAATAATAATAATAATAAAAGTTAATATCCTTGCCGCCATTTTACCCTTTCGGGTGTGGCCAGGTATTTAACCTTGTGTGTAAGAGTCATCTTGCGACCGAGCTGGGGCTTACCAGGCTCCCAGAACCCTTTCCTGCACTCTTCTGGGCTCGACTAATATATATATATATATATATATATATATATATATATATATATATATATATATATATATATATATATATATATATATATATATATATATATATATATATATAATAAAAGTTAATATCCTTGACCCCATTTTACCCTTTCGGGTGTGGCCAGGTATTTAACCTTGTGTGTAAGAGTTATCTTGGGACCGAGCTGAGGCTTACCAGGCTCCCAGAACCCTTTCCTGCACTCTTCTGGGCTCGACTACCAGATCTGTGAGGCCTGCAGTATTTGAACTTACAGGGGTGATCACTTTTCCTTCGGAAATATTCCGAGGGATGGCAGCACCGTGATCAATTGTGCCGCCGTACATACAGCACGTGCCAGTAGATGGCAGCAGTGTCACTTTTTACAGCGTCACCCCTCCAAGTACTAACCACGCTTGACGTTGCTTAACTTCGGTGATCTTACAAGAACCGGTGCATTCAACGCGACAAGGCCGTATATTATATGTATGTATATATATATATATATATATATATATATATATATATATATATATATATATATATATATATATATATATATATATATATATATATATATATAAAGTTAATACCCTTGACACCATTTTACCCTTTCGGGTGTGGCCAGACCGATATTTAGCCTTGTCAGTAAGAGTTATCTTGCGACCATGCTGAGGCTTACCAGGCTCCCAGAATCCTTTCCTGCACTCTTCTGGGCTCCTACTACCAGATCTGTGCAGCCTGCAGTGGCAGTGCAATGGGTTGGCTGCACGGCCGATTTTAAGTGGCGGAAACGAAAGAGGAGGTGCTGAAATGCAGGTGTGAATTTTATGCGAATTTTTTGAGCACTGTAACTTTGTATAAATGCAGTTTTAAAAGATGCATTTCACCTGGAAGCCATCGCCTACCGCCTTTGACGTCATCGAAATGTCAGGTTCGGTTCACTATAGATATGCATACCTGTACTCACCTGCATAACAGGTAGCCAATCAAAAACAATCTAGCCAAAATTCAAAATTTCAAATGCCTAGCCTGATCGAAGTTGATGAGTTTTAAAACTTAAAAATGCACATTATTCCATGTACGCGTACTGTAAAAACACACTGGGAGATAAGTAATATTACAAACGTACCTTTCATCATATTTAAATAATAGAAATTGTTTCTCAAATAGTTTCATTTTATTGAAGAGAAGATGCAATATCAAGTCCTTCCACCACACTCTCTTTTTAAATGATTGGCGCCGTTAGCAGCAATCAGCCAATGAAAATGTGAAAATTTATCATACTGGACTCCTTCCGTATCTGCTGAATATCTATTGAATTATTATATTAAACCTAAAACTGAGTCTCTTTTCTTATCTACGAAGATAGTAGGATGCCGTAGGATTCATATTTAGCTTTATTAAGACCCTTGAATCATAATTTTTAAATGTCTTTTCAACCCCCTATTTGCTGCTGCTAAAACCATTAGTGGAATGATTGAAAAATAAATACAGTTTTAATTTCGACTATCCTAGTATGGGCGTCTGTGGCCTAGTGGAAGTACACTTGTCATCCACGCAGAAGTTTTAGGTTCAAATCCCCTCTGGGTCATTTTATATTTTTAGTAGCACGAGGAAGTTTATTTCACATTTTTAATGCAGACGGGGTAAAATAATATTATTATTTCTTACAATATAATTATATTATATTATTATAAGTCACACTTTTCCATATAAATACGCACTTCAAAAACTTTGCAAAAAAAAAAAAAAAAAAAAATGTGTCATACAATGATAGAAAAATTAATAACAAATCATAAAAAACAAAACAATTTTACCCCGTCTGCTAACGGCGCCAATCATTTAAAAAGAGAGTGTGGTGGAAGGACTTGATATTGCATCTTCTCTTCAATAAAATGAAACTATTTGAGAAACAATTTCTATTATTTAAATATGATGAAAGGTATGTTTGTAATATTACTTATCTCCCAGTGTGTTTTTACAGTACGCGTACATGGAATAATGTGCATTTTTTAAGTTTTAAAACTCATCCACTTCGATCAGGCTAGGCATTTGAAATTTTGAATTTTGGCTAGATTGTTTTTGATTGGCTACCTGTTATGCAGGTGAGTACAGGTATGCATATCTATAGTGAACCGAACCTGACATTTCGATGACGTCAAAGGCGGTAGGCGATGGCTTCCAGGTGAAATGCATCTTTTAAAACTGTATTTATACAAAGTTACAGTGCTCAAAAAATTCGCATAAAATTCACACCTGCATTTCAGCACCTCCTCTTTCGTTTCCGCCACTTAAAATCGGCCGTGCAGCCAACCCATACTGCAGGGCAGCGGAGTATAGACAGCCGTAAGCTGCCTTCCTCCTACTAACTCCATAATCTAGTAATCAGTCACACCCATCCCAAGTCACGAAAAGTCTGCCGGGTTCGGGAATCGAACCGGGGACCTCTTGGACCAGAGCCAGGGGTACTAACCACTACACTACAGAGCTTACGTATATATTATACATCATGAGGTACAGTTCTTAAAGTTAGAAATTGGAACTCATAGGTTAGATTCTAAAGGATATATTCCAATTATGAACTTTAAGAACTGTGCAATGGAGTATCAAACTCAATTTATTATTATTTTTTATTATTATTATTCTACTGTACTCTACCTCTACTGTCTAAACAAACTACTATACTTGCACAAAACCTAACAGCTGGTTATCACAAGAAAAATGTTTTCTAAAGACACGTTGCCTTCTACTAAAGAACTTTTATTTTTCCAACTCTATCATCACAAACCTTACAATTACTTTTTCCATAACCTTTGAGACCAGAGGCCAAGCTTACAGGTCGATAATATTTTGCTTCACATTTAGTACCTCCCTTATAAATGGGAATTGCCCATGCTTCCCTCCATCCACGTGGGATGACACCTGCATTTAAAAAAGCCCATAACAACAATGTTTGATATTTACAATGCATACAGTATTACAGATCTTAATTTACGTGTAGTTCGACTGCGAGCGGCAACCGTCTTTTGCTTTTTAACATGGCCAGACATACGGCCAGACATGTCTCAAAGCTAGGAGCCATAGAGTCTACAGGTACTGTAATCTAAGATCTTTTAGACTGTACCTACATTGAGCTTTAAAAAGACTGCTGATACATATATACTCTATCTGGACCTGCCGCTTTTCCTTCAATCAGTGACATTAGTGCCCCTCGTACATTCTTAAACCTGATTTTAAAGTAGAGTGAGCGAAAAATTGACCGATGGTAAAGCTCATTCTCTTGCATGTAAAAAGTTACTTTGGAGCACCATAAATAAGCATCTGAAATCAGTTGAGACCGTCCTTCGTAAAAATTCTGAGCATTTGGGTCTAAAAGTCGATGACTTCGTCCATCTACTCCATGCTAACGCTCGAAAAACGTGGCTTCTTTTTTATTCGAACTTTAATTTCTTTCGCAATCTCCCGTAAAATGTGTTTAAAAAATATTCTAAGATAGAACATAGTATGGTGAATCAGAAAGTGTCATAACCTTTATTAGCCCTTCATAAAAATTTTGAGAAAATTCTGATACAATACCAAAATCCGAGGCAAATTTTCATTTCAAACGTTGCGGTCTACGGGTTAACAGCTGACTGGATCAACGGGATCAACAACACTATATAACTTCAGCAGATGCTCGTATTGCGCAACTTGCATAAATTTCTACTGCGCAGCTTTTGAGGAGCCGACGTAACTTTTTCGTATGCATATATATAGTGCGTGACGTCATTCCCGTCATGCACTGCGCACTCAACTCGCTGACTCCTCTTTAAATCTCTTTTGCTCACCCATGTTAGCGTTATCGTTTAAGTCCCAATCCTATTTCGCTTCTATTACGTCACTAATCTCTCCTGCTTCCAACTCCTCTTGAAAAACTGCCTGATATTGTCAGGCACATGCATCTGCCTTCTCTGTAATACCCCCTTCCCCCCCAGTATCCTTTAGCACTGGCGGTTAGGTGTAAGAGTGGGCTTGCCTAAACCTCGCCGCAATAAAGCAATTTTCTATTCTATTCTATCTCATTTCCTGCTAACCGAAGCCCCTTCACATGCTGATCAATACATTCTTCTCCAACTACGGCTTATATCCCTCTCATCAAACATCTTCTTCATAAACTCATATTCAGAAAGCACCTTAGCAGCATTAAGTTCATAAATATTTAGAATTGAGTCTAATTGAGAAGTTTGTTCTTTATGTCCCTGTCGGTACAGTATACTTACTTTGCAACTTTTCCATACTTGTCAAAAATCTTATGTAAATCATTGTTTGTAAGATTAAATGGCAAATTTGCTACATAAACTGTGCTCTTGGAAGGAACTAATCCTCCACTCATTTTCAAAAATAGCTGATGAGCGACGAGTCTTTTAGACGAATTTATCCTCCGTAATACGCATATGATACTGTAGAATGACAAGCTTCAACTCGTAAATGCCGCAGCGCCGCATTCTGACATCGCTCCGTAAGGTTTGTTAGGAGAAAAATCTTATTTATGTTTTCATTCAAAGTCTATGCTGCACAAAATCTCGAATATTTTTTGTCGTGTAAAGTGATGTTTCCCGTGGCTCATATGAATTATTAATCTTGCCCTTCATAAGAACCGTCGGAAAAAATTTAAAACCAGGTACCGCTGGGTTAAAGGATAGGAAGCTTGATAGAGCATGTTGTCGCACGCAGTTCGCGCGCTAGATTTTCATTGGCTGAGAGAATTGTGTCGTCAGTGTTGAAGCTTCTCATTATAGTAATACTGTACATACTATTTATTCATTCAGTAGAGATATTACAGCCATTCTGACTCTTTACAGTTAAACAATTAAGAGACGCAAACTAAATAACAGTACCAAAGCGGAGCGATAATCACAGAGTTGACCACAGCACAGTGACACAGAGACCACAGCCAAGTCCAAAAAATTCAATATTTTTTTATTCAATCCATTTTTCCTACAATCAAAATATCACTTGACGCAGTGGTATGCGCCTCTGATTCGTAATTGGATGGTAGTGAGTTCGATCCCAGCCATGCACCGCCAATCTTTTCACAAGTGGCGGTTGCTAAAGAACACCCACTCGAGCATCCGGGAGGTGATTGATGGCATCCTCCATCAATTGCCGACCATCCTGACTGAGGTTTCCATGGTTTCCTCACTGTCAGTCACAACCAGGCAAATGCTGGGATGGATTGCTTAGGCCATGGCCGCCCTGGTTTGGAAGGGACCCACAAAAGTAGGGTCTACGAAGAGCCGGGAGTTTAAATTCAATTCAGTCACTTAAATGTGGCCAGTACCCTATAATACTAGGGTTCAGTTAAAAAGCTAAAAAAATAAATATATATATCACGGTACTCTATAATACTAGGGTTCAGTTAAAAAGCTAAAAATATATTTATAAATATAATATCACAATAGACTTTTGTTGACGTGTGTCAGGTTATTATAGGACACGTCGTGTGGCTATTATAGGCCAAGAGTTAACATGCAGAAGTAAAATTATGGTCCATGTATTTCTTAACACTGTAAAAACAATTGTCCAATAACATATCTTTAACATTTGCGTGGAAAATCTTGAGGTTGTCAATACACTTTATGTTCACTGGTAACTTAATTATTATAAAGACATAAGCACTTCAGAAAGGGACCCTGTGTCCAATCTACACCAAACTGGAGTTATTACATTAGAAACATTTCTTGTGTTATGTGATTTATGACTCGCTTCTTGTAACCGAAACTTAATTGGACATATATTTTTTTAACATAATATACACATTCACTATAAAAGAGGTCCACAGGCTGTCAGATGTGCTGAGTTGTGGCACAGACAATTGTCTGTGGTTGTGGTGTCACTGGTGCATATGTTTTTATTGTTTATAGTGTATGGTATGAAGTGTATGTATTGTTTACATTATGTACTCGAGTCGAGTAGACCCCATTGCATCATGGATCTTCATTATCCGTGAGAGCATGGATAAATTATAGGTGTAATTTCTCCATGCGTGAGAGCACCATTGTAAACAAGGATTGTAAATTCACTATTCAGTAAAATTGACTAACTTTTGTAAATACTGTAAATAGAGCCACCATGCGCGACATAACTACCTAAACCACAAAACCACCAACGTTCCTTTCATCCTTGGTTCCTTTATACAGGTTAAGACACGCACGCATTTCGTGCGTCAATTTTATTTTGTTAAATTTTCCATTGCACCGCGAAATTTCAAAAATAACATTGCATGATGGGCCGTGATGGGCGCATAATAATAATAATAATAATAATATTAACGCGGCAAATGTGGCAATGCCACGGTGGCCCGCGAATGTTCACCAACTCTCAGAGATTTCTTAAACAAATCAAAACTCTCCGCCTCAGCAACATCTGCTGTCAACGCATTCCACTCCCTCACCGTCCTGTTTAAAAAAGAAAACTTTCCCACATCACTTCTACATCTAACATACTCCAACTTCCATCCATGATCATTTCTTCCAATATAACCTGCTCTCATCACACGACCACTCAACTCTTCCCAACCCATTCAAAGTTTCGCGGCACGATGTGGCCAAAAATATTTGAACGTGATTGGCTAAGCCCTTTAACATTGGTCCAATCGGTGACCTAACCTGTATAAAGCCCAGGGCCGTCCCATGCGCACGGTGCACACGTTTAATTTTTTCTGCTCTATTATAGAGTTTTCCGTAAATTAATAGCCACGGCTTAGAAGAGCTGCGCAGAAACGAGTTTTAAATGTTAGTAGTCTACTGCGCATGGCTCTGCGAAGTGTGCATGATAAAAAAGCTTGAATCCAAATGAAGCTGCGCAAACGCTAGGTGACTAATCTGCGCACAGCCAATAGCAACTTTGTATGCTTTATGAACAAAGATACGAACTTCTACCCCAGATTGCTTGCGAATCGCAGTGTTTAAAAATTCTTTTAATACGTTACTGCAACCGGTTTGGCTTGTAGTATTGCAAATAAATATCAAATTTGAGATGAGATAAAAAGCAACGTTCTCGCTAATGTTGAACAAAAATTCTGCTCCGGTAGGGGCCCCTCGTGCAGCAAAACAGCTGTTTTGAGCTCACTAAGTGACGTCACCTTGGGTGTTTTTGGCCAAAATGCGCAGATCAGTCCAAATTCGTAGGGCTCATGGACCTATCTATTATAGTTGTATCATGTATAAAGCCAACCTTGATAACCACGTGACATGCTCCTGCCATCTATGAATGCACCTGACAGTGAGATGCACATAATTCAAGTGTTAATAAATAGTGCTGCCAAAACGGACAAAATATAAACCATTAAGCTTTTCCGGCTTCTACCCTACCGTCCCTACCGGCTTCGCCATGGGGATGTAGCTTTGCCGGCGGCCCAAATATTTGTATTTTTGGCCCCCAAGTGGTAGTTTCAGGAAGTTATCATAAAACTGTGCGTAATATTTTATGAGCTTTGGTGAAAAAACTCATGTGACCATTGTTAATCGGCACCCCTACGAAAATTTGGAGTCTAGACTGGATCCAGTCTAGATCTAATTGGGCTGGATCCAGACTGGGTCCAAAAAAAAACATCCAAAACTGGATCTAGACTGGATCCAGCCTGGTTTGGGTCCAGCCCGGGTCTAGCCTGGATCTAGCGCAAGTGTATTCTAGACCAAATTTTCAAATTTAAATCTTGCCCTAATTAATTATCATCCCCCAGGTGATTTATGCAAATACCCCCCCCCCACCCAACTATGTACGTACATAATATATCCATGTGTGCTGTCTCGTCGCATACACCTATAGGGACCTCCTATGTCTTACGGCCAGGGAGTTGATCAGAGTTTTGCTGCTTCTGGGAGTGGCGGAGCTGCTAAATGTTCATAATTAATAAATAGTGAACATTAATTAAGAATAGAAAAGTTATTATCATTATTAAAATACACCATAAAGTATTATTAAGCTAGTATTACACAATTCAACTTATTTGCATACAATTTTTTCTTACAATTAAGAATGTCCATTCAATTGTTTGTATTGAGATGACATTTGGTTGTATGCGAATTTGTACCGTGTAACACAGGTTTACAGCATAAAAATAATTTATGTGTGAATATTATTCATAATTATAAAATAAGACAATAATTATTTTTTGGTTTCCTTTGTGTATCTGGTTTAATTATACTAATATAGTACTCAAATAATTTTATTATTACATATGAAGTGAGAAAGTATAAATTTTCCAATTACTGTCGCCGTCATTAGTCTGTGTGCTACGATTTTGGAGTATTGTAGCTGAGAGCTGAATTGGGGTAGCGTAGACGATATTAAAAAATACTGGCGCATGTACTCGTAGAACCTTATTCTTTGTGAGGAAATATTAATTGTATACTATTGGAGCAAAAATTAAAAATTTGGCGAATTTTTTTATAACGCAAGGTTGGGTAAAATCAACGGTCTTTCCGAGTACCTCGGGTTTAAAAATTCACAATAAATTAAGTTTTGTAACAATAAAAACTTTTAACCATAATTTAAGTTTTTACCTTTTTACTGAATAATAATAAAAAATTTAAGCGGCAAAGTTGTCTTTAATGCAATGATGTAAGTTTATTTTCATAAATTAATTAGTTAATTTTTAATTCATCAATTAAAAACTAGGAAATCGATCTCCTTGGAAAATTTTTTTTCCGGAAAATCAAGTATGCCATCCTAAGGGTACTAATATTAGCCAACTTTTGTGGGGAGCACATTTTTTATTTAAGCCTTCGTTAATTTTTAATGAATTTTGTTCCCTATGACATCATCAGACCCCCGTTAATTGGAAATAAAATTAATTAAAAATTAATAATGAAGGCTTAAATAAAAAATAATCTTCCCATAAAGGTTGAATTGTATTAGTACCCTTAGGATTGCATACTTGATTTTCCGGAAAAATGTTTTTCCAAGGAGAAGATTGATTCCTTAGTTTTTAATTAATAAAAAAATAACTAAATAATTTATGAAAATTAAACTGATATCAATGCATTTCAGACAATTTGGCCGGTTTATTTTAAATAAATATATTAAATTTTTCGTTGTTACAACTTAATTTTTTAATTTTCTGTGAATTTTTAAACCCGAGGTACTCGGAAAAAACGTTGATTTTACCCGACCTTGCGTTATAAAAAAATCGCCAAAATTGTAGTGTTTGCTCTAAGAGTATAAAATTAACTTTTCCTAACAAAGAATAAGATTCTACGTGTGTCAGTATTTTTTAATATTGTCTACGCCAATTGAGCTCATAGCTACTACATTCCAAAGTCGGAGCGCACCGACTTGTGGCGACATCATTAAACCCCCGTTAATAGGAAACAAAATTAATTAAGAATTAATGAAGGCTTAAATAAAAAATGAGCTTCCCACAAAAGTTGACTAATATTAGTACCCTTAGGATGACATGCTTGATTATCCAAAAAAATTCTTTTTCCAACGAGATCGATTGCTTAGTTTTTAATAATTTAAATATTAACTAATTAATTTAATTTAACTAATTAATAAACTTACACCATTGCATTAAAGCCAATTTGGCCAGCTAATTTTAAATTTTGTGTTGTCATAACTTAATTTCTTAATTTCCTGGGAACTGAATTTTTAAACCCGAGGTACTCGGAAAAACCGTTGATTTTACCCGACCTTACGTTATAAAAAAAAAACGCCAAAATTTTATTGTTTGCTCTAAGAGTATAAAATTACAATTTACTAACACAGAATAAGATTCTACGTGTGCCAGAATTTTTTCATGTTGTCTACGCCAATTGAGCTCTCAGCTACAACACTCCAAAGTCAGACTTATGATGGTGACAGTAAGGTTAATACAGTATAATGTCGATCAACTGTTTGATCGACATTGTCCTCTTTGATTAACATGTAAACCTTATCAAATTCTCAAATATTCTAATTTTTTTTAAGCAGATATTAGTGCCTAAAACTCAGTAGAAAAAGTTTCAAAACAATTTTACGAACTAATTTTTTTAAACTAAGATTTTTGTTTGTCTCTCCTTGGGAAAGTGCTATGATGAAAATTTAAAAAAGTAATTAAAAAAAAATCGTCTGGTTTAATGGTTTTGAAATTTGTTCTATGGCTTTTAGGCACTAATATCTGCCTCTTAAAAAATTTCAATTTTTTTTTTGTGAATTTGCTAAGGTTTACATCAAAGGGTGGAACATTGGGTGATCGACATTATCTCCACCTTAACTGGCATTGGGCTCAGAATAAAGGGCAGTGTAATATACTGAGGGGATTACACATCCAATACTGTACAAACTAGCAGGTTCCTCGTTCTAATGCTAATCACCCGTTACCTGCATGCCCTCTGGTGTTGTGGTGTTGGTCGGGATAGTCATCTTGGTAGTGGCTAAATCCAGGCCACTGTACACAGGTAGCACTACTACACTGAAATGGTGACAAAAAAAAAAAAAAAAACAGTATTCACCCGCTACCTGCATGCCCCCTGGTGTCGGTCCGTCCGGATAGTCATCTGCGTCTTGGTCGTGGCTAGGTCCAGGTTACTGCACACAGGTAGCTACAATATTCAAATGGTGACACAAAAAAAAGTACTCACCCGCTACCTTAAGGTAGAGATAACGTCAATCAGCTGTTCAACGTACTCTCCTTTGATTTACATGTAAACCTTTGCAACTTTACAAAAATTCTGAAATTTTTATGAGAGGCAGATATTAGTCATATTAGTGCCTTAAATCTACAGAAAAAATTTCAAAACAATTTAACGAGCCATTTTCTTTTTTTTTTATTTATATTTTTTTTTCCACATATGGCTTTCCCATGGAAAGAAAAGTAAAAAATTATTTAAGAAAAATCAGCTCGTATAATTATTGTTTTGAAACCTTTTCTATATGGCTTTTAAGCACTAAGATCTGGCTGTAAAAAAAATCAGAATTTGCCAATGTTTATCAAAGGAGAGTATGTCAAACAGCTGTTCAACATTATCTCTACTTTAATGCTCCCTGGTGTCAGTTCGGATAGTTGTCTTGGTCCAGGCTAGGTCCAGGTTAATTACTGCATACACAGGTAGCTCTACAACATTCAAATGGTGACAAAAAAAAAAAAAAAAAGTACTCACCCGCTACTATAATGCCTCCTGCATGGTGTCGGTCTGGACAGTCGTCTTGGTCATACCTAGGTCCAGGTTACTGCACACAGGTAGCGCTACAACGTTCAAATGTCGACACACAAAATGATACTCACCCGCTACCTTAATGCCCCCTTTTGTCGATCCGTATAGTCATATTGGTCGTGGCTAGGTCAAGGTTACTGCACACAGGAAACATTCAAATGGTGACAAAAAATGGTCCTCGCTAGCTACCTGCATGCCCCCTGGTGTCGGTCCGGAGTCTCCTGTTGGTCATGCATGTCTACGTTGAAGTTGAAACAGTATGTAATGAATTATATGAATAATGAATTATACACATGTTCTTATACATGCTAAACAAAGAGAAAAGACTGGTAATGTGAGCAAAATAAACTCTATATAGATAGTTCTTTACACTAAAAACCCTGGCCAATGCACAGTATTAATATTTATGCATACTCAGTACAGTATAAGTAAGAGAATGAAAGAAAAACACTACAGGATATGCATATATATTATACAAAACTAAAAAATAACATGCACACATATAAAAAATCACATACAAATAATCGAAAAATGCTGCAGAATTAACCCAGAATTAATGCCTTATAAATTTTGATCCAAAAGAAGATGAGGCAATTTTTCTGCGGAAAGCCGTGGCAAATTACGAGGTTGCATGCAGTATGCATATGTGAAAGCTCTTTTATGGCAATAAAAAGAGGCATAATGCAGAGAGTATTGTGTATGCATACTGTAATATTAAAGTACAATATGCATATATACCGGTTTGATACAGTAATTACAGTATGCATATCATAGTTATTAGGCTCGAACACATAATATGCATACAGTGCAGTACTCTACAAATATCAGGCCTTAATATTTAAAAGAACGTTACCTCTGACCATATTATCTTACCGGTATATGTTATCAGTGGGATGAGGATTAGCATTTCGTTCCCAAATACAAATATTCAAAACCTTGGCAGCGTAGGGCCTGTTAGAGGAAAAATGCCACTTGGACAGCAGCATCAGGAACAGAAAAATATTCGAATCAGATTTAACCCTGATAGTTAACATACGGACTTAATACAACAATTATCTTACCTTATAATAGATTACATGCCGATGAGATTGAAATATACCAGTTTAATACGTCAAATATTACACAAAACAATTTATTTCTATCACAACACCACAAGCTAGCAGCGACCACAGCAGCGACCGGTACAAATTTCAAAACAAGATGGCGCAATGGGAGGCTCAGTCCTTGGCGCAATGCATGATGGGCATTGATGGTGGAAACGCGCCTTTTTTTTACAAATTTAACTTCACGACGAAAGTTCAGTCTCTATTCATTTACATAATTATATATTTATATTATATTTTATATCTCTTTTATTTATATTTTTATTTATTAATTTATTTATTTATTTGTTTATTTTTATTTATAAATAGAAATGTTTATTTATTTATTTATATATTTCTTAATTTCTTAATTTATAAATTTATTTATTTATTTATTTATTTTTATTTATTTATTTATTTATTTATTTATTTATTATTTATCAACTTTAACTGACTTCAAATTTTTTTAAATTGGAAATAATAAATTTGAAGTATTAAATTTTTTTTTATTTCTTAAGTACGATTTTAAAGTTATATATTATATGATACTATTAAGTCATGCATCGTGTTCCCTCATCCCTCGATCTCGAATCCCTCCCCCAGAAAATGTCAAAATGTTCCAATTATTTATTAACTGTAGGACAAATGGTTTCATTTTTTTTTTTTGTTCAAAAATTTAATTTTTTCCTACGCCCTCCCCCCCCCCCCCCCTTCCGTTCCATGGGTATGTTGTAGATGACTGCATGATGGCCGGGATCAGGGCGGGTGTGTTCTCTGGACTGACTGAATTTGTTTTTGGTACAGGTCTAGACGGACTATAGACGGTCTGGACCTGGACCAGCTCTCTAGACTAGACGGTCTGGACCAGGACCAGCTCTAGACTAGATGGTCTGGACCAACTCTAGACTAGATGGTCTGGACCAGCTCTAGACTAGACGGTCTGGGCTTGGACCAGGTCTAGACTATTAGACAGTCTGGACCTCGTCCAGGTCTAAAAGACTAGACGGTCTGGACCTGATCCAGGTCTAGACTAGACTGGTCTGGACCTGGTCCAGGTCTAGACTAGACCAGTCTGGACCTGGTGCAGGTCTAGACTAGACCAGTCTGGACCTGGTCCAGGTCTAGACTAGACCAGTCTGGACCTGGTCCAGGTCTAGACTAGACCAGTCTGGACCTGGACTGGGTCTACTCTAGACCTAATGAGCTCCATTAGACCTACACTAGATCCAGTCTGGGTCTAACTTGGATCTGAATTTTCGTAGGGGCACGGCGCGGTCTAGCGCGGTAAGAACCGGCAATGCAGCACCCATCACGGCACAGAATAACGATCGACGCGCTACTGGTGGCTATTTCAGAAAGCTTTTTCACACGTTTTGTAAGTATACGGGTCTTTCACCATACGTCACAAAAATATGACGTCACGTGAATGTAGGCAAAAAGCACCTATTTAACATGGTAGTAGCATACCAAAAACTATTTATTTTCTGCGATATGACAATCGTGGTACATTTGACAATTATTTTATTTGATAGATTGAAATGTCAAGTAAATGGAAAAAAATACAATATTTGCCAATGATATCTGTGAAAAATACAATAAATCATTGAATAAAATGTAAATCGACTACAAATTTCACGTCAATAATGACCATTTTACGACACTTATGCACTGATATTGACCCTAATATTCTTAAAAAAAATCAGCCAATCACCGGCCATTGCTTTCCCCGCGGACTTTTGAATACGAGGGGGAAACGGAACAACAAAAAGTAATGATAAAGAAACTAGGTAAAATAAAAAAAATGTATATGTTCAAGTTATGTATATTTATTTCTTACGTATATATTATTGTTAAAAAAAATTAAAATATGTTAAATTAGGAGGAATAAATTAAGTGATTCCAGTTCCCTCTCTCAGTACCTACTGCTGAATGTAAACAACAACAAAGCCAAGCAAACGCTACTTAGTATAGTATAGTTATACTAAGTAACTAAGTATTTAATATGGTTTGCATAGCCAGCCCGAGCCATCCAGCTCTATATGCAGTTTTTTTGTGCCCATCATGCATGAATGATATACTAACGTTACTATACTAAGTAACTATACTAAGTATAGTTACTTAGTATAACTATATATATACATATATATATATATATATATATAATTATATATGGAAGTTAAATTATGGAACGATGGAAAGTGGCCTCATGCATCAGCCCTCCGCGCGTTCCCCTTTCTCTATAGATGGCCCCGGCTGCCTTAATTAATTGCTGTATATATATATAATAGAATATGTCCCTGACTAGCTGATGGCTTCTGTATGATATTATAATCCTCTTAGTTTAACAATAATGAGATTAATAAAATATATTAATTATCAAATAAATAAACATGTTTACATACATTATAATATACCTTTAAAAGTTTCTTGTTGTATAACATTTTATTAAATTGCACTTCAGCATTTTTATATATCACCTCTAATATATTATATATATATACAGTATCACAAACCTTAGTTTACGTATGAAAGACATTTTGAATAGAAAATAGTACCGTTTTGCGTTACGATCTTCATTTTTTAACGATAGGCGCTCGATTAGAAAAAAACATCACATCCCTAGTTTAGTTTGCCGGTTTATGAGAACGCCACGGCCGTGGGCGCGGCAATCCACTTGCCTAGCGGCCATCCCAAGTATCTAATACACTTTTAACCTATTATTAGTACTGAAATCATGGTTTAATGTTCATTAATTTAGCGAACTTTAAAACCAGAACAGAAAAGGCACGCTGCCATGATTTTTGTTAATGTGACGTCACAGGAGCTCGAAATCGATTAATTAAATCGAACCGAATCGAACTAAACCGATCAGCTGAGCTGAAAAAAGGCGTTCGTTTTAAAATAAAAGACAGATCGGAATATACGTCTATATACGCCTCCAGAAGCTATAATAAATCCAGAATGTTACTTTTAAATGCGTAAGGGTGCCTATTTTTTTTAATTTCACCACTTTTTTTCAAGTTTTTAGCATTTTTGGTGTCGACGTGTTGTCACAACAGCGGCTCCATGCGGCCCCACTGGCCCCAGGCTTTCGTCTGGAAGAGGTGCAAAGTGGTCGAAGTGGTGGCGACGCGATTTTGAAATCAAATTAAACTTACTTTTTTTTACTTTTTTCCAATAGTTATACATATTATAGAAGCATGTAATATTTTTAAAAAATTCCATAGTTTAAAATAACCTTGTTGTGGGACATTTTTAAAAAATTAAGATTACTACGCCTTGGCGACGTCTAGTCTGTGATCTCAGGCGTAATCTAAGGCTTGTTTAACTGTATTCATAGTTTTTAATTATTATTCGTAATATTCATTAATACTGCATAGTAGAGAAGAATTAAGGCTAAAGGCACATATATCTCGCAGGGTTTGCACCGGTGCAAACCCTTCCAAATTCAAGCAAAAGTTTGCCTGCGAAGCGAGGTGAAAGGCGTGCAGTGCCCGCCCGCCTGCCCTGGCGCCAGGGTGGCGGACACCACCCTCCACCCACCCTGACACGATGCGACTCCCAGTGATTATGTGACGTCACGGTAAGTTTGTGAACTTTCTCCCCGCCAAGATGGAACCAGACAATTAATTGGTGCATTTTTTCTTGTTGCATGAGCATCATAGAATAATAATTTTTTAAAAGCACCGTTGCAAACCCTTTGAAATTCATGCAAAAGTTTTCCTTTGAAAATTTATGCTATATCTTTGGTGAAAGGTAGGCGGAGGGAGAGAAGAGGGGAGGGGAAGAGGCTAGCAGTCGGTCGGGTACAGGCACATGAATCTCGCAGGGTTCGCACCGGTGCAAGCTAAGGCGAAAGGTATGCAGTGGGGTGGCGTAGTATGTTAAAAGAAATTATTATAAGTTTCCAAGCAACAAAGATGTGACTGGACGTAATAGACAGTCTAATCTAATTCATAAAAAATTCGGATGAGCAAACTAAAAGAGACCATCATTATCTCAGCAAAAAAAAAAAATATAAATATATATATATATATATATATATATATATATATATATATATATATATATATATATATATATATATATATATATATATATATATATATATATATATATATCTGTTTCCTCTCTACTTATAATTATAAAAGCTTCTGTGATATAGTGGCTTTGGTGCTTTGGTGCTCTCCCCACCCAGTGTTTTTAAAAAAATTATTATTCTATGATGCTCATGCAACAAGAAAAAATGCTATTAATCAATGCATGTTGCAAACTTTAAGGGGCAACTCTTTGAAAATATCATCATATTTTAAAGAGACCAATATCGGAGCAGGATGCATACCTCTAAGGGGCAACTTTATGAAATGTATGTATGATATGGCACAGCGGCGGCAGGAAGGCGGGCGGGCAAGCGGGGCGGGAGAAGGCGCGCGTTTTCAAATTATATCCGGACGGCGGCGATAAATAAATTGTTGTACGCTCGGAGGAGGGTATCCCGGACGGCCGCGATCTTTGGTGCACACGTTTCCGCACCACCCGAGAGGTAGCGTGCATGGCGCGTTTCCCTTGTTTAACGTGTAGGGTTCCCCGATAGGCCTATGAACACGAACTAAATCTATATGTATGTATATATATTTTATAATTTATTCCATGTTTTAATTATTTATATATTTTTTTTTAATTTTATATATTTTTTTAATTTTTTTCTACATTATTTATATATATTTTTTTTAATTTTATATATTTTTTTTAATTTTTTTTACATTTTTTATAATATTTTTTTTTTCGTTTTTTATATTTATATGTATATATATTTTCTGTCATATATGTATTACTGCAAAGAGCAACAGTGTTGTCCTCCAGAGGTATGCTTTACGTTTTTGAACCTTTTCTTCACCAATGACCTTACCAACTCGTCGTTTTGAATATAATCCGTACTAAATACAGACAGAAATCTTTTCATTGAAGTACCATTCATTCTTGCAGATAAATACAGCAAGCAATACTGGCCACAAACATTGGATGTCAAGTCTTGCAACTCTACTTGATTAAAATTCCAAGATGGATACCTCGACAAAAATTCTATATGATGATCGATCAATGGTGTTAATCCATACCCTTGTCCAAAAATTAGAGTAGTGGTCATGATTTGACCACCTAAAATGAGTGGTCAGACCACTAGATTTAGTGGTCAGACCACTAGATTTAGTGGTAGGACCACTAAATTTAGTGGTAGGACCACTAAATCTAGTGGTAGAGCCTAGTGGTAGTGGTCAGACCATGTGGTAGCCTTAGTGGTAGGACCACTAGACTAAGTGGTAGGACCACTAGACTAAGTGGTAGGACCTAAGTGGTAGTGGTCAGATCTAGTGGTAGTGGTCACACCAAGTGGTAGCTTTAGTGGTAGGACCACTAGACTAAGTGGTAGGACCTAAGTGGTAGTGGTCAGATCTAGTGGTAGTGGTCAGATTAAGTGGTAGGACCTAAGTGGTAGTGGTCAGATCTAGTGGTAGTGGTCACATCAAGTGGTAGCCTTAGTGGTAGGACCACTAGACTAAGTGGTAGGACCTAAGTGGTAGTGGTCAGATCTAGTGGTAGTGGTCAGACTAAGTGGTAGGACCTAAGTGGTAGTGGTCAGATCTAGTGGTAGTGGTCAGACTAAGTGGTCAGATCTAGTGGTAGTGGTCACATCAAGTGGTAGCCTTAGTGGTAGGACCACTAGACTAAGTGGTAGGACCTAAGTGGTAGTGGTCAGACTAAGTGGCGGTAGCCTTAGTGGTAGGACCACTAGACTAAGTGGTAGGACCTAAGTGGTAGTGGTCAGATCTAGTGGTAGTGGTCAGACCAAGTGGTAGTGGTCAGAGTGTTAGTGATAAGAGGTGTGTAATATTTTTATTACTTATTAATTGTTGGGGTACGGAGTTTCATGGCTTGCAAATAATACATACTGCACTGACCGTCCTGATTAACTGAGGATTTCCACGGTTCCCTCAGTCTCGATCACCTCTAACGCGTAACAGGCGCATCAGATCCAGAAAAAAATTTGGGGCAGGGGGGGGGGGAGGCGGGGGCAGGGCGGGGGCGGCTGCAAAATTTGGAAGAGGGGCCGGGGCCAGGCTACCGAAAATGTTAAAAAAATTTAAGTGGGGGAAACGCCTATATTGCCCATGTTAAATCCAAAATTTTGGGGGGAGGGGCACCCCCCCCCTGGATTCGCGCCTGCCGTGGCCGCACCATATAAATATATCCGTTGTCAATAAAATAAAAAAAAATTGACCACTTAATTATCTAGTGGTCAGATTTTTTACCACTGAGCTCAGTGGTCACTCTAGAGCGCATGCGCAACGTCACGTGATAAAGAAACATCATGGCGTCGCACACGAGGTCGAGCAAAGTGCGAGCTCTGAAAAACGTATTATCAAGCTGTTTTATGTCAGATAAGTACCTTTTTAGTACATAAAACGTGTTATGAAATGTTCTTTTGTTAAGTTCTCGTTACTTTGTGTTGAATAATTTGTTCCAGGTAGCCTTTAACAGTCAATGATTGTCGGCTTCCTTTGGGACATGACAAAAATATCGCCGGAACATATATCTCGCTGGTTGGTAATTATTCTTCAAAAACTTGCATGCTTTATAATTATTATTATATTTCTTTTGTATTGTAATTTTATTAATGTTATAATAATAAAAATGAACAATTCTCTCTCAGTGCATGCCTTTTTGTCGTTTTCTTGTACACACGCATGTATAATATATGTATCATTTTTACCTTGAATTAAGTGAAATAATTTACTTATTCAAGGTAGAAATGTGAAATAATAATTTTATTACATGTTGTAGCTATTTTTTCCACTGTCTGAGGCTGAAGAAAGTGCTAACTGCTTCGTGATATACGGCGTGTGATTACCATCTACTAACGATTTTTTGACCACTAGACCACGGCGCTACCACTAGAGCGTGACCACTAGAATTGACCACTAGAGTGACCACTAGAATTGACCACTAGAGTGACCACTAGAATTGACCACTAGGGTGACCACTAGGGTGACCACTAGGGTGACCACTAGGGTGACCACTAGGGTGACCACTAGGGTGACCACTAGGGTGACCACTAGGGTGACCACTAGAATTGACCACTTAATCCCTGACCATGACCACTGGCCAATCTACCACTAAGCAGTGGTCAAACGCTTGACCACTGCGGATTTTTTGGACAAGGGTAACTATCGAAATATTCAGGTTTCCCATATTTAAGAAAAAATAACGCAATCCAGTGGGTTCCAGGTTTTTCATATTCGTCAGTATTTGCAATAAAGGCCGCAGGTCGTTTGAAAACCGTAGGTAAAGTATCAGCAGCATAAACCCCAACAGTAAAACTCTTGCCATGTTGATTATTGTTCACGTGACACAATGAACGTATCAATTGCTTAGCATCCATTGTACTAATGTAAAATATGACAAGACAAATACTTTTATACATTATCTACAGTACTCCATTGAGCACTCTCTATTTCTATTGATTTCTAAGACTTCTCTAAATTCTGCATAAATGATGACTGTAACAGCCTCAGTTAAAGCCTTGTCAAACCCGAGTTCCAACCGCACATTCCCCTGTTCTTGCACACACCAATGCTGCTCATGGGCAGACAAGTCAGGTGTTAGATCAAACGGGTAGATGCAAAATCCTTTGGGCCAATCTGGCATGCTAACACAATAACCATCATCACCAAGGTGGTTCCCCGTGTTTATGAATGACTGTAGGTAAGGAATTGCAAAGGATGGGTTTGTGTCTTCATAGGTAGGAGTGTATGGTCTACAGAACATTTGTTCTCCATTTTTGAATAGAGATAATTGATTCAAACCAAAGTGTTGGAAATTGAATGGATTTTTCTTGTAGTTGCCACTAAATGCAGAATGTGATACAAGGCCAATCATGAGACGACTAGGTATACGTCCAAGGAACAAATTTTCAAGAGTTTGTTGCTGCGAATTTATAGGCAGAGTGTGGTTATGCATTTCTACGCGCTTGTATGGGTACTTGGCACTAAAATGATGGAGACTTTTGGAATGAGCTAGTAATATGCTAGGATTAATTTTCACTTTGCGTATCCACAGTGTTGCATCAACTACTTTCATTTTAGCGTCACTGGTGACAGATCTATCTCTTAATAGACAAATTTCTGCTTTGTTTTTAACAAACAAGAAACGTAAATTAACTTCATTCAGTAGATATTTTGGAGAATTGAACATATCGCAATGAAGCATACCAGCTAAATCCATAATTTTACTAGCTTTACATGCTAAAAATCGCGAGCCACAAGCTGTGGACATATCTTCCATCTCACCAGGAACATCTTGGTACCAGAGAGAAGCAGTTTGATGAGTGTCCTTGGCTGTACTATTAAAATTAAACAAATCTTCCATGTAGGCTTTGTAATGGTACATGTTACGAGAATCAAATATTTGTTTTTGATTAAATTCTACTTTCACATCAGAAAATATTGTATCAAAGATATTGTTTACTGGCACAATGGAATCTGTCTCTGAAAATTTAGTTCCATCAGCCTTAACGATTTGAAGTTTAACGTTGAATAACGTACGCGCCAAGTCGATATACTGATCTCCATTTCCAGGAACATTGAATTCTATTTGAGCAGTATCTGAAATTGATGCAGTGGGTTTAAACTGATACCAATTACCTCCAATGATACCTGTTTTTAGAATTGGTTTCTCAAATATATCAAGCTCTCCAGACATCCCTTCTATTGCAGCTCCCTTGTCAGCCATTAGTCAAAAATATCCTTTCTCCGCTTTTTAGACGTCTTCCTCCTTTTAGAAGCACTTGATGAATGAGCATTTGGATGAAGTCTTTTTCTTTTATACCCATTACCGACCATCGATTCCATCTTTTTAGCAGCTTTAGTAGTTAGGTTTTGTCCTGCTTGACTGATTCGCTCTCTCATACTGTCTTTAGCAGGTTTACCAGTGATGACGTCACGAAGCAAGTTCACTCCGGTAACCAGCGCTTCCTTACCCACTGCCTTAGCTCCACTAGTAAACAACGGAAAAATTCGCCGAAACAAGCCCCCCAAAAACGACCCGAGCCCGTCTCCTTTTTGCGACGAGCCCCTGTACGACCCGCCATAGTTTCCACTGGCTTGTCGTAGATAATATTGAGTGTATGCATCAGCCATTCCTTCTAAAATGATGTATCACCGTCAATGGTTCGTGGTTGAATGTTACAAAATTGTTTCCACGGTCTTTTATATATATCTCGACAGAGGATATTTTATCCTTACAAACAGGATAGTAATGTACAGGAGAAAATGTGACTGATGTAGAGCAACCATGCTGGTAATTTGTCGTATCAACGTTTATAATACGCAACAACTTGTCATATGTTGATCCTACCATTTGGTGATGAATGATATCTGTGTATACAAAAATCTGTTGAGGTATAGCTCGGTGGACGTCCAGTGTTTTTGACGAATGTAAACTATTGCTTTTAATAAATGCTATTTCCTCCATACCCAAAACATTTAACATTTTCTTGCTAAATGAACAATTTAGCGTAGAATTACCTTCTTTTTCCAGCACCACATGACCGTAGTGGTTGTGTACAGTAATAAAGGCTTGTCTCAGAGTATGGAAGAGAGCAGCATTACCGATATATGTGCCTCCAGGGTTTAATTCAAATAAATGCAAGTTTTTCTGAGCGTTTAGTTCCTCTTCTATCGAAGCAATTGATTCAGAATGGTCAAAGATGGGAAAAGACATAGGATAAAAGATTTCTACAATTCCAACTTCCCATTTACCGTCTAGATGCAAAGAGCGTCCTAGATGTATTTCAAAAATTTCAGGTTTATTATTTCTTGATATATAATTGTCTCCCTCGCTATGAAGGGTAAGGTAAACAGAATCATCCATTGCTGCAAGTCACTTGCTCTTATCCAGGAGTTGAATTTGTTAGGATAACTTAACCACTTGACGAACAGTTGACGACTGCGACCTTTGCCTTTCTCGTCTGGTATTTTATCTATTTTATAGATCTCACTGACAGAAACCTTTTGTAGTTCCTTGAGCATAAAGGCTTCCTTCGTCTCAACAGTACTGTAACTTGCTGGATGCCGTACATCAAAGTACATTTTTGATAAATTCTTATCCATCACAACTTAAATGTTGACCACTTAACCTTATATTGATTATCTTTTTGCAATCTCTTTAGTTTGGAGGCCTTTATACTGTTTGATCTTGGCTGAAGAACTTTTAAAGGTTGTAGGGTCGTTTGAACTTTATGATCCAAACGTGGTTTCTTAACTTCTGTCTCTTCATCACTTGAGTCAGAGAACTTACGCTTCCTAGTATTAACAGGGAATGTTTTACGATTTTGTAATTTTCTTACTTTAGGAGGTCGTGTATCAAAATTTTGATTACTCCAAATGGAATCATCTATCTTACGTTTGCGTCTTAATGGTTCAGCATCATAATATTCATCCTCAGTCTCTTCACTATATGTTGAGTCACTATTTTTGAAATCCTTTTCAACACGTCTAACTTTCGGAGGTTTGGTATCAAAGTCCTGGTTGTGCCAGATTGTAGGATTCAATTTTCTTTTCCTGCTTGGTTCTAAATATGCATCCTCACTGTCTTCACTATATGATGATGCTTTGCCGTTAAATTCTTTTCCTCCACGCTTAACTTTTGGAGGTTTAGTATCAAAGTTCTGGTTGTGCCATATAGGGGGATATTTTTTTCTTTTTCTGCTTCGTTCTAAATATTCATCCTGACTTTCTTCACTCTGTGATGAAACATTGTCTGTAATTTCTTGAACAACTCGTCTGACCTTTTGAGGTTTTGTATCAAAATTCTGATCATACCATATGACATCATCTACTTTACGTTTCCTGTTAGGTCCTCGAGCATCAAAATATTCATCATCTGATGATTCTGAAGATGGTGGGGTTTCGTTGTGTAAAGCTCGTCTTCTGAATTTTGAATTACCTATTTCAAAGTTTTCTGTAGGCCACAAGTCATCGCTTAACTTACGTTTTGCAGCTTTACTTTCGAGATCAAGATGGCGCGCCAGAGTGAGCAACGCCGACGTGACTCTCCACTCAAATTGTCTGTCCTATCCTGGTAACTATCCCTATCCTATTCTATATATTAATCGTCTTGATTTCTATACCCCTATCCCCAGTCAATTTGATTCATAATTATCATTCTCGCCTCACCGCACCCCCACAATCACTACTTTTCCCTGCTCACGGTCGCCACAGGACGACACGTGATTGCTTCAAACCTCCTGTTACATCTTTTTTCATGTTGGCGCCTGCATCATCAACCTACATTCTTGCACCCCACGCCACATAGTCATACTTGACCCTAAATCACCACCACATACCTTGCATGCTGGCATTCCCATCATCACCTTCCCATTTTGCATATCACATCCCATAATCATTAAATTTCTACCCATTGTTCATCCATAATCCTTTACAAGCCCCTCCTAACTTTAATTAGTTAATTACAAGAACAATAAAACTAGTATTGGGTGCATGCCTGTTCGGGCTATTCTCATAAACGGATCAAGAAGAAGAAGAAGAAGCAGCTTTACTTTCTATACCCTGCAAAGACTGTATATAATGCCAACGTGATGCATTCTGTACGTATTCTTGTGGAATGTTAAGACTGGCTAGAACACGTGCGAACTCTTCCCACCCAACAGGTGAACTGTGATAATCTTTTCTAAGCATGTCATCAAGTAGATCAAATATATTAGATCCATAAATATATCTGCCTCCAATAGTAACAACCCCTTTTTTATTCCATGTTATATGTTGACATTTGGACAAGAACTGAAGTAGTGCTTGAGCTTTAGGTGATAAGTTTTTGCTTCTTCCTGTACTATTAACTTTTTCTTCATGCATAGAGGTATCTCCAACCGATATGATTGGATCAATTTTGTCAGGAGAATCTACCAGAGGAACAGGTTCGGGAGTACGCGTTGATACAGGCTTAGTATCTTTTGATTTTTCAATGCTTTTCAAATATAACGCTGCAACATTTGTTCATACAACCTCCACTTATCATAATCTGATATATTACAAAGCTTCAAAATATCATCCATTTGTTGTTCTAAAGATTCAGAAGAATTAATTACTAGTTTTCTATCCTCCAACAACTCCACTGGCATAAGTACCATTTTCAGTGTGGTCTTCATTGTAGCATGCGTGCAAGGAGGAAACCTAAAACTGGAACCAATAGAGGTAAAAGAAATCCACCCTTCTGATTAATAATTTTTTTCTTCTCCACCCAAGATTCACCACGTTTGCAGAGACGTCTTAAGGTGTTTTTGTGCTGAGACAATCTCTCATACTGAACACTAGTCAGTGGAACATTGCTATTTAAAGTATTGTTTGCACATTCACAAATACATTGAATAAATTCTTTGTCAGCATATTTTAAGATGTTCTTCCTTTCCAGAGGACCAGCCTTTCTAAGCCTTTTGAGCAGAATCATGTTGTTTCGCATTGACTCCATGACTGCAAATGTTGAAGTACAATTTGTGCAAAGCTATTTATAGTAGTACTGACTAATCTCAGGACTTGCATCCTTCGGGACGTAGACATAATTTGTCTCTCCAGGAAATATATTTGTCCTATACCTGAATGCTTCAGGAGTGTTCTGCTTCAAATCACATAATAAATAAGAGTATGGTTTACTCGTGGCATCAATATAGGATTCATGAATAAGAGTAGGGTTTTGTGGTTCCAATTGTCGGCCGAAGTGATAGATCTGACTTTTGTCTCTAGGATTCTTAAAGAGCACAATATAATGCGCATTAAGTGACATGTCTCTACTTCCTTTCCCCTGATGGAATAAATTTTGTGTAATAAATATAATGTTAATGTTACGATGGTGACTACCTTTTGAAAAAAGGTCTACTACATTCCCATTCGTTTCCCGCATAAGATCATCTATAATGACAAGTCTCGGTACAGGAGAACTTTCAGGTGCAATATCATCCATACTAGGTACCCCTTTCATAAACTTAATTGGAGCCTTTGATATTAACTTGGAATGTAAGGGCTGTACCTCACCAAAACACCAAACTATTTCATGAATAGGTGTATCCACCATAACGTTAATGTGCTGCAACAGTCTCGAGACAAACAAACTTTTGCCACAAGATGTAGGTCCTGCAACCATGCAAGTGAAGGGATGTTGCCAAGGCATTGTCCTTAATTTCTCCCACATGTCATGTTCAGCTTTAATATTACTAATATTTTGTATACTTGTATTGCGCTCTATTCCATGATTTTTGAGCTCTAATGATTGCAAGTACTCATTAGGCTTATGATTTTCTAGTTTAGAAAACTGCGTTGCCCATTTCTTACAAATTTGAAGTGTCTCGTGCTTTTTAAAACCTTTTCTACTGTCGAAGTATTTGTAACAATTCCAACACATGAGACCAGGATCCTTGATCTTTGGCTTGCATGAATTTCTGCTTACATGAGCTGTAAGATTTTGTTTCCTTGCAAAACTAGTTGAGCACTGATCACAGGTATACATTTTAATTGCTCCTCAGAGCGACGATTTGTAGTTAATGCTTGCTGAAGATGAACTGAGGTATTTTCATAAAGTTTTCAGATTTTATATAATATTTCGCAGTAAAAGAGCGAACTCGTAGTAGGAACTCGCAGTAAAAAGAGAACTCGCAGTAGTAACTTGCAGTAAAAAGGGAACTCGTAGTAGGAACTCGCAGTAATAAGGGAACTCGTAGTAGGAACTCGCAGTAAAAAGGGAACTCGCAGTAGCAACTTGCAGTAAAATGGGAACTCGTAGTAGGAACTCGCAATAAAAAGGGAACTCGTAGTAGGATCTGGTAGAAAAAAAATTTAATAGCTCTACAAATGAATTGATTTTGCTGTATAATAACCTTACAGTCACAACATGTTCATACTTGTTCCTCTTTACATCAATGACATCATTTTTTTTTTTTCTCTCTAATGATCTTTTCGCTAATGATTCTAATAGCCTCCTCAGGTTAATTGATTTTTCATAGTCTAATGACCTTCGAATCTCAACATGTTCATACCTGTTTTGTCTACGTCACTGACGTCACACACTGAACCAATCAGATTCAAGCTAATCCCTCCCCTCAACAAACGATTCTGTACGACTAGAAAGTGTTCGTCATTTTTCCGTCATGTCTTCCAGAGGCTACTTCGTTCGAGATTTTCGCGACAATTACATCTTTCACAAGTGTCGTTGTTGGTGTAATGCTGGACGCAACCTTCATGGACATGGTTACTTCATAGAGTCTGAAGAAGGAAGACGACTCACCTTCCCAAAACACAGCCTACCTTACAGCAAAGCTATGATCAATGATTTGGCACGCTATGGCTTTTTGTGGTTGAATGATGACTCAAAACTTAGTTGCGTGAGCTGCGTGTACTGCGAGGTAAAAATTAGGGACTGGGACAGCAAAAATCGTGCATTCACTGAACATCTGAAACTTAGTCCTACTTGTATCAGGCTTGTTTATAATGATGTTGAATGTGATTGTGGAAACAATTGCGAGGAACATGAAGCTGAGTATGATTCTTGCAAAGTTCCCTGCATTGACTACCCTGCACACTGGAAGTTTCCTGTAGCAGTAGCTGACTTAAAACTTTATGGCTTCAAATGGATCGGAGAGGGAGACTGCGTCAAATGTTCATCCTGCAACTTGAAAATCAAGAACTGGAAGAAGGGCGACTTGGCTGCTGTGTTACACTACAAGTACAGTCCTACGTGCAGTATGCTTGGAGAATAAAACCTCTTCGTGTTCATAGGCCTATCGGGGAACCCTACACGTTAAACAAGGGAAACGCGCCATGCACGCTACCTCTCGGGTGGTGCGGAAACTTGTGCACCAAAGATCGCGGCCGTCCGGGATACCCTCCTCCGAGCGTACAACAATTTATTTATCGCCGCCGTCCGGATATAATTTGAAAACGCGCGCCTTCTCCCGCCCCGCTTGCCCGCCCGCCTTCCCGCCGCCACTGTGCCATATCATACATACATTTCATAAAGTTGCCCCTTAGAGGTATGCATCCTGCTCCGATATTGGTCTCTTTAAAATATGATGATATTTTCAAAGAGTTGCCCCTTAAAGTTTGCAACATGCATTGATTAACAGCATTTTTTCTTGTTGCATTGTTGCATGAGCATCATAGAATAATAATTTTTTTAAAAACACTGGGTGGGGAGAGCACCAAAGCACCAAAGCCACTATATCACAGAAGCTTTTATAATTATAAGTAGAGAGGAAACAGATATATATATATATGTATATTTTTTTTTTTAATGATGGTCTCTTTTAGTTTGCTCATCCGAATTTTTTATGAATTAGATTAGACTGTCTATTACGTCTAGTCACATCTTTGTTGCTTGGAAACTTATAATAATTTCTTTTAACATACTACGCCACCCCACTGCATACCTTTCACCTTAGCTTGCACCGGTGCGAACCCTGCGAGATTCATGTGCCTGTACCCGACCGACTGCTAGCCTCTTCCCCTCCCCTCTTCTCTCCCTCCGCCTACCTTTCACCAAAGATATAGCATAAATTTTCAAAGGAAAACTTTTGCATGAATTTCAAAGGGTTTGCACCGGTGCTTTTAAAAAATTATTATTCTATGATGCTCATGCAACAAGAAAAAATGCACCAATTAATTGTCTGGTTCCATCTTGGTGGGGAGAAAGTTCACAAACTTACCGTGACGTCACATAATCACTGGGAGTCGCATCGTGTCAGGGTGGGTGGAGGGTGGTGTCCGCCACCCTGGCGCCAGGGAAGGCGGGCGGGCACTGCACGCCTTTCACCTCGCTTCGCAGGCAAACTTTTGCTTGAATTTGGAAGGGTTTGCACCGATTGCACCGGTGCAAACCCTGCGAGATTTATGTGCCTTTAGCCTTAATTCTTCACTACTCTGCATATTTTATGTATTATTTTTTCACATCGTCTGGTACACGTACGTACGTGACACAAACATATATTACACACGTACGTTACAAAAAGTTTATTCTATTTCCTTAAATTTTTAATTGAAATATATATGTGGTATGATCGAGGTTATTCTATAATGTGGTTGTTGATCGAGATGCAGCTCGTCTAAAATACTACAACATATATTGCATGTAAAATATTAGTTATTATTTATTTATTATATTTATTCAAAAAACAGACTACAGGTTTTATAGGTATAAATCCGATTATAAAGAATACAATAGTTCCATACAAATTCTTAGTTAAAATACACACGTAAAAAAATTATTATAAAACTAAAATCTTGGTATATCCTAGCAATTTCTTGCGAAGATTGATGGAAAATGTCAAGCTCGTATTTACTGTATAGCTTAGTTCATTGCAAAATGATTGAACTCTGGAAATAAAAGAATATTTTTTATCAATATCAATTCTTGGGTTTGGTATATAGAAAAGGTGAGATGATCTGTTTTGTCTCGCTGGTACATTTAGACTGAGCTCATGCAGCTAAAATTTCAGGACAGTCTAATTTTCCATCGATTAACTTAATTCTAAGAAAAAAGATATCACTCGTATATCGCGTCTGTATTAAAGTGTTGTTATAATATTGCATATTTTTTGCACAATTCAGGATAATTTTGTTTATTATAGTTGATCTTGTCTTTTTGACACATTATAATTTTAATAAATTTTCTTTGAATTTTTTCCGGTGTATCTTGTTTTGTTATATAGGCAGCTGGAGACCATGATTTATTAATAATTAAAAATTATGAAGCAATAATGAGCAATGAATAATAAAAATGCTGAAGTATATTCATAAAATAGTAGACAATCAGAACCTTATTTCTAACTTTCGTAGGTATGTAATTTTTATTTATTTTATAATTATTAATTAATTAATTTTTTTTTTTTTTACATCTCATTACAGGATTATGATCGATACACGTTGGCATAAAATAAAGACAAGTATAAAGCGGCTCTATACAGTATATGACATAAATTAAGTTATTACGTGTTGTTATCGGAATAAAGCACGAATATTATTTAGTCGCATTAATAAAATGACCATGGCAAATTAAGAACCTATATCAAGCGCGGATCCAGTGGGGGGGCTGCACCGAAATTTCGGATTTAACATGGGCAATATATATATAGGCATTTCCCCCACTCCAATTTTTTTTAACATTGGCCTTATATTGATGGCGGCAGCCCCCCCCCCCCCTTTTTTCTGGATCCGCGCCTGACTGAGGGAAACGTGGAAACCTCGATCAGCCAGGATGGACGCTACAGCTTATTTTGTCAATGAATCGGAAAGCCAAAGCCAGTGAACCACATAATGGAAAAGCGAAACGATTTATCCCTGTGGGTTGGGAATCATGGTTTTTGTTGAAAATGGTCACCCATCCAACTACTAACCAAGCTCGGCGCTACTTGACTTCGGTGATCTGACGAGACCCGGTCAATAAGAGGGCACTGCGCCACACCTCCCACTTAAATTAAGTGGGAGGTGTGGCGCAGTGCCCTCACTTAAATTGTTAATGTGTGTTTTATAGTCGTTGCTTTATTCCTAAAATCATGCTAAAAAAATGAATTAAAATGTGTTTCTCTTACACAACAACTTATTACATAATATATTTCATATTCATCTTAATTGCTTTATTGTACATTACAATATAAGCACGTCAATATCAGTGTGAGTGGTACCTTATGGTGCTTGTCAAACTATTCTAAACAAAACAAATTTTAATAACAATTAACAAAAGACAAATATAAAACAAACACTATACCACTCATCATATCAATCCAGAATAGACAAAAATTTATTTTAAACAGATTGAGACAATTGGACAATATTTTAATATAGCAAGAAGTATATTATATGCAAAAAGCAATAACTCATCAACAATAAAATAAAAAAAACAATAACAATTTCTTATATTCAACCTAAGACTCTAGCTAATACAATGATTATTTAACAATTTATTCCTAACAATGCATCACAATAAAAATAACAAAAGATTGCTGAAAAATAAACAAACATTGGGTGGGAACCAGATGGAGATGTCCATTACCTGAAAAATTAATAGTACGTATTAGTACAAGATATTAAAATAATTCATCAGAGGCCTAAATATTAAGACATTTCTCATTCAAATAATCCTTAACACTGTAGTAACATTTCTTAACTAAAAAATCCTTTAGTAAACACGAAAAATTGCTTTGATCTTTCTTGTTCTTCAAAGAAACAGGTAAATGATTGAAAAGTGACGCACACATGGCACGGGGGTCACTATCAGCAAAAGCATGCCTATGCATTTCAATTGAGATATCATTTTTATTCCGCAAGTTATAACTATGGTTGTTATGATTCATAATGAAGAGTTCCGGGTGTTTACGAAGAAATTTAATGCACTCAAATATATATAGAGACGGCAACGGCAGTGTCAGAATATCTAAATTTGGGAATAACGTTTTACATGAATATTGACAGGGTTTATAACACATAGTCCTGATTGCTCTTTTCTGTAAAATAAAAATTCTCTTAACATGTGGTGAGTTGCCCCAGAAAATGATACCATACGCTAACTGAGACTGAAAATATGCGTAATAAATAGAACATAACGATTTTATATCAATCATAGGTCTAAACTTGAAGAGTAAAAAACAAGTTTTCACAAGCTTAGAGCCAAGAACAGACACATGAGAGGACCAATTTAAAGTGTCCATTATCGTCAGTCCCAAAAGTTTAGTCTCTCGTACAACCTTAATACTCTTTTGGTTTAAATAAATTAGAGGAGAAAAGTTGATATCAACACCTGGACTATGAAATGTCATTATTTTTGTTTGATTAACGTTCATATATATAAATTAATTTATAAAATTGGCATGATTTTCAGAGTACTTGTTTTTTTATTTTTATAAAAGCTATATAAATTAACATATAATGTGCAGGAAATTAGAAAATGCAATAATTTGAGCATTATATGTAATATAAACAATTTATTGTAGAGCTTAAATTTATAAGCATGCAGCAATGAATTAATTAATATATATAAATTAAAATGTACTATATATTAATTATGTATTATATCTCGATCGTCGTCATTCCAGTCCTTATAATATATATATATATATATATATATATATATATTGTATATATATTAATATATATATAAATTTCGATCGAATTGGGGGTTTTGATTACACGTTAAATAAATTCCAGAGGTTTCCAGAGGCGGATCCAGCCCGCGGCTTTGGAAGGGGCGGTGCCCTATCTCGCAATGTTAAATTTTGGGGTGGGATATATCCCTATTGGAAATGTACAATTGTAATCAGCCAAATTACAATTCTAATTTGCCTCATTACAATTGTAATTTGGCTGATTACAATTGTAAAATTTGGATTGCAACTGTAACACTTGGTTACAATTGTAACACTCGGATTACAATTGTAATGTTCTTTAATTACAATTGTAATACTTGGAAATGCAATTGTAACTTTTGATTACAATTGTAATGTTAATGATTACAATTGTAATACTTGGAATTGCAATTGTACTCTGGTTCTGATACAATTGCAACACTTGGATTACAATTGTAATATTCATGATTGCAATTATAATACTTTTGGGATTGTAATTGGATTAAATTATTTGCATAAAAAAATTGGATTTAAAGTGTTATATATATTATACTACATAATATATAATATATATACTACAGAGTAGAATTAATATATACATTTACATTCATTAATTTATTTAACTTAATATTTTTTATGTTAATTTTTGGGCTTTAACGTATATCTTAAGTACTATTAAGAAGCTTCAATTGAAAGTATTAATTTATTAAATTTTCATTATTTTGGAAAGGCTCGACCCCTTAATAGGGTACGTACCGCCCTTCAATTTAAAAAATAATAATAATAATAATTCAGATCGAGATGCATCTTCATTTAATATATGAAAAAATAATGTTAATAAAAAATCAATTTTAATAATTTATACTATAATAAATTAGGGGTCAACCCCCAACCCCAACGACTTATTATAGTCACATCAATTAACATAAACATTCATCTATGCTGCATGAACCTGTAGTTCTCATTTAGTTTTGCGATATTTTTTTTTTAAATATATAAATTGAAAAAAATAAGGGTCGACCCTTTGAAGGGTCATATAATTAAAAAAGTAAAAAGGTCAGTTGAAGATGTACATTAATTTGAAATGTAACAAATATAGTAAGAAAATGAATTCATTTATCTTATCATACGTTAAGGGTCGGTCGCATGATGCGTAATCGACCCTTAGGTAGTCGATCATTATACTTCATCAAAAGAACTCGATGCTGCAATGAACTTATATTGAACATAGTCCTCACAGTTTTTGTCACATATTTTGTTATAAATATTTGCATACTTTCAATATTGACCCCTGGTATGCCCAAGGGTCGACTCTTAAAATACGTAAATTACAGCTCGACTGAAGGAAATTAAAAGGATTGTCATTTTCAGTCTTGCAATTTTTTACGAAAAAACAAATTTAAGGGTCTTTTGACCCTAAAGGGTCAAAGGGTCCCAAATTTAAGGGTCACCATTAGAACCACCATCAAATTTTACCCTAGGGTCAAAATTTATATAACGTTGCAATGAAGTGAACTAAATTTCAGGGTCTTTTGACCCTGAAGGGTCAAAGGGTCGCACATGTAAAGGTTTTCATTAGAACCGCCATCAAATTTTACCCTAAAGCAAAATATTTATACAACGCTGCATTGAAGTTAACCCGTATTTTTCCTATAGCTTATTATTTATTTATATATATAGCTCAATAATCTTCTGCCTATTAAGAAAGCAGTAGCAGCGCAATGGTAAGTGTATGATCAGCAGTGGTAACCGAAGTACAGCAACGCAGGTTTGGGTTAGTATTATATATATATCGGTGACCGCTTTTTGTAGATTTTACAATCGTAATTATTACAACTGTAATAATTGCAATTGTAGTTCAATACAATTGTAATAAGGCCTTTACAATTGTAAAAATTACCCCCCATTGTAATATTGCCAAAACACAATCGTAATTTTGATGGCTGTACAATTGTAATAATTACAATTGTAAATTTCCACTAGTAGAGAGGGGGCGATGGGTGGGGGTGGTAATATTTTATTTTTATATTCTTTTATTATAATTTTCTATTATTCTGTAACTATTATATTATAGTTTGTATGTGTGTTTTATGTGGTTCTATTACAGTGTTATTTTATAATGTATATTTCTAATATTATGTATTTTGTATGTACATTTTTAATTTGTGTTTAATAAAAGACTAATAATACCTTCAATGTATTTTGGGGCCTTTTGGCCCCCCCCCCCCCCCCCTTCGATCCGCGCCTGGAGGTTTCAAGATATAATACACTATTATAGTGTACAAAAATGTTTCCTATAATGTTGAAGCTTTTCTGCGGCGGTGTTAGCAAGTTGGCAAGTCTGTGAACGCTCTGTGCCAGCTGCCAGTACTAGGATATTCTTACGATAGCAAGCATTATATTACTCCTTTTTTCCTTTGTTTATCAATAAATTTCACAAGCATTTGTTGAAATATTTTACAGGCAAGCTATCGCCGAGCATCTCTACCTGTGCGTTTTATCGTGAAAAGGTTAGATTAATTTTAAATTATTAATATTCTAAAATATTGCAGATGTCTGTATGGGTTGTTTTAGTTTGTTCTTCAAAATTGTTCGTCACTTTTGGCGCGGTTTACTCAAATAAAACAGTACGAGTGTCATCATTATTATATCAGAGACCATAATAGTATAATGGCAATGTAGTGCCATAAACACAAGCACGATAATAAGAAAATTAATTAAGTTTGTTGAGCTAATTGCCCGTCGCAAAAAAATGTACAGTACGTATTGCAAACAACTAATGAAACTTTATCAAAATTTAATGTCTAATATAATATATATATATTATATGATTTTTATATTTATTTAAACGCCTTTATATGGCGAGAGTTGAGGCAAGCATGCCTTTTTGGTCTCTATATAACCAGTTGTTTTACAATAAACAATATGTTACATTGGATGTAGGAATGATATAACTATAATTTCCAGATTAATTCCAGATTAATTTGATTTTTTATTTGAATAATACAGTCTAACAGATCTTAGATTACCTGTAGACTCTATGACGCTCTATGAGCTTCGAGACTGTCTAACTGTCAAATTTATATGATATTCCATCCGAAAGCAGCCGGAAGTGTGAAGTTTGCTGCTCTTCTATTTGTAAATTATTTTTTAATCTTAACATAGAGGTTTGCAGTGCAAGTACTGGCTCTATATGTGTAAAACTGCAACACTGAAATACGAATTGATAGACCAGAAACCTTACACTTCCGGCTACTTCCGGAGGGAATATCATATAAATCTGACTATAGCCGTATGTATGCCATGGATGCAATGCCCACTGATACAGTGGGCATTGATGGATGGATTAAAGCAAAAGACGATCGCCGCGCGCAGTCGAATCTATGCACGTAAACTAATTAAGATCTGTAATGCTTGTACGTAAACATTATATACACTATTAAAATTGAACCTATAACCTATATATTGTTATACAGAATGTACAATACTTTTAAATTTAGATGAATTCAATTAAACTGTTAATTATACAATTAATGACTTAAATTTACTAAATATGAAGAGAAAGGATGAATGAAAAAGTATTAAGCATGCACTTATTTCTTAAATTTTTAGTACACGTATTGTATTTTTAATTTCTTTCTTTGTTTGTAATTGTTTAATTGTTTTCACGTAAAACATAAAAAGTATTTTCTTTATGGTATTGTCACAACACTTCACACAATATAGCATATATTATTATAATACCTGATAGTTGGAACATGGCACTTTCAACTATATAATATTTCGTATTGTGCAGCATACAAATTTTTTATTTATTTATTTTTTTTTTTTTACAAGGATACACACAGTGCTGTAGTCCCAATATTTTCCTAGGGGGAACGCAGTAGCCCTATCGGGTTCCTTCTCGGCCGCGAAGCGGCGGCTTGGGGGGGGGGACCCCGCCGGAGGCGAAATTTTTTTGGAAAAGGGGCCGTGACAGTTTTTTTTTCTGAATAAAATTTCGTAATTATGAGTGAAATTATATTTGCATTATTTAAAAATATCTTATTAATTTACATATTTCGCATAATTCAATATTTTAATTTTATGGGCAAAAATGATATTTCACTTAAAATAGCATGCACATTATTATTGTTAAAAAAAACATAAAAATATTTGTAGCTTATCGGTTCTACAGTGTTATTTTTTTGTTACTGTTTCTTGTATATTAGCATCACTTTTTTGTCTTTTAGAGCAGAAACTGAAGATTGTCTTTGGCCTTTTCATTTTAAAGCTACAGTATAATATATACATATAATTATATTATTTTACACATGCAGTTTGTATTACCACTACTTCTATTTATTCATTCTTTTTTAATCAAATTATGCATTTTTCACTCACAATTCACGATATAATAGTACACAACATACTATTTTATAATATATATTAATTTGGTTAATTATACATATTTAAAAAATATCATGCACGCTCACTGTCAAAACTCGCAAGTAAACTCTATGAGACGTGACTTTTGCGAAGTTTTGTCGCAGAGTGACGCAGACTGTCCTCGATACACAGTTTAGAATGCTGACCTCTTCATGAATCTTCATTAATATAAAGGGGTGGGAGTTTAGGGTAAGATTTTTATTTTTTTTTTTTTTTTGCAAGTTGAGGATTATTATTGTTATGAAATATTAAATAATATAGAGGGGATTGCGCTGACGTCACGCGAGGAGGGCCAGAATCCACGGACTAGCATATAAACAAAGTGTACAATAATTTTTTACTTAACTTAATAAAATAAATCAAGTTTAAATACTTTAATAATACTTTAACAGTACACGATAGAACCCATAAAAAAAATCTCACCGCCAAAAAACTGTTAAAAGTATTTTTTATAATTTTTTTTCGTCATTTTGCCTATGCTCACTGTATAATCTGGCCTGTCAAAACTTTCTCTTTTCCCTCCCTCCTGCGCCCCCTTCGCAATGTGTTAGTATAGGGAAACCCCTCTCCCGCCTCACGTAAACATAAACAGAAATCAGCTCTATAGCTAAGTGCTGTCATTTTACGTACGTACGAAGCGTCCATAGCCCGCAGGCATAGAGGTGCATTTGATACTATTAGTAGCTGTCAAACCTTCCTCAGGTGACTTCCTGGAGAGGCTTCAACAATATATAGGAATTTTTCCAGGTTAAATACCTCACAGTAGAAGCTTTTTGTTATTTTGCAGTAAAGAAATGAGAATTTTTCATGCAAATTTTTTTATTGTTTTTTATATTTTATTTGGTCAGATTTGAACTACGTCCTCCTGATCGACCATCCTCGGACATTTTTCTAGGGGGAACGCCGTTCCCCCGCGTTCTAGTACGGCTACAGCACTGGATACACACGTAAGAGCTTAATAATATAATAATAATATAAATGTTTATTGAGCAAAAGAACATAATACACAGTGATACATTTTAATACATAATGCTCAATGGGTGACTCAAAAAGGGGATCCCATTCACTAAGTGTCAAGTCACCCAAAAATAAGTTAAAATTTATCAGACATTTTACACACAATAAAATAAACTACTTCGTCATAAATACAACAATATATACAAATACGTTAATGATTTATTAACATAAAAACAAAGAATATGCTACAAATTATCAAGGTATAAATTTCTCGTCTCGACAGGCAGCTTGTTAAAAGCTCTAATTAGCCTTGGGAAAGTTGAACATAGGTAAGCATCAGAATAGGCCTTAGGAAATGTGAGAGTAACAGACCCTCCACGCAAGCCATCTTTACGATTTCTTACTATGACTCTCTCAGGACCAAACACATGAAAATCATAATACCCAGTCAAACATTTAAACATAAACTTCATATCAATGGAGTCAAGTACACTAGGGATAGGCTGCAAGTTACACCTTTCAAGTCTTTTCACCCTACCAACACAATCCCTTCCATATATTTTGTATCCAAGTATCAACCGAGTTGCTCTGCTCTGGACTCTCTCAAGCGTCTCAATATTAGTAATAGAAGTAGGGTGCCAAGCAGGCACACCATACGTTAAGAGAGATCTCACTAAGGCCAGATACAGGACTCTTTTAGCTTTAAGCCTTCCACTCCTAAAACTACGAGATATCATACCCAATGTTTGTATTGACTTTTTACGAACTATTTCCGTTTGAACATTCCATTTTAAATCTGTTGAAATAGTAACACCAAGGAATTTAAACTGAGATTGTTCTGGAATAGGCAAAGGCCCCAATAAGTATGATGTAGCAAGTGGAGTGGGAGACCTGGTCAATCTGATGTACATACTCTTAGATGCATTAAGAGACATATGATTTACAGCTCGCGGCGGGGTAATAGGTAGGGATAAGGTAGGGAACAGATGGTGGCCACGGCCTGTTACGCGTCCCAGCATTTGCTGAGGTGAGATTGAGGGAACCGTGGAAAACCTCAGGCAGGACGGATACCTTAACTTTTTATCAATGGATCAAAGCGATGTCCAAAGCCTGCGAAACTACACACAAGTGCATCATCACTGCACTGGGTGGAAAGCGAGACGAATTTACCCCAGGGAGGGAGCTTCATGATTTTTCATTGAAACGGTCACCCATCCAAGTACGTACCACGCTCGACATTGCTTGACTTCGGTGATCTAACGAGAACCGGTCAATGCACTGCGCCACGCTTGAACTCGGATTTGTCTTTATCATGTATTGTACCACACGCTGCATCCTTCCTTTAAGATAAGATGTCAAAGTCGGATTCACACACCCAATATACTGGTGTCAAAAACAAAATTTTGGTGTACTGCATGTACATAAAAGTTGTGACCAATTCAATTTAAATTAACACTAAGGTCACATGCATAAGTTAAAAATGAGTTTGTTGCAAATTGTTGCTGTAATTAATCCCCCTATCTAAAAGTACGACTGGAAATATTCATAGCAGTAAAATGTTCACGACCCTGGTCCAACTTAAAAGTTTATCTACAAGTGCGTACTCTGAAAAAGATACACCAAAAATACTAGAAACTACCCTTTCGAGTTTCTTAATTTTTTACGTGAAATAAATTTGCCTTCATAAACTAAGACACTCCTTTTTTAGCTCAAAATATTTATCATGCACTTTCTTTTATTGGGTGATTGATACCTCTTTATATATTTCATTAACATCAAGGTCATGGTGCTTTTTCAAAGGGCGTCTTTGTTAAATATTTTACAACATTTTTCATATTGTCATAACAGGATTTCAACATTTTTTTTTATCAAACCATATTGGGTACTTTTACTTACTAATTACTTAATTACTTACTACTACTTTGTAACCGGAACCTTCCGAAATCCTAACTTGAGCGTTTCGAGGGCTCTTCCGGAACGGGGGCGGCCACCGGCGGCCATTACCTTGCAATCCATCCCGGCATATTTGCCTGCGACTCAGGAAAACGTCGAAACCTCAGCCAAGATGGACACTATTATAGCTTTTGTCAATAAACCAAAAGTGCAATGGTCCAAAGCCAAGGACACCACAGAGTGGAAAAGCACAACGATTTATCCCTGGGTTGGGAAACGTACGTAGTTTTTGTTAAAAATGGTCACCCATCTACTACGCTCAGCGTTGTTCGACTTCGGTGATCTGACGAGACCCGGTCAAGCGCACTGCACCACACCTCCCACATTATTATTTTTTTTTTATTATTGTTATTTTTTTCCCTTTTAAATGTACTAAGGTTCAGCTCTCAAGGGGGGGGGGGGTAACATCTATTAACCCTTCCCCCCTTGTCTACGCCCCTGTAGACCATCCTTATTGGATGGTTTCAGCAAGGTTTCCCAGATTATTCAATATCTGTATATTCTGTCTGCGGGAGATTAATTTGATATATATGTCGGCACCAAAGCCCGATTTCGGGCAAAGCCCGAAAAAAATGCGCACATCTAGGTGTGCCCCTAGCGATTTGAGCAAAGCCCGAAATTAACTAATATTTCGGGCTTTGCTCATTTAAATTTGATAATTTCTAGAAGTGCTCAAATCGAAAAAATCAAAGCCCGACAAGAAGTTTTATTTCGCGCTTTGCTCATTTAAATTTGATCATTTCTAGAAGTGCTCAAATCGAAAAAATCAAACCCCGACGAGAAGTTTTATTTCGGGGTTTGCTCATTTAAATTTGATCATTTCTAGAAGACAAGTGCTCAACTCGAAAAATGCAAACCCCGACGGTAAGTTTTATTTCGGGCTTTGCTCACTGTTTTGATCATTTCTAGGAGTGCTCCTAAGCAAAATGAAAATTAATAATTAGAAATTGTGCCGTATTATTGTATTAGTAATAATTTGTAATAAATAATAAAACAATAAAATATTATAAAATTAATAATATTTTAATTACATCACTTTTTTAATTAATTGACAAAAATACAAATTTAACATTTTAGCATAGCGTGCATCATGTATATTATTTTTTTATTAAAACATTTCTTTCTGAATTATTCAAGTCATACTGAGAAATGCGATTTTGTCACACTTTTTATATTAATATTGCATATGTTAGTTAATTTAAATCTTTTTTTTTTACAGCTTATATACTATAAAATCATTTTGGCTTAATTTATAGAACTTAATTGCTAAGAAGCAAAGAGCTCCTCACGATAGTACCAAACCTACCAATTAAAAAAAAATAATAAAATAAATAAGCATGCAAAATAAATCATTTTTATACCTGATTATCACCTGATCTCATTATTACCTGAACTTGATTTATATTTTTGCAAGGATTACTATCATGGCATTTTAAATTTCATCTAATTTTTTTCTTTGCACAACATGTATAAGATTGACAACTTTTCTTGCAGTTGCAAAACACAAAACCTTGCTTTGAATTTGCTAATGCTGCTGCTGATCTGAGAGACTCTTTTCTTTTTCATGTGTGGTACGTCGTCTGAACTTAGAAATCGTTCATCTGCAACCTGGAATTCATTGCCAGAATATAATCATACCCTTTAATTATAAAAAAATTATAATAATAAAAAAATTAAAGTGTCTCTCAGTGTGACAAAATCGTATTTTTTCAATATGACTTGAATAATACAGAAAGATGTGTATTATTACAAAAAAAAAAATAAAAAATACTATACACGCTATTAATGTTAAATTTGTATTCTCATCAATTAATTAAAAAAGTGATATAATTAAAGTATTATTAAATTTACATAATTTTATTGTTTTACTATTATTTTATTGCTATTTCTAATTATTATTTTTCATTTTGCTTTGAGCACTTCTAGGAATGATCAAAATAGTGAGCAAAGCCCGAAATAAAACTTCTCGTCGGGGTTTGCTTTTTTCGAGTTGGGCACTTCTAGAAATGATAAAATTTAAATGAGCAAAGCCCAAAATAAAACTTCTCGTCGGGGTTTGCTTTTTTCTTTTTTCGATTTGAGCACTTCTAGAAATGATCAAATTTAAATGAGCAAAGCCCGAAATATTTGTTAATTTCGGGCTTTGCTCAAATTTCTAGAGGCACATCTAGGTGTGCGCATTTTTTTCGGGCTTTGGTGCCAACATATATATTATATTATATACATGTAGAAAATAAACCGTACGAAAACGTACGGTTGTCCATCCACTAAAAAAAAGAAAAAAAAAACAAAGGGAGGGAGAGGGATGGAAATATCGGGTGTAGTAGTCTGGTTGGTTTTATACGGTTGATGCTGAAATCAAAATTTAAAAAATTGTAATACATAATAGGTCTGTTCGTAAATACACAATCAGAAAGAATCGATTATTTGTGATGAACCTTCTGTACATGGAACATAAGGTTCATCACAAATAATCGATTCTTTCTGATTGTGTATTTACCAACAGACATAATGTACTTTCATATATTAATATGTAATTTTCCAGTAATTATATGCGTTTCACTCGGGCAGTTTATGATTAAAAAACTAAACAGATTATCGATACAGTAATCAGCCAATATTCGTGACGAAATGTATAGTGAAGCATTGTTTCGCAGGACATATCTTTTATTTCAGTGAAATAATACACATATAATTTCTCATAAGTTGTGTGGTGATTACAATATATTCTGAGAACAGTGAGACCAATATAAGGTATTTACAACTGACATTGTGAGGCGCATGGTGATGGATTTTTTTTTTTTTTTTTTTTTTTTTTTTATGAAAATATAAAAATTGAAGCAGTTTCCCTCCTTTAAGAAGATACTTCACTTAGAATTTTTTGACTGAATTTATTTTATGTTACATATTTTTTTCAGATGACTTTCAGACTTTCAGTATAATTTCAATTCTTAATACCTGAATTAAGTATCTTTGATTTTCAGGTATTCTTATGCACTGACAAAACTAATGTATAACTGAAAATTTATAGAGAAATTCACCAAAGCTCCTCCATTCCTGTTGGTTGGTTGTTTCTGGTGAGCTTGATCTTATCATTCGTCAGTAGTGCCTGTTGTAATTTCTTAGATAACTTAATTCATTTTGAATAATATATTATACTGACTGCTGAAAATACGTATCGAGACATCTGAAAAAAAAATAAGTTGTTTAAATCTCTGGAATATAAGATGTCAAAAGCATCAAGAGTAGACTGATATTCAGCCAAAAAAAAAAAAAAAAAATATATATATATATATATATATATATATATATATGGTATATATATAATATATATTATATATTATACCATATATGGTATATATGGTATAAAATATGAGCGCAAAATTTCATATTTTCATAATTAAGTGCTAAGTGCTCAACGTCACTTTGAGCTTATATTTTATATTTTTAGCTCTGTATATGTGCTGTCGTAAAATTGAAATGTTTATACTGTATTTTCATTATTGTTATCATTATTAGAAATTAATTTCATAACAAATGAATGACTATCACATATATTACATCATTTGCTATATAATATAATGTACAATTTATATATATATAAATATATATATATATATATACATATTTCATAAAATAATTATTTTCTCAATAATTACCCATGTCTTGTTCGTCTATAGAACTTTGTCATATAATATATATAAAAAAAAAATAAGAAAAGAAACAGGGTTGGCTGTATATTATAGCTATAAAGAATTGCCTAAGTTTTATACATGATATATATATATATATATATATATATATATATATATATATATATATATATATATATGTATATATATTTTATATATTATGATAGAGTAAGGCAGCCTATTATCTCGAAGTGACGTCATATTCGAATCAATATTGACTTGAGAAGCGAAACTGTAAAGACCTCCATTCTAGGCTATATATTGCTGTTGGTACTGCTGCTTATAGCATTCTTGTGCATCCATGCAAATAATTTTTTTATTATTCAATATAGAATGAAATAAAATTAAAATGCTGCTTTTCTCTTGAGTTGGTTTGCTTTTATTATAACATTTAAATTATATAAATTTCTAAAACATTTATAAACAATAATAATCATTTACTTCTATATATTACAATACATGCATAAGTCATGTATATACATGATTGTCGGAATATAGTTTCGGAACTGAAATTTCGAATTTTCTGATTAGCTCTGACTAAGAATTTCTTATGATAAAAATAATAAATGAAAAAACAGCAAAAAAGATGTTACCAAATACAATATTACTAAGAATTTCTTAGTAAATCGGAAAATGAAATATGTAGCGAATTTTTTGGTTGGTCGAGATTTCCAATCCCGCCAATCGTGTACATAGACTACATAGATATACATAATATGTGTGTGTGTATGTGTGTAAATGTACTGTACACCCAACGCCAAATCTAATGCGAAAATCTCGGAAAAGCAAGTCTATGCTTGTAACAGCTAGGACCATCACGATGAAGAGTTACCTGTCACTCACGAGCAGGTGACCTTTGATATTGTTAATGCGTCACTTTACCGCTTTTCCTGCGTTTTTTTTGGGAAACAATGCAACAAATGAAAGTGTAAAGGCGGATTCAGATGGCGACAACGGCGATGCGACGCGATTTTGTCACACAAGCTGTGAAATCCTATGCGGCGAGCGAATTCGCCATGCAGGTTGCTGCAACGAAATCGCGTTAATTGCGAAGCTCTTTTTTTAATCGCCAAATATGGCCGCCAATGGATGTTGCAGCAAGTGCGCATTATTCGCGTCGCGTCGCATGATAAAAATCGTCATGTAACTCATTATCAGCAACAAAGGTCACCATTCTGCCATGTCAATCCTCTTCGTTTTTCATGAGTGACAGGTAAATCATATCATGGTAGTCCTGGTTGTTGGTTGTATAATATAGGGTCCCTTCCCCGAGATTTTTGCATTAAATTTGGCGTTGGGTGTACAAGATGTTATAAAAATTTACTACTTTAACTACAACTCGATTTTCAAAGTAGCTACTAGTAGTGCACGGACATAATTTTCACTTTCTTTATTTTAAATGCAATTTTATTTGCACCCCTTCCCCACAAGGAAAAACAACAAAAAACAACATAGAATTAATACTACCGAGCCAGTTCATTAAAAGCGTTATAATAATATATTATATTATACCAAATAAGTTAATTAATCAATTTTTAAAAATTAAAAAAAAATCGCTTATATTAATATTTATTATTATTTATTCTCTGAATGTATAATGATCACACCTAAAACGATTTTTTCTCAAAATCAATATTTTAGGCCGTATAACTTCCGATTGGCAGCGCATACCTTCCGAAAAAAATATCATGCACATGTATTTAGATAAGCAAGGTATACGTTGACGTCATCAGCGTATATACTTTAGAGTCAAAATGTACCCGTCTGAAAACTTTGGGACTACAACATCATTTCCAACGCGTTGGGCACATAAGCAAAATTCAGAACACGTTGGGATCAAAACAATTTGAGCCCAGTGCGTTCAGAACATATATATGAAAATCATTACAACGCGTTGTGATCGAACAATTTTAAAAGCGTCCAACGCGTTCGGAACAAAATTATAGACGATGTTATAGTAGAACCATCATATGGTCAGCGCTGTCACTTTGACATGGCAGATAAGCCAGGAATGCATAAAAAAGTCTGAAGAGACAGGCAGGTGGGATGGATAATATTATGTTATGATTTACATTTATAAAATACTTCAATATTCTTATGCGTTATTATACGGCGACCTTATAAAAAAAGTATGTGTCAGGAAAACAAATATTTTAATTTTACCTGTTTTTAAACTGATTTATTCTATCACATTACTCCCACTATTCCACCTCATTTTCTTTATATCTTGTCTCAGGAAGCCGCGAACAATTTCAAACCTTGAAGAAAAGATATTAAGAAAAAGAGGTGGAATAGTGGGAGTTATGTGTTAGTATAAATCAGTTCAAAAATACGTAAAATAAAATATTTATTTTCCTAACACGTACTTTTCTTATAAGGTCGCCGTATAATAACGCATAAAAAATTGAAGTATTTTATTAATAATGTAAATCATAAAATCATATTATCCATTCCACCTGTCTGTTTCTTCAGACTTTCGTATGCATTCCTGACTTATCTGCCATGTCAAAGTGACAGCGCTGACCATATGTTGGTTCTACTATAGCTCTGCCTCCATGCGTGCCGACATTGCTGCAGAAGTGAAAGCTGCGCAGCCATTGAACTAATATTTTAAATGGGCAAGATGAAATTAAAATAAAGTTTTGAATTTGACCCAATAACTAATTAAATAGTTTTAAAATTATGTTCAAAAAATATTTTAACCGACCCTATGTTATACCGCGCTGTACGGCGCATAATTTAAGATGCTAGATGTATTTTTTATAAATAATTCCTAAATATTTTGATTATTTTCTATATTTATGCTGCCTACCCCTATTCGCCATTACTGGTTACTGCGAACAGTGGACATGGCGGGGGAAAAAACATATCGTCAATAGTGATGTTAATGACGTGAAATTCTCAAGTATTAATTAAAATATGAAAGAGAAAAAGTTTTGCCGTCAAAATTAAAAGTATCTCAAGTCACGAAATACTGCATGCCGTATTATGTTATTTATATACTTGAAATGCGAATTACTTTGAATAGTGAATAATTATTTACCATTTTTACTAATTATTTACTAAATTAACAAATCAACTAACAGTAGGCTAAACCCACGTGACGTCACTGCAACGCATATTGCATACTTTGCAGGACCCTGCCGCGCCATATTGTTGTGTTGCATCAGAAAGAAAAATAAGGGAGAAAATGTAGAAAAAAGTTAATTATACTAATTATAGACAACAGTTATTACATTTATATCATTTTAATATCATCTGCTAGTTTATAAAAGCATGCTCAAGCTACATTTTTGTGTCCTTATAGAATTAAACCTGGCAACAAAGTCAATTTTTCTATTTTTATCAATGCTTTAGAGCGTACGGTATAACAACAGGAGTAGAGGGGAAGTGAGAAGAGGTAAACAGTTGAGCGTTATCCTGTAAGTAGGCAACCCAACAATCTCGTGGCGCTGTCCTATTTCACTTCTTGGAATTTTAGCATGATCCCAAAGCGTTGGGATAAAAAAATGCGCGTCCGAAGCGAATTCGCTTCCGGATGCCAACATATAAATAATATGTATGTATCAGAGTATTCAGAGCCTTCTGCGCGCATTGAACAAAACATGATTGTTCAATGTCTAGTTTGAAGCATTGCACGCAGAAGACTCTGGTATGTATATTTATATATGTGTGTATTTATAATATAACACAAAATAAACAATCGTGCAACTTAAATGTGATTTTATATCATGTGAATGTCAGATTCTGTCACTGGGAACGGAAGACGCCGAAGACGCAATAATTTTCTAATACTCTAATGGAAACAACTGTCCTTGCGAAAGACTGTACAGCATGCAGCCACTCTGCCACTCATCTCCCCAGGAAATTTTTGGATTTAACGGACAGGGTTATACTGTATAATTATGTGATATGGTTAAATATGCAAGAAGCACTTCTATTAACCTTTACCTCTTTTTTTTTTTTTTTTTTTTTTTTTTTTTTTTTTTTTAAATCAAACCGTTGGGTATATTATACTTCTACTTATAAAATTACTCCCTATATTAAGTTTAAAACAAGAAACTGATGTAATACTAAACTTATGCGTTTCACGGTCTCTTCCAGAAAGGTATCGGGCCATTCTGTAATTTTCTGTGAGCCTGTGACTCTGTGAGTGGGGGAAACATGGAAATCTTAGTCAAGATGGACGCTAAATACAGCTTTTGTCAATGAACCGGAGGTGCATATATGCCAGTGTTTCAAAGCCATGAAGTGGAACCACATAGTAGAAAAGTGCAACGAGTGGGTGACAGGCGCGGATCCAGAAGAAAAAAAAATCGGGGGGGGGGGAGTGAAGGGCTGCCTCCATAAAGCCCAATGTTAAAAAAAAAATAGTAGGGGAAAATGCCTATTTTGCCCACGTTAAATCGAAAATTTCGGCCCCCCCCCCCCCGAAATTTTCAATTTAACGTGCAGTCTGCTGGGTGAGAGAAGCGTGGTTTTTGTTGAAAATGGTCACCCATCAAATTACTATCCACGCTCGGCGTTGCTTAATCGACTTAAGTTATCGTTGAAATTTAATATATTATGGAAACTCAAACTCAATTATATATATATCATATTCTATAGGATTTGAAAAAAATTCACCATAAATCGTGTAATTCTTACAATAATTTGGCTACGAGAAGTTTTTTATTGCAGAAATGAAAAGAGAGGGTACCAAATTATGTTGATCTCCTTTCTTTTTAACATATTTTTTAGAGGCTAAAAAGCACTGCTAATAAGTTATTCAAAGTTCAGGTTTGAACTCACGACCCTTTAGTCCTACATTTTTTTATATAAGAATTGACTGTTACAGACTGTAATTCCAATGCAGTATATATTATTTTAAAAAAATAGTCCTGAGCTCTAAAAAAATCAGAGTTGCATAATTTGATTTAATTTTATTTTGTTATTATATTAATAAATTTAAAGTAGTGCACTGTATGTACTGTACATGAAGATTAATGGTCAGCATCCATGATGACATCACCAATCCTTTGTCCACCCATTTACTTACAAAAAAAGATTGGGCGCACGTAAGATCCTATACGGAGCTATTTTTCGATCGCTTATTGTTAACCCTCTAAATAAGGGGATACAGGAAATCAGCCGAAAAGGAAATAAACCGAAAGGGAAATAAACCGAAAAGAAATAAACCGAAGAGGAAATGAACCGAAATTTAAAACGTCGTGGAGGGGGTTAGCTCCGCCTCAAAGAAAAGGCGCAGCTCATAAAAATGCTATTGGCAACATCGCACACCTATTTCGGTTGATTTTCCCTTTGATACATTTCTTTTCGATTCATTTCCTTTTCTATTTTCAATTTTTAACATTCCATTTAAATATTTTTGGTAACAGAATATTAACACATAATATATGTTTCTATTTATTTTATCATTTTATTTTTTTCGGTCCATTTCCTTCCCTTTTCCTATATCTTCATTTTTGTAAAATTCTATACATGTGCATATTAATATTACATATGTATTAACAATTTTACTGAAGACTCGTAACATATTTGAACTAAAATTTAGAATTCGGTATATTTTTCTATTCTTTTCGTCAGTAAATTTAGATTAATTTCTTTTTCCATTCTTTCTTTTTCAATTAATTTCCTCTCATAAGTTCATTTTATTTATTTCACATGTTATCATATTTATAATAGTTAGCGACTGAGGACATAATATAGACTTGATTGCTGCTTATTTTTAAATGAGACTCGGGAAGAGAGACAGTTAGTCGCTACCTGCTCGCAGCAGAAAGAGGGGAGGGAGGAAGAGAATATTGGGCAAGATCGTGTTTGAAAATATAGGAACACTTGAGTGGGAAAAATACACTTATAGTTTTTTGGTGGCGATTTTTTTTCTAAGAGTTCTACCGTGTACTGTTCCATATTCTTACAGTACTTAAACCTGATTTATTTTGTTTATTGCAGTTAAGGGTAAGATAACACGAACAATCGATTGTTGTAGTCCAATTTGATTTACATGTAAACCTTATAGCAACCTCATAATGATTCTGGATTTTTTTTTGAGAGACAGTTTTTAGCACCAAAAAAATGTGAAAAAAATTTCAAAACAATCGGACGATTTAATTTTTTAAAATTAATTTCTTAGTTTAGGTCTCCATGCATGGGAAAGCCCTATACTGAAAATTTAAAATATTAATTTAAAAAAATTGAATCGTCCGATTGTTTTGAAATTTTTTACACGTATTTTTGGTGCTAAGAACTGTCTCTCAAAAAAAAAATCCGAATTATTATGAGGTTGCTAAGGTTTACATGTTAATCAAATGGGACTACAACAATCGATTGTTCGTGTTATCTTACCCTTAAGTAAAAACCAAAGTCTATAGTATATAGCTTTTGGTAAAACCACTAAACACAAAATTCACTTTGTTTATTATATGCCAGCACAATATAATTATTTGCATTCTGGCGCACCTCGATCAGAGAGCTCCCTCTATTATACCAGGGGCATGACGTCAGCGCAATTCACTCTATAAGACTCGGATCATGTCTCTGTGCGTAGAAATTTTGGCTGATTACTTATTTATTTATTTATTTATTTATTTATTTATTTATTTATTTATTTATTTATTTATTTATTTATTTATTTATTTATTTATTTATTTATTTATTTATTTATTTATTTATTTATTTATTTATTTATTTATTTATTTATTTATCATGTGGATGTACATAATACAACATAGAGACAAAAAACTTATAAATACCTTAAAAATTAAACATGATACAATATTATACTGTATTAATGCACTTAGAATTATCAATAAAATTTTAAACAAACATTAATTAAAATGCACATAAATCATGATAATACATCATAGTAGCATTAATCCACTATGTTATATTCTTAAGGTAGAGATAATACGGATCAGCTGGCCCAATGCTAAAAAAATCCCATTCATAAAAATTATGAAAAAAATTTAAAATGTTCTCCTCTATATCCCCTATCAGTAGGTAAAATATCAGGTATAAAAAAACGAGCTAGTTTTTGAGTAACGAATTTTTAAAGTTCTCTAGTTTAACATGGAGGAATAGAAGTTCCATGTTAAATTAGTCAACTTTAAAAATTAATAACTCGAAAACTAGCTCGTTTTTGTACACCTGATATTTTACCTACTGATAGGGGTGTAGAGGAGAACATTGTAATTTTTTTCATAATTTGTATGAATGGGATTTTTTTTAGCATTGAGCCAGCTGATCCGTGTTATCTCTACCTTAAGATTTAATTTCAAATGCAAAACCAACCAATATACAATAAAATCAAAATTAATTTAAATAAAAATGTGCAATTTTGTTTTATGAAACAATAAAAAATGTTATTTTTGATTATGTTTTTTAATAGTGCATGAAAATTTTATCCTATAGTTTTCTTTTACGCGCCACATTGCACGTGGTCCAGTTGCTTGTATACTTTTATCAATTTCAACAAACTCATTTTTACTGATTAACAGATTAACTATAATACAAATTATGTGTTTTATTGAAATTTTACATGTAAATTATATATAAAATAGCAGTGGTAAATTTATTTATATACATAAAAATATAAACAAAAAATTAAATTTATTTTGGAAAAATTGACCTGCTAAATTCATTCACTATTTCAAAATAAAAAAATTCTATTATATATAGATTGTCCAACCAAATTATATTCCTTTGGCGTAGCTTTACCGTTAAAAAGTTCCCCCCCCCCTTTCCCTGAATAGCATAATTTTACTGTAGTATTTTTGAATAGATTCATATTTGGAATAATTAATAAATAGGCATACTTGACCAAAATGTGTCAATTACTCCAAAATATCAACCAATCAATCAACGTAATATTTAACTTTAAAATTGATCCATTAATGTGTAATAATTTTCTCACCCTAAACCCTTAACCAACATTAAAATAAACATAAATAAAATTTAATAATTAAATTAATCTAAAATGTAAGATGATTGTAAAACAGTCCGGCTTCCGGCCTTGGTAGGCCTGTATTAATGTTTTTATTAATAAAAATAATAAAAATATTAAGAATAAATTACACTATAGCTTCCCTACTATATTAACATTCTATTGTAAAGGTACATTTTTCTGTGAGGAATGTATAATATAAAATACACGAAAAAGCCATTGCAAAGATAACTATTGCAATGCTAATCTGTTAATACGAGGGTTAATGTAAGGGTGCCTTTCTATTGCAAAATAGCACATAAAAAAAAACTAACTGTAAGTTTCTTTAAAAAATTAGTAAGTGCATGTTTGCCTGTTATACTCTAACTATATAATGTTACACAGAATGTGTATTATTAAAGTTTTGAACTAATAAAGAATAATATTGCATTATAATTAATTAAAATATGTTGTGCACTGCACTGACCTTCGGACTACTTTTTCAAATTCAAACGAGGCCTAGCATCTAAAAAAGATTATTCATCTTTATAAATCTGTATGGTTTTTCTCTTTTCTAAGAAGTAAAACTGTTTACTTATCCAAATAAAATTGCGAGAAAAAAGCCATGCTTCAACTCTGCATGAGATATAAGTGATATAACAAAACAAATCAGCTGTAATTAATATTATAATGATAATTTTATTATATTTGGTCATTGCTTCTGTAACTGTTGCCGAATAAATAAACATTTGAATTTAATAAAAAGTAACAATATTTACTTTAACATTATATTATTATTTTTATTGCAGCATATTGAGAGCCGCAGTAAATCATGCAAACTCTCTAATTATAACCTTAACTTAACTTTAACCATATAAACGGAACTTTACATTGCAATAGTTATAGATTCGAAAAAAAAGCGATCATGTTCCGAGCGGAATTGAGAAATAATCTAAGTTTAAAAATACGAGTTTCAAAAAATCGCGCGTTCTCCCTACCTCGATCCAGCATAGCCCTCGCCAGAGCGTATCAAGTACTCTCTGCCATAGCCCTCTGGTGGAGGGCTATGGCTAGGGCCATAGCCACCAGAGGGCTATGGCTCTGCCCTCGCTATCGCTCGCTATGCTCGATCGCCTCGCGAAATGACGGCGATGACGGTTTATTAATTAAAATTAATATAATGATGCTCCACTAAAATAAACTGCACCAACCCACGGCATCACTCTGGTACCATGCAATGATTGGGATGCAATTCACATTTATATCATGTATTTAAAGGTTTGAGGTGGCTGGAAAACCGTCAAGCTGGCCACCTCATTTGATTTAATTTTAATTATATTATAGTCGAATTAACAGCACCGCTGCTGAATTCAACGGCACTACTCGGTATTAAAGTGTGGATAGAAAATCAGCTCTTCGGGTAATTTTTAAAGTAGTCAACCTGCATTGCGGACAAATTTTTAAACTTTACCTTTCAAGATTATAAGTTTTTAGAAAAATGTTGAATTTTATTTGACAAATAAGAAAATTAAATTTAGAAGAGAACTGTCACCTCAGTTTTCTCATTTATTTTTTTCCAAATTTTTTTAAGATTTTCCAGATGGCAGCCATGAATTTATCATGGGATACTCTCAGATTGATATCTTCAAAGTTGATTAGCAAAAAATAATATTGAGTTGGCCCTATAGCGGTAGTTTGCAATACAAAGCTTGGAGTTTTTTTACTAATACATTCCGAAAGAAAAATATACCATTAAATTCTGAAACAGGATTTCGAGCCATGAGTACTTTTCTGCAAAAATTCCACGAAAAATATCAGTTTTACATGGTAATCAAATGGGAAGGAAAAGCTTGATTATCTCAAAATATTATTGCGTTACCTACCCTGAATTTTGTTTGATAATTCTAATATTGGCTAAAAGGGGGAGAGCTGATAAAAATTTCTGGTTCATGCAGTTATCGAAAGAATTTGTAATGTTCCAATCTACTTAAATAACTTAATTGATTCTGCATGGTATTTGTGAAATAAAGTAACTTATTACTATAATGTGAAATGATCGACGCGTTAATTGACTCGGGATTTGGATTTTTTTGAAAATATGTTGTTTTAAAGGAGCAACATAATATACTTGAAAACTGAAAAGGTAACCCATCCATGTGCTATAGCTCGACGTTGCTTGAATTCGGTGATCTAACGAGAACAGTTCAATGCCAGCATATCATGCTAACCACTCGACGTCGCCTCAGAAAATTTCCACTTGCAGCCTTTTTAATCATCATGTCTCATAAGAATAACATAGGGCATGGTGGTTAACAAGTCTGCAAAGGGAAATTTTGCAAGTTGATGAGTGTACATTGTTTGGGGTTAAAGTGATCGGAATAGTCTTTCAACTTTCAACCACTATGTACGCGATTCACGAAGCAGTTAGCCAGGTTTCTAAACACGATAAACTTAACCACGTTTAACTAGGTGGTTTAACACGTAAAACAGGTACAGTTAAACGTGGTTAAGCTGAACGTGGTTAGAAATCTGGCTAACTCCTTCCTGAATCGCACCCTATATATTCATACATTTAGATTTTTTTAATTCAATCGAAAAGGAAATGAATCGAAAATGAAATGAGCCGAAAAGGAAATGAACCGAATTGGAAATGCCGAGACGAAGAGGAAATGAACTGAAGAGGAAATAAACCGAATCTGAAATGAACCGAAAAGGAAATAAACCGAAGAGGAAATGAACCGAAAAGGAAATAAACCGAAGAGGAAATAAACCGAAAAGTAAATAAACCGAAGAGGAAATGAACCGAAAGGGAAATCAACCGAAGGGGAAATAAACCGAAAAGGAAATAAACCGAGGAGGAAATAAACCGAAAAGTAAATAAACCGAAGAGGAAATGAACCGAAAAGGAAATAAACCGAAAAGTGTACAGTGTTGCCAGATTTTACAATACCTCCCACCACTTTGTTAAACGGAGGCGTGGCGAGGGCGTGGCCAAGTAAAATTTTCGGTTTATTTCCTCTTCGGTTCATTTCCCCTTCGGTTTATTTCCCTTTCGGTTCATTTACCCTGTCCCTAAATAAGTTATGTTTGCAAATTTAAAATTACGAATTGGTACTAACCTTTTACGTTTGCTGCTATAAAAATTTTACTATTTGCCTTGGTTCAGTTTAATTAAAGAGCATCTAAAGAATTTCGCGGTAGTAGTGTTTTGACTTCGAGCCGAAAAAACGTGCGCAGAAGGGTTGCGCGCCGATGCGCGGTGGTTGTAGCGGGAGTCAAAATTAGCAAACGAACATGGCGACTATATAATTTTTCTGATAGATACTTACCATTCGATTCATCTATTATATATAGAATTTATGTTTATGAGATGTAATAGATGTACTTTATGAGTACATCTATTTACAAGAATAATAATATTGAATAAAAAAATATAAAATTATATTCTTTTTCGTTATGTACTGTACAGTATATCCGGCGAAGTTCCTTATTTTTTGTATAATCACGTTGGTCACGTTTAACTTTATTTCTACATGCCATGCTCTCTTATTGTGAATGAATGTAAGTGTGACCGCCTGCAGGAGACGATTATTTAATATATAGTATAATTAATAGTTCAAATGGTTGAACCAGTCAGCCTTATACCTATACCTACATGAAGGTCGAGAGTGTCATGTTGGATAAGTGCCTTACCGCGTGCTCAGCACTGTAGGACATACCCAAGTTGGGAATATGTCCTATAGATGCAGTGCTGAGCACGCGGTAAGCACGCAAGCACACCTGGCCGGCAGGCAGACAGCCGAGATTTCATTCAAGAGCAATATCTGAGCTCACAGACGAACCTAGACAGACAGAAATAGGATAAGTAGAAGAATGGGTATTATTTAGCGGGAAAATGAACCCTAACCTACGACACACTGCTATATCAATACTGCTGCACCACCGGGTCCACCGGAAAAGCCATTGGCGGTGTCCCAATTCTCTCATCTCGTCTACTATGTCTACTACCCTTCCCTAAAAATCACCTTCCGCCATATTGAATTTGCTTCCCAATACTTTTCGTCCCCTACTTCGCTCCCTTTTTCGTCCCCTACCGACGCCATTTTTGTAGGGCGCATACGATGGACCCTAAATTGCCGAGCAAGATGGCGTCGTTCCCTACCCTGGGAATCTTTAAATCTAAATAATTTAATTACTTAAATATAATAAAATTAATTTAAAATTTGTTGATTAATTAATTATCAGAAAAAATACATTGACAATAAATACTTATAATTAAATTATTAATTTAATAAATATAATTTAATATTGACATTAAATATTAAATTAATTTTAATTACAATTAATTAATTAATTATAAGGCCCAAAGTACACCAAAAAAACAGTGAAAAACAAAGTGGTCTTCAAAAATCCATGAAACTTATATATGATGGACATGTCACCTCATCAAAGAATACCCTAATTTTTGTTTTTGAAATTTTGATTTTTTTTCCGGAAATTTGGGTATGTGAAGTTCCGCTTGGTATCCTTGTTTTTTATGCTTACGACGGGCATAACTTTTTTTCTATGGCAGCTATCTACAAATTTCTTATACTTTTTTGATGCCAAGAATATGCTCTTTTTGGGAAAAAATACTGCATTTTTGTGAATATCATTAATTTTTCCGGGTTTTTTTCAAAACAGGACATTTTCAACAAAAAAAAACCCACTTTTTTTTTCTTTAAATTCGAGTTTTCAATAAAGGACAATGTTTATTAAAATAAAATGCAAAGTTTACGAGGTGCAATTCATAACTTTTTTTTCTATGAATTTTTGAAGTTGACACTCTCGCTCCTCCCTCGAGCGTGCGGCTAATCGCGCGTTTGCCACCCGGCGCAGCCGATGCTGCTGCAGCAGTACATAGTAGTTCCTTTGTTCTTTCAGTGATTTTCATAGATATAGAACCTTGGAGATGCATATACAGTTCATCCAATATAAAATTACGACCGGAAGTGGCAGCATTTTGGCCTTACTAAACACATTGCATTGTAATATTGAACTTTCTAATATTATATTTTCTCCCTTTAAATTTTGAGACTAATCAAAATATAAAAAAATAAGATGACGAAAGGAATTGATCCTGACACTTCCGAGAGTAATCAACATTCGATAAACTGTACAGTAGAATTAATAAACGGCCGAGAAGCTTTGCTTTTGCCATCAAATTTTACCGACTTTTTACAAGCTGTGTTGTGAAATAATGGTAAGTATCCATCAGAAAAATTATATAGTCGCAATGTTCGTTTGCTAATTTTGACTCCTGCTACAACCACCGCGCATCGGCGCGCAACCCTTCTGCGCAAGTTTTTTCGGCTCGAAGTCAAAACACTACTACCGCGAAATTCTTTAGATGCTCTTTAATTAAACTGACCCAAGACAAATAATAAAAATTTTATAGCAGCAAACGTAAAAGGTTAGTGCCAATACGTAATTTTAAATTTGCAAACATAACTTATTTAGAGGGTTAACAATAAGCGATCGAAAAATTGCTCCGTATAGGATCTTACGTGCGCCCAATATTTTTTTGTAAGTAAATGGGAGGACAAAGGATTGATGATGTCATCATGGATGCTGACCATTATTACTCTTCTAGCGAGAGAGAAATTTTACTGGTTTACAATTCATTGATGTAATGTATTAATTAGGTAACAAACTATTAATTTTTTATTCGACATTGATAATCATTATGTGGCAAAAATAAATAGGGCGGGTATTATTTTTTTACAAGATTACAACCCCATGAGCTTGGAGCTCGAGCATGCAGGTTATGGGTATAAAACTGTAAAGGATAAAGGAGGGAATGGATGATGGCCAAGGCCTGTTACGTGTCCTAGTATTCATTGAGAAGAGACTGAGGGAACCGTGGAAAACGAAAACCTCCAGTCAGAACCAAGGCTTCTATTTTTCTTATCAAAAATGGATCTACTGATGATGTCCAATGCCTATGGAACCACATATAAAAAATCACTGCACTGGATGGAAAGCTATATATTTGAATTTACCCCAGGGAGGGAGTCACGTAATTTTTACTTCAAACGGTCACCTTCAAAGTACTACAACACTTGATGTAGATTGAAGATACATGTAGGAGTGCAGAATTATAATCCATTATCTCTATTATTTGTACTGCATAATGATTATCAATGTCAAATAAAAAATTAATTGTTTGTTACTCAATTAATACATTACATCGATGAATTGTAAACCAGTAAAATTTCTCTCTCGCTAGAAGAGTAATAATTATTTCACAACACAGCTTGTAAAAAGTCGGTAAAATTTGATGGCAAAAGCAAAGCTTCTCGGCCGTTTATTAATTCTACTGTACAGTTTATCGAATGTTGATTACTCTCGGAAGTGTCAGGATCAATTCCTTTCGTCATCTTATTTTTTTATATTTTGATTAGTCTCAAAATTTAAAGGGAGAAAATATAATATTAGAAAGTTCAATATTACAATGCAATGTGTTTAGTAAGGCCAAAATGCTGCCACTTCCGGTCGTAATTTTATATTGGATGAACTGTATATGCATCTCCAAGGTTCTATATCTATGAAAATCACTGAAAAAACAAAGGAACTACTATGTACTGCTACACATAGTAGTTCCGGGTGGCAAACGCGCGATTAGCCGCACGCTCGAGGGAGGAGCGAGAGAGTCAACTTCAAAAATTCATAGAAAAAAAAGTTATGAATTGCACCTCGTAAACTTTGCATTTTATTTTAATAAACATCGTCCTTTATTGAAAACTCGAATTTAAAGAAAAAAAAAGTGGGTTTTTTTTTTTGAAAATGTCCTGTTTTGAAAAAAACCCGGAAAAATTAATGATATTCACAAAAATGCAGTATTTTTTCCCAAAAAGAGCATATTCTTGGCATCAAAAAAGTATAAGAAATTTGTAGATAGCTGCCATAGAAAAAAAGTTATGCCCGTCGTAAGCATAAAAAACAAGGATACCAAGCGGAACTTCACATACCCAAATTTCCGGGAAAAAAATCAAAATTTCAAAAACAAAAATTAGGGTATTCTTTGATGAGGTGACATGTCCATCGTATATAAGTTTCATGGATTTTTGAAGACCACTTTGTTTTTCACTGTTTTTTTGGTGTACTTTGGGCCTATAATTGTTAATTATTTTTTTAATTAACAATTAAAATTAATGGAGTAAATATATCTTTTTTTATTTTCAGTATATTTATGTCCTAATATTACTCCTATTAATTAATATATAAAAAATAAACACATTAAGTTAAGTTGTTTAAGAAACGTATATTGTATAAATTTTATCAATTAATAATTTTTTATAAATATGTAAAGAAATTATGTAAATATATTGAAATTTCTTTTGTAAAAAATTTGAAAATGAAGGCTTTATGATATATATATATATATATATATATATATATATATATATATATATATATATATATATATATATATATATATATAATATACAGTATATATTATTATGTAATATGTTATAATAATAATATATATTATAAAAATATAAAATTGGAATAAATATATATTAGAAAAAATAATAATGACCCGGGGCCTATATATTTATGTATTATCTGTTTGGAATATTTATACAATAATAACATATATATTTTTAAAATATTTGTAACTGCATGATGCTCTAAAGTTTCGGTATATATTGCATGCATGAATGACATCATTTTTCTATTGAAAACGATTTTTCATGGAATCCTTAACAATAAAAAAACTTGAACTCCGTAGTAATATTTGTTTAAATTGTTTAATTACATTATAAGCAATATTGCATCTTTCAATCATTACGTATTAACTTAAGTTAATGACATTTCATTGCAGGCGCGGATCCAGAAAAAAATTCGGGGGGGGGGGGGGGGGGGCTTACTTTCAACACTGGTGTTTAGCATGAGTCAAGAACAGCCGGGTGCCCTTTATTATTATTATTTCTTGGTACTTTCTTTACTATAACACAAACACCGGGCTCAATTGAGCCAAGGTGTAAGTGCCTGTACCAAACATTGAGAGGGGATTGCGGGTACGCATGCAGGGGTGCTACAAGCTCAAAACCTTGCGCACAATGTTAGCCGTGCCAAGAATAGCAGCCTTCTGCATGACACGCATGTGGTATTCTTTGAGAGCCAACTTCTCTCTGGCAAATGACCAGTCTTTGGTCACAAGACCGTTACTAGAGATCACAACTGGAACCACATCAACACTACGGAGCTGGTACATGTCTTTGAGCTCGACAGCAAGTGGCTGATACTTGCGCTTTTTCTCCGCACCTGTGGTCACAAGATTCTCGTCCAGCGGGACAGCAATGTCGACAATCACCGCTGTTCGAGCTTTCTTGTCGAAGAGAACAAGATCAGGTCTGTTTGCTTCAACAGCTCTATCTGTGGTGATGGCAGAATCCCACAGGATTTTTGCATCCTGATTACGGAGAACTTGTTCCGGCTTGCACTTATAGTACGGAACCTCTGTCTCAATGAGACCAACTTTCTTGGCCAAAGCTTGATGTACAACTTTGGCAACAGAATTGTGGCGCTCTAAGTACTCTTTTGGAGCAAGCACTGGACAGCCCCCAGTGACATGCTGAATGGACTCGTTAGCCTCCTTGCAAAGACGACACCGGTCACTGATGTTGACTTTGAGGATGTGTTGCTCATACGCCCTAGTCCTGATGACCTGATCCTGTATGGCACAGACAAAGCCCTCTGTCTCCGCAAACAACCCACTTGTCCGCAGCCACTCTGTGGAATTCTTGGTGTCCACCTGATCCGAAGATAACGCTGCAGCAAACCGACCATGCAATGCTTTTGTTGACCACTCCAAAACTCTGTCAGCCTGGGTTCTAATGGCAGGCTGAAACTCTTGCTCACTCAAATGTAGCGGAGTGTAGCCACGGTCCTGGTTGCAAATAGCTGCATGCAACCCATCACCACGTGACACAAAGTACTGCCGAAGTTTCAACTCCTGCTGACGACACATCATCTCCATGCTGAGCAAACCTCTTCCACCTACATGACGTGAAAGGTACAGTCTCTCGACTGAGCTCCTCGGGTGATGTATCCTGTGCTTCGTGAGGGTGGTTCTCACTTTTCTATCAAAAGCTTGCAGTGACGTCTCCGACCACCTGACGACACCAAACGTATATCCAGCCACAGGGATAGCCCACGTATTAATCGCAGTAATCTTGTTCCTCGCACTGACAAAAGACTTGCAAATCTTGTCGACTCGAGACAGCACTTTTTTCTCGACTTGTTTTCTGGCATCTACATCTTTAATGCCAATTAGCTGCTGCAGACCGAGGTACTTGTAGTTTTCCTCGACACCCAAGTCTTGAATAACGGTGCCTCCCATGAGCCGCAAGCCTTCTTGTGGATCTTGAATCTCCCCTTTTCTCACATGCACAACAGCACACTTGTCAAGACCAAACTCCATGCAAATTGCATCACTAAAACTTTTGACAAGTTCAAACATGCTGTGCAACTGGTCTTCACCAGAAGCATATAACTTGAGGTCATCCATGTAAAACTGGTGAGAAATGCGAACTTCTGGATTCCTCTGTAGAACGTAACCATACCCAGAGGTTCGGAGCATCCTGCTCAGCGGGTTCAATGCAAGACAGAACCATAATGGGCTGAGACTATCTCCCTGAAAAATACCTCTCGAGATTCGCATCTCTCTGGTCTTGTAGCTGACCCCCCCCTGGTTTACATGAAGACAAGTCCTCCACATGCCCATGCAAGAAGTGAGAATCTGAACAATGCAAGGATGAATCTTGTAAATGTGAAGTACAGAGAGGAGCCAGGAATGGGGGACTGAATCAAAGGCTTTCTTGTAGTCAACCCAACCTACTGAAATATTACGGTGTTTTCTACGAGACTGCTGAGTCACAACAGCGTCAACTACCAATAACTCCCGGCATCCCCTCGTGTCCTTCCGACAGCCATTCTGTTCCTCAGCAAGAAGTCCATTCGCGACAAGATGGTCATAAATCTTTATCGACAGAATGGATGTGAAGATCTTGTACAGAGTGGGAAGACATGTGATTGGCCTATAGTTCTTGGGATTCAATGAATCACCTGACTTCGGCTTCATGTACGTAATTCCAAGCGTACAAAATCTTGGCACAATGGACGGATCTTCCAAGGCCTCATGAAAGTGAGTAGCAAGAGCCTGGTGAGTAGTTTTAAAATACTTCCACCAGAAGTTGTGAATGCCATCCACACCCGGAGCCTTCCAGTTCTGCGTTTTCCTAATTGCAGCCTGTACATCAGCCAGTGTAATACTAACTGCTGGCATTGCCGGAATGTCTCTGCATTCCTCCTCTTCCTCTCGCAACCAGTAAGCATCTTCAGAGTGTTGCTTTGGCTCCGACCAAATGGACGACCAAAACTCTGCCATTGTTTCTGCTTTGGGCGGCCGCTGAGGTTGCTCCTCTTTGCCCTCTTCCTCCAATTTCCGATAGAACAACTTCTGATCAGCAGCAAAAAGGCTTTCTTGCTGCCTCCGCTTAGCTGCCTCATTATATCTCCTGATATGGGCACCAAGCGCTGCAATTCGCTGTCTTAGTTGCTCTTCCTTCTCTCGGAGCTTCTTCTCGAAGTCCCTGTCCATTCTTCTCACCTTGATACTTCTTGCAATGACACGAATGCCTGCTAAAACCTTTTTACTGCATCCATGCTGGTCAGCAAAGAACGCCGCCAGATGGCTTATATCCCTCCGAGCTCTGTTGATCTTCTCCTCGATCCTCTTCCTCCAAGCTGGCACATACTCTTGAGAAGAACGCTTACGGGCTTGCCGCTGCGAGCGATTCTTAATCTCAACACCAAGAACCTGACATACAGCTAGAGCAGCACAGTGCACAAGCCCAGCAACCTCCTCCAGACTAGACCCTGCCAAATCAGTTTCTAGCATCTGATCTGCAACAGCAACACAGGAGAAAACCTGCACATTGCATCTTAATTTGGGAATTTGGGAATGCGAGGGCGACTCTCAAGCGGAACACCCTGATATTGCAACTTGAAAGACTCGTATACATCCCCAATCTTGTCTCGCAAATCTCCTTCCATATGATGTTGACTCTCTGCTCCTTCCCTTTCTAGCTCTGGCTGAGGCAACACTTCTTCCACAACATCCTCCTCCTCTCCTTCACTGCCACTTGAAGGTGCTTGCTGCTGATGTAGCTGCAACTCCTGTGCAATCTCCCCCTTGATCTTGTCCAGTTCCGCTGCCGAGAGAGCTCCTCTACTCATGATGGAACGCAGCTGGCTGCAAACTCGCTGCTCGTCCATTGTCGTGTCCGGAAAAATCTTCTTCCACTCGTCAAACATTCTCACCCTATACCCTTCCATCTCCCTCTCAATGTTGGTACTCCTATAGTACGCACGCATGACCGACATATTCATGTCCTTGGTCCACTTCGTGCGTTGGCGTACAAGGCCAGCAGCAGTGAGAGGAGCTCTGGGCTCCTCCAAACCACCACCTGCCTGCGCAGCCAGAGCAGCTGCACTCGCGGTAGCCCTGATTGGCGCAGCGCCGCGCCTCCCTCGATGTTGTGAGGAAGATTCACCACGTTCCACTGGTACGGGTAGCTCATTTGACACAGACGGCCCAGTACCAGAACCCCCTGCGCGGCCTTTCGACCGATCGCCATTAACTCGCTCCTTTATAGAACTTTCCATATTTCCTTGTCCAGCGTACTGGTACTGAAGAGAAGCCCAAGGAACAACTCCCCAGGTGGAAACCCAAAGCACGGTCCCACACTCCATTACCTCCTTACGAAGGCTGGGTACCCTCCCTGCCCGTTAGACCCCTGACGGGGAGCCCCCACACCACGACAAGGTAGACATGGGCCCCCCCTGCATGCATCATCCCACATGCTCCCAATCCCCTCATAAACACAGCGCCGGGGCACAGTGCAGCATGCAAGCATCTAACACCGATCCCATTGCAAGCGAATACTTGGGCAAAAGCAACATGCAAGGAAAAACATGCAGGGGGGAGAAGTGGGGGTTATTATTATTATTATATTTATTGTATGATGAAAAATAAATCCTCAATAACATTTTTTTTTTTTGGGTATAATCTCTGGAATCATAATTGTTCGTGGGATCATATGATATCCCTTGTAAAACACTATTATACTAAAGTATACACACAAAGTATAATTGTTATACTAAAGCATAGTATATTATAAATTGTTTTATTATAATAACTTTGTATATATAATTATACTTTAAAAGTATACTAAGCATAGAAAAAATTATAATAAATTTATAATAAATTATACTAATTAAATCATAAAAATTATAATATTGTATAATTTTAATATTACAGGATTATAATAAAATAAGTATACTAAAAATTAAGTATAATTTTATTATTATACAAGATGGCTACTTTTAAAAACAAATGAGCATCAGAAAGCGTTGTAATAATTTAGTCAGCTGATGGTAAATTTCTGTGAACACGACGATGGCGTCATTTGATGAAAATGGAGAAAAGTGACGGGAAGTATCCATAATTGCTTTTCTTCTTGTTGATATTTACATTCATTAAGGTAAAAGGATACTTTTTGATGATTTTCTTTTATAAGATCGAGCTTTAATTGTTGAGAGATTACAATGCAAGTTTAGTCACCCCAAACCTCTCATCCTGCATGCTGGCTTGCTCTATAAATTTACCACTGCATGATGCTATTATTGCTAACTGCTCCAATTGATGGCTTGTTCAAAATTTCTGGTATCTGGTAGTTCTTTTACTATTTATTATAAATATTTATATATATATATATATATATATATATATATATATATATATATATATAATATCTGTCTTATATTTTCCGTTAATTAACGTGCATAATTTTCATTGTTCTATATAATTTTTTTTCCGTCTTTTTATATTACGCTGCTAATACTTTTAGCTGCTGTATTAAAAAAATTACGAATGATTAGTTACTTGGCTGATAATAAAAAAAGAATAGATTCTGAAGTTTTGAAAATTTTCATGACCTGTCGGACAAGTGAATTTTTGTTTGTGTCAAAGTGACAAAAGTCAAACGGGGATATGATCTGGTGTGTAATACTGACCTCTCTGCTATAGCAGGTGAAGGCAATAAGCTTGAAAAATATATATAAAATAAAGCTCATTGTTGCAAACATTATACATAAAATAGAAGACATAGATGTCTTATTATTTCACACAAGATCTTGGTTACATATATATTGTTCATTATTGAAGACGTTGGACGGTTTACTAATTTTATGCTATTTTAATTATAGAAACTATGCTAAGTATAATATTTTTAGTATACTTAGTATAATAAATTTAATAAAATTAAGTATAATAAATTAATGATATATCAAACATTTATTATAATAAATTTAGTATAATAAGTATACTGAATTAGGTGAAATAATTATTATAATTACACTTTTTTTATTATACTGAAGTATACTTTATTATAGCTGGAAGTATACTATTTTTATTATATTATACTATATTAATGTATGATAAAGTATACTAAATCATAAGTTTTTTTTTACAAGGGATATGGTTCCACGAACAATTATGATTATGACAAGGGCAATTTTGTAAAATATAGTTCGATCGATAGTATATATAATTTAAAAGTATATATTATATTTTTAGTCCCATGTAGTAGAGTGATCATGCAGTAATATTATTAATTATATACCAATATTACCATCAGGATTCAGAAGTTACATATGGACGCGGACGTGTTGCAACGTATATATTATATATTATAACTTTATTATTTTTTCATACTTTATAATAATTATTGATAACTCGAATCTAGAAGACATTTTATGAAAGCTATATGGAAACTGATCGAAATTTAATATGCAAGTGCCTATAATAAATATTACCGCAAATTTTTATAAATTAAATAAAAATTATAATTATTTAATTTTAAAAAATAATAATAATTTTAGTTTTAAGTACTAACTGTAAGTATAAAATAGGATAAAATAATTACAATAAATTAAAATAAATATTTGTTAACTATTGTTATTAATATTTTGAAAGTAATTAATACAATTAAATTAAAATTTGCATTACTTCTATTTTTCCCTCTTTTATTTGAAAAGTGTTTTTCACCTTTTTTTAATTTAAAAAACTACCACCAGGTGGCGAATTTGTAGGAATAAAGGGAACGAAAAGTTTCGTTCCCAATACCAAAAAAACACAAAAGGGCCCTTCTTGAAGAAAGTGTAGGGTAGTGTAGGGAAGGGTAGTAAACGAGTATTGGGACACAGCCCATTGAACTCCATGATAGATCACTATACTTGAACGATTTTTACATATTCTAAGCAAATAGAGTTTGTCATTTTTCCTTTCATTTGTTGTAAACACTTGTGTGTGGTTCCCCATGCTTTGGGCATCACTTTGGTCCATTGAGAAAAAATAGACGTGTCTGTCCTGATTGAGGTTTTCCACGGTTCCTTCAGTCTCACCTCAGCGAATGCTGGGACGCGTAACAGGTCGTGGCCACCATCCTTTCCCTACGTACCTTTTCCCTACGCATTACCCCGCCGCGAGCTGTAAGCTCTTAGGGGTATATCCCTGAAAAAAAAAAAAAAAAAACGCACTGTAGTTTTCAATTTGACAATTTGACTTTTATATACTTACCGCCCATTTTTAAAGAGTGAAAAAGCCGGACAAAGCGAACAAAGCGAGGAGCAACCTAATCAATCATAGCAGAGCTTCCTAATATTGTCATCACTTCTGATTCTGAAGTTAGAATATAGTAGGGGCTAGCTATGATTGTAGTGAAGAAACTGATATGAAGAATGAATGAAATGCATTAGTACACACTTTTTCAAGTCAAATAATAATAACCCACCCTTGCGTCGTTGAGCTTCTCACTTCTTGCATGAGCATGTGGAGCATTTGTCTTCATGTAAACCAGGGTGGGGTTAACTACAAGACTAGAGAAATGCAAATTTCAAGAGGTATTTTTCAAGGAGATAGTCTCAGCCCTTTGTGGTTTTGTCTTGCACTGAACCCGCTGAGCAGGATGCTCCGGACCTCTGGGTATGGTTACGTTCTACAGAGGAATCCAGAAGCTCGCATTTCCCACCAGTTTCACATGGATGATCTAAAGTTGTATGCATCTGGTGAAGACCAGTTGCACAGCATGTTTGAACTTGTCAAAAGTTTCAGTGATGCAATTTGCATGGAGTTTGGTCTTGACAAGTGTGCTGTTGTGCATGTGAGAAAGGAGGAGGTTCAAGATCCACAAGAAGGCTTGCGACTCATGGGAGGCACCGTTATTCAAGACTTGGGTACCGAGGACAACTACAAGTACCTCGGTCTACAGCAGCTACTTGGCATCAAGGATGTAGATGCCAGGAAACAAGTTGAGAAGAAAGTGCTGTCTCGTGTCAACAAGGTTTGCAAGTTTTTCGTCAGTGCAAGAAACAAGATTTCAGCAATTAACACTTGGGCTATCCCTGTGGCAGCATATACCTTTGGAGTCGTCAGATGGTCGGAGACGTCGCTGCAAGCCTTTGACAGAAAGATGAGAACTACCCTCACAAAGCACAGGATACATCACCCGAGGAGCTCAGTTGAGAGACTGTACCTTTCGCGTCATGTAGGTGGAAGAGGTTTGCTCAACATGGAGGTGATGTGTAATCAGCAGGAGCTGAAACTCCGCCAGTACTTTGTGTCACGTGGTGTTGGATTGCATGCAGCTGTCTGCAATCAGGACCGTGGCTACACTCCGCTACATTTGAGTGAGCAAGAGTTTCAGCCTGCCATCAAGACACAGGCTGAAAGAATTCAGGAGTGGTCAACGAAAGCGTTGCATGGTCGGTATGCTGCAGCGTTGTCTTCGGATCAGGTGGACACCAAGAGTTCCACTGAGTGGCTGCGGACAAGTGGGCTATTTGCAGAGACGGAGGGCTTTGTCTGTGCCATACAGGATCAGGTCATCAGGACTAGGGCGAATGAGCGACACATCCTCAAAATCAACATCAGTGACCGATGTCGTCTTTGTAAGCAGGCTAACGAGTCCATTCAGCATGTCGCTGGGGGCTGTCCAGTGCTTGCTCCAAAAGAGTACTTAGAGCGCCACAATTCTGTTGCCAAAGTTGTACATCAAGCTTTGGCCAAGAAAGTTGGTCTCATTGAGACGGAGGTTCCGTACTATAAGTGCAAGCCGGAACAAGTTCTCTATAATCAGGATGCAAAAATCCTGTGGGATTCTGCCATCACCACAGATAGAGCTGTTGAAGCAAACAGACCTGATCTTGTTCTCTTCGACAAGAAAGCTCGAACAGCGGTGATTGTCGACATTGCTGTCCCGCTGGACGAGAATCTTGTGACCACAGTTGCGGAGAAAAAGCGCATGTACCAGCCACTTGCTGTTGAGCTCAAAGACATGTACCAGCTCCGTAGTGTTGATGTGGTTCCAGTTGTAATCTCTAGTAACGGTCTTGTGACCAAAGACTGGTCAGATGCCAGAGAGAAGTTGGCTCTCAAAGAATACCATGTGCGTGTCATGCAGAAGGCTGCTATTCTTGGCATGGCTAACATTGTGCGCAAGTTTTTGAGCTTGTAGCTCCCCTGCATGCGTACCCGCAATCCCCTCTCAATGTTTGGTACAGGCACTTACACCTTGGCTCAATTGAGCCCGGTGTTTGTGTTATAGTAAAGAAAGTACCAAGAAATAATAATAATAAAGGGCACCCGGCTGTTCTTGACTCATGCTAACTAAAAACACTGTGTGGGTAAAGTTCAGTACGCGACGCGTGGGACCGCGCCCTTGGGGCTCCACCTGGGGGTTGTTTAATTACAGCCCTCAGTCCATAGCCACTAACCGGTTACGGAGCCTGAGCTCTCCCTGTTGCCGCGGAGCTCAGAGTACCTAGGCAGCAAAATCTCGGCAATGCTGGGGACTCTCATGGTTTAACAGCAGACTATGGGAGGATAAATGCAACGGTCCCTAGCGCAATTGTCGGAGGTTGCGTGAAGGAGTCCCCGGATGGCCGGCGTGATCAGTTTGCGGCCGCACCTAGTGGCGGGGAGGTCCGCGGGATCGGCCACCTTACCATCAGGGTGGTTTTGGTGGAGGTGGGTGCTCCACTCTGTATGGTGACCAGCCGGCCGGCTCAGGGAGATGTGGTGCCAATATATCGTAGTGGCCCGTGCAGTCAGGAAGTAGTCCTCTTGGCCTGACCCTCGTATGACGAACGCTCCTCATGGATGTTTTCGGTGAGGCAGTGGTCTGAATGGTGAGAGGCTTTCCAAACGGGTGGGTGAAGCAAAGCTAATACCCGAACACAACAGTGAACGGCGCTCGCGGACGGGGATTGTGGGTCGGGGGAGAGGGTGCAAAGCTCGGTCGCGGTGGTGCTGTTGGTCATTGCGGTGACACTATTCGTACGTCATGCTCGGGGTAATAGACCCGGGTCCTACGGGTGTGATTCCGTGGAGGCTGGGTCTCACCGTGGCCGAAAGTCTGGCACTCCGAAAGGGCAAAGGGGGGAAAAAGAAAAAAAAAAATAATAATAATAATAATAATTATAATAATAATGTAATAATAATACTTTGTATTTCTTACACAAAGATGAAACTTTCAAGCAATTTATATAAATAGCTAAAATATTATATTTTGCTGATATTATGCAAAGTCATTTCTGTGAGTATACCAATGCCCATTCTTAAATTAATCCTAGATATAGAGACATACACATCAGCTGAGAGATCACGGAACACGCACCATCGTCTTGTTCACATTTTTACTCCTGCCCGGTCCTGCCCTAAAAATTATTATTTTAAATTATTGAAATTATTATAAATTATTTTATGTCATTAACATTAATGACATAAAATGATTGACAATAATATTTTATACACTACTCTTAAATAAATTATTATTTGAAACTATTTTTCAACAGCTAACATTTTCGTAATTTGCAGGCCTCGAATCTTTGTACTTCCGGGAGTACTTCATTGAACTGGGTTTTGTTACGAATAAATAAATTAATTTAGTTTTATTTCGCAAATTATGGATTGTTGAAATATTCATTTTTCTCTTTTAATCGCAAATAAATAAATAAATAAATAAGTAAGTAAGTAAGTAAGTAAGTAAGTAAGTAAGTAAGTAAGTAAGTAAGTAAGTAAGTAAGTAAGTAAGTAAGTAAGTAAGTAAGTAAGTAAGTAAGTAAGTAAGTAAGTAAGTAAGTAAGTAAGTAAGTAAGTAAGTAAGTAAGTAAGTAAGTAAGTAAGTAAGTAAGTAAGTAAGTAAGTAAGTAAGTAAGTAAGTAAGTAAGTAAGTAAGTAAGTAAGTAAGTAAGTAAGTAAGTAAGTAAGTAAGTAAGTAAGTAAGTAAGTAAGTAAGTAAGTAAGTAAGTAAGTAAGTAAGTAAGTAAGTAAGTAAGTAAGTAAGTAAGTAAGTAAGTAAGTAAGTAAGTAAGTAAGTAAGTAAGTAAGTAAGTAAGTAAGTAAGTAAGTAAGTAAGTAAGTAAGTAAGTAAGTAAGTAAGTAAGTAAGTAAGTAAGTAAGTAAGTAAGTAAGTAAGTAGTAAGTAAGTAAGTAAGTAAGTAAGTAAGTAAGTAAGTAAGTAAGTAAGTAAGTAAGTAAGTAAGTAAGTAAGTAAGTAAGTAAGTAAGTAAGTAAGTAAGTAAGTAAGTAAGTAAGTAAGTAAGTAAATAAGTAAATAAATAAATAAATAAATAAATAAATATAAATTAAATTATTGTTGCTTTTATTATCGTTGTTGATCATTTATATACTACCTAAATATTTATATTTATATATCTACCTAAAATTTAAGAGTTCTTGTTTGCATTGCATTCACCATTATAGTGACTGAATTGTCCTTTCCTTAATTTCCAATGTAATTTAGGAATGTTAATGACTAAAATATCTTCATTGCTTTATTTACATGCCTATTTTAGTGCACATTTTCCATGAATATTTTTTATATAAAAAGTATTAAGTTTTCAAAAGTTTCAGTTATGAAAAGTTAATATCTTTTATAATGTTATTTTTTCACTGCATCCTATGCATTGTTGATATTGTTAAAAAAAAAAAAAAGAGAAGTTTTCCTTGAAAAAATATATATATATATTATTATATTATTGGTTATGTACTATGTTTAATTTATAATTTTATTTTTTAATAGCATTCTTTAGTAATAAAAGTTTTAATGCGCGTTTTATATTGCTTGACTATTCAAACGGGTTTCTTTATACTAGCTGGATCAAATGGCTTTCATTTTAATTTTAAAGAGGAAAAGAATGTTTTTTTATTTCTTTTCACAAAATGAAATGTAGTTTTTTATTTGAGTTGTTTCTATAGAACATCGCAAGAAAGAAACTTTCTATATTACATCGCTCTCAGGCTTATGTGACGTCATCGACCGCGCAACAGTATTCGGAAAATTTTCAGCCCGGGGCTGTGAAAATGATAGTCAGTCTTTATAAATGGGCAGGTTTTACCATACCTGGCCCAGTCCACTCATTTCGGGTATTAGCTCTATTTTGCATACTATATTATGTCGCCTTCGTTGCTCAGTGGTGATTAATGTGACTCGAACTTTCAAGTATAAGCTCATAAATGTTACAGTGCGGATCATGATAAATAAATTATTAGCAAACCTATTTAAAAAAAAATTTTTTTTTTTTTTTTTTATTCCGGGACTATAATAAAAAAATATGCTTCAAGTATACATTAAAAGTTATTTATTTATTTATTTATTTATTTATTTATTTATTTATTTATTTATTTATTTATTTATTTATTTATTTATTTGTTTGTTTGTTTGTTTGTTTGTTTGTTTGTTTGTTTGTTTGTTTGTTTGTTTGTTTGTTTGTTTGTTTGTTTGTTTGTTTGTTTGTTTGTTTGTTTGTTTGTTTGTTTGTTTATTTATTTATTTATTTATTTACTTATTTATTTATTTTATATATATATATATATATATATATTGTATATTTTTTTAAAGAAACCCCTGGACTTGAATTACGTTAGAATATGGAATAACATATTTATACTTTTTTATAGAATGCAGAAAATTATACATACAGAGAAGGTTTTGTTGAAATTTACTATCTTTCAAACTATATATGTAGGTCCACTGTTTGAAATAATAATATGCCATACAGTCTATAATTAATAATTACACACTGAATATATATAATTATATTCACAATTTCGTGGGATAATAATTTTAAGTGTTTTAAGTTTTCAAGCCCTATATATTAACATTGTCAATGACATTTAATGTTTAATTGCCGATGAATTAAAGTAGAGTGAGCGATTGCATTTTTTTTTAATATTTTATTTTCTAAAAATTGTTTAACCTGCCCTCTATTGAGAAATGAAAAAAAAAAAAAAAAATCCACCTCAAATAGCTTCACCACAAAAAATTACCAATTATGATGAACTCTTTAATGGATTTTCAAAATATATATTATTATATTCAAAATTCAAATTCAAATTTTTATTTCGATCGTTGGCTTTACAGCATAGATCACGTCAGAGTTGTTACATAGATTATACATAACAGATACTTAATTCTAATTAACATAGCACTTAAAAAAAACATACATAGTACATAGATGTTTAAAAATAACATACACAGGTATATAAAATATTCATGAATAAAAATACACTTAATAACATGATTTTTAATTTTCACGATATTTTTTTATATAAGAGAAAAAAAAATGTTTCAAAATCACTTTCACGTAAATATAATTCACATATAATTTCTTGATTCACTACATTGCTTGATGCACAATGTTTCTTGATGCACTATGTATAGTTCACATAACACTTTGATGATCAAATCTAAAAATAAACAAATTTACTGTTTTTAATTTGGAGCCATTGATAAAGATGACATTTTTTGTTTTTGTTGATCTGTAAGAGCAACGTTCCAGTTTGCGACGTCCTCAACGGTTATTTTTGAGCTTTCATCATAAAAATCTTTAATTTTGTAATATTCTTTTTTGATTAATATATTATAGTTTTTAAATTTGTTTTTGAACACATTATCACTTATTTCATTTTTTAATGACTCAGGTAAAAAGTCATATATTTTGTGAGTTTGGTAGTATGGATTGTTTTTATAAAAGGCTGAATGATGTTTTTTTATTATAACTTTTGATTTATTTCTAGTATCGTAGGGAGAGATGTCGGAAACTAGAGCGTATGACTCTGGGTGTAATCTTTTGTACATTGCACAATTTAATATGTAAATACAGGGTAGAGTTAACAATTTCAAATCATAAAAATGACTTCTGCAGGAATCCATCTTTTTAAAACCTTTTATTGTTTTAACTGATCTTTTTTGTAATATGAATTAATATGAATATGAATGAATTAATATATTGCAAGAAATTGAACTACTATATAATATATAGCTTATTGTAGTTGTATAAAGACTATAAAGCAAAACACACTGACCTCATGGCCCTGCAAGTACGGTGGGCCTAAATGAACAGAGTCCCACTGACTCCCAACTTTATTATACATTACATACTCTGCGACAAAAACTTGTGAGAATGAGGATCAGTACACAAGATATTTTATAGGGAAACATCACACTGCCTTTAATAATTTTATTACAGCTCTGTTTTTTTGTTTTTATTACGATTCGTTAAATCTTATTTTCTGAAGCCAAATCTTACATTATCAGTTATCACATATCTTCATCCTCTCAGCATTAGTATTTGATGAAGATTAATTGTCTCCAAAACGAAAGAAAAAAATATATTTATTGCAATGTAGCCTCTAGTATACATAATTTCAGTAGAAGGTTTTGTGTTGCTTCATTTATAAATAAATTGAACGTTAATTTATGGTTAAATTATAATGTAATATATGCTCTGTAAAGCTTCCAGCAGATTCGATATATTTTATTTTTTGTTCACCATTTCCATATACTGTATAGAATATATATATATATATATATACATACTATAAACTTGTATATAATATGGCACATACCTGCTTTTTTTATAAACTAAAAATATTGCTGACATGGCTAATGAAAGTTAAATGCTCATGCAATTCATATATTTAAATTCATTATTTAATGATGATAAATTAATAATGTAATACATATATTATACATATTGTCTCTTTGCTTCGGTATAATATCTTACAATATACTGGATGTGAAATTTTGATTTTCCCTCTACTTGAGTTCCAAACTCATTCGGCTCATTGAGGATTAAACTGGTTATTACTTATTACTAAAACATAACTTATTACTAAACTTATAATATGACCAATTATGATGAATAAAAAAACATAATATATTTCATTAATATACTATATTATAATATACAGTTTATATTTTATACATAAAAATCAAAGTGATCCATGCATGCTTTAAAATGAAGTAAAATAAAATATGAATTAACTTATTAAAAATGATAATCCTATGCAATCTTTCTGCATCACATTTGTACAGTACCATTTGCAGTACTTAATCTCTTAAATAAAAAAAAATAAATTAAAAAATGAGGGTTCGCTATGGAAGAGATCAGATTAAATTTGTTCTGTACACTCGTTGGCAATGCAAATGATAACAGATGGTGAAGAAATAAATATTTGCACCTGTCTTCCCGGGATGAGGGGTGAATCGTTGCCAACCTTGCAAAGTTAGCACTTGTTCTAGATATTTCTATAATTTTTACTACAAATAGTAAGGCTATATGCTATAAGAACAAGCATTTTGTTATGATTTGTAATGTGAAAACAAGTTAGGTAGAAAGTAGTTGTAAATAATAATTATATTCTAGTATAGCTATCGTAGGGAGCATGAAATGCTTTCCTTAACCTGCTGCACTTTCTTCGTATCATTATTGGGTTTTATTATTATACTCTTATATGTCTGTAATATTGACACTCTGAAAACATAGAGCATAAAAAATATAATTATAAATTTATTATAATGTAAATATTATATTCTTTTTCGCCTGATACTATCAATTTTCGCCTATGCTAATTATTTACCGCAGTTTTCATCGATATAGAGTTGATTGCGCTGACGTCATGCCCCTGTAAGTTAGGCTGCCCTATGGAGGACCAGAATGCACAGACTAGTATATAAACAAATTACATATTGATTTTTTTTTTCACTTTATGAAACAAAGTAAATCAGTTTTAAAAAATTGTAAAAATACACAAATAAACGATAGATAGCATAAAAAATATCGCACCATTAAAGAGCAATCAAAACTAATTTATTTCATTTTTTTTTTTTTGTCATTTCTCCTATCTAATGCCATAGTAGTTGGACCTCCACTTTCTCTTTTCTACCCTTCTGACCGTCCGTATACCTGCTACGCTATTTTCCCACATAAACAAAAACAGCAAATGAAGAGAGTAGAGAAAGTCATATGTTAGAATCGAAGTCGAAATCTGGTCGCGTCAACGGCAATTTTGTCCGCAACCATGTTAAAAGCATAGGAACATTAGGGACCAAATGGGGCATCCTGCCATATAATTATGTTATACGGGTCTTTCACCATAAGTCACAAAACAATATGACGTCATAATTGTGTAGGCAAAACATTGTCAGCGGCATAGCAAATACGTGTCTCGAAATTAATTTCTCCTGACTATTCGCATCAGTTTTCGTAGAATTTTCTTTCATAAATGGTGACAAGAAGAATTTAACCAATGCTGGCGAAAAAAAAAAAATATATTTGGCGAGCAAAACTATTATTAGAAAAGGGATGTTGTGAGTTACGTTTAACACGCACAGCATAAGATTTTAGGTTTTTTTTTGCCTACATCCCGAAGATCTTCGGGCGGCTTCGGGCATCTCCGTGCTACCCAAAATGTAAACATTAAATTCCCATAGGTATATAGGAGAATTATCATTCTAAATCTGCTATAACTCGGAAAATACTGTATCTATCGCGGAGAAAAGTATTAGGCGCTTGCGTGTGACGTCAGTGTGACCTTGGATCGGGAGTTTCAACAGTCGTCCGCCAGTCGTCGATGATGGCCTGGTGGAACTCCGCAATGTATAAGCATATAGGAGAAAATATTAAAAAAATATTTAAAAATATATAAAGAAAATATTCTAAATTCTGAGGTGAGCAAAAGTTTGTAAATTTTATTTTAAACATTTTGTTCACCTCACATTTTTTATTTTCATTTTAAATAATTTATAATGTATTTTTTTTAATCTTTTGCCTGCATGCAGAGTTCTCTACCACTCCACCGGCATGGCAAGCTGCGCGCGCATGTTTTCACTCAGCCCCTGTAAAGTAGACTGATTGCGTTGCTCATGCAACCGCCTTATACCAAAATACTGGGAAAAAAATCTAGTATTTTTTAGAATAAAAAAAGCTCTAAACACAATATATATAACAAAATTTTCACAAACGCTCCAAAATTGACTTCAGCGCCCCCGTACGGCAAGCATAGGAGTTTGGCTACTATCTTATCTTTTCTGTATACTGCAGTAATGGCTGAGAGAATCTCCTCGTCACAGTTGAAGGTTCTCATTGTTGCAAGAATAACTCGCAATGAGCATAGAAATTTGTATATATTATATTATATGCATTCATATGGACCGTCGACCGTCGAGATAGATTTATACTTTATATATAGAGATAATATCTTTAAAGAGATTTTGCTGTTCATGCTAATTATCCGTACATTAACATTGCATGGGGAGATGAATATATCATATATCTGTAAAAGGTGGTGCATGTTCAAATTGACTCGAAATGTGAGTATTTTGCCAAGGCCGGAGGGGAGGGTTGAATAATTTTGAGAGGGCTGTACACATGCTGTCAATCAGCCATCTGTTGTCTAGTAGCTACAGGAGTTGCTAGTTTTGCTTGCTTATTTGTATTCTATAGGCCTTTGGGTTAGCAAGCCATACGTTTTGGTTCATCTAGCAGTTCTTCTAGCACAGTGCAACACTCGTTATCACTCGCAACTCATGGGGTAAGAGTATGTTCTTTTTTTTTATAAACAAATTGTAATATATGTGCTGGAGATAAAAATATAAAATCCACCTGCATAATTTTAATTTTAAAATGTTTAAACTTTTATAGTTTTAAACTTCAAATGAGACTTTTTAAACCATACACCAGACAGCTGAACTTGACAATATTAAATATAATACACCAAATTTGTGTTTAGTTAACTCAAATGGTATAACATGTATTTTTAATACTGAAGGCTGAAATTCAAATTTTCGTAAAATTGATTTCAATTTCAATATTTTAAGTATTTTAACTGCATAATATAATATGATCGAAAAATTGTAAATCTTTATATAATTGCTGCCATTATAGCTCAGAAAATGCATTAACCATCCGTACTTATTAAATGTATATTAATTTAATAAAAAAACAAAATATTTCAAAATAATTGACAAATAATATAATAATATTGCAAATTCTAACCATTATAGATCCGAAACGTATGCAGGCACCATTTTTATACCTTTACACCTCAAGACAATACGAAATACGAATGGTACCGCTACGATAATACAATGTAGGAGTTGCCATAGGGGCAGGCTGTTTGGGGTAAAATGTGCAATCAAGCTTGTTCTCACTCAGGAAGCGTCGTCGTCGATGTACTGTTTGAACAATCTACTAATTGCCATACCATGCCCAAGCAAAATTTCCAGTGTTCTGAGTGTGTAATTAATTTTGATTGCCCCATTCACTTTCTTCTTATTTATTTATTTATTTATTTATTTATTTATTTATTTATTTATTTATTTATTTATTTATTTATTTATTTATTTATTTATTTATTTATTTATTTATTTATTTATTTATTTATTTATCTATTTATCTATCTATTTATTTACTTATTTATTTACTTATTCGTGTGTGTGTAACCATGGTGAGACCTAGCCACCACGGAGTCACATCCGTTTGTCCCGGGTCCAATACCCTAGGCGTGACAAATGGAAAGTGTCACCGCTTTGACCATCAGCCCCACCGCGACCAAGTCGGACCAAGCTTTGCACTGTGCTTTGCTCTCCCCCGTTCCCAAGACTCGTTCGCGAGCATCGTCACTGTGCATGAGGTCGAGCATATACTAGAGCTTTTTACCCACCCATTCGGGACGCCCCCTCAACGGACTGTTGACTCACGGATTGACTTCTCCGGGGAGGTTTCCCCAGAGAAAAGGAACGACCATCTCGAGAGACAGACAGGAGACTAAATAGTCCCCCACCCAAATGCAGCGAATACGCCACATATATAGCGCTCTCGCCCACCCCCATGCTTGCATGAGTTTTTGCTATTGCCATGCATCAGTTACTTACTCTTGATTTTTAGTCTAGCCACCACCATAAAATTGTACATAAACTTGTTTTTATGAATAAAAGAATTATAAAAAAAAACTGGAAAAAAGAACTTATGATGCTTATGCCGGTATTACACGATACAATTTTGCACGCAAGTTTATCGTGTAATACAGGCTTTACGGAATTGAATTAATTAATGAAGCGATCATAAAAAGTTATGCAACTATGATTTTCTTCCTTTTTTTTAAAAAAAAAAAAAATATATATATATATATATATATATATATATATATATAGTAGAATTCGTGACGTCACAGTCAGGCAGTGACATTATGAAGTCAACGATTATTGAAACAAGATTCAAGTCTGTCAGTTTTGGACTCAAAACTTCAGTTTGATGATGATTATTGCTTTACTTCCTGTTACTTATTGTGTTGCTTGCCCTAAAATACCACATGATTATAATATAAATTTAATGCCTGAATTTTTTATTCTTATAGTACTTTTTATATAGGATAGGGTGCGTTTAGTTATATAGTGCTATATCTATCTATCGTTGATAATTTTAAAACTTTATGATAATTCTGCAATGTATAATATATACTCTATATACTTTCTCCGTTATTTTAGAAAGCATCAATAAATATTTTTGGGCTGTTAATACGTATTTTTTTTTATGCCACACAAATAACTTACTTTTAATTTCTTGTTTTTCTGATAAAGAATGTCGTATAAAAATAAATTAAAATAATCTTATCACCTGGATGAGTTTATAAGGAAAATATAAAACAAAAATTGTTTTTTGTTTTAATTACGTTTTCCGGTGCGATAAAGTTTGTATGTTATTAATATACATATTATGTTATAATATGTATAATAATATACAAGTTGCTATCAGTCTGTCAGTATATATATGTATACCTATATACGGTACCCGCAGCAAGGAAATTAATACACACTCGAGTTGAAATAATAAAATAAGATGAACATTAACGAATGCATTGTACTTTTCGTTCTATAAAAAGTTAACAACAATATGCACTAGCTGCCTCGATTGTAGTCTAATTAATTCGTCTGATGAAACGACGAATGACAGAAACATATATTATTAATTTAATATATTTTTCAAAATATTTTTAGGTGCTCAGGATTATGCATGATGAACCCCTAACAGTGTAGTTAAGTGTATTATTGAAATAAATAATGAAAACGTAAAAATTAATATGGAATAATCGTAATTATTATAATCAGTGTGGCATATAACAAACATATTATATATATATATTATGTCGGCATCAAATCCCAAATTCCAAAAACCGAAAAAAATGCTCACACCTACTAGTAGATGTGCCTCTAGCGATTTGAGCAAGTAAAGGTCGAAATTAACAAATATTTCGAGCTTTGCTAATTTAAATTTGATCATTTCTAGAAGTGATGGAACCAGAAAAAGCAAAGTTCGACGAGAAGTGTCATTTTGGGCTTTGCTTATTTAAATTTGATTATTTCTATAGAAATGTTCAAACCGGAAAAGCAAAGCCCGACGAGACATTTTATTTCGGGGTATAATATGATTAAATAAAATGAGCAATTCTAGATTGACGCCTTTCACGAAAAGCAAAACACAATTTTTTTATTAATAATTTTTGTAAATGTTAAAAAAAATTTGATTTGTTTATCATTCAAGTCATATAAAATACAGAAGATTTTTATTTGTCGCACCAACACAGTTTCTTTGTGAAGTGAACATGTGAACAGTGAACACAATGTATCCAAGAAGAACAATTTTTCTTTTTAAAAGGTATTGATTTTGAGGAATACTTTGAGGAATGGTTGGAAATTTTTAATGCCTGTGTGAAAAAATATCACCCTTAACTAATAAATAAATAAATAAATAAATAAATAAATAAATAAATAAATAAATAAATAAATAAATAAATAAATAAATAAATAAATAAATAAATAAATAAATAAATAAATAAATAAATAAATAAATAAATAAATAAATAAATAATAAAAAAAATATACATAAAAAAATCATTTAAGTAAAAATATAAGCCGTCAAATTGTTACCTACAAGTATTAATTAAAAATTAAATAAAATATATTTAATATTATTACACGAGTTTCACACATGCACTTCTATTTTATAAATTAATTTTGATTAATTTGTTATTCGCCTCCTAATTTGAAACGATTGCTGTCATGATTACAAAGCCTTTTTAGTTTTTACTAGAGTATAAGCTTTGCATGATACTATGAATTATAATTTTATTTTGTTTTTTAGCAGAAGAAAATGTATTAGTATTGCATCATATTAATCCTGTAGCTATAATAGGGTGGTACAAACATGAAACCTTATATTATAATTGGTTTGAGATTGACGATGCCGCTGTACCACCATTATCTCAGAGAAAATATTTCTAAATAAAATAAAATGCTGCATGTTTTACATAACGTTTCGATAAGTAATTATTGTAATAAGTATATATTCATAATATAGTTTACAGTGTAATAATTAAGAAGGTGTCTTCCGGTTTTTGTCTTTCGTGAAGTGCGCCAACATAGAATTGCTCATTTTATTTACTCCGAAATAAAATGTCTCGTCGGTCGTCGGGTTTTGCTTTTTACGATTTGAACACTTCTAGAAAAAGTAACCAAATTTAATGGCCGTAAGTTGCAGCCAACCTATCTTAGAAAAATCCGCGCGACAATGGACAACATACATGAACAAATTTTATTGAAGAAATGAATAGAGGGTACCAAATTATGCTACTCTGCATTTTTTCAGATTTTTTTGAGACCTGGAACTATTTTTAAATAATTATTGAAAGTCTTGTGATTTCAGTTGGCACCCCTGCAGCCTTAATAAAAAGGATAGAAACTGGACGCCTATTGACGCCTCCAGGGGGCGTGGCCGCACTTTCAATAATTATTTAAAAATAGTTCCGGGTCTCAAAAAAATCTGAAAGAATTCAGAGTAGCATAATTTGTTACCCTCTATTCATTTCTGCAATAAAAAAATTTCATGTATGTTGTCCATTATCCGAGAATTTTAATGTTAATTAGTAAATAATCCATGGATAATCCTCGAATTATTCTCGGATAGGTGGCTGCAACTTACGGCCATTAGTGAGCAAAGCCCGAAATATTTGTTAATTTCGTCCTTTGCTTCTTTGCTCAAATCGCTAGGGGCACATCTAGATGCGAGCATTTTTTTCGGTCTTTGATATCAATATGTATATTTTATACTTCACACTGCAGTAGTATAATAGTAGTGTACCTATTGATCCCTTTATGATACATATTTCTAATGAAATTGGGTATTATCTATCTAAATTTTTAATTTATTTTTTTTACAGTATTATACTATATCTATACATAGTGTAGTATATACCTCAAATTTGTTTAGTGCAGAAATAGAATAGTCTGCAAAAAGTGATGCTACTCTGTATTTTTTCAGATTTTTTAGAACTATTTTTAAAAAATTGTTGAATGTGCAGAGAAAGTGACTCCTCTAGATGCCTCTCTTAAAAAAGAATAGAACCTAGAAGGGGAATGGGTTCAAACCCGACCTCGGCAAAACTTTTTAGCAATACTTCCCGGGTTCTAAAAAAATCTGAAAAAAAAATCAGAGTAAAGCGTAACTTTGCACCCTCTATCCATTATTGCAATAAAAAAATTTAAGGTCGATACTAGCTCTAATATTACTGACAAATTTAACTAAAATTAAGACCAGGCCAAGGTTCCATGAAGCTGTGCTGTATAACGTATAACGCTGTAACTGCATGCCATTCGAGTTGCTGTTTTTGAAGTCTTATTTTTATCGTTGCCTCGATCATTATTTTATTTTTTGTATAATATATATTATAAATTCTATTCAATTTAAAATTTATCATCGTTTGTGACGTTTGTTCAAAAAATGTGCTCGATTTGAGCTGTAGAAATTTCCGGAACATGTTGTTCTAGCACTTCTAGCTATGAAGCAATATTGAGTTATATTAGTCGGTTTTTAAATTTTTCGATTGGTGCGTTGAGCGGGACTTGTGAATATATACTTGTAGGGGTGTGAGCTACGACTGTCACAATGTCCAGAAATCTGCAGTTCCGCATGATAGAACTGTCCCGTACGGGAAACTCCTGGAAAAAGGATGTCAATTTCATGATTTTATATAATACATGAAATTTTCCTGGGAAGTATTATTTTCTGCAGCAATGGAGCATGGTTTATGGTTTTTTAAAGCACTGGGTATATTTTATTTCTTTGATTATATACATTCAAGTAATAATAATAAATGTTTATATATTATATTGAACAAACAACCTGCATACTTATAAATATAGTTTTATTGACAACAAAATATTGTTAAGCTCAATGGGTGGCATGAAAAATACATAACCCAAGCACTAAGTGAACAGTCACCCAAGTAAATGCAACCTACATTTTAGACTTTGAAAAATAACTTTGATAATTATATAATAATTATTCTAAATTAAGAACTTTTAATGCCTTCAGTGACGTCATAACATGTTCTTCATCCAATGGTCTATATAAGTAGTACAACAGGCTTTTTGAAGCTGCGCGGGACAGGACTAAAGTTAAGTACTACTGCGCATATTTCTCTCTGTCTTTCTATCGTATATCGTTCTCTTTCCCCCATTCCCCCTATACCCCTCCCCCTTTTATTCCCCCACCACTCAACCCAACTCTATTTTTTTACCTCTTTCCCCCTAGCGTTTTTTTCTGTTAAAACTCTCTCCCAACTTCCATTCCCATAAAGACAGTGTATCTCAATACACGTGTTTTTGAATATACACTACCATTGAATAAAAATTGATTTTTTTGTGTGTTAATTTTGTGAATTAAATTAATTGTGAATTGCTTCTGGGAAGTGTTCAGTGTTTTTAAGTGCACCGTTATGAACTAAAAGATTTGTTATGATGGAATATAGTTATAAGGTTGGTACTCTGTACTATAATGTTAAATCTTATTTAATGTGAAGATGATTGACAAGGAATATGACATTGTCTTTTGTTAATGAACTTAATATTATAAATTGATTTAACCTAGCTAGAATAATATTTTTAAATTGCGCGCCATTTCTCATGTTTTGATTTGAGCATGATACACAAGCACTTGGAAGCGCTTGGAAGTAGCTCTTGTAGCAAGTAGTCCTTTTAAAAAAGTGGGCGTAGATCTTCAGATATCTGAAGAAAAAAAATCTCACGCCGCAATAAATATCATTTTATTGTTCTTTTTATAGTATTATTTTTAATCTTTTACAAAGTTTTAGTATGATGTTTTATGTTTTAAAAGCTGATGGAGTTACAGTATCAATTAATTAAAACAATTAAAATATGTACGATAGAGATTGTACAGTACGTGGAAGGATTCGACTGAGTTAATTAATTAATTTTAATTAATTAATTACACATTATAGTATATATTATATATTAATTGTAGGAACTAAAATAAACATGATATTAAATTATTTTAAATCAAAACATCAATATCGTATGAGTCAAATAATGCTTCCAAATCTAACAATAGCTCTTTTGTTGTCTACAGTCTACATGCTCAGTAACGACTATAATGTAATTTAATATTTTATTTTATAATGTTCATGTTTAGTATTAAAATAGAATCTTAGTAGAGGGCAAACTCATAAAGATATATAATAATATATTGTTAGTAAATAACTTTTTCGTGCAAAAAGGGTATAATTCATATTGAATGTATGTATTTCACTTTTCGGACTTTTTACCTTTGCCGGTGTTCGATGTAATCCTTCTGTATGTAGCATGTTGCGATGTTCACTTACTTGTTAGTGTTCGTGCACGTCACTAACACTTGCATGTACTACACATATCACTACGTCTCGAGAGAGTCAACCGCTCTCTTCCTCAGGTGATCTGAGACCAGGCGCGGATCCAAGGGGGGGGGGGGGGCCTAAAAGGTCCCAAAATACATGATTTGATTTGATTTGATTTGATTTGTTTATTGGATCCAATTTAAGGTATTACTACCCCCCACCAGTCGACCCCCCCCCTTCCCATCCCAAAATTTAACATTGCGGGAAAGGGCACCGCCCCCCCCCCCCCCCCCGGAGCCGCGGGCTGGATCCGCCCCTGTCTGAGACTCCACATACGCGCGGATATTGTATTATTATTTATTTTACACATAAAAAATGTATAATATATTTAAATATACTGTATTCTATACTATGAATATTATAAATATTTAGTGGGAGGTGTGGCGCGTGCGCTTGACCAGGTCTCGCCGAGCATCGAATTCTGTTTTTTGAATAAATATAATAAATAAGTCAAGCAACGGGCGCGTGGTTATATAGTAGTTGGATGGGTCACCATTTTCAACAAAAACCACGTTTCCCACTCAGAGGTAAATCGTTGCGCTTTTCCACCATGTGTTTCCCCTGGCTTTGGACCATTGCACTTCCGGTTCATTGACAAAAGCTGTAGTGTCCATCCTCGGCTGAAGTTTCCACGTTTCCCTCAGTCACAGGCAAATGCCGGGATGGATTGCAAGGCCGGATTAATGTCACTAGTCTTAGTAGATGGTGAATCACTCTCAAAATTATAGTAAACCTTCCTTGCATTATAACATAAATATAATTCAGCCAAAACATGGAGTAATTGAGTATAGTCAGTCTAGTTTTTGATATATAAATATATACAGGATATAAATAGTGAGAATCGTTGGAAATTTGGCGGTCATTAGTCAAATCAAGTCAAATTAGCATGTAGCATCTTCTTCAACTAAAAAATTAATATCTCAAAAACTGGACCGAATAATTTTTTTTTAAATAAACAGACATTTTGTTCTCTATGTTCTGATCTAAATTTTATATTTTTACCATTAAAAAAATAATTACCATGTTAACAATAATCCTTAATTAGAAGTATTTAATTGTTGTTTGATAAAAAATAATAATTATATAACTTAAAAAGGTAAAGTCATGAAATCAAAATCATGCAACATAATATAATTATGATATAAATATAGTGTGAATATGTAATTATATAATATAATATACATTTTTTATACTACACATAATTATTATAATAAGTGATAATTTTACCCAAAAATATTCTGTACGTCACTTTGACCTACAAGTTTTTTGAAGGTCAAAGGTCACAGGCTAAAATTTGAAAAATGCATTTTATTTTACGTGGCAGCCTGCACCTAGTTTTTTTGGTGAATAAAATAATATTCTGTTTATTAAATTCGTTTATATCATCTATAATTCTACAGTATATTGATCTACTGTCGAATTTGTGGAGATAAGGATTCAATAACGATCTGCTCCTAAATTTGAGGAGATTTGAAAAACAAAAGAAACATCAATTTTTTTTTTTTAATGAATAGTCTCATTCCATAGAGCTCTCTAGTATTTTGTGCGCAGCTACCATGAGACGACGTGTAAAACACTTGTAATTTGAATGTGCCTAATATCAACATAAATGTTTGCCAATAACAGTAATAACATTACATTTAATACATAATTATGTAACATTTTTGTGTGAATTACTTTAACCTTCAAAAATTCTGAAGGTCACGGGTTAGAGGTCACAGTTTATAAATGGTGTTTTTTATTGTTCCTTGGTGCCATAAACAATTTTTATTCAAAACATAAATTAATTATATTTTTTTTAAGACAAATTATTCACCTATGATAATCAGGTTTCAAATTTGTGGTCATTTGAAGTAGATAAAGAGTTCCATTTCAGAGTGGGGGAGCCCCCGAAATTTTGGATTTAACATGGGCAATGTAGATGTTTCCATATTTTCTCCACTCCAATATTTTTTTTAACATTGGTCCTATAAATAGAACATTCCCCCCCCCCCCTGATTCAGAAAAAATTGCATTATTTAATAACTAGCATATTAATTTTAATTCGATCATGGCTTAATTTATACCATAAGTTTATAAAAATTGTAAATATTTAAAGTAGAGTGAGCGATTTCTTTTTTTTTTTTTTTTTTTTTCTTTTTTTAAGATTTTATTTTTAAAAATTAGTTTTGTTTTACCTGTCCTCTATTGAGAAAAGATAACCAAAAAATTCCATCTCAGATGTTAGAAAGATAGTAATGATATTATTAGCTTCACTACAAAAAAAAAAAAAAAAAAAAAAAAAAATCACAATTGGTGTTTCGGAGGAATTTAACATGCATCCTTATAATACAGAAAACAGCTTTTTATTCAAGCTTCGTGTGAAGAATGGTCCCAATTAAAAAATACCTAGATGTTGAATTCTTTAATGAATTTTCAAATTAACCCCATTACCCCTGTAAGCTCTTAGGAGTGTATCCTTGTAAAAATCAAGCAAGCAAGCAATACGGAACCGATCAAAAAACACTTGATTTTTTTGTGGGTTAATTTCCATAAGGATTCTGAAGATTTTTTCCGGAAAAACGTCCCCGTTATTTTTTTATATACTCTATTAAAGAATTCATCGTAGATTACATAAGTATCTTTTTATAATTGATACCATTCTGCACACAAAGGCTGAGTATAAAGCTGATTCCTGTACATACCATAAAGAAGCTTCAAAAACACCAACTTTGAGAAAAAAATTGTGGTAAAGCTGTTAGAGATGGAATTGTTTGGTTTCCATTTCTCAATAGAGGGTAGGTTAAAGTATTTTTAGAAAATAAAATCTTTAAAAAAAATGAAATCGCTCACTTTACTTTTATTAAATTTCATTAAAATGACGCCTTTTTAATACATTGACATGATAAAAACATTTAACTCGCTTAAATAATATATATGCTGGACATGAAATTTATTTTCTTTCAAATCTTTTACAAATATTGGCAAAGAGAATAATTTATGAAGCTTAATATACCATCAGGTATTCCATATATATATATATATATATATAGATAATACTGTAGTTTATATAAAATGCAGTGTTTTTCTGGTGAAGATAGTCTGATAAAAGTTTCATTTTACATTCACTGTAATATACTTTGTCTCTGCAAGGTAAGAAATAATATGAAAAATGTTCAGAATGTTTTTTACTTTGAAAAATGAGCACACAAATTTTAACTTTTTTCTCTTTTTTATTACACTGAAAATAATTATGTTTGAAATATATAAGAAATAACATAATAATATAGTTAAAATTAACAAACAATATTTTCTTGTTTCACGGTATTATACTGTAATAACTATCTGCACGCATGTTCATTAACAGGTTGCATTTTAAACACCCATATAATATCACATAATTATATATAAAAAAATAAAATGGCAAGAAAGCATTTGTCAGCATCACCTAAGAATTACATTAGGTCTGTTCGTAAATGCATAGTCAATAAAGAATCAAGAATCAGATTTTCCTTATGTTTCCTGTCACATCAAATCTGTACAGGAATTTCCTGTACAGATTTGATGTGATTTGATGGTTCATCTGATTCTTCGTTCAAGAATCTATTGTGCATTTAGGAACAGACCTAATAGGATTAAGCATGGCATCTAAACTTTTAAGTTAAAGTTGAGTGACCATTTTCGAGTGTGGGGAAATGTTGAACTTTTTACAATGAAAAATGTTTTTTTGAGACCTCCCACTACATCACACACATTTTTTTTTTGAGCACCTAACTGCAATGGCATAACTTTCGAGATAATTCAAATTTAAAATCCCTTCTGATGCATGTTAAAAAAGTGCAAAATTGGACCATTTTTCACAAATTCGCATTTTGCTTGAAAAAGAAGCAGATTTGTTGATCTCAAAAACAACTATTTAGTAACTATGGTTCCTAAGGAATGTTGTTATGTATTAAAAATGACTCAGATCACCTGAGGAAGAGAGCGGTTGACTCTCGATACGTAGTGATATGAGTACATGCAGGTGTTAGTGACATGCTTGAACACTATCACTGCAAAAAATCGGTATTCAGACCCTCCATGCTTTTAACATTTACTGAACGTTAAAAGTATTTAGAAAAATAGCTAAATGTCTTTGCTATTTAATCACTGTTTTTACCATTTAAAAACTAACGTTTTAAACATTAGATTTTTGTTAATAGAATTAGCATTCAGAAATTGCACGTTAATAGCATTTAGAAGTATTATATGCGGAATAGATCGTAATATATTTTAGGGGTCGACCCTTAGAGGGTCATTATTCTTACTGAATCAATTAAAGCCAATGCTAAATCCATAATCCTCACAGTTTTTGACAAATTTTGTTATAAATATTTGTATACTTTTAAAAATGACCCCTGTTAGACCCCAAGGGTCGACCCTTAAAATGTGTAAATAAGAGCTCTAAAGTTAATTAAGGACATTGCTAATGTCAATTTTGCAATTTTTCACGAAAAAAAAATTTAAGGGTCTTTTGACCCTTAAGGGTCAAAGGGTCGCAAATTTAAGGGTCACCATTAGAACCGCCATCAAATTTTACCCTAGGGTCGAAATTTGTATAACCTTGTATTGAAATGAACCCTTATCATTTCACCATAGCTCTTATTTATTTTATATACCTCAATAATACTCTTCCTACTAAGAAAGCATTAGCAGTGCAGTGGTAAGGGTATGATCGAAAGTGATTACCGAAGTTAAGCTGGCGAGTAGTTAGATTGGTGATCACTTTTTAGCTTTTTACAACAGGTATGAAGACCGTAAACAATAAAAGCATTGAGAAGCTAAACACTTTTGGTGATGTAAAAGTGATTGTGGAGATTCTCAATGCCTTTGGTATTTAGTTGTTTTTGCAGTGTAAGTGACCATCGCAACATTCTACATACAGATGGATTACATCGAACACCGGCAAAGGTAAAAGTCCGAAAAGTGGAATAAAATATATTCAATATATATTATATAAACAGATGAAATTTTATTCATTAATTGAACGAGAAAAAACACCTACATATAAATATATGTATTACCAGCGGAGAAATAGCTGAATATACTGCTATATTATATAAAAAATCACCAGAGAGATTTATCTAATAAGTTTAAAGATTTGATAATTGCAAAGTTCAATTCTAATGTTCACAGTAATGCTAGATTCCTCCTTATAAATACTTCAACTTCAATAAATAATATTGAATTAACGTAAAATTAACAACAAATTAAGATCTCTATTGTACTTTTTGTAACGCAGCATTACATTTGAAACACAATTACTAATGCTAAGTTAAGTGTCGATTTTTTTTAATAAAACTTAATTTCACTTTTTAATTAATACCCACTGAAGGATAAATCAATCAGTTGATTGGGATCTCGGAAATAGTCCACTTGATTTTATTGAGACCTGCAGAGTTGCAGAGGACTGGAAGCTTGCTATGAATAGATAAAATTAAAATTTTTGAAGTGGATCTGTGTGACCAGTTTTGTGAAAATTGAGGTAGACGTATAACATGGAGCCTTTAGGACGGAAACCAGAAATGGAGCCGTTGTGTTGTGAGAAATTGCTTTTTAAAAGAATAAGTGTCTGTATATTAAATTTATATAATTATAAAATATTCTCGAATTTTTAAAATATGTTTCAGTCGATTTATTCCATTCGATTATAGAAATAATTTGTATAACTTGATATACATAATATCAGAGAAAAGAGAGTGTCTCTCTTTTTTCTGATATAATAATATACTGAATGTGCACCCCTGGACCGTTCAGTGCCCTGGACAGCACGAACTTTACTCTTGCCGCACTTGCTTGGCCTGCAGTTCCAATAGACTGAGACGTGCAGATTACATTTTCGGGTGAGGTAACAAGGCAAGAAGGGTGAGTCAAAGAGTTTTGGTTCACCACGCCTCCATAGACTATAACAATGCCTGCAAATATATATGTAGCAGGAGTAAAGTTCGTGGTGTCCAAAGGTATTATACTTGAAATGGAGATGAAGAGTTAATCGGAGAATATTGCGGGTAATACGATAACTGTATACAGTGTATAGCCAGTTCGGTTCAATAAATGATAACAATAATAATTTTCAATTTGAAAAAAACTTTTTCATAATTATATATTATATTTTATTTGTGGCTTCACGGTGTATTTATTTATCAATAATGCATATATGTATTGTTTTTACCAATTGAATTGCGTGGATATGATGGGAACACTGAAAAAAGGTGAAATAGAATGGTTATTATGTTTAAAAGTTGGCTGATGCAGAATTCAAGGATTCGTCCTGTAAAAACTTTGCAGTCACGTGTTTTGAATATATTTGAATTCACTCAATTGACTAGATTAGGTGTTATAAGTTATAAAATAATTGCAACAAACACTTCTTATACCAACGCTGGCGTACGCTGTACAAAAATTCTTCGTAAAAAAAAATAAATAAGTAAATAAATAAATAAATAAATAAATAAATAAATAAATAAATAAATAAATAAATAAATAAATAAATAAATAAATAAATAAATAAATAAATAAATAAATAAATAAATAAATAAATAAATAAAGAAAGAAAGAAAGAAAGAAAGATATAATACACTATCAGATATTTACGTATTAAATTATGCAATTTAAAAAAAAACACACCCAGAGTCATACATTCAAGTTTTCGACATTTCTTCCTGCGATACTAAAAATAAATCGAAAGTTAAAAAACATCAATAAAAAACATCAATTTGCTTTTCATAAAAAGAATCCATATCACCAAACTCATAAAATCTGTATGACTTTTAACTTGACATTATAAAAAATGAAATTAGTGATAAAGCGTTCAAAACTAAATTAAAATCTGTATTAATCAAAGAAAGAATATTACAGCATATAACAGATTTCTATAGAGAAAATTAAAAAATAAACGATGCATGGGGATGTTGCAAACTGAAATGTTGCTCCTTTAGATCAACAGAAACAAAAAATGTTATCTCCAAATTAAATAACAATAATAATAATAATAATTTAATAATAATTAAATTATTGTAAGACCAACAAAGTTCAAGTGCTATGAACTATAATGTCATCAAGAAATCATAAATTTATTTTGATTTATTTAATTCAAATTACAAAATGATAGTAAAATGCATTGAATTTTTGTTTTAACTATTGAAAAAAAAATGATTTAAGATTCATTAATAATTAATGAAAAATGTTAGTGTATAATATTCATTCCTAAATATTTGTGTTTACGTATGTATGTGTGTTAATTTTAAGTAATTAATATTAATTAGAATTAATACCTGCCTGTTATGTAATCTATGCAACGATTGATGTGATCTATGCTGTAAAGTCAACGATCGAAATAAAATTAATATTATTATTACATGCAGGGAAAAAATGCCACATTGAAATGCATATTTAAACTTTTGTAAATGTAAGATTAAAAATTTTAAATGCATTTTTATAAATTATATACCGGTAATTCTTGTAAAAAATATTACACTTATTTTTGTTTTTCCAAATTACATTATATGTTTTGCATTTTTACGAATTTTAATGTGGCATTTTATTTCCTTATAATTAATGTAATTTTAAGTTGGATTTTTTTTTTTAAATCTTTTCAAAATATATAATATATTTTTATTAAAAAAAAAGTGATGTTGCAATTTGCATTATTCAATGATTCTCTACACAAAAATTAATAGAATTTTATGCATTTAATTATCTATTGTTCTATTCTTTAGAATAATATTACGAATATTGCTATACTAATATAATATATTTATATTCTGATAGGATAAATTCTTACGTCCATGGCTACTACTTTTGGGTGTTAATATTTACTGAATATTTCCCTAAGAATTTCTTGCACTCCAGTTCAATTAAAACAAAGTTATAATAAAAAAGTTATTACCTATCATTAAAATCCTATGGCGTGCTAGATATTTTATTCCAGACAATGTTAAAAACCAAATCTATTACCCATTTCTAAGTAGGTTATTCACCTCTTAATTATATGGTAGGGATTTAGGGAAATGCCTACCAGGGAAATGCCTACCAAATTGTGCTGAAACATGTGTTTTTGTCTACAAAATAATTATTAATCATTTATTTATAAACAATTTTTTTCTTTAATACAGTCATAATAAAAGGCGATCAAATAATTTTCAGATTGATTTCACTAAAAGCAAAGCCGGTATTACACGATACAATTTTTCTAACTATTGCATACTTGGAACTCCATTTGTTTCTGTGGAGATTAATTTTCTTAAAAATTTTTATGCAAAATTGTATGGTGTAATACCGGCTTAAGCTGTGATAATTTTCACTGGGAAGTATCCATCTTGACGTCACCAACCCTTTGTCCTATTATTTACTACCAAGAAACGATTGGGTGCACGTAAGATCCTATACGGAGCAATTTTTCGATCGCAAATTGTTAACCTCCTAAATAAGTTATGTTTGCAAACTAGTTGAAATCGACCAAAAGCCGAAATATTTGTTCATTCCGGGTTTTGGTCAAAATGCAAAAACCGTAACTAGTTGCATGTGGTCACTTTTTTTTTTGACATTTTCGGCTTTGGGTGCTAACATATAATGGCAAAGAATTTGTGATAAGGACCAAGAGTTGGCAAGGTCAATGAAAAATTCTGATTTTTACATATGTTAATTGTAGTCCTTACCCAAGTTATAAAGGTTTGAATATTTATTTGGCTGAAAATTAAAAAAAAAAAAAAACGGATTTTGAAATTTTGAAAAATTTCATGACCCTGTGGGACAAATTATATTTTGTGCAAAAACTATTATAGAGACAAAAAGCAAACAGGGATACATTCACAGATAAATTACCCAACTTTTGGTATATGTGGCCATGACCTTGAACAATTTTCAAGGTCAACGGTCGAATACTTCAAAATCGAATAAAAAACAAAGGGAGAAGACAAAAATTACGAAACAAATTTGGAAAATAGTACCTGTATAGCTCTAACAGAAAATGCAATAAAAAATTTGGAGGATCTTTTTGTTCGAGAGCTAGAATTTTTCCCGTCGTCACGTCAAAAACAATGCGCTATATACATATTTCTAAATTATAAATTTACAAAAATTATTGAATAGCTCACAATCAGTGCTTTTACGAATTATTTTCTAAGTTTGCAATTTTTAATGAGAAATATGAGAATAGAGCAAAAAAACGTTTTGAAATGTAAAATTACAAGCCAATTTTTAGGAAAAATTATAACTATTTTTCACAGTGTATAATATAAACCAGGCAAGATCTGACCAAACCAATTTTCCTTCCATGATTTTTTGAATGATTAGAACTAATATTCATGATGTAAAAGAATTTACTTGATATAAAAAATCTTAACTAGATTCTTTATTGTGTATATTGGTTTTATTTGACAATAATTGTGTTATTTATTATGAAATTGTGTTGTGTACTTCGACTTGTTCTAAACATACATGTATGTCACAGAACTTAATAAAAATCTAAACAATGTCAATTTTAGAATCCATCGGATAAAATACACCAGATGTCCATACCCGTCTTTATGTCTTCTTCTTTTACGGGCAATGACTGCTTGGTCCTTATAGACCCGAAGTCAATACATCAATCAATTCAATATGTCTTCTTCTCTTCTTGATCCGTTTATGAGAATAGCCCGAACAGGCATGCACCCAATACTAGTTTTATTGTTCTTGTAATTAACTAATTAAAGTTAGGAGGGGCTTGTAAAGGATTATGGATGAACAATGGGTAGAAATTTTGATTATGGGATGTGATATGCAAAATGGGAAGGTGATGATGGGAATGCCAGCATGCAAGATATGTGGTGGTGATTTAGGGTCAAGTATGACTATGTGGCGTGGGGTGCAAGAATGTAGGTTGATGATGCAGGCGCCAACATGAAAAAAGATGTAACAGGAGGTTTGAAGCAATCACGTGTCGTCCTGTGGCGACCGTGAGCAGGGAAAAGTAGTGATTGTGGGGGTGCGGTGAGGCGAGAATGATAATTATGAATCAAATTGACTGGGGATAGGGGTATAGAAATCAAGACGATTAATATATAGAATAGGATAGGGATAGTTACCGGGATAGGACAGACAATTTGAGCGGAGAGTCACTTCGACGTTGCTCACTATGGCGCGCCATCTTGATCTCTCTACCCGTCTTTATGCCATGACGTCATTAATATAAGATACTGTCGGCTTCAAAACCGGCTCTTTGAACTTTCTGAAAAAGTCCACCTTTCGGTGAATTGCGTTGTTATCCGAGAGTGCAAACAGCCGGTTTTGAAGCTGACAGTCTCAAACTAATATGTATATATATTTTTATATACTATATTATTATACTAAAACTATGTAATCATTATTGCACGTAGTATACAACAGAACTATAGTATCGAACGTAAATAAAGGTGGCTACATTGGGCCTTCTTACATTTAACTTGTAGGTGATTTGACGATGCAAAAGCTGCTAAGAGTGACAACAGTAGGTCTTGGCCTGAGACTTACTGTTGTCATCATTAAAACAGTAACTACATACAGTAACAAATATTTACTATCTAGTTCTGCATCCAGTGGTGTCATGAATATTCTAAAGTTTGAATCAGACATTAAAGACGGCAAACGGAATACTGATCTTCATACGTGTCACATGATTAGTCCCGGAATATTACATTGCTAAATTTATATTTTGTACCGAAACGCATCGTGTATTATAGACACGTAGGGCAATGTTTCAAACATGCACAAATTGCCACATTGTGCTTCTTGGTACAGTACCGTAATATAATTTACTGGTTTTGGAACCTTCAATCAATTTTCCCCAACAAGATAATGCGTCAATGTGGATTTAAAAGATAGCTTCACGGAGAACGTCCATTTTTAATTGTACACCTGCGTATTAGGGACAGCTCGAACGTCGTTAAACTCTTAACACTTAACATTTTTTGGCTGAATATCAGAGTTTCCTCTAGCCTTCTTATATATGTTCAGGGGATTTCTAACATCTTAAATCATGATTTTTCAATAGTTAGTATATAATACCGACTACTAAAAAACCTAAGAAACACCTGGAAAATCATGATTTAGATTATGATGCATTTTTATTTTTCTTTGTTGGGGGGGGGGGGGGCGATAAGTGTATTCAATAAAAGGTTAAGCTCATCACGCTTTCCATAGTATAAGAATAAAATATAAATTTTCTTTCATTGGGGATGTTTGGCCTGAAAGCCATTCTTACACATATGAGTAAGATCGACTTTAAATTTGTGCTAAATGGATATGGACCAGGATGTACATTATTTAATGTGTGTTCCCAAGAATGCAGGAAAGCTCTTGCATATGCAGTACACAGTAAAATTTTTAATGTTGAACTGTGATTCTGACTCAGATTTCCTAACAATGCAAAGTTAATGTAATAAAATCATAATACAATACATGTAACAAATGTATACTGTTCATAATTTACTATACACTATTTATATGCATTTGAGCTTCTAATAGTTATAATTTGCTTATAGAGGTGTAAACGCAAACCTTTGTAATCAAATTCAAATTTTTATTTCGATCATAGGCTGTACAGCATGGATCACGTCAATTATTACATTAAATAATATATGTAACATACTTAATTTTAATTAAAATTAGCCTAAATTTAATAAATTTAAACACATATACCCAAACAATATTTAAAATATATATGATCTATAAAATTAATACAATAATTAAAATTGTGTCCTTTTAAACATCACATTAGCACCATAATATATTTAACACACAACTTTTAAATTCAATTAAAAGTCTATACATCATGACAAAATAATTGGTTATTTTAACAATTTACTAGTAGTAAATTAGTTATTTAAAAAGCACTTTTGCATAAATTGTCATATATTCACATAATTTATTTCTTCTTTTCACAGTACAATAAGTTTCTTGATGCACTTACTCTTCTTGTATGAATTATTATGAAAATTATTTTTATAATTTCCATAACATGTAATAATATGTAGAACTATAGTTAATAATATATTATATTATGCGTTATGCGTGTGTATGTGAAAGCTAGGCCCTCAGAACCCTGAGGGACTTATTAACTTAACTTAACATAATTTATGTTTGAAGATACCTCGACTGACTTTTTTATTAGTGTTATTATGTTACAGAACATTGACAACTCCGGTATCGCCATCCCACCGCCCCTGAACAACCTCGACTGCAATCCGCACATGACGGACCCGGTAAGCTAAAACTCAAATTATCCCTAATTTCTAATTTAAGAAAATAGAAATAATTATAATGATGGTATTTCTGTACAAACCAAACCATTTATTTATTTATTAATTTATTTATTTATTTATTTATTTATTTATTTATTTATTTATTTATTTATTTATTTATTTATTTATTTATTTATTTATTTATTTATTTATTTGTTTATTCATTCATTCAGTATACACTACTGGTTAAGTAGACCCATTACCAAGGATGCAATATTTCATTATACACATCCAATATTTATACTTATTCAAATATTCAAATTTAAATACATAGATGAAATTACGATAACATGCACATAATGTGAAACAGTACCTTATTAGTTGTTGTATATCTGAAGCTTAAGTTAATAGCATTTAATTCAATTATAGCATTAATCAAAACTTCTCCCTGCTATATAGTTCATATTTCAATTTTGGATAAATATTATTTACCGATAAGCAAGTCAATAACGAACCTTTTTGAAAATAAAAGGCAGTTTGGATACATGCTGCAAAATTTATGTCATAATACAAAGCTTGCATGAATTAAAAAAGAAAAAAGAAAGAGAGAGAGAGAGAAAGAAAGAAAGAAAGAGGAGAAAAAGAAAAACATGTAAATAAATCTTTTTAAGTATTGTCTCACATAAAGTATATATATATATATATATATATATATATTATATTATATGAATTGTACATACTACGTACAGTACAATGAAAGTTTTATAGCTTATATGGCTTAAATGAATTACGTTCCAGGCATTTCGACTGTATTAATTAGCATATATATATATATATATATATATTAAAAGGAATAGTTGTTTGAAGTTTATGCTGTATATTGATAAAATGCATGGTGGCATCTACTATAAATTTGTGTCTTAATACAAGATAGCTCGTGTAACATAATATTTTGTGCCCAAGTGATTATAAATTATACTGAATTTCATATAATTATGCTATATTGGCTATGTATTACATAACGTGCCCTTGGTGTTAATACTGTGAAGTCTTCTTTGATATTGAGGTCACGTCATTGAACCTGATTTTTTTGCCTTAATGATGCTTGCTTGATACTTAATTTTATTGACATATATTACGAAAATCTTGTCGAGCCTTCGTTTCATTGCGTAAAATAATAATTAATTATATTTAATGCTGTTTTTCATCTGCAAGAGTCCAATACTCTTTTTTAATTACGTCTATATGCTCCAGATTAAAAAAAAAGTACCAATTAAAAGTTATATAATCAGCAATCAGTAATTAGTGCGCCTTCAGACCTTTTTATATTCCGATGTATATTAAGTAGTTAATTGGGTTTTTCTTATGAATTATGAATAATTTTATTTTTAATTTTATTTTATTTTGGTATAAACCTTTTTGTTTGTTTGCTTGTTTTTTTGTCTAAGACTATAGCAATATTATATTTATTTCCTGTCTATTTTTATTTAAACTGTTATTTTCAGGTAATTTAAATGTAATTTCTGTAGCATTCTTTTATTCCTTAACATATAACATACATGTATATTATTTGTAATTAAAGTAATTAATTTCTTTTCAAAATTTTGGTAAAATTGGCGGTTTTCAATACGGACATTGCATTTTTAAAGGATTGTAGAATATTATTCGTCTAACATTATTGCTGAAACTATCTGTTTGCAGTTATATAAATTTAGTACTTGTTTTATATGAATGAATTGTATATATCGTATTATAAGCTAATTCATAAATATGTATTAAAATAATGCTTGTTAACATTATTATATGCTGTAATTATTGTAAAAATAACATAATTTTCCAAACAAGAACTCAACTAACACTTTATACTTCTATATAGATATGATTAGAAACATTGCATTATTGATTGAATTATTTTCTTATTTCATTTCATTGGCATTTAAAGCAAAAAGCGAATCACAGAATTTTCCATGTTTCGACACAAAGGTCAGGCGTTCACATTTTCGCCCCCCACCGCCCTTTTTTTTCTTTATACACCCAATCACAAGTCAACTGTCCTATTTCTGCATTACGTGCTACTTAAATTGTAAATTGTTATCATACTTTCCGTTTCAATAATTGATTTAGGCTTGTATTTTTTATTACCAAAATATAAAATGTACTGCTGCATTTATTTTATATTATGCATTAATTTATTTCTAAGTTATTACTTTGAAAATGAAGTTACAAAATAATAATATAATTCAACGGAAAGTTATTGTTAATTATTTCAAAAGTTAATTATTTCAAAATAACTTACAATTAGTTTTTTTTTAATGATTTAAATCACTGCATCTTACGACCTGCACCAAGATTTTTTTTTATCACTTTTTAATGGTCTAGTCAGGCGCAGATACAGAACTAAATTTCGGGGAGAAGGGGGGGAGGGGGTCTCAATAAGGCCAGTGTTAAAAAAATCGAGTCATGGGGTAAATGCCTACATTGCCCATAAGGTTAATTCCAACAACTTTTCTGCCCCCCCCCCCTCCTGGATCCGCACCTGGCTAGGGTAAATTAAACAGTAAACAAAATGTCTCTTGGTTTTTTATCACAGAGTACTTAATTGTACTCTAGCAAATATTTTTGAAGCGAGTTACAGACTTAAAAATTTAATTAAATTAAAAAAAAAGAACGTGAAACCAATCCAACTTGCTGGAAATAATAAAATAGTTTTAACAATTAGTTAAGATAACATGATAAGTGGGACAAAGTAATAACTTACTTTAGAAGTAAATTAAATGATATATTTTATAAATTAAATGATATATTTTACTGATTTCACACTTAGTTTCACCAACAAGAAAAAAAAATGAGTTAGTACTTTCTAATTTTTATTTATTATTATTTTTTTTAATACTTCAGTGGTCCAGTGGTTCTCTATATTGAACCGAAATCCAAAAAAAGCTATCTTCCATAATTTTTGCAGTAAAAGATTCCAACGTGAGTCGATCAAACATGGGGTCTTACCGTAACGATTGTTTGCTGGCCCCTGTGAACTGTCCCTGGCCTTACCTAACAAATCATACGATTTCTTCTGAAAAATTCAAATATAGTTGTAATGAGTGTTCTATGAATTTAGCTGTAATATTTTTTGGTTCAGGCTAGAATACCGTTGTTGTTGTTGTTTTTCATATCACTTACAGATTGATCATTTTTTTTTTTTTTAAGAAATTAGTTTTTGTTAGGTAAGGCTCCATGCACGTTCACTCTGACTTTAGCTTTTTTTTTCTGGAGAACCCATGTGATATAGAATTTTATGGAGGGCATTTGAACTGTTTTTAGAAAATACTGGCTCATTTTTTTTCCCCCGGGTAACTCTCTTAAACTCAAGGTTTTAAGCATGCGATTAATTGCTTACGGAAGTTGCCATGACAGCACAGCGTTTTTATAAACTATTGGTTGATTTATAGGAAATCTTTAATTCTGAAATTACTATGCCAGCAATTAACATTTTAACTATTTTGTTCAATGATTTATGTCAAAATAAATCATGTGTGAACTCTGTGCCATAAATGTTGCTTTTTATTATATACCCGTATTTAATCAAGAAAAGATTCCTGACAAATGGACTACATACATGAAATTTTTTTATTGCAGTAATGAATAGAGGGTACCAAATTATGCCACTCTGAATTCTTTTACATTTTTTTGAAACCCAGAACTATTTTTAAATAATTATTGAAAGTGCGGCCACGCCCCCTGGAGGCGTCAATAGGCGTCCAGTCTCTATCCTTTTTATTAAGGCTGCAGGGGTGCCAACTGAAATCACAGGACTTTCAATAATTATTTAAAAATAGTTCCGGGTTTCAAAAAAATCTGAAAAAATTCAGAGTAGCATAATTTCGTACCATCTATTCATTTCTGCAATAAAATTTTTTCATGTATCTTGTCCATTCAAATTGAAACTTAATTTATCCAATCACCTTACCTCTTGATTAAAATGTCGTGAACGTTTACGGAAGTGAGACAAGTACTTATACATGTTGCAATTAAGTATAACTGCAGGAACAGTCTCTATAACAGCTCAATTTTGGAAATTTAAGTTACAGAAGTTTAAATAAATGAAAAAAATAGCTAGAATAGATGTGAATAGATGTGTAAATAAATAAATAATTAAATAATAGCTTTAAATCTATTGATACACTTTTGCTAGTTTACACAACACTGCAGTATGTCTAACCCAGTAAGAATGCATCAATCAATATAGATAGATAAATCGTAATATAAATGCTTGATTTGTGTTTAGGCTATCATTTTCAAAGGATTTCACATCATTGTAAATTATTTTGGAGGTACCGTATAATTGATGTAATTGATATAGTATATCAATTTCAATAGAAGCTTCAAAAGTGAGTACGCGCTTTCATTGCGATGCTCATTTGTGTCGCAAGGTCCATTTTGCACTTGAAAATGAAGAAGTCCCTGATGAAAAATCTTTTTCCTACTGAGAAAACAAATTCACTTTTTTTTTTACATAAGTTTAGAGAGGAACGTGGGAACACCGAAAAATCAGCTGACTTGAAGCCTCTCTTAATATTTAATATTTTTTCTCTCTTTATAAGATACTTGAGAATCTTTAGATATTATATAAAGATTCTAAATTTAAGTATCTATATAAACAGAAACTTGGTATTATATACACTGTATATCTGCCTATACGCCAGGTAACAAATTAAATTATGTGATTTTTAAATCGATGTTAAATGTGTCTTTCGAATCAATAAAAATTATAATATTCAACGATTTGATAAAAAAAAAATTAATTATAGCTGTTTGATTACAGTTAAGCTAAGTGGGACGTGATAAATATAATGATGTCAAAAGAAAATAAGTATCTGGGTATCGGGTTCTGTGTCTGGTGTATTATATTATATACTCATTGCTAGTACATAAAAATTGTGCTAATTAAAAAAAAAAAAAAAAAAACGCTCTATGCAACGTCACAAAAACTTAGTTTATTTTATGTATGTTGTTATATTATGCAGTTAACTGTCTTCTAGAGTGGGGGTCAGGATAGAGTACCTATCATTAAACTTAAAGGCCTTATGAACCTTCGCACAATATTAAGTACACGGTCAGCTTTGCTTCAGTGTGATTCGGCTGCATAAATTTTTTTGTTTCAGCAGCACAAATATCAGAGATAATAGCCGATGAAAAGGAACCTGTGACGTCACTCACGCTCATTCAGCGGCGACAATATAGGGAAATCCCTGCAAAAGATAGGTTCACTCCCGCTGCAACCACGGCCACAATTTGACTTCTGGAATTTTGAAACTTTACCAGGACAGTCTTGATAGTATTTTTCAAATAGCCTGAAAGATTTTTTTTGATGACATTCATACAAACCGAGTTATTGCGGTAGAAAGAGGAGCAAAAATGTTGTATAGGAAAACAATGTTAAATTTTTGGCTTATCTTGCTACCGCAATAACTCGGTCTGTACACACGCCACCAAAAAAATTCTTTCAGTCTATTTGACAAATACTATCAAGACTGCCCTGGTAAAGTTTCAAAATTCCAGAAGTAAAATTGTGGCCGTGGTTGCAGCGGGAGTGAACCTATCTTTTGCAGAGATTTCCCTATATTGTCGCCGCTGAATGAGCGTGAGTGACGTCACAGGTGCTTCTTCATCGGCTATTATCTCTGATATTTGTGCTACTGAAACAAAAAAAAATATGCAGCCGAATCACACTGAAGCAAAGCTAACCGTGTACTTAATACTGTGAAAAGGTTCATAAGGCCTTTAATGACGTCATAGAAAGATGACATGGTCCTTGCTTTATAGTCGTTTCTTTGGCGCGATGCGGTATGGCGAGTTGTTTAGTACAGAGGATAGGGGGAGGGAGAGTATATACAGAGATTCAGGAAGGGGGAGGGGACATAACTGTTTGTTGAGAGAGATAACTTGGTACAGGTGCTTTCAAAATTATCACAACTTATATCATATAATACCATGTAGAATAATAATATAATAATTAAGTAAGATACATAATTTTTTAGAATTAAAAAATAATGAATAATGTTTTTATATTTTCATATCACAGTTTCTCGTCGTTATCTTATATCAGCTCTATTTTCTATATGTGAGAGCATTGAAGTTCGTAAAAAAAGTTTCTAGCGTAAAAATGATAATTAATTAAAAATATACTCGGTAATTGCAAGAGCCAAAATTCACAATTTCATTCAACATAATATAACCTTTACACTTTGACATGCAGATGCAGCGTTGACGCCCCTTTCCCCCCTCCCCCCATCGCCATGCTGATGTTAGACATTTAATATAGGGAAATACAAGCCGATTTGCCATTTCTTTGGGGAGGTAAGAAGAACAAACAGCCATCCAAAACGATCGAGTTTAAAGGTATACAGCTAGGCCTCAAATTAAAAATTTGACAGTCACAGAGAGTTGCTTGAGTTGACAATCAACATTCGGATCATTTTTTACGTGCGCGATGCAGCTGCATGAGCGGGGTCTGCAAAGTAAGGATGCAGGTCCTTGATGACGTCAAAATGACGTCACAACGCACAACCATACATACACCGCCATGATTTTTGACGTCATCAAGGACCTGCATCCTTACTTTGCAGACCCCGCTCATGCAGCTGCATCGCGCACGTAAAAAAATTATCCAAATGTTGATTGTCAACTCAAGCAACTCCCTGTGACTGCCTAATTTTTAATTTGAGGCAGTTTTAATTTAAGTTCATCGCCCATGCAGAAAGTACCCAGGGCTAACTTTTCGATATTCCGGTGGGGTTCATTTTACTATACATGGATTTGTAATAAAATATGCTGAAGAGGAAACGTTTAGTACCTATAATAACCTAATAAAGTAGTTGTACTACTTTCCATTAGAAGAACAAGTTGCAACAACGTTTGTATTTATATCTTTTTTATTTAACTTTTACTCTAATTAAATAGGTCATGTCATAAGTAGCAGAGTAGAAGCAATTCCTAGATTGGTATGTTGTCCCTTAGAAAACAATTAAGTTTTAATAATAATATATTATTATATGATTATACACCGTTAAATACAATATCCACAATAATGACATAACTGTAGTTTAAATTAATATATGAAACCGTTTGCTTGAAAGCCGGCTTTATTCTTTCTGATTATGTATTTACGAACAGACCTAATATATTATTTGGTTTTTTATTTTATTCATTTGAACTTTTAGGTTGTATAAGACAAACATAGGTTCACGTCATAATTAAATCCTGAAATAAAAAATATTTTAGCAGTCTGAAACATATAATAGGACTGCTTTCAAATAACTTTGAACTGTGTTTTTCGGTAACAATTTTATTTTTATTCCTAAATTGTTGAGTAACTTGAGTAGCGTTGAACATCACAATGCTGTATATAAAACTCAGGGTATGTTCTCTTGAACATAGCACATTTCATAATGAATATTGATGTTACTGTCAAAATTTTGTTATTTTTAAAATGAATTCGGCAAGATTGTCCTTTGGGAAACTTTAATATGGTTCTTATAGCTCTTGTTTGCGGCACGAAGGCAGTCAGTCTCCTTTACTACCCCAATTTATAATACAATATGCCAACGTGGATATATATTTGCGGCATGTGCGTAGTCAGGCGCGGACCCAGAAAAAAATTTCGGGGGGGGGGGGGGGGGGGGGCTGCCTCCATAAGGGCAATGTTAAAAAAAAATTTGGAGTGGGGGAAATGCCTATATTGCCAATGTTAAATCCCCCCCCCCCTCCCTGGATCCGTGCCTGTGCGTAGTAAACAGAAAGAAGGATTTCATGAGATACGGTACATAATTTCTCATTGAAAATAACATGAAATTAGCAGAGTAAATTTTTTTACTTTATATGAGTTGTCCAGTCCAAACATTGATCCATATTATGGAGACTAAGAAATTTTGAACAAACTATACGTTCTATCATGTTCTATGTTTTTGCCAGTAAGTTGCAAACTATAACTGCGATCAGAAATTTGTCCTACTTTACTGAATGGAATTGAACAAAATCTGTTTTTGAGGCATTTAATATTAATTATTATCACACCACGACTTAAATTCATTTATCGTTAATCTGGCTTTATAAATGGGTTCTTTTTCCGTATATGCTATATTGCAATCGCTGTAGTGTCGTGCGCATATTCAACCAAAACTGCTTTTTTTATAATCTCTGGTGAATCGTTTATATTAGTAATATTAAAAAGGGTCCTGGATCCCACCCTGCGGCACGCCCAGCGTAACTGGAGAGTTGTGGACTTAAAGGTTCCTGAATCAGAATTTATTTCTACATATTGTTGCCTATCCGATAAGTAAGAGTTAGTAAGATTTAATGCTGTGATATCACATCCCATACGTTTTAATTTGTTAATTATTATATATTTATTAAGACAATCAAAGGCTTTAGAAAGATCAAAGAATATTACTAAACAGAACTGTTTTTTATCTAATGCCCAATATATTATTATATTATATGGTTCAAAAGGCCAGACATTGCAGTTTCTGTTGAACGATTCTTTGTATACAAAGCCATGCTGGTAGGGGGTTATTAGATTGTTGCCAGACCAAGTAAACTGGTCGTCAAGTGTTTTTTTTTTTTTTTTTTTTCAAATAATGTAGTAAATACAGCTTATCTATTTATTTATTTGTTTATTCGACTTAAATGGCGAGGGTAAGGTAATAATGCCTTTTCTTACCCCTGACCAATTGATTACATTAATATTACATATTTTGCTTGAACAACTTCCAGACTATGATTTATATACTAAGAATTTATGATAAGCAATAATGATTAAGCTAAAAAATAGAACATTTAGAACAATACTAGTCCAAATCAACTTATCAACTTGATATACTAACTTATACTAACTTACAATAATTTAAAACACATTTTCTCGAACAATTATGATCCAAAATAAGAAATGATTTAAAATACAAAATTAATTACTTATGTACTAACACTTACATTCTAGACATTATTACAATTCAGTTGAAAATTAAGCAAACAATATTTAGCATTTAAATACACATTAGCACTTAGATCTATTATAGAAAAATATTAAGCTACAAAATAGAGTTTAAGTAATATAACTGATGGTAATTTGATCTCATTATTAAATTTTATGTCATCACACAATATAAAACACACGATGCACAAGATTTGAAGCACTTTTATTGACTATTCACTATATATGTGACTGGCAAAAGGAAAATGTGCAGTGCCGACCGATTGTTAATTCAAATTTATTTTGCATCAAAGTTGCTTACAAACAATGCATTTAATATATTTTTTTGAATAGCTTGCAATAGCTAATATATTTTGCACTCTGCTTGTTATATAACATTTTGCTTCATATAGAATTACTTTGGTTTGTTTTTCTTTTCATTTTTGTAACAGCGCAAGTATATGTGGTTATATATATGTATATTTTTTTATTACTTTTCCTCATTCTTTTTATATGAATCTTATTATAATATTGTAACACAATTTTTTATACAATGCAAATTTTCCTTTCAATGCATTTTAAATTTTCGCTTATACAACTTTTAACGTCACGTGACCTTTTTCTGCCAACCAATGAGATTCAATGTTGAGAATTCTATCAACCAATCAAAGCTGTCAAAACATTTATGCTTGATGTCTGTGGAAAAAAAAATTAATAACAGAATCCAATTAATTTTTTCCCTATTCTTTGTACAGTAATAATAAAATTTAAATTCAATTATATTGTTACATTCATAATTAAAATCATTATTTTTTATTAATTCTTATATTATTATTTTTTTTCAATTTAATAACTCGTTTAGTTGAAAGCAAAGGGAGATGAAGGGAAGGTTTGGAAGAAGGGAACGGGAGGTTGTAAAGAAGAGCTTAATATTTGTTAATATAGGGATTATGTATCATACTCCATCCCCCATCTTTTCCTCCTCCACTCCTCGTATCCTTTTAGTTATGATTATAATGTAAAATCTGTATGAAAAAATGAAGTTTTTTTTATGTTTCCATTTTGTAATGTCGAGTACTGTACTCTTATATTAACAAACATAAAAAGGGGAAGTTTTTTTTTTTCTCTTTTGGAAAGAAGCTTTCATAAAACTCTCTCTCTCTCTCTCTTTCTCTCTCTCTCTCTCTCTCTCTCTCTCTCTCTCTCTCTCTCTCTCTCTCTCTCTCTCTCTCTCTCATTCCCCCTCCCCCTTTCCTCTCTCTCTTTTTCCCTCTACAATCGATATCTCTTTTAAGATACAACATTATTCTGTGCAGAATTCACTCACCATATCCTGACATAACATAATATTTTACCCCGATTCCACGTCTGTCGTCTGTGTGTTTTCAAATGAATTTTTATTAATTAATTGCTTTCAAATTAATAATAATAGTAATAATTAAAATATAATATATCCTTCCAGAGCAAGCTGTAAAATGAATAAAATATGGTTTCCAGGGGCCAAAAATTCTTCAAATGAAAGATTTTTTAAAAAAGTAAATACCCGAGCTAGGCGCTGCAGCACCGAAAGCGGGCCGGGGCTAAAAAATCCTGCCCGTCCAGTCCATTAGTCAATAGACATATATATACTAGTAGTAATGCTAAAATATTGAGATTTCTGCGTTTTCTGCATATATTTTAATTTTTTTCTTTATTGTTAAGACCACTTTACTTTTACGATTCTAAGACTTCTGTATATATAAGAGTTATAACACTAAACTTATTAGATATATTATTAAAAGGTATAACAATTAAATATGTCTATTTTTTTTTTATTTTAAGTGTATCCTGTAATGCAAAATAAAGTGGATCACGATCAATTCGCTTGATAATTTTAATGTGTCTTACAAGTTAGAGACACAAATTCTTATATACCATCTAATGGAGTATCGACCTCAATTTTTTTATTGCAGAAATGGATAGAGGGTGCAAAGTTATGCTACCCTGATTTTTTCCAGATTTTCTAGAGCCCGGGAACTATATTTTTAAAAAAATTATTGAAAATCCTTTTTGTGACGTCACGAGACGCCGCTCCTTAAGAAAAAGATAGGACTTACCGCCGCGTGACGTCACAAAAAGGATTTTCAATAATTTTTTAAAAATTCTTCCCGGGCTCTAAAAAATCTGAAAAAAATCAGGGTAGCATAACTTTGCACGTTCTTTCCATTTTTGCAATAAAAAAAATTTATATCGATACTCCATTGTATATATTATAGTCATTAATATGATGGCTATACAGTACTATACGTACATGTTTATAGAAAATATGCATGTATATTATTTTATATGATAATTTATGATTTTCAAAGAAGTTTTATAAAACCTTGAGGATCGAAAGGAAAAGTCTTCATCCCAATTTTCGTATTTTTAAGATGCTCAATACCTGGATAAATCTCACTGTCACAGTTGATTGGGTTCACGGAAATTGCCCTCCTTTGAATTTAATGAGAATTGCAGGAGACTTATGCCTGTCACCAATAGGTGACAGTGACTTAAGTTTTCAGTTTGTGAAAATTAATTGAAATAGAAATTTACCATGGAGCCTTATGGACGAGAACCGGATATGGAGCTATTGTGAGAAAACTGCCACCTTGAATTTGCCCAAACCATAAACAATTAAGTTTTAGAACAGTCTCGAATTTTCAAAAATTTATTTCATTCGATTCCGTCTGACAAAAACTTTTTATAAAACACCTGACTGAATGAATGTAGCTGACAAGCTGACAGAGAGTGAGATCATCACATTGACGGTGCCAAGGGTCTGGAGTGGTCTGTTTTGCAGTGCGTTCTATATTATACTGTATAAGATACAAGGCTGCCTATTACAGGCCGTCGCATGCTGTCCTGCAGATTGTGCAGGGTGAGGGGGACTTAACGATGCGGGTGTTCTTAGGTGGTCATATCGCGTGCTGTTACAGACACCGCTGGGCCACCTGTCGGCTGACACACGCTCTGGCTCACACAGATTTGCTCCACTACTCCAGCTGTTTTACCTATTTATGCATGCATATTTTATTATGGACTGTCCAAAACGAAATGTATTTAAATATATAAACTCGAATATATAATAATTAATAATATTGAATGGTGTATATTATATTATTCAGATAAATTTAATTATTTTTAATTTATTTCAGTGGGTACAATGGCTGATGACTTACAACTTATAACAAAATGTTTTTCAAAAGGTACAGGTCTTTTGCGCCCCTGCACAGCAGGGTGCAAACAGAACGATTGCGCCGCCCAGTTTGGAGGCTGTGACTATAATTTAACATAAACATGTTTGAAATCTCTTTCCTGGCTGAATGGCACTAAATTTAATAATTAATTAGAGTAGATTGCAGAAATATTAAATACTATATGATTTTTGTATTCGAAGTCCACGGAAAAGGTTAAAAAAAAAGTATTTCATGTAATAATGATAATACATGTTCGTAATCCACACATACAGTCGTAGCTCTAATCCTAATTGCAAGTAATTAAAGGGCTAGTTTATGATATTTTGTTTCACTGATAAAGACCTTTAGTGATAATTTGACTATTTTACTATTAATTAAGCATCTTATTGTGTTGTGTACAATTACAATTATATATATTATGTATTTAAACACTATGTATAATTGTGATACTCCCTCCATATGAACAATTAAACACCTCTTGCTTGCATTCAAAATTTGACTATTGAACTTTTTTGAGCCAAAGACAAAATTAAAATATCAAACTGTGATACCTATTCACACCATCTAAAACGTAATATTTTGAAAACCAATGAAAATATAAATCAAATGTAAATCAAAAAGCTTACATTTTTCAAAATCAAATCTCTAGTTTAATAAATGCTAGCCTTGTCAACACATTCTACAGTATATTATTATAAATAATAATTAATAAATTAAACATTAAGCCATAAGATGCTAGTTTCAGCCAGGAGAGAGTTGTCCAATACATTTATGTTAAATCCACAGTCGCAGCCTCAAAACTGGGCGGCGCAATCGTTCTGTTTGCACCCTGCTGTGCAAGGGCGCAAAAAACCTGTCTATACACCGCGGCGCAAAAGACCTGTTTACTTGAACGCGTTGGGGCGCAAAAGACTGGTCATTAAGGGCAATCGGCGCAAATGTCCTGCACCGCTTGCAACAGTCGTTTATAAAATAAAAAAAAACAAAAAATGAAATTATTATTTCGTGTGAATATTTGATTTAGAATCAACAGCGAACTGTCTCCTATATATTTTAGTGAGTATATGTACTTTTTGTGCACAATTATATATAAGTCAACTCTCAAATCACTAATTTTAACTTTTACAGGCTTTAATTAGAAGGATATAATAATGCACTGTAAACATTTAAATATTTTAAATACATTGTCATACAAAATTAATATTCAAGCATTCATGTTGCTATCTAGATGCTTTTTAAAGAATATGAGAAATTTACCCTTTGTAAAAATGAATAGTTTTTATAAATATTTTCTTCTTTGACCACCGACCCCTCAATTATAGTATATGAAATATAATAGAGACTTGGAGGGGAATTCAAAAAGACTTATCCGCGAGGTTTAGCCGGCGGATAACTTGTCCACGTTCTAGTCTGGATAACCTAAATACTTAGCCGCGTGGACAAGTATAGGCCCAGACAAGTGTTTGGATAAGTTACTTTGGACAAGTCATTTAGCCAAACCTGTTGGACAAATTCTCGTGGCTAAGATAGCCGCGCGGATAAGTATCGTGGACATCTCTCCCACCCAAGATTACTCTACATACGGTTTGACGCTCCACCATCTTGGCGCAGGTTTTGTTGGAGCCTGTGACGTCACGACCAATCACTGACTGCTACGAAATAGGCTCGAGAGTAACAGTTCTCTCTGATTGGTCCTGCGCGAACTGGACGAAAATGTGAACCTATATAAGCGTCCAACCTTTTGTAGAGGGACCTTGTCTCCCACCTGAATATCTTTTAATTACGCCGCCATCTTGGATTACGTCTTAAATATGGAGGTAATTGGACCTCGATATATGGTGATTTGTTGCTAATTTATTTAGCAATTGTGTTCAAATTTGATTGAGTATCAATTTGTGTAGTTTTTAGAAGACTATAATTTCAAATTTTAGCGCCTCCCTATTATATTATCGTTTGTTTTATTTCTTTTCCCTCCCCTCATCCAGCTGCCGGCTCATCCCTCTTTTTCGGCTGACATAATAAAGAAGTGTCATATTTTTCACCAAATTTGCACCTATAATACGCAAGATTGGCGTTAATTAATTTACATTATTACATGATCATATTACATTATGATATAATTATGAGTTAAGTGAATTATCCATTAGAGAATTGCTTATTTTGATGATATTTGAGAGCTCGTTTACAACGGTACAACCTTGCTTTTTTTCCCCTCGACATTTCCTGCCTGCTTTATTTTACTTATATTTTTGACAAACGAGTTTGTATTCCTTCATGAACTTCTGTCAGGCCAATACCAAGCTTTTTTTTTTTTAGTAAATTTACATGTTTAAATGTGTAAATATAACATAAATATGCAGATGAAGTCTCGGAAAAGGTGACAGAAATTGTATCATAGAGAACAAAGGGCTCTCATAAATCATCAAAATGAGTAATTAAACGATAAATATTTCACTTATTTTTTTATATGGCATAGAGTGTGTCCTTGGGAAGGTCTTATGAAATTATTTAACACAAATATTCTGTATTTATGTTCTAATTACTAAAAAATATAGCACAGCAAAATATGCTACCTTTCAGAGAGGGCGGGGCTTGTTGATGTCATAGAAAAGGGGCGGTAACAATTGAAAATAAGCGCTAAATTGTTTTAAATCAAACCTTTGTCTACAAAAAACTACACAAATTGATATTCAATCAAATTTGAACACAATTGCTAAATAAATTAGCAACAAATCACCATATATCGAGGTCCAATTACCTCCATATTTAAGACGTAATCCAAGATGGCAGCGTAATTAAAAGATATTCAGGTGGGAGAGATGCCCACGATACTTATCCGCGCGGCTATCTTAGCCACGAGAATTTGTCCAACAGGTTTGGCTAAGTGACTTGTCCAAAGTAACTTATCCAAACACTTGTCCGGGCCTATACTTGCATGTCCATGCGGCTAAGTTAGGTTATCCAGACTAGAACGTGGACAAGTTATCCGCCGGCTAAATCTCGCGGATAAGTCTTTTTGAATTCCCCTCTTCGAGTGTTCCCTGTCGGAAAAATTTTCTCCATAAGCTATCATGTTAGATTTACACCTATTGTTTCACTTACACTCACAGAAATATTTATAAGAATTTGTGGTTTCCAATACATTTAGAGCGATTAAAAGTGGGGAATAGCAGTTTTATGTTGCAGCCCACAACTTCAATGTTAAAGCATTATGCTGCAGCTTCTTAATCAGCAAATCAAGTATGTTGTACGACACAGCTAGATTTATAAGACTTTATAGCTAAACTGTGTGGTGTTATACAGCTTGTTTGTCAGAGCTTATAGTTTAGCTGTGTGCTATTACATAGCTGCTCTTTAAAATTATAATTTGTTTTTATTGTAAAATATAACTGATTGTTTTATATAATATAGCTGTTATGTAACTCTAATATTCTACTATCTAACTTCCTATACTTGGCTTTACACTAAATTATTCAGTATTATTTATTCTATTTATGCAATTTTAATAATGAAATTATTAAAATCACACAATTAGGATAAAACATATTATATCAATTTAATTTAAACTATAACAATACTACCAATTGAATCTTTACCTTTTATAAAATATAATAATTATAAATATTGCATGCCCTGCATAACTTAATTGCTAAAAAAAGGACATTAAAATTCAAATAAGCACAACTTATTTTATTAATAATGCAAAGTTATATTTACTTAGTATACCCCAACATTACAATTAATACATCACATTTTCACATAAAACTAAATAAAAAAATATCTTAACAGTTTTACACTTCAAAAATTAATGTTAAATTTAATGGAAAAAATGTTAAACATTGTCTGATTATTAATTTACAATTATAATAATCAGAATTAAAAAAAGAAAACCAGTATTCTCACATTCGCGGATTGAAAAAAATAATAAAAAAAATGCAGTAGCGTTATTTACGATTAGTGCGTTAAAATAATTAATATATATGGGGTATATATTTCTGCAATTAAAAAAAATAAATAAATATTTGATTGTAAGGTGCATATATTTTTTTATGCATCTTGCAATCAAAATATTTTTTTATAGAAAAAATAAAAAGGGACTATTATTTTGATTATCACAAATTTTCAAGCAGAAATCGATAATAAATTTTTATACTCTCACGAGCATGCATTACACTTAAAAAATAATAATGAGTCAGGGGTACAGGAAGATTGTGGATCACTAGTACCGGGACTGATGTTGGTGCGTTTCCACTTTCCACGATACTCTTCGAGTGCATTGAGGTCCATGATAAAAGTTTCAGCTTGTTTCAAGTCAAGTCCAAAATTTCAGTTGGCCGCAAAGAGTAGAATGGACATTGAAACTGCAACAAAGGGACCAAAAAATATAATAACAATTACAAATAATCAAATATACTTTCCCTAGCTGTTATTAATAACTGCAGAAAATAATAATTACCTGCAGTAATGTAGACATTATTGGCTCCATTTGAACGTTTGCAGTTCGTAGCAATCATGCCGAGGGGTTAGAACACCTACAAACAATACAGCTAAATTTAATAACAATAACAATCATAATAACTAGTTTTTTAATTAATTGAAGAACAGTAAATTTTCAAATACACATACCTTTAAAATTTTGATAACCTTATATACGAAGTGAACGCAAATAAGGTACAATCCAGCTCAGGTATCCAAGAGCGACGCACAATTACATCAGCATCCATTTTCTTCTGGCTTAAAAATGGCATTTTTTAGAAACGTCTTGAAACCATGACATATTTTCTTTGTTCTCTAGCACAAGAAATCTAGTGCGGTAAAAATTTAGCTATGCTATACAGCACAACCATGTATGTAAGTCTCTAAGCTGCGCTATTTAGAGTTAGAGTTGTGATTTTAAACAACTAGCTATGCGATGGCATACAGCCATTTACGTTAAGTCATACAGCTAATACGGTATTTTGTAAGAGATTGTGTATATTTTTAAAAACTTGACTATGTTGTACTACACAGTTTCCATCTACACACCTCATAAATTAGTTATATACAGCTCAATATGTTATAAGCTATAACTTTTTGTCTCGTATTATACTTCTCTATGTTAAATAAATAAATTTCTGTATTACAGTGTATAATTATGGTATGTAAACTAATAATTCTACTTCAACACAGCCAAACTATGTTAAAATCTTATAATTATTTCTGTGAGTGTATAAATAGCATATATAGCAATAGTAAAAAGCTATAGTTGAAATAACAGAAAGCACTAAAAATTGTCCTATATAAACTAACACCAGATCTCTGCGATCTATGAGGCTCGTAATTCGTAATAAGCTCTCCGGTATACGAGCCACAATATAATAATCGCCATTAATATAATTATAATAAGATATTATACATGCTATCAGAAAATTGAATAAAATATAATTCATATCTTCGTGTTTTCTTCTTTCCATGCATTGTCTCTTTACATTTGTGTACAGCAGCAAGCAGAAACAACGGTGATATATTTTGAACTGATCGAGATGATAATTTTATAAAGAAATTCAAATCACACAAAGACTTTTGATGATCAACTTACATTGCTTCATAGATAATTATAATTTAATGACAGATAGAAATATAGTGCCTTCGCTCATTATTATATTTTATTTTGCACTTTCTTTGTCTCTATTGAAATTTAATAATGCTGCATGGCGTGACAAAAAAGTAATTTAAGCTAATTATGATTTTATTTTTACCTGTGCCCTTATAAATTTTGGGGTGTGAAGGTCCAGCATAGTACTGAAACTGTACAGTACACATATACAACATAACTTATAAATTAATGAATGATGACCTTCACTTTACTTATCACATTGAAAATAAAAATATTTTTATATAAATATATTTATTTTTTCCCAGACTAACCGTAATCTTAATAAGATATACAATTATAATTAATACAGCGAAGTTTGAAACAGCAATTCGGCATATTTTTTTTTTTTTTTATATAATTTGTGCGCAATTCTATTCTAAGTTCAATTATGATCTCATAGTTTACCTTATCGATCTGAGCAGCGGTGCTGGGTGGGCCCTTCCTCTCTGTAAGAGAGAGAGAGAGAGAGAGAGAGAGAGACAGACAGACAGACAGACAGACAGACAGACAGACAGACAGACAGACAGACAGACAGACAGACAGACAGACAGACAGACAGACAGACAGACAGACAGACAGACAGACAGACAGACAGACAGACAGACAGACAGACAGACAGACAGACAGACAGACAGACAGACAGACAGACAGACAGAGACAGAGACAGAGACAGAGACAGAGACAAAGACAGAGACAGAGACAGAGACAGAGACAGAGCGAAGGAAAAAGGAGTATCATGGGAAGGCGTACCGTTGTTGCAGGAATCCTGGCTCAAGGGAATGAGTACAGTACATTGTATCTGTGATTCAGCGGCCAAATTAATTCAAAAGTCTGGTCGGCAGGGCAAGCCTTTAAGCAACATGTCCTCGGTACATGTTGTCTATAGTAAGCCTCACTACTTAAAACAAAATGTTACTAAAAAGCAGAGAAAAATTGTCTTGGACATCGACGACCGAGGTGATAATGCTGCTGGCTTACCCCGCAAGGGATATATAATAGCGTCGTGTTATGAATGAATGTATTTGGTACAACTGAAACTTTTTTTTAGCCCAGTTTGCAAACCCCTTATTTTTGTAATGGGGTAATGAACAAAAAAATATTTTTCCAAGTTTTTGTCAACATTTCAAAAGGCACGAGAATTTCATGAAGAAATATAGTCATGTTCTATGGCTCGAGCTTTAAACAAAAGTTGTTTAAAAAACATATTATGTTCTCGAATCCGTTTTCCCGTCATAAAATCAAGAAAAACTCTTATAGGAAGTAACATGGGAAATTTTCTTGATTTTTTCCGTAAAAATGGATTCGAGCGATTTTTTTTGTTCGTTTTTCTGTTAAAGGTATACAGGCCTCAAATCACAAATTAGACAGACATTAAGTGTTGCTCAAGTTTATAATCAACATTCGTATTATTTTTACCTGCGCGCGGTGCGTCTGTGCGAAGTCGCGCTGTAAAGAAAGTCCTTGCTGACGTCACAACTCACAGCTAGCACCAATTAGCATTGAGTTGTGACGTCATCAAGGACTTCGTGACGTCATCAAGGACTAAATTTCTTACTTTGAACTGCGACTTCGCACAGATGCATCACGCGTGGAAAAAAATGATGCGAATGTTGATTATACACTCTAAACCCACTTGGTGACTGTCTAATTTGTAATTTGAGGCCTGTATACCTTTAAAGCTCGAGTCATACACCATCGTCATAATGGATGCGATTCACGAAGCAGTTAGCCAGGTTTCTAACCACTTTTAGCTTAACCACGTTTAACTAGGGTCGTTTAACACGTAAAACAGGTATAGTTAAACGTGGTTAAGAAACCTGGCTAACTGCTTCGTGAATCGCATCCATTTTTTTCATATCACCTAACGGTGTATTTTTTCGAGATATTCGAGGGTCATCTTTAGGTAAGGCCCCCATACGTTAAGCGACGCGTTCACTTTGACTTTGGAATTTTTTTTCTGGAGGACCCATGTGAGATGGAATTTTTTGGATTTCGGTTCCATATGTAGGAGCACTGGAACTATTTAAAAAAAAATACTAAGTCAGTTTTCATTTTTTGACATCAGCTGATAGACCCTCCACTTTAAGAATCAATGTTGTGACGTCATCAAAAAAAGCTTTAAAAATTCATATAAAATCAGCAAATTGTCGTAGAATGCTCTAATAGGGCTCGTTCTTCATAGAATTCACAGCACTTTTTACTAGTATTGCTAACTCAAATACCGGTCAGTACCCCATTAAAAAATGTTTCTTTTTTAAAAATATAATGTGTTATATTATTAATTTAAAATTGATTAATGTTTAGTGAGTGAATAAATGAATTAAACTTCAAGGGGGTGGGGTTATTTAGAAGAGAATAGATTAGAAAATATCTTTATTGCATGCAGTGAGGTTTAGGCAAGCCCATTCTTGCAACTTAACCCTGTCATTCTCATCACTTGGTTACATTAAATAATGCACAAAATAGTTTATACATATAATATATATACATAAGTAAAGGTAATACAATTATATTACACATATGTAATATAATTGTATTAATTTTAATTTTGTACTTTAAAACAAGTATAATTATATAATAAGAATGAAGCTGCCAGAGAAAATTTTGTAATGTTAATGTTTTAATTTTTACTACAGTGGCTATCATGAAAATATAATTTATAATATTCAGTAAGCATTTTAATGTCCGATGTCCGTTTGAGCGCAACTAGGAAACATAGAATATTATAGTTATAATTATTGTGCATATGGTCAGTCATACTCTGTGATAATGCTACAGAATTATATATATATAGATTATAGATTAATTTGTTTATAGTAGATAATATGTATAAATGTATTTCGTCGCGCAGAAATAGAAAATAACAAGTACGGGTTTATAGTAAGCCATCTTATACAGTATAGATTTGAAGAAAATAAATTACACAATGAAATCTGTCTTTAATTATTTTTTTATTTTTAGCATGATAATGATGATAAGATTGATAAGCTAAAATAGTATGATAGTTATATCATAGACGTTTTAAATTAACGGACCTTTAACTCCTAATCTGACCTTGTATGATATTATAACGATGTTGTGTGCAATATAATAACTTTATGAAAATGAAGCATAATTATTTACAATACATGTACTAATTGTAAGTATACGTATAAATTTTCTTCATCAGTATTTTCTTGTTTTTGTTATTCAGCCATTCCACACGCCGAGTTTTGGCGACGAAGGATTTGACCTGCAGCCAATGATGCCAAGCAATCTCCCGGCAACCATGCTGCACCAGCAACCTCCCAGTGGCGCCATCCTTCAAGAGTCCCCTTATCACCACGAACCTGCGCCTCACCCGCACCAGGTAAGAATGAACCACCGTTGACAACACAATATAATGAAAAGTTGTTAAGGGTCGTCTGCAATGGTTTCTGCTATTAAATGCTGCTGGAGAGCAGTTGAAAGTTGAAAAGTATGGCATGTTTTAAGCTCTGCAAAGAAAGCTGCATACTTTTTTGGATCCAATGACGTGTAGTTATATATCTCATTAAAGATTATAAATTCACATCATCTCTAAGACAGTATGTATAATATAAGGCTCTTAATAAACACAACATGTAACGTTCTGGTTGTGCTGAGGTGTACCTACAATGCAACATGTATTGCTGTTTTACAGTTATAGTATAAAATAGTTAAAAAAATTGTAATTTAATTTGAACAGGAAAAAGTCAGTTGTTATGCCTATGAAGTACTACAAATGATCGATATAGATTTGTCTATTAATAAATGTATGCAATGAAATGTAGGGCCAAAAATAAAATAAAAAATGTAAATATCATGATACTTTCAAAAATATCATTCCATTCTATAATAATAATAAATATAATGACTTTATTTAGGAAAAAGGAGACCTATCAACTAAGCCCAAAATAAAGTAGTTGAACTGAGACAGTTAATAAAGTCAACCATATTGCATTACTGAATACAAAATTAATTTGATCTAAATGCAAAGCAAAAATTAATAATTTTTTTCAAATTTGCTATAAAGATGAATATATTATATCAGAAAATAATAGAATATTACTTTAGGTCATCGAAAACATAAGTCAGTTCAAAAACAATATACAAAATCATTTTTGATAAGATTTTCTTCAGCAGATTATTATAGTTTTAATTACATTTAGTGATTCCTTGCAACACATCGTATCAGCAGGAAGTTTATTTCATAGTGGTGCACTTTTGACACTTGACAATAACAAATCGCAACTATAAGTTTCAGAAACTTACTAATACGCTATCCGACCTTATGGTTATAGTATCTGAAGCTGTTTAATAATTTAATTACTTATTTACTGGATCTTCAGCATTACAATTTTTTCGAATCAAATAATGAGACTTGAATTATTATGATCATTATATATATAATAGTTCTTCACAGCTAATTTACCTAAAATCTTAGGGGCGATTCGTAGAGTCTATATTGCGTGTTTTTTGAGTAAAGATCATTCCGCACCATTTTGCTATGAATTTTATATAACGTGAGAAAACTGACTCTGAAAACTTTACAATTAATTATAACATTCAAATTTGGGGGTTCATACATTATTATATAGCTGTAAAGTTTAATGGTAAAACTGTTCCTCTATATCAAAGAGATTTTAAATTTAATCGTTCGTGGAAATAACTCAGTAGAATGGAGTATCGACTTCAAAATTTTTTATTGTAGAGATGGATAGAGGATGCAAAGTAATGCTATACCTTGATTTTTTTTTTCAGATTTTTTAGAGACCGGAAACTTTTTTTAAAAAATCATCGAAAGTACAGAGAAAGTGACGCCTCTAGATGCCTCTCTTAATAAAAGGACAGGACCTAAAAGAGACGTGCTGGGTTCAAACCTGACCTTGGCAAAACTTTTTAGCAATACTTTCTGGGCTCTAAAAAATCGGGAAAAAATCAGAGTGGCATAACTTTACACCCTCTATCCATTTTTACAAACTTCATTTATATATATATATATATATATATATGTATATGTATATATATTTTTTTAATATATTTATATATATATATATATATATATATATATATATATATATATATAATTAAACTGTACCAGAAGGTTTCTCTTCTCTCTACCTTTTTGTATTAACAGATAATGTTGACATCACTTACAGTGTCACCTGCATAATTTATTTAGTTAAAAACCAAAGAACAATATTTCCATACTAAAATTTTATGTCTACTTTCAGATGGCATTACATAATATGGAACCAAATAATTTTTCATCTCAAATGTATTTAAATGAAGTAACAGAACCCCAGTCTAACAAGTAAGTTTCAATTTAAATCACTATCATTTGTCAAGTCACTGAAACTTACAGTGTTGACAGTTGAAAGCACAACCGATATGAAATATTAAATTGCCACTTAACGTGCGCTTTTTGCAACCGATAATTAAGAAAGCTATCGGTATGCTTATGTCTTATCTCTCATGAGAATAAAAGAAGCAAGTTGGAATTATTTATATGAATATTAAATTCATTAATTAAATTATATGATATATTATGTATGTGACTATATAACTATGACAAAATAATTATATATGTGATGTATTTAATATACATTAACTTTAATTATAAAGTTATAAATAGAATGTAATTATTAATAAAATAATCTTCGTATTTTCAGTACCGCTTATAATAATGTCGTAAATCAACAACAAACTTCAAGTTATAACAATCAGCAACAACAATTATATTCTCCAACAATGCAAAATCAGAGCAACAATGTAATGTTAAACCATCAGCAACAACAACATCAGCAGCAGCAACAACAACAACAGCAGCAGCAATCAAGTAACAATGGAGTGTTGTTGTCGCAACAATATATCACTGGTACTGGTGCGGCGCCACAAGCCACTTCCGAACTGTGTACCAGCGAAGATAGCGACGATAGTATTCCTAATGCTTCTATGGTGAGTGACACATTGTAACAATTTCATTAACTTTAATTAATTAACTTAATTCTCAATAATATTCAAAGTAATGATAAATTTGACTTCACTGTTTTGCTAACATATTAAACTTTAAACAATTAAATACGCTGAAAAATAATGTTTTTTTTTTTCTTAACAATAGGTAATTAAAATTACAAACATAACGTACTGATTGTGAGCACAGTGATATGTGATACAATTTATAATTCAGTTATTGGCGTATTCAAGGCTTGCTCAAGGGGAGAAGGGGGTGGGGGTGGCGGGTGTCCAGGATGAAGAGTAAAAAAGGAGGTTTTTGGGAGGCTACTCACCACAGGCGTTTTTTTTTTTTGGGGGGGGGGGGGGGGGGCACGTGTCTGTTTTGTGAAAAAAATATATAAAATTATTACTATCATAAAAATGAATGAGCACCATTCTGGTACAAAACTTTACATTTTCTTCAACATGCCGCAGCGCCGCATTCTGACATCGCTCCGTAAGGTTTGTTAGGGAAAAAATCTTATATATTTTTTCACTCAAATTCTATGCTGCACAAAATCTCGAATATTTTTTATGTTGTGTAAAGTGATCTTTCCCATGGCTCATATGAATTATTAATCTTGCCCTTCATAAGAACCGTCGGAAAAAATTAAAAACTCGGTACCGCTGGGTTAAAGGATAGGAAGCTTGATAGAACATGTTGTCGCGCGCAGTTCGCGCGCTGGATTTTCATTGGTTGAGAGAATTGTGTCGTCAATGTTGAAGCTTCTCAACACTCCGCTTTATATATATATATATATATATATATATATATATATATATATATATATATATATATATATATATATATATATATATAAAGATGAAATATAGTAAGTTTTTAAACTTACAGACATTGGCAGTATTTTATAATAATTTTAAACTTCTACCGTGTTTACCCGCCAAGACAAGAAAAGAAAATTTGTCAGAAAATTTAAAAGTCCTCCGAGGTGGGACTTTATATTTCATCTTTATCATTTCACTTACGTGGGTGTTAAAATTTGGAGGCTACTCATTTGAGTTTGCAAGTTCGCGGCTAGCGTTCTGGCCTCTTGGCGCCAACTTCACAGCTGGCGTTGTATAAGTAAAGAGAATTTGTCGGAAGATTTGAAGGTCGCCGAGTGGTCTAAACGGGATAAGGCACTACTAGTAGCCATGAATGCGAGGGATGTGGGTTCGGGTCCCACCTCGGAGGACTTATAAATTTTCTGACAAATTTTCTTTTCTTGTTTTGGCGGGTAAATACGGTAGAAGTTTAAAATTATTATATATATATATATATATATATATATATATATATATATATATATATATATATATATATATATATATATATATATATACAATATATATTCCCCCTTTTTAAATCTCACGAAATAGATCTGACCAGTTCTAATATCTTTATTAGTTTAATAAAAATTTACAGTATACGTATACTATAAAAATTGTGCGTTATTTTAGATTGCTGTAATTCAAATGTTTTTTAAGAAAAAAATAGTTAGTTCTAATGAAAAATTTTTTTTAGAAATTATTATATATATATGACTTGAAAAAAAAATGTACTGCAGTTCTTAAAGTAATTTTTAGTAAGTACTAGAGCGCGGAAAAAAATCACATTTTTTTTTCGAAAAATAGGCGCCTAAAAAGTCAACTAATTTTTGAAAAATAGTCTACAAAAAAGTCACTTATTTTTAAAAAAATAGTCTATATAAAAGTCACTTTTTTTTAGAAAATGCAGTAAAAAGGCATTTCAAAAGTGCTATTTAAAAGAGTGTTTAAAAGTTTTATTTTTTTTTATATATTTCTTTACACAGACTTCCCTTACACAGACTGAAGTCTTTGTTTCTTTACTTCCTTTTTTTTTTGACAATATGAAGAAAAGAGCTGAAATGCACTAAAAATATGTCAAAAAGTCACAAAAAGTCATCTTTTGCCAAAATAGTCTCAAAATCCAAAAATAGTCTAAATAGTCTTTTTTTTATATAGGCTCATTTTAATCCACTTCCGGAGATCGGTGGACATCCTAAATGACAACAAAATAGTCCTCATGTGCACAAATAGGCAAAATGACTTTTTTCCGCGCTCTAGTAAGTACGTATTTATTACATTTTACATGAAAATAGTTATGTTTTTTTGGGGGGGGGGGGCAATTAAAAGAAAAAGCGTGGTCCTCAAATGTGGAGCAGCACGGCCTAGTTCATGAATACAAATTATTTTATCTAAAACCAAGAAGTTTGCCCTCTAGCTGAAATAAAGATTTTTTTAAGAAAAACATTTTAAAAGTTTTTTATATGAAAATGTTTTATAAAACTGTATAACTGAGTGAATTTAATTTATAAATAAAAGAAATATAATATGCATCCGACATCCGACAAGTATCATCATATTCATTTATATATATTTACCCCTCCCCCCCAATGAGAACTTATATATATATATATATATATATATATATATATATATATATATATATATATATATATATATATATATATATATATATATATGTTAGAGAAAGATAATTGCAAGTTACAGCCCAGTTACAAGATAATTGCAAGTTACAGCCCAGTTACAAGGTAATTGCTTATTGTAATTACACATTCATATATATATTTCAGTTCTTAAAGCTTGTGCAAACTTAATTGCACAACCCCTAGAAAACATTATAAATTGTTGCTTTGTACAAGGAATTTTCCCATCAGCATTAAAATTAGCTAGAGTCACCCCAATTCCTAAAAAAGGTAATTCAATATCCTCAGATAATTTTAGGCCAATAGCAGTTTTGTCAGCCTTCTCTAAAATATTTGAAAAACTATTTCTCGCACAATTAGAATTGCACTTGGACCTCTATAATATAATGTCGATCGATCAACATAGCTATACAAAAAACAAGTCCACTACCACTGCAATATACACCTTACTTAAACCAGTTTACGAAGCATTAAAAACAAAACAATTAGTAACTTGCACCTTCTTTGATTATTCAAAAGCTTTTGACATGCTCAATCATGACATACTGTATAAAAAACTAGACACATATGGGATAAGGGATAACGAGTTAAATTTTATTAAATCATTTCTCACGGACAGAACACAAATAGTTTCATTTAAGTTTGATTCAAATAATGAAATCTTGCAAGCCACATCATCACAACTAAAGACAACCCTAGGGGTCCCACAGGGGTCGTCCCTTAGTCCAAGGCTCTACGCAATAGCCACAAATGACCTGTCAGATGCAATAACTGAAGACGAAGTTGTAAAATACGCAGACGACACAGCATGCACAACAATCGCAAACAACGTTGATACACTCGTAAAGCAAGCGTGTAATAGCACGGCACAACTCTCGGATTGGAGCACTGATAATAAACTCCTATTAAATCCACAAAAAACTACATTTATCCAATTCACACACAAAAATGCAGTACATGATTACACCCCAAGAATAACAATACAAAATAAAAACATACAAAAATGCCTGGAAACAACTTATTTGGGAGTTAAAATTACTGAAAACCTAAACTGGGGAGCTCATATTAACTCAAAAGCAAAAAGTATAGCATCAGGTATACACGCACTTAGAAACATTAACAAAAAGGTATCAGAAAATGTAAACAAACAACTATATTACGCCCATGTTCATTCACATCTATGTTATGCAATAATACTGTGGGGAGGCTCAAAGGAAGCTGAAAAATTGTTCTCTCTTCAGAAAAGCGCACTGAAAGTTGTATACCAGCTTAAAAAAATGGAGTCTTGCAAATCCACATTTATTAAACAAAAAATTCTAACACTGCCCTGTATATATATACTTGAGTGCTGCAAATTTGTACGAAAGCAGCCTGATCTATTTAAAACAAACGCCACAGTACATAACCATAACACACGAATAAAAAATGACCCCCACCTCCCCAAAGATGTTAATTCCCCCCACTACTCGTTAACAAATATATACAATAAACTGCCAACAACAATGAAAAGTATTGAGTGCAACTTAAAATTTATAAACGAAGTCAAAAAGTTTTTACTTGTTAATCAATTTTACTCAGTAAAGGAGTATTTAACTTTTAAATTTCTGCACTAGGACAATGCTAAATACAAGCAAATACTTCTAAACTATTATAAAATAAACTACACGTATGTATAACTAACAGATTTTTGTTTTGTTTTGTTCCATGTTTAAATTACTGCAATATGTATATTTATGTAAACTTAAATTAATTTAATTTCTAGCTAGACGTAAGATTTAGATTAAGAAAAAACTTTTGTACCTCTATGTTGTATTATGTACAGCCACACGAGGAAATAAATAAATAAATAAATAAATAAATAAATAAATAAATATATATATATATATATATATATATATATATATATATATATATATATATATATATATACATATATATATATCAGTTCTCATTGGGGGGGGGAGGGGTAACGCCCCCCCCCCCCCTTTGTATACACCCCTGATTTCAACTAAGCTGATACACATTATTATATTGAAATTTACGTGACAGTGAATAACATGTTATATTAAAGGCTATTTAATTAGAGATATTATTGGCTTAGTTGCACCAGAGAACATGAAGGATCGTTATGCTCTCTGCATATTGCCCACTCGACAGTATAGAGTATGTCTCGTAGTGCAATCCTACAACTAAAGATTAAGTGCGCTTTTGATGCTAATATTGTTTATGTTTAAAAGTGTCAAACTGATTTTGCATATGACATAGAATAATAAAATTATGCATATTTATGATGCTCTGTACCAAAATATTGATATTATTGTTAATTAGTATACTTATTTAAATTTATTCTTGATCACACTTGATTTTTAATGACATGCACTGTCGGCAATTATAATATATATTATATAAAATGATAAATGTTAAAAAGGTAGCTTGTTAGACATGTACCATGTAATAAAATTGACATACCAAGTATTCAAGCGTTATTTATTCTGGCATTGCTGGAGCTTCAAACTTACGTCATGTCGTCATGTGATTGAAATCTGTAATCTGTACTTAACCCTAGCATGCAAACTAAATAAGGATTTGTAGTGGAAACACTGTAAGCGGTATTCGTTTTGGTTTTAACCTGTTTTTTTTTTTTTTTTTTTTTTTTGTTTCAACGTGGATTATTTTGGATTTTATTTCCTGTATCGCGAGTTTTAATTAAACAATTAATTTTTTAGTGATACATTGGAGGAATTTTGTTCCAATTAAACTTATGAAGAATCAGTGGTTAGGTGCCTGGCAAGTCTCGATATAACTTATCCATGTTAATCTGTTAATCTATGGGTATGACAGTCTGTAAAGTCTGTACAGTGTAATTTTTATCCTTCATTTATTTATTGCAGGAGTACCAAGAAGTAGCTTATTAAATTGATTACAATGTAGTTTATTTTACGTTTAAATGACGATTTGTTGGTTTTTATGAACTTTTTAACGATCGCAGCGACAAAACGATACAATTTTTCTAATTATTGTATACAATAATCAGAAAAATTGTATCGTGTAATAACGGCTTTACATCACGCGTTTGGCCGTCATTTTCCTGTATGCAAACATAAAAGGACAGTTTCCATTCAGTGGCGTTTGCAGGATTTAAGGGCATTAGGTGTAGCACCGGTAGCTGGCAACACTGACGTATCTTCACCATGCTAATTTTTTATCCTTGCTCCTCGGAGTAATTTTTATGCTAGAGCTAAGCTGATTGCTGTAGTATCAAGATATATAATTAGTAGCCCAAGTGCACAATTTGGCTAAATAAAGCCTGATTTAAAGAATATTTTTTTTATATTTTAGAAAAATGCATGTAAATTTAAAAAATTACTAAAAAATACTTTTCTTTAAATCAGGCTTTATTTAGCCAAATTGTGCACTTGGGCTACTAATTATCTTGATACTACAGCAATCAGCTTAGCTCTAGCATAAAAATTACTCCGAGGAGCAAGGATAAAAAATTAACATGGTGAAGATACGTCAGTGTTGCCAACTACCGATGCTACACCCAATGCCCTTAACTAAAGGGAGTGTTTTAAACATGAGAGGGGGCCGGATGAAGCCCAGAGGCGCGAATTTTTTGAAAAGGGGGTGTGATTTATAATATTTTATATTGAAAAGTTGAAGCACATTTCTTATAATTTTTCTTATATATATATATATATATATATATATATATATATATATATATATATATATATATATATATATATATGAGATGTAGTTACATTTTTTTGTTTCTTCTTCATTAATAAAAAGTATAGCACATTTTATGAAGGTGCTGATGTGCACGAGTAAGAAAAAAACCCACATATATATTTACATTTTCAAAAGCAGTAATTATAATTATTGCATTATGTTCTCGTACTAATCGTGATACTGTACACAAAAAATTGTGAAAAAGATGCTGATTTAACTAATCCCTGTGGATTCAATGATTTTCTTCGGTGCATAATTATGTAGTTTGTAATTTTGTTTTACCCATGTACCCATATTACTATATAATATATATACCATCATGTAAGGAACGGTTGCTAAGTTTTCTTCCACGAACAGAAATGCTGATGATATTCATTCACCTTTAATTATGAATTCAGTGTTCATTAAACTTAATTGCATGGGCACTAGATCAGCTGAATGTCTTGATATTTATTTTGTAGAGTAACTTGCTTGTTTTTTAAAATACAATCTTTATGCCTTCCACGTGCTATTTTTATAAAAAAAAAAAGAAGGAAAGCTAAAAAAATATTTTTTAATAATATTTACTTCCCATTTTTAGTACATGCATTAAAATAAATTATCATATATTATAATCTTAAAGTTTGTTTCTATTTTAGGATGTGACCTTAACAAGACCTTCTGCATCTAATTATGTCATAACAGCAACAACACTCTCAACACTGACAAAGCTCTTCTCGCGTGTTTTTTACAGCTCGGTGGTGCTCCCAAGCGGCCGAGTCCAGAACCTGTCGATACCTCAAGAAATAACAAAAAGGCCAAAGTTCAAAAGAAGAAAAAGAAACGTGATCCTAATGAACCTCAAAAGTAAGTAAATAAATTTTATTAAATAGAGGTGCACAGAAAAGTTAGCAATGTTTTAATATTACTAGTATTCCTAGTATTATTTATCTCCATCGATACTTCATCAATTACTGCGCGCGTTACAGGGTGTATATATATATATATTATATATATATATATATATATATATATATATATATATATATATGAATAATTATCTCGAATATTCATTTTTATTATATAAAACGAGGAACGTTTTTCTCTAGGTTACATCATTATTTTCTTGTAATTTGTGTAATTAAATTTTATATTTGCTAAATCAACATCGTGTTCGTATATATTTGCAGCGAGCCAGCGAGCCTGAATTGTAGTATATATTATAAAATTCAAAATTCATAATAAATATATTAATTATTTTTAACTTGTTCTGTTAAATAAAACCATGCAGTACAAAAAGTGTATACGCAGCCCTATAGCATATAAATATACAACTTATATATTAACTATGGCGCAACCAACCGTATTCATTCTAATTTCAGCTGCTAACATATTTTCTTTCACATTTTACTAAAATTGCTATATAATATCTTATCGCGTGCTCGTATGTTTATTTTATTAGGCGCGCGGCCTATCAGGACCATGGAAACTAATTATAGCTCACTGCTTACAGTTTTTGCGTTGGTTATTATTTTTTTATTATTAAATTACATTATAAACTATAATTATAATATAATGTCTATAAAATTATGTTCCACTCTTATATTCTTAATTTTCTTTGTATGATTATTAATAGGTAAATTTTTATAATTGAAAATTATATTTATTTTTTGTACAATTTAAATTCGGGAATTTCATGTTTACGTTTTGGGTAGCACGGAGATGCCTGAAGATCTTCGGGATGTAGGCAGAAAACCCTAAAATCCTACGCTCTCAACATCTCAACTCTCAACATCTCTTTTTTAATAATAATTTTGGTGACCATTTTTTTTTTTTTTTTATTATTTATTTATTTATTTAATTTTTTTTTTTTTTTTTCAATAGCATTTTGTTCTTCCTGTCACCATTTATGAAAGAAAATTATACGAAAAATGGTGCAAATAACCAGGAGAAATTAATTTCGATACCAACTTTAACACGTGTATCTGCTATGCCGCTGACAATGTTTTGCCTACACAATCGTGACGTCATATTATTTTGTGACGTATGGTGAAAGACTCGTATACTCGATTTTTTATAAGGTTTTTCGGAATCAGTTTTTTTTTTTTTTTTTAAATATTCATTGAATTTAAAATTCCCTGGAGGCATTTAGTTTCTTTCCTTTTTATTTAGGACCAAATGTCTCTAGAGGGCGTGGTCGAACTTTTTTCAATAAACATTTAAGAATTGTTTCCGGATTCGAAAAAACCTAAGACAGAATACTTAATTTTGTACTCTCTATATTCATTTATCCAATAAAAAAAAATCACATGGGTTTTCCAATTATTTTATTAAGGATGTCAACAAAATATTTTATTACATTAAGTACTTCAGGTTTCGAGTCTATAAAATTATAAATTATGACAAGCATGTGCATATTTTGTTCCAGAGCGTTTCTAAAAACATTGGATTTTTTAATTGAAGCATATATATATAATATTATCTAGGTTAAAGTTAGAAACAAATACTTTGGTTAGAAAGTACATCTCGCTCGTAGTTATTATTTGCATAAATTGTATAATTTTAATACAACTCACAATTAATTGATGTTTTTTCAAAAAATATGATATATAATTGCACACTGCATATAGTGCATATTATTCATAAAATTTATGTGATGTAATTCTTCTTGTTCCGATTTTTATTTTGGCCATTGTTTTTAATTCGAATACTTAAATATAACGATAAGTTAAATTTAACCATTAGTATTAGAAGTTATTAGTCGATTTTTTAGAAGAAGATTCCAGTTAGATTTTTGTTTAACTAAGTAAAAAATAAACAAATAATGTTTACTTTTATCAAAAAAATTATGTCAAACGATCATTGCTGTCTCCCGGCCGCGATTCCGGTTCCAATGCCCGTTTATTATATCCGCTAATGACGTCATTAGAAACTACTTATTTAACACATATTACTTCTTTAATGTATTTCAATATAAATGATTTGTCGTTTTTTTATAAGATTAATAAATTATAGGCTTGTGTTTCAATTAAATTCTATTTCCCGATTTTGACTTGATATTATAGTCATGATAATTCTCCCTCCACTCTCTTTTGCACTCTTGCATATAATATTTATGACCTTATAAATGAGTCCCATTATTACTGTATTTGATGAAACTATTTAAAAGAAATCAATTAATTGGTAAAAGTGCACAAGAGAGTTCTCTATTTTTTGTTATTTTATTATTGACGTAATCCATAATCGATGCAGCCATTGGTATTTCATTGATATGACCCTTAACTTGAAAACCACTTTAAAAAATTCGATTAAAAGAATCGCCTCTCCCTGCAGCTGCCTGAATCACAAAATTTATGCTGACTTGCATGCATGGTTGACGCGAGCGAACTAGACTTAAGATTAGGCCCTTGGAATTAGCACTGTTCAACGTACTCCAGAGGATAGAAACTTGATTTAATCTAATTAATCGAAATGTTAACATTGATTGATATTGGTTATTGTGACGTAGCAACAAACTTGTCATGTTTGTTCTGTAGTCAAGCTATCTCATTAATAATGACTCTTTCTCTTTCTTTCGCTCTCCTGCTTCCCCAGTTCCCCTCTTGCTCCCCCACCCCCATACTCCCCCACCTCCTCCCCAATGAAACGTAATTTATCTTGAAGTTTTCCCAACTCAAATAGAAAGCTATAGTGCAACTACTTTAACTTAGCAAGAACTAAAACTTTATATTCTAAACTTATATAGATAGAACTTTAAGTACGTCAAGATTTTCCAACTTCTTCAGTTTAAAAAATACACATAAATATATTAATAGAAATTATAATCATAGGTGCAGATCCAGAAAAAAACGGGAAGGGGGGAGGGGGCATAAGGTCAATGTTAATAAAAAAACGGAAGTGGGGGAAGTGCCTAGTATATATATATTGCCCATGTCCAATTTCAAAATTTGAATCCTTTCCCCTAAATCCACGTCTATTGACTTCCACGACTTCTATTGAAAAATCAAATGACCATCGAATAAATCAACCAAAAAAATCGAAAGTCAAGCATAACTTTGCATCCCCTTTTCATTTCTGCAATAAAAAAAAAAGGTGGAGATCGGCATGTTTCTTAATAATTTGTAATTAAATTTGTAATCTATAGCAGCGACATAAAAAAAATCAAATTTGAACTCACAGAATTGAAAGTGTGAATTTCGAAGCATGCATAGAATTATGATGTAATTATGTGCATCAAGATAGTACTGTACAATGCAAAGTCATTCTTAATTATTTTAGTACTATATAGTTTATTTAATAACATAATTATATTAATTAATTTGCTCTTTGGCTCTTCCCCAACTTCCTTTATTTGTCTCTTGCTGGTACTTTTGACTAATACGAGTAAATAACACCAGTTGTAAATGAATAAGTAAAGAAATCTATAACAGTTACTGCTAAAGACAATGGGCGCGATTCACGAAACAGTTGGCCAGGTTTCTATCCACGTTTAGCTTAACCACGTTTAACTTTACCTGTTTTTTTACGTATTAAACCACCTAGTTAAACGTGGTTAAGCTAAACGTGGTTATAATAGAAACCTGGTTAACTGCTTCGTGAATCGCACTCAATGATGTCATTTTTTATCATATTATTATACAGTACTTTATCCTGCGTCATTTTTAAGAGTTCCTGTATCCTTCAGTATATAGCGTTAATTATTGGACACGATTCACGAAGCAGGTAGCCAGGTTTATAACCACGTTTAGCTTAACCACGTTTAACTATAGGTGGTTTAACACGTAAAACAGGTATAATTAAACATGTTTATATTGTTATTTTTTGCTTGCTTAAAACTTTGTACCGATTTTTTTTTTATTCACATCGATCTTCTAATTTTAAAAGAACAGATGAAAATTACTAATTTTTATCTGTTCTTTTCTTCACCTCCCGGCTCTTTATAATATAAACTATAACATAATTTTCATTTCTAAGAAAGTCAATTTTTTTTATCGATATTGATTACGTTTATTGTTGAGCTAAGATTGGTTGCGATTCACGAAAAGAGTTAATTATACATCCAGGTTTCTCACTAACCGCGTTTAATGTAATTGAATTAGGCTGGCGCTAACCGCAGTTAGTGAGAAATCTGGATAACTTTCTGGATAGCTCTTTCGTGAATCGCCCTAATTATAGCTTTAAAATTATAACTTTTGAGTAAGCCATTGACGCAATTAGCATACTATTATAATCATAAAATCTACATATTGTACATTATACTGTCGTAATTTAATTAAAATGCCGCGTGCATATTATGTGGTAATGTGCAGACAATTACAAAACGATGTGGTTTAAAAAGAAAATACTACAAAAGTGGCAATGAAATTAGAAGCAAAAAAAGTTTAACCTGTAACATTGTTATATTATTATATACTAAACCGTTTTTAGTTTTGATCAATATTTTGTACAATTCAATATAACAGCATTAACAACTATAATATATGTTTATTTTTTATTTTATTTTTATTTGTTTATTTCCCTCATAAATATATCAATAACCTTGTTAACAGACCTGACTATACCAGCAATAATGTGATGCAGCGCGTAAGAATAACGGCTCTTAAATTGTAACTGCATCATCTTGTTTGTCTCTAAAGGGACATGGGACAATGCAATCATGAATGCTTAAGGTAAAGATAATATGTATCAGCTGGCCCAATGCTAAAAAAAATCCCATTCATAAAAATTATGAAAAAAATTTAAAATGTTCTCCTCAACATCCCCTATCAGTAGGTAAAATATCAGGTACACAAAAACGAGCTATCCGTTTTCGAGTTATTAATTTTTAAAGTTGACTAATTCAACATGGAAGTTCCATTTTTCCATGCTAAATTAGAGATCTTTAAAAATTAATTACTCGAAAACTAGCTCGTTTTTGTATACCTGATTTTTTACCTACTGATAGGGGATGTAGAGGAGAACATTTTAAATTTTTTTCATAATTTTTATGAATGGAATTTTTTTAGCATTAGTCCAGCTGATACATATTATCTCTACCTTAAAGAGTTTCTGTAAGATATGTTAATGCGAGAAATGAGTAAATTTCCATTTTCGGAACATCCCCCAAATTTATAAAAATTAATTAAATATAGAGAGCCGCAGGTCCATTGCACAGGCAACATCGCACCGAGTACGGCTGGACGGGAGGAAGGGGGAGTGAGTTACATGGAGAAGAGGCAGCAGTGCTGCCAGGTGATGAACGTGACGTCACGTTTCTCCGGTCGCGCTATTCATAGGGCGCTTACCCTGGGGCACTCGCCACCGTGCGGCATGTATTCAAACTCAGTTTTAAAGATGTTACATGGCATGATGCTGATTTAACTCTGGAATTGTTGTTAAAAAATAATGGAAATTGTATAATTTTACTGCAATAATGTTGAGCCTGTGTTAAAATATTAAAATTTAATGTAAAGGAGAAAAAGCATCATGAAATTATTTTATATTTTTGTATTAATAAATGTTGTCCACCACACCACAGCTATTGCATCAAATACCTTCTTCGTTATATTTCTCTTCGTCGCATTTCATTAATCAAAGTTTAATTAATTCATTATTATAAATTTAATTATAGGACAGTAAAAATTTGTTTATGAAATATGTGCAAAATAATTTAACGCAACATATTTAAAAAAAGAGCTCTTTTGTTAAGGTTCCCCATGCAATGAAGGTCCCCCGTGAAAACTATTAAATGATTTATTTTTACATCATTGATTTTTATGGCGCGCAGTAAAATTATATTACAACGCAAAAGTACAAAGTATAAACCACAATACAGAGGAGGGGAGAGATCTTCCACTAAGGCAAGTTAAGGCAACATTTTTTTAAGGGAAAGAGAACACCGATCAGCTGTTGTTTTTTTTAGTTCCATTTGAATAACATTTAAATCTTGGCAGACACACAAAATTTCAGAAATTTTGTTGAGATGAGACAGATTTTAGTACCTAAAAGCCACAGAAAAAAAAAATCAAAACAATTATTCGAGACGATTTTTTTAATTAAGTTTTTAATTTGTCTCTCTCATGGGAAAGCCCTATGAGCTGAAAATTAAAAAAATTAATTAAAAAAAATCGGCTCGAATAATTGTTTTGAAATTTTTTCTGTGTCTTTTAGGTACGTCTCGATAAAATTTCAGAATTTTTGTGTGTCTGCTAAGGTTTATATATTAATCAAATGGAACTAAAAAAACAGCTGATCGATGTTCTCTTTCCCTTAAAGCGCTTAACGAAACTAAGGAACGTTTCTTTTGAGTAACTTTTTTGTTGGTATATATAACCAAAGAGTTTACATAATATAAAATCTCTGATATAACCTTACATGAAAATCATAGAAAATTTTCTTACGCTCATGCATAAGGTGTAATTAACAGCTTATTTTGTAGACAGATTTCAATTACCATGCTTTGTTGCATAAATTTTGGATGCATTTTTAGTTCTATTTATAATATACTCTTAGACATATAAAATAATTAACAAACAGCTTCGATTGTTATTATACAGTTCTAAAAATATGTAATCTCAAAGATTTTGTTTAACATTATATATATAGCAGATAGAACCAGATATAATATATGTGAGCTAGAAATATAAATATTTAGCCAACAGAACTAGAAATGTATTGAAATTTAATATTTTTTTCACTAATATTATGAAATCGTACTTACAATTACTTTTAGATAAATCAGATTTAACAATATATTATAATGTATTATCATGTATGCAGAAGTAATGGGCGCGATTCACGAAGCAGTTAGCCAGGTTTCTAACCACGTTTAGCTTAACCACGTTTAACTAGGTGTTTTAACACGTAAAACAGGTATAGTTAAACGTGGTTAGAAACCTGGCTAACTTCTTTGTGAATCGCGCCCAATGCAGATGATAAATAAATAATTAATTGTTCAAAAAATCCAATAAGGATGCAAAAAGGTGTGCAGTTCAAATGCATGATGAAATTATATAAGCTTTACAAATAGTATAATATGTGTGAGTATATATATCATGCTGTAACACAAAAGATGCAATGAAACTTTAAAAAAAAAATTATAAAAGTAATTTATAATCTTTTTAAAATGGAGTCCTGCAAAAAAGAACTTAAGTGTAACAAAAAATTCTAACACTGCCTAAATTGCGTTGTTTGTATATTTTAATAGAACACGCAAAATTTGTAGATTCAGAATAGAGGTTCTACACTGTTCAAATTCACACATAATAGAATTAAAAATTTTGGCTTCAAACCAATTAAGCCTGAATTATAATATCATCTGTACCTCAAAATTCGTAAAAAATCAGCCTAAACTCTTTGAAACAAACGCAATCATGACAATCATGTTTTATGACAATCAATCAAGACAATTGATTGTCATAAAAATATTCTAAAGCATAAAAAAATTATATTACAATCGAGCTCACCAGCTTTGCTCAGTAAAAGAATACTTTACTTTGAAATTAACTAACAAGTAGTTTCTTTCCAAGATTCACACTTGTTATTATTTATCATCATGTATATAATGGAGGACATTCACAAAGCACTTTAACCTCAACTTTAGCCCCAATTTTTAACCCTGGTGCTAAACATGGTGCTAAACTATAAGCTTAACATGGTTAGCCCCTGTTTTAGTACCATGTTTAGCACCAGGGTTAAAAATCGGGGCTAAAGTGGGGGTTAAAGTGCTTTGTGAATGTCCCCCAATATAAATATTTATGTGCATGCTCATTTATGTTATAGTTATTGTATTCCTTTCTTACTTTTATGTTTTATTTGATCATATATGATTTATATCAAATTTTAAGGAATTTAATTTTGTTGTCTCTATGTTACACTATGTACAGCTCAAGAGCAATGAATAAGTGATTAATTAATTATTCAACCGCACACGTTTTCGACCCGAATTATTGACCTGAATAAAAAACTACATATATTTTTTAAATGTATAATTAAATATAGATATTAAATATCGATAGTTGTTTATTATTATCTTTGTTTTTAATAGTATTGCCAGTTTTGTGTTTGGTTTTTGACATAAAACATAAAATTTATGCTATTTTGTTTTTCAGACCAGTTTCAGCGTACGCATTATTTTTTCGTGACACTCAAGCTGCTATCAAGGGGCAAAATCCAAATGCCAGCTTTGGAGAAGTCTCTAAAATTGTTGCTAGCATGTGGGATGCCCTAGACGCTGAACATAAAAATGTGAGTAGCCAAATGGATGGAATCAATGGATGGAGTCGTGACGACATGCAATTTTTGCTTCTTATTTTTTATAAACCAATTAAAATGTGAGAGAAAAAAGAGAAATCTATAGATGAATTATTTATTTTAAATTTTCTGCTTATAAGTAAAAGAATTAATTGTTATGTTTGTTATTGTATGTTTATGTATTAATTATGTTATTGATGTGTTTTTATGTTTGAATCCAATGTTTTCTAAGCTGAATTTTGAATTGGTGTGCACAGTTTGGAAATATTGGATATAGTAATATATTTAAGTTATTTTAATATGCCGATGATGATAATAATATTATAATTAGTATTGTAATAAAAATGTGATAGAGTCGAATATAATTAAACTTGTATAGGATTGCAAAATTTTTTGCATTTGATAGTTAGTAGTTTAATTAATTCAAAACAATTAACAATTTCTAAGCTGATTGAATGAAACACTGAGTTCAACTTAGAAATTTCACAACTTGGTATATATTATCAAATTTTAAAATTTGTTTCTTGCTGTTTAGCTAATTGGTTAATTAGTTATAATAATTACTAATTCAAATTTATATTTTTTTCCTCAGGTTTATAAAAAGAAGACAGAAATCGCGAAGAAGGAATACTTGAAAGCCCTAGCAGCTTACAGAGCAAGTTTGGTATCAAAGGTTAGCACATTTTTTTCCCTCATTACGGTTTACTATGTACCCTCATTCATCTATTGCATTTATCCCCAAGTTTCATTCCTATATTTTCCCATAGCATTTTCTACAGACTCAACAAAAAACTGTGTGTGAATATCAATAGGTTTCCAATTAACATAATTTCTAGTTCATCCTGCTCTAATTAAAATGTTTAACTGCTACGAAAATGAGCTTTATTATTATTAAGTAAGTATTTCATCTCAATTTCGCAACAATTGGAAAATTCCAAAATATCCTAAATCAGTAATTGCATGGCCACATATTGATATGTTATAATATGAGGGGGGAGGGGCTATTGTTATTTTATTATTTTTCATTGTTTTTATAAAGGATTAATGCAAGTCAAAAATACCTTTTTTTCCCAATTAAGTGACAAGGACTTCTAAGGACTTAACCTTGCCATCATAAATAAAACTTGTTTTCATTATTTTCTCATATTGTATATCATGGCATGAATGTAATACAAAATTTTTATCAACAGGGAGGAAACACTCCACCTGATCAGCAGGGCCTTTCTCCGCAGCAGCATTCTCCGCCCCAGCAGCAAACATTGCAACAACAACAACAACAACAACAGCAGCAACAGCAGCAGCAACAGCAGCAACAACAGCAGCAGCAGGTGTACTACAGCCAGCAATACCAACCACAGCAGCCTCCTACTTACTCAGCATACCAGCCCTCAGTGATGACCTCGCACCCAACTAACAGTCTGCAGGATCAGATGATGACTGGCAATACCCTTCCCTCCATCACCGAAATTACACAGCATCCAAATTACTTGCAGCAGAATCAGGTTTGTAATAGAGGAAATCGATTCTTTCAATTTTAAACGAAAACTCCTTAATATAACATGTACTTTAATCGTTGAAATGGAATTTATTTTGTACTAAAAATGACAAATATATTAACAGAATTCAGTCATATATGAATGAACCAGTTTAATTATAAGCTTTAATATTAACAATGTCTGCATGCTGGCTTCCCTCAAGGCCTTCAGGCGAAACACTGTTGACATATATTATCTCCTTGTAATCTATTTAATTCATATACCAAGACGAAGCTTATTATTACTTTTGGTTGTTATAATATAATAATGAATGTATTATTTATTTCACTTTTTGGACTTTTACCTTTGCCGGTGTTCGATGTAATCCTTTCTGTATAATGTAGTACGAAGTCTAGCTTACATCAGGTATCTCTAAGTACTCTCAGGTACATCGTATTTATAGTCTCAGATCACCTGAGGAAGAGAGCGGTTGACTCTCGAAACGTAGTGATATGTGTGTACATGGGATAGGTGCGACTGATTACTAGATGATTGAGTTTTTTTTTTTATAATTTTTTATTCATAAAAACATGTTTATGTACAATTTATACATAAAAAACAAAATATTAATGACGATTTTAAATTTTATATCTGTACATCTTATTCATTATTCTAAATTAACAATTACAGTATTGTACATGTATAAAACTTCCCTAATGTTCTAATACAATATAGAAAGAAGGCAGCTTACCACTGTCTATACTCCACTGCCCTGCAGTGCTTTTGCACTGCAGGCTGCACAGATCTGGTAGTAGGACCCCAGAAAAGTGTAGGAAAGGGTTCTGGGGTCTGGTAAACAGTGGTGAAAGTAGTTTGAATTTCTTACCAGTGCGCTTCAGATAGAGGCCTGAAGGGCCTGAACCCCCGCGGGAAGCGCGATTTTTTGGGAAAAAGGGGCGTGGCTTAATTTTTTTCATTGAAAAGTTGCACTGAAATTGATTTATAATATTTTCTTTTTTTTTTACAAGGATGCACCCCTAAGAGATTTTTTCAACTAGAGTGAGGGGTTAATTTCTTTTTTAAGATTTTTTTTTCTAAAAATATTTTAAAATGCCCTCTATCTAGAAATTAAAAACAAAAAATTCCCAAAGTTGGTGTTTTGGAGGCTTAATTTTTTAACATGCAAATCTATGGCACAGAAAGCAGCATTTTACTGTTTACTCACACTTCATCTGAACTATGGAACCAATTAAAAAATATCTAACAATAAGTAATCTATGATGAATTTCTTTAATAGATTTTCGATTTACAAAAAAAAAATTTTTTACTGAGTCATTTTTCTGGAAAAAATATTGGAAATCCTTATGAGAATTAACCCACAAATTAAGTAAAATTAAATACTTTTTCAACATTTTTAACCGCGAAAAAAAATATAGTGTCACACTAAATTGATGAAAAAAATATTCAAAAATATTTCTTGTGCTGCCTAATGAAAATTTAAATATAAATTTTTATATAAAAAAAAATCACAAACAAGCACTTAATTTGTTGTTCGTTGTCTATGCATATCTGGCAGCAGTGTTAATACTGTAAAAATATTTTAATTAACTGTTTCACAATTTAGAATATGTTTTATTTTTTTTTAATAACTGTTACCTTTTTTTAAATAAATAAATTATTGTTTTAAATGTCTCGAAAATTAGTTTAAACAAAATATTCCAAAAAGATGAAAGGTTACAATTTTAAAAAAGTTCTAACGATTTTACCACTTCCATGATCATGTAATAAAACATCATGATCACTTCATATAAAAATTGATGAAAAAATAGTAAACAATAAACCTACAGATATTTAAAAAAAAAAACTTTTAAAAATATTTCTTTGATTTAACAAATCTAAAAAAAAAAATAATATAATAAATTAATCTGCTCTAAAAGTCTCGCCAAAAAAAGTGTATTTATGATAAAATATTATAATTAACTTTTTAAACATATAGTCCTTTAATTTATAATAATGTTTGACTGCAGCACTTACTATTTATTTACAATGCAACAATTTCATACCTCAAATTATTAATTCGTTTTTATTTTTTACGTAATGAAAAAATAAATATAAGTGAATTTATCGAGTAAATTTCAATTATTTTTTTAGAACAAATTTTAAAAGAAAGTGCCATGCAAGTTAAAACTTCATGAGAGAGAAAAAAAAAATAAAATACAATAACTATCATGCATTGAGCATGATTATAATGTTTTATAATGTTATCTGTTCACACTTGCAAATATTATTTTTTTCGTTAAAAATTGTTGATTTTCTTTGGTAAATTTCAATCAGTGTCTTACCAGTGCGCCGCACTGGCGTCAAATGTCTTACCAGTGCGGCGCACTGGTGCGCACCGGCTTACTTTCACCACTGCTGGTAAACCCGAGCTCGGTCGCAAGATAACTCGTACACACAAGGTTAAATACTTGGCCACACCCGAAAGGGTAAAATGGTGTCAATGATATTATAACTTTTATTAACTTTAATATTTATAAGTCTTCAAACTCTGCTGTTCGACTCTTGAGGGGAAGACTGCCTACAATTATTAGTTTATTGATACTGGGTTTTTTAAATGGTGTTTGTCCATGGAACAAAAATATTGTCTGAAACCTCTTGATGTGATATCCATTAATGACCAGGTGTTGCAGTTTGGTAGAGGTCATAATAAGGGCTTATTGTTTAACCCCCCATTTTTGAGTTTTGAGAGGCTCATCTCAAATCATTTTTTATAAGAGTTTGCTTGTTGTGGAACTCTTTGCCTCTGGAGCTTCGGTCACTGAGTGGTTCTTTGTTTTATAGTAACTTATGAAGGCCCATGTATATAATATATGATGGCTCTAGAGTTGTAATTGACACAGTATTAGCTTACTTTATATTTGCAATATCCTTTATTTTATTTACCCTTGTTAATTATAATTAATATATTTTTCTTTCTTACAACTATAATATTTCACTGCAGAGGGATACTATGCACTGTACGTGTTAGGTTCTGCATGGACTGTTTAATGGTGTCTCCTGTCTCTGACTTGTTTTTTATGTATAATATTCATTAGGGAAATATAATAAATAAATAAATTTTTCATAAAAACGTGGCTAAAATGTTCATATATTTGATGTAATCGTTTTTCACTTTTTCTGATACATTGATATTTTTGTTTGCATTAAAATAAATGAAAAATACTATGTTAAATCATATTATATTTATACTGTATATTATTATATATAATGGAAGTGGCTTATGTAAGTACTTGCGCATATTGGTCTACTTGTGGACAGCCGAGGTAAAAATGCTGCTAGCTTACCCTGTTATATAATGTACCCTGTTATATATAATATTATAAATTTCATGGTGGCCTTTGCGTTCTTTCAGATGTACAACCCAATGCAAGGTGGTGCCCCTGTGCAGGCGTGTATTCGAGCAGGATGCCCAAACCCAGCGATCAGCAATGCAGAGTGGCAGGATGAATACTGCTCTAACGAGTGCGTTGTCTCCCATTGCAGGTGAGTTTAGGCACAGCCGCATCTACAACTCAATTACAATCTCAATTAATTAATAACTATACGGATAATCTGCACATATTTGCTTAAAGGTATACAGGCCTCAAATTACAAATTAGACAGACATTAAGTGTTGCTCAAGTTTATAATCAACATTCGTATTATTTTTACCTGCGCGCGGTGCGTCTGTACAAAGTCGCGCTGTAAAGAAGGTCCTTGCTGACGTCACAACTCACAGCTAGCACCGAATAGCATTGAGTTGTGACGTCATCAAGGACTTCGTGACGTCATCATGCAAGGACTAAATTTCTTACTTTGAACTGCGACTTCGCACAGATGCATCACACGCGTGGAAAAAAATGATGCGAATATTGATTATATACTCTAAACCCACTTGGTGGCTGTCTAATTTGTAATTTGAGGCCTGTATGCCTTTAATTTGATTTTTCGTTACAAGAAAAGTAGAATCAGATAAGTCACAAAAACATATGATATCCTTGCCCCAGAATGTATATAGTATATATATATTTCAAGGTTATGATATATATTAAATTAAACTGATGAATTTATTGAATTGTACAGAGATCTGTATGCAATATCTTAAAAAAATTACTGGCAAGACTTTGCTGGATATTATATATATGTATACGGTATTTATATATTATGTACACATATATATGATATATATTATTTAGCAATGTTTTATGTTCTGAAAAAAAAAAATTAATAGCTTCCCATGCAGTAAACACACAACACTGTCGGTCCAGTGTTGATCCAGTGCTATGAGAATGTTGGGCCAGTATTGAGCCAAAACACTCTAAAGTGCCGGTCCAACACATTTTTTATACCCTGTGTTTACTTGGAATTGTGACTTTACTAATAAAACAACAAAGCTGGTGTTTTTAGTCACTCTTCATCAATATGCCACGTATTTGTGATCATACTGCAAAATCATATCCAAGTAGGTGAATATTGTTAATTTTGTTACAGAGATGTCTTTTCGTCATGGGTTGCCTCAAATCAGCAGCAAAATTATTCAACAGTCAAGTAACTAATCTGGGCAGTCTGATCGGAAGAGAAGAAGGAATGAATCTTACTGGCTTTAAAATGCATGTCAGTCAGCTAACTTAATTACTGCTATGTTAGCTAATGTGTAAATACTTTAAATTTTTTAGAGCTGTCTTGTCTTACATTATATATTAATCTGGTTTCTGTAACCCATCCTCCTTCCATTGTTTTTAATTTAATCATCAGAGTGAATATAATTTATCATTTTAGTTTTGTATGTCGGTATTAAAAAATAAAAAATAAATAAAAACTATCAGTGGGGGTAAATAAAAATCAGGAATAAAAATATTATGCAACAAATATACATTTTTTCCATGGTAAAACTAGGGTACAAAATAGTTATATAAATCGTCTCAAACTATACACTTTGAAATCTTAATTTTTTGTAAGTTAATTAACTATGCTCCCTTTAGTGTGTTTTATATTTTCTGTAAATTTGTGATGTACACAATTTTCAAAATGTAGACATCAGTCAACACAAAAATGTGTTATTGGGCTCAATGACCCCTCATCACCTCAAAGCCAGACCTAGCTGCTAGCACATTTATGGTGACATCTAATTGATGCAAAGAGCTGAGAGGATGGTTGGTTATATATATATATATATATATATATATATATATAGAACGGAATGATATGTTATATTTATACATACACAGAATGTACAGTAAATGCATTCAATGCAAGAGCATGGTTCACAGAATTCAGAGAGCACATCAAAGACCTCATTATGTCTTAACTTGCTAAGTTTTACTTTGGGTTGATGGGTTAAATAAAGTTGACTTAGCAACTTGAGCATCTTTGGTGAGCAATGTAAGTAGATTCATTATATATGTAATAATAAAACAAAGAAAAACTTTATCAATAATGTGAATTTTTTCTACAAATTACTAGAAAATAAATGTATTTATGTTAAATGCAAGTTACAATTGTAAGACTGTATGATACTATATTATTTTGACTGATATGAAATTAGTAATGTACAGCTAAATTTTCAAAATAGTTCATATGGATGAGATTCCACAGATGGTAATCCTAACTTTGGCAGCTATATTTAGCAATATGTACTTAATTCAGCAACCTGGGGATGCTGAGTGGGTTTTGTTTATTAAAACTACTATTTGTGAAAAAATTTAATTTTTTTTTAATTTATTTATTTTTTTATTATTATTCCAATGTGTAGTCTCATCTTGTCTAACATTTTTGTGAAGTTAGCATTACAGCTAGTTTTTTTATATCTTGTTGAGAGCTTCAATGGCTCACAACACAATAATTGCCACTTTACAGGAAAATGAATTATGTATCATGTGTCTAGTGAACTTAATTATGTCATGTATATTTCAGAAATTTGTTAATGAAGAAGAACACCATATGCTGAAGCATGTAGTTTGAGAATATTTTATTTTAATTTGTAATTACAGCAATAGAATCAAATGAACTCAAATGTTATTTATGGGTTTATTTTTAAAACAATTATTTTCAATAAAAGGTAAAATTTTGCAGGATCAATATATATTATATATACAGTATAATATGTCGATAGTGTTCCGTCAAAAATGACTAACTCATATTTTATCTTGTTTATCAAGAATAACTAACTCGTTTTATTGCGAGCCGAGATGGTCGCTTTTGCTCCATGGGTTTCCAGGTATAAAAAAATGTATACCTGGAAACTCATAGTGCAAAAGCAACCATCTCGGCTCGCGATGAGTTAGTCGTTTTTGACGGAACGCCATTGATGTGTGTGTGTGTGTGTGTGTGTGTGTGTGTGTGTGTGTTTGTGTATATATATATACATATATATATATATATTACAATACAATACAAAAATAGAGTATTTATTTTTTATTTGACCCTGCAAAACTGATGTTAGTAATTATTGCTGGTTAATTTTTTCTGGTTCTGGTCTTATATTCTCTATAATTCTTGTTATTAGACTTGTTCTGTATGTGTGTGTGTGTGTGTGTGTGTGTGTGTGTGTGTGTATATATATAATATATATATATATATATACACACACACACACACACATATATATGAAAAAAAAAATCATTAGATTTGTCTTCAAGTGGGCTACTACTACAAATTTATAGAAGCCATTTCTAAAGTATAATTTTTTCTTTATTACCTTTATCAAGAACTTGTTAAATGAATTATATATAATCTTCATTTTGATTTAATTATTTTGTGATAATTATTAAGCCTATAATAAGCATCTATTGAAGAGAAATGTGATGTTTTCGGAACACATGTTCTTTTACAAATTAGAATTTTATGTTAAATATTATTTTAATGTCCCTGCTGTGTAAGCAAATTCAAAGTTTCATTTACTTTCAAATTATATTAAATAAGTAAGCTATTAAGTAGGCTTTGCCAAAAGATAATAACATATATAATAATATTTTACAATTCAGGCGATTTGTTAATGTTTGTTACCATGCAATGTTTGTACGTTGACCAGTGAATATTTAAAGGAAATCTTCAGACTCTTCTTCTGGATGACATTCCTTATCTTTTCTCTGTGTGGCTTTATGTTCTTCTCTAGCTAAGCATTCAAACTCTACACTCAAAGTAAATTTTACAACATGAAGAATCATATATGCCCTGTTTCTACAGTTTGCAATTGAATTGACACTGGCCTTTTGTATTCTGTCCTTAGAAAAAAAAAACTGATATTGCTCATCCACCTTAATTAAGAGGGATACTGCGGATACTAGATTTATGAAATCATAATACAATTTATACAATTACCAAATAACAAATAAATATTATAATATTTATTCTCCATATAGTTATAAAGTCTAAAACATTCTCAATCATGGTATAGTAACTATAACGATTCTCACTAGCTTAATTATATAAAAAGAAGCATCAATGAACTATTCATAATTAAACATGACTGACATCTACTATCAATATTTTATCATTTGATCCCAAATTGTTATTATTTTATTCTATGTACGTATATATTTATATCATGTTCATCAGTTCGGAGTAATTTTATAGTTCCTTATCTTAAAATTACCTTCTAAAAATAAAAATTAATCCTTCTCAAATATGTTAATGTTCCATACTGTATGCTGGGTGATAAATCAAAATCCCCCCCCCCCCCCACCTCCATATGTTATGTTGATTTATTTATTTACGGCATTAAAAAGAGAAATGATCAGTCACATAGTTCAAGAAAAACAAAACATAGAGTAGTTGATTTAAGAAAATCTATTAAATCTAATAAAATAATTGTATCATAAAAAATCATATCATTTTAGAGCTAGATTGTTAGGGGCGGATATTTTTTCACATTGTATATTATTATACAGTATAATTTCAGCAAAAGTCATAAGTGGGGGTATAAAAATTCACTTATTGAAGCAATTATTTGATTTTCCGTTGACAGATATGATTGTTATTTGTTAATCAATTAAAAAATAAATAAATAAAAAACTTGTCACAATATATTAAACCCCTTAATTGGCAGTAATTGCTCATATCAATTCCCGATGGTAAATCTGAAATATTTTTGCAGCTTAAAATAAAGTACATGATTAACCTGCATGGTCAGAAATCTTTTTTATAGCGCTTTTGTTTAAACACTGATTTTTGACCAAATTTGACTAGCCGCCACAGTCCCCATGGCATTCTTCCGTTCTAATATAATATGCTGTCTCACAAACTAGAACATATTTTACTTTTTTTTTTTTTTCAATCAATAATAATAATATTAGGAAAGGAAGGTTTATTTAAATTTTCAAAGAGATTCACGTCTACTAAGAACAGTGCCATTTACTCTTAACTGTAAACTGTTAATGGATTCTCATATCAGCGGGCATTTGAATTAGTAAATTTACACTAAATTCTAGGCTAAGAAGTGGATTTGAAAAAGAAATAATATAAGTTGCATAATAATAATAATAAACTAGAAAAAGAAAAAAAAAAAAACAGAAAAAAAAAACAGAAAAAATAAATTGTACCGTCTACATACAGTAAACAAAAAATCATTGTTTTTGTATCTATTGTTGTTGATTTTTACATTATATTTTTTCCTTTAAACTTATTTATTTTAATTTTTTAAATGGCTTCTATAAAATTATTTTTATCATAATATATATCTCCTTAAATGTCAAATGTCACATAGCTCTTAATATAAAGTAATAGAACTTATTTCTTGTTTATATTGAAAATTCATTCAAAGTAACTATGTTAATTATAATTTTATTAAATTTAAGTGCAATAAAAATAAAGGTAGTATCAAATTCATTTAAAAACTTTGTTGTTTAAAAACATATATAAGTAAATCAAACATATTTTTCTGCCATTGGCTCAAGTAAAAATTACTGGGAAATTTGTTCTATAGTTTTGTTATGGTTTAATGTAATGATTGCTTTAATTTTACTATTATTAAATACTGTTGCAATTTACCAACAGATTATAGAATGAAGACAGTTCAGTATGTATACTTTGAATTGTCAACTAGAATAAGAAGAAAAATAATTAGTTTTAAAATAAAACATTTGTTTAGTATTTGATGTACAGAATAAAATTTAATGTTATCATCTACATAAAATAAAAATAATTTAAACTTTAATTTTGACTATTTATTTCTTTACATATTTTTATGATTAATAGCTACAAATACAAGCAGTATTAATAACATGATTACAATACATGTATGTCAAGTAAATACAATTGAATTATGTGAATGTTATATGTACGCTATTAAATCAGAGTCTTTTAAATATCATGGTTCACATCAAAATAGTAATAAAATACACATTTTCATACATTGAAGTGTAACTAGCTGTTTATTGTGTAGTATATATATTATTGCCTTTATAATTATATATTATATAAATTATATAATTATACTATATATTATTATTTTTATAAAATATATTATTATGTTTCATGCCTATATATATAGTAAATTAGTAATCTCACTAATTTAAAATAAAATCATCAATCATGCTGCAATTTAGTAGGATTATAATAAGGTGTAAAAAACAAAACAAACAAATATATATATATAATAATGATACTTTCCTAAGGCTAAGAAAATTTTAAGTGAAAAATCCTTGGATAAGGCGCAATAAATTCTAAAAATAGAAAAATAATAAATATATAACAATAGTAGAAGAAGAGAAATATGTGATTTTTCTAAAACGAGTCCACTTTAATTTGATAAGGGGAAAAATAATAATTATAATAATAATAAATTACATAAATTAAATTACATCAAATAAGAAACTGATTAAGGGTAAGGTAACGCCACCAATGTTAAAAAAAATCCCTCTCACAAAAATTCTGAAAAAAATTTAAAATGTTCTCCTCTATACCCCCTATCAGTACCTAAAATATCAGGTATACAAATACGATCTAGTTTTTGAGTTATAAATTTTTAAAGTAGACTACTTTAACATGGAGAAATGAAACTCCCATGTTAAATTGGTCAACTTTAAAAATTCATAACTCAAAAACTAGATCGTATTTGTATACCTGATATTTTAGCTACTGATAGGGGGTGTAGAGGAGAACATTTTAAATTTTTTTCAGAATTTTTGTGAGAGGGATTTTTTTTAACATTGGTGGCGTTACCTTACCCTTAAATTACAAATGGAATTCATGATGCAGTGTTACATCCTATAAAGGTATGACATATTGGACTAAATATCGATCGTCCCTCGTCCGGAATAATGAGCTATCTGCCTATATATAATAATATATACCACAATATTGTTGCAAAATAATGAGCTATCTGCTATTTCCAAGTGAGAGCAAAACTGAGCTTTATTTTATACTGAGATTTAAAGCTCATAATTGCCCTCCCCCCCTGATATGGCAGATAGCTCATTATTGCACCGAATTCGTGGTGAGCAGATAGCTCATCGTTATTCCGGATGAGGGATGATATATATGATATTTCCATTGGACAAATTAGTAATCCACCTATATTAGTTAAGACGAAATTGAGTACTTTTTAGTAACATCTTATTGTTGACTGTCATCTATTTGAACTTGTAAGTGTTTCTATAGCTATATAATTAATAGGCCTGTTCGTAAACCCTGCTCGGTGTACACTTTCTACACCCAATCGACCTTATATCCCATGTACATAAGGTCAATTGGGTGCAGAAATTAAGTGTACACCGAGCAGGGTTTACGAACAGGCCTCTATTATGTTTATAAATTAATAAGTGCGGGATGCTTTTAAAATCACAATGGAGTATCGGCCTCAATTTTTTTTATTGCAGAAATGGATAGAGCGTGCAAAAGTTATGCTACCTGATTTTTTTCACATTTTTTAGAGTCCGTGAACTATTTTTAAAAAATTATTGAAAGTCCTTTTTGTGACGTCACGTGGCGGCAAGTCTTAAAGAGCGGCGTCTCGTGACGTCACAAAAAGAACTTTTAATAATTTTTTAAAAATAGTTCCCGGATTCTAAAAAATCTGAAAAAAATCAGGGTAGCACGCTCTATCCATTTCTGCAATAAAAGAAATTGAGGTCGATATATATACTCCATTGTATTATTTACTCATGGATATGGTATGAGGAAGCAGACCTATAATAATTATAAAGATTCTATGGGGTGATAAGGGAGCAAAATTTGCATTAAAACAATTTTATTTGTATGCTACAGCCGACAAAAACAATTGTCATAATATTCCTGATTGCTATGATTGTATTTTATGAGTGACAAATCAGATTTTAATTTTTGCTGCAGTAAATATTTAAAAATGTATGATTAATTATATTGTATAAACTATAAGAATAATTAATTGTGAGTTTTAAGATAGTAAAACTTTAATTTTTATGTTTAAGATATAATAGTGTCCGTAGATGGGTTAATTAAGTATAGCCCTTTTTAGCATATATTGCTAATATTGAAACTATATTATTTTAACATGTATAATTTGGTGCATCTTAAATTAACTTGTATTTAAGAATAAAAGTTTAATTTGATCAAATTTTAAATTATATAAAAATTAAGAGGTGCAGTAAATTTTTAGCTATTAAAGGAGGGGAACGGCCTCAACTTTTATATTTTTATAAATAAATTATATATATATATTTATATATATTTATATATATTTATATATATATATATATATGTATATATATATATATAGGGGGGGGAGCGTCACCCTTACGAAGGTGAGCTACATCACCACTGTTCTCACAATTGTCAGTGATTTTTTTCGATCCGGAATCAACGTACGTTTAATTCTGAATTTAGTGATGTTAAAAACTTGACCTCGTAAGGGAGAAAACCTCTCCTGGGGGACACGGGGTTGGTCCAACAATTTTTTTTTCATCACTACTTTTCTCAGTGATTTTTTTTTATGCGGAATTGTTACTAAAATCTTTGATTTTTTTATGAAATTGACCACCTCCCAAAAACGTTATACAGGGAATGAATTTAATTGATTAATTAAATCCAATTTACACCCCTCCAGGTACCAATTTTCAGCTAAATTTTTAAAATAACTTAACTTGGAAGTCCCATAAGAAAAATCACACTTTCCACCATTTTTAAGGGATGAAAAAAATAATTGGGTCTTAATTTCAAAAGCACCACCATGGCATGTTTTTAGTCGGAATACAAATAATAGGAAAATTAAAATTTTAATAAAAAATCTCCCATGTATATAATGTATTTCGTATTATTTTTAAGGATTAATATCATTGGCCCATTTTTGTACCCTATATATTATTATCAGGTGCGGATCCAGAAAAAAATTTCGGGGGGGGGGGGGGGGAGGGGGGCTGCCTCCATAAGGCCAATGTTAAAAAAAAATTTAAGTGGGGGAAATTGCCTATATTGCCCATGTTAAATCCAAAATTTCGGGGCGAGGGGGCTGCAGCCCCATCAGCCCCTCCCCCCTTCCCTGGATCCGCGCCTGTATATTATTATATGTTATACAGTATTTTTACATCTGAAAATGAAAGACATGCAAATTTACTTTAACTGCAGTAGTAATTTGTAGTAAAAAGACAAAAAAGTCTAGTTTGAGTTAATAAATATTAGTGTGAAAAAGTCGTACTATAACTGCCCAATATCTAAAAAAAAAAAAAAAAAAAAATGCTTGAATATATATTTTTCCTTGTCAATATATTGTAATAACATGTTATGTAAGGAAGATTTGCTAACATTTTGGGAGCGATTCATGGACCTTTGTTCTTAATTATGTACAATATGATAAGAATTATATATTAAAAATACATGATCAGAAAGAATTGATTTCCATTTATGATATGTACATGGAACATAAAAAATGGTTAATCAATAAAAATCGATTCTTTCTGATTGTGTATTTACAAAGCGAGCTATTGTGATACAATTAATATATAATTATGTAATACAATTATTAATATATGACGTATAATTTTATACTGTATATTTATTTTTCCTTGTGCTGTCGTACGTCAGTGAATAACCAGATTAAATCACAATATTATTAGTGAATTCCAAATTAGTCTTAATTGTTTCAGTTAAAATCATTCATGTGTTCAAAATAACTGAAATTAATTATGTTCCTATAACTTAAAGGAATTGAAAATTATAAAAAAATATAATTACTATTACGTGAACATAAAAGAGATAAAACTGTCTTTAAAATGCAACTTAAATTGTAATAAGAATATTGAATTGAGTGTTAACTGTTAACTCGAGTACTTTTCTAGTATGTAATTAAATTTGAGGAGCAACTCGTACAAACAGCTTGCATTTCAATATACTTCTTCCTGCAAATCTTATTTTTCGTCTTCACTTTCTCCGTTTATTTCAGAGCTATAAAAGGTAATTAACAAGAATTATATTTAAGCTGCATGGGAAAATAATTATTATGACATTACTTATATTTATTTTATTGATTAATTATGGCGACATAATAATTTACGAAAATTAATAAAAGTAGATGTATTTACATCCCGCAGATTAAGACAAAAAAATTATTTCCTGTGTTTCTTATATAATTTCAGTTTTCAGGTCCTACGAGTGCTGTTCATTAAATTACACTCAACTACCGTGTATTTATACCTCAAAATAAAAAGTATAAAGACACAGCTAGAGTATACTAAATTAGTTCATGTATAACATTAATGTAGGCAAACAATATGATTAAAATATAATAGTATATTTACATATTTATAATAAACATAAGGACAGACACGTTCAAATCCGTGAGATGATGCTGTACATTTCAATATACTAGATAAGCAATTTATTTAATGTAAAATATAAACGTATACATTTACAGGTCATAACCACAATTATTTGACTATGATTTTTCTTTTTTTTTTTTCAAAGCAAACTCACTGTCAGTTAGAAAACAAATGTGGCTTAATTGATTAAATTTTAGCTTTACAATTAATTTTACGAGTCGAATTCTTGATTATAGTTAAAACATAATGACTAACATATTAACCTGTTTTTATCTGCAAGTACGTGAAAGTCAGGGACCTATAGGATATGTTTAAATAGCAATATATAATATAGTAAAAGAAAAAAGGGAAATACTAGAAGAAAGCATTTGTTGTATTTTCGCAGGATGTTTCTGAGCAAGAATCGCTGTAAGTAGCTGACTCAAAAAGAAGCGAATCGGAAACCGAGCTTCTTGCTCTCTCTGATTCGGACATGTTGAAAGATCGCCTTTCTATTTCCCCTTCAACTGATGAAACGTTTTTATGTGAATTTGAATTTTTTAATTCTATTAATTTTGTATTTTGTTCCAAAATTTGAGCTTTTAAAAGTTGTATTTGAATATCGAAATTCGAGTTTGGATTATCAGTGCTCCTTTGTTGAGAGTTGTGTAGCAATTTTGAATTTTCATCAAATTGAGGTTCTACAATAAGCTTATTTACGTCTGAGAAATTGGTCGATGAAATTGTATTTTGCAACATCTCGTAACTTCTAGATCTCGGTTCAGATCTAGTCAATAGTTCTTGTTGAGTGTATGGTTGCAAATCAGCTGTACTGATACTGCTACCAAATTGGGTCAAACAATTTGGTGAGCTTTCACACCTATTTAATGGTTGACTAGTTGAACTATTTTCTTTAGATGAACCACATGAAGGATATTGACCAATCTCATCAAAATTAGCAAAATTTTCAGTGACATCAACTCTGTCATAACTAGTTGATGGAATATCATTTCCGTTGGTTAAATTAATTCTTTGTACGGAATCACAACTTAAACCAATATCGTCAAATCGTTCAACCGAAGCTAATTTACAGACTTTGCTTGGAAATGGTTGTAAATCATCTGAAATACTTCCAAGAGTCGATGAAGGTGATGCTAACTCGTTTCTTGTGTCTTCTTCTGATACTGTTCCATTTAATTCACAACTTACTGAATTATCTGTTCTTATATTTGAAGCCCTTGTTTGCATATCTACAGTGGAATCGTTGTTATTGTCAGAATCACTAAGAATTCTTGTAAAGCTGTCTTCAAATGTTCTTAAAATGTCACCGTCATTCCGCTGTTGCAAGTAATTAGACTGATGTTCAATTGCTGCAGTCGAAATGTTAGTTGCACTGCCTGCAGTCAGCAACGGATCTTGAGAAAGACTTCCTGCAAACGCAATATATATTGTTCGTGTTCTTCTGAACATTATAATCCAAAACATATAAATCAAAAATAAATAAATGAATGAATGAATAATAAATAATAACTAAATAAATAAATAAATAAATAAATAAATAAATAAATAAATAAATAAATAAATAAATAAATAAATAAATAAATAAATAAATAAATAAATAAATAAATAAATAAATAAATAAACATAAATATAAAGAGAATGTTGTCAGTTGTGTCGTACCTGTCAGAGTTGAATCTGTAGCATAAGGTGGAGGTGGGGAATCTGGCACCGGAGTAGCTGGAACTTCTGGAAGCGTCCTGAAAGTAAAACTAGATTCAGACTTCAAAATGAATAATTTAGAAAATTATCAAGCACAGCTAGGGGTCTTCTATGAAGAATTCTAATTCTTGATAAATTATGGGCGCGATTCACGAAGCAGTTAGCCAGGGTTCTAACCACGTTTAGCTTAACCACACGTTTAACTTATAGGTGGTTTAACACATAAAACAGGTATAGTTAAACATGGTTAAGCTAAACGTGGTTAGAAACCTGGCTAACTACTTCGTGAATCGCACCCTATATTTCCAATGAAAACAAAAATATTATATATATATATATATATATATATATGTATATGTATATGTATATATATATATATATATATATATATATATATATATATATATATATATATATATAATATACAGTGTATTATGTAAGTGTGTTTAATATTTATTTGGCATATTTATGTATATAAACCAAATTTGGGTCAGAGCAAAAAAAAAAAAAAACGTACAAACTATCAGCGAATTCAAGCTATATGTCAAGTGTGGTTAGTACTTGCATGGATGGATGACCGTTTCAAGTAAAGATATTGCTCCCTCCCTGGGGTAAATTCATCTCGCGCCTTCTACCTGAGGCTTTCCACGGTTCACTCAGTCTCATCTCAGTGAATGCTGGGACGCGTAACAGGCCGTGGCCACCATCCTTTCCCTACCTTATCCCTATCCATTACCCCACAGCGAATTGTAAGAACTGTGTGGGCCTTAGGGGTGTATCCCTTTAAGGAAAAAATTTAAAAAAGTATGGCGCATCGCCGTATGAGCTGAACCAAAAAGTAACTTAAATTTTGGCATTGGCTCAAACCGTGATGCGCCAAAGCTGAAATTTAATTTTACTTAAAAATTGACTCAGTGTTTCAGAAATTGAGCAAATCTAGGTGTGTGTATTTTGCATAGTTATGTTACTTAATTTGTATTCTATATGGATTATTTTTTATATACGCTTGCTGTATGTGCGTCAAAATGTTATGCATGGTTCATGATGTGGGAGGTGTGGTGCAGTGCGCTTGACCAGGTCTCGTCAGATCACCGAAGTCAAGCAACGCCAAGCGTGGTTAGTTATAGTTGGATGGGTGAATATTTTCAACAAAACCCACGTTTTCCAGCCAGGGGTAAATCGTTGCGCTTTTCCACTATGTGGTTCCCCTAGCTTTAGACTATTGCACTTCCGGTTCATTAACAAAAGCTTTAGCGTCCATCCTGGCTGAGGTTTCCACCTTTCCCTCCATCACAGGCAAATGCCGGGATGGATTGCAAGGTCATCCCTTGTAAAAAGGAATATTATACTTATTACAAATTAATGAAGTATAATTCGTATGCTGAATTTGTCTAATTTAGTATAATTTCTGAATGATTAATATACTAAATTATAGAAAAGCATTTTTCCAAAGCAAAAAAAAAATAAGTGACATATTGAACCCTATATGATTGCCTCGAAATGATTTAAAGAGGTATACTATTTCTATAATTTAGTATAATAAAATTAAACTAGTATAATTAATCATGTAATTTAGTATATTAATCATTCAGAAATTATACTAAATTAGGCGAATTAAGCATACGAATTATACTTTGTTAATTTGTAATAAGTATAATTCCTTTTTACAAGGGATGGCCGCCTCCGTTCTTGAAGAGCCCGCGAAACGCTCAAGTTAGAATTTCGGAAGGTTCGGGTTTTCAAAAAGTAGTGTGTAATTATAGTAAGTAGAAGTACCCAATAAGGTTTGATCAATATACTGTATATATATATATATATATATATATATATATATATATATATATATATATATATATATATATATATATATATATATATATATATATATATGGTGGAGTAGTGCAGTATTATTTTATTCTAAATTTACAATTATTTTGTTAATTCCAATTAACAAACTCCCAAGTTTTATTTCCTTAATTTATTTAATGAAATATTACTGCACTTCTCCTTTAATTTTTAAGAAAGATCGGCAACAATATGTCGAGGTTAATGCTGTATTAGACGCAAACTGTATTTCTTATAATTCTAAAAAATTGCAAGTTTTAATCTTGGGGTACCGTAGGGAGCGAAAGTATCTACTGTATACGAGTGATGAGAGTACATTATTTTTTTAACATCAATTTTTCATTAATAGCAAACAAGTTTTATAATTAAAATGTTAACATTTACTTAATTTTTATGATATCGAAGGGCGAATGGGGTTTAAAAAGTGTCTATACACAGCCTTATATGGGTGACGTTATGAAAGACGCTTAGCATCAAGGTATATGAGTGATAAGAGAAGCAGCATCGACTGACCTTCACTTCCGAAATACAATACACATCGTTGATGTCAATTATTAATATGATGTAAATAACAAGACACTTTTTAAACTGTAACGTATAGTATGTTAAAAATTTAATTCTGTAACTGTAATGTTGAAAGCATCATCAATCATCATGTAACAATTGAAAAACTAGCACACGTGTAAATTATTATAGAATTATTTAACATAGATAACGTGAAATAATTAATTTTCAATTTAAAAATTAATGACGACATGCATTAATTGCGTCCTTAATCCTTAATGTCTATATTGTCGAGTCCTGTTTAACCGTAAAGTTCAGGTGGCTACAAAGAGATGACAGACCTGGCAAGGAGCAGAATTGGTGCTGAGCCACCTTGAGTGTCAGACCACGAGGTGCGTTGCGAGGCGGAGTGTGGTGGTGGTGACAGAGGCAGCGCCACACGTAGAGCCACCTCTCTGCTGCTCGCCGCACTACAAAAAAAAAAAAAACTTAACGAAATATTGACCCTTACAATGTTAAAAATAATTTTATCTTAAGGGAAAGGTAACACGCCCAATGTTAAAAAAAAAAAAATCCCTTACATGAAATTTATGAAAAAAATTTAAAATATTCTCCTCTACATCGCCTATCAGCAGCTAAAATATCAGGTATACAAATTTGAGTTAGTTTTTGAGTTATGAATTTTTATACCTGATATTTTAGCTACTGATAGGGGATGTAGAGGAGAATATTTTCAATTTTTTTCATAATTTTCATGTGAGTTTTTTTTTTTTAAAAACATTGGGTGCGTTTATACCTTATCCTTAAGATCAATATTAAGAAAAATAACCCTGTGGTATATCTGCGATGTTAACAGAACATGTAGATCAACGAATATAGATGCCACCATATATTAATTACTACAACTACCTATATCTCCTAGCCGTACAAATATCATGTTCTATAATGGCTGCAGCGCTGCAGCCCACCCACTTATATGTTGTCTCATTTTTATATATCTGCCACGTCACTTCAAGTTCTATACATTTCCTTTGGTAATTTCACTTACTTGATGCAGACGCCGGGGCTGGACTTTGCACGGCGCCGCTCTTGTTTAGGGCCCCTGCCCTTGCCCCTGCGCTTGCCCAGTCCTCCATGTACGCCCACCACGCCCATGACGCTGGGGCCTGCACTGGGCCCAGCCCCTGACATGCTTGCAGGAGGCTGGCTGGAACCCACTTTTATCACCTCCTCGTAGTCGGGTGGTGCCTCGTAGGTGGGTGGCTCATCAGGAACAATTTCGTCGATACGAGCTCCATCTATATATAATATGCACCCATATAATATCAAACTGGTGATAATATAATTATGAAAATATAAGTTTTTTTATTTTTTTTTTTTTTTTTTTTTTATTTCTTCAAACCTTCAAGTTTAGTTTGATAGTGTTTATTTTTGAACTTATAATTTACAAATAATGTTATTTAATAACAGACATAATAGTGTTATAATTATGTAAGACCACCATCAGATGCAAAACCAGACACCATATTATAATAGATTCCATGATGTACACATTTGTACACATATAGTATAGCTATATTTTCCTTTTATATCTCTCAAATCTAAACATTATTACCAAAAATGTCAATTGTCTGATTTCGCATCTGGCAGTCTCAATCAATAAAAAATATTTAATTATATATAAATAATCATATAATTGCATATTACATAATTATACAGTCAATTTTATCTATATACAATTGCATATAATACAACATGCATCTATAATTATCAATAATATATAACTAACTTCAATTTTCAAAATATTTACATTTTAAGAAAAGCAATGCACATTTTTCAAACTTTCTGTTTCTTTACCAGGAAATCAATAATCTCGAATCGATCACTAGAAAACTAACTAAAAATTGTTAGCTAACAATCTTTCATAAGTGACGATAAAAAAAAAAAAAAAAAAAGCGAGGAAATGAAAGTATACCGACTGTATATACAGATTAATTACCGGGAAGTCCACGGTCTGTGAGCAAGCAGGTGTTACGTACTTGGTACCGACCAGCACAATTGAACTTATTATATACGCCATAGAATGCATGGTCTTGGCGTTATCTGCTTTACGAGTGCTCTTAATTAACCAGTTGCATGCAGTGTCGCTCGGGAATACCTGTGGTTTTGGGAGCTGTGTGGAGCTATATAGTATATCTTCTGCATCAGCCGTACACCCTGAAAGTTTCCATGGTTCCCTCAGATCATAACGAAAACTACTTTGATGAAACTGGCAATGGTCTTGGGAGGGAAATAACCTACTCGTGTCGATGCACCCGGTAAAAGAAAGAGCCACTTTCACTGATAAAATTAAACAAAAAAATAAAATAAAAAGAAATCATTATATTCATTATACACAGAATACACTCTTAATAATTAATAATTATATTAATAAAGTAACAAAAATTGACTCTCTTTTTTCAGTACCAAATTTGTAGTTGGATTAAATGTTTTATAGGTCAAAAGTGCTGGATGTAAGACGAAATTGGAACAATTTTGTACTGACATAAAGTACTGAAACCAATTCAGCATCTAACTGTTTAGTGTGAATTATAGGAGGCAACAATATATATGAACACATTAAAATGAACCAATTATAAAAAACATAAAATATACATTGCTATATTGTTGGTCGTTGGTATACTAGGTATATTGCTTCTCATGCCAAACTGTTTTCAGTGTTTTATCATGCAAGTATTGAAGCTGACAGTCTCCACTGTGCAGTCTCTCATATGTTTAAAATATGTTAAGCGTTCTTTCACTGATGCATGCATGAGGTTGAGGTTATACGGGTCTTTTATCATACGTCACAAAACAATATGACGTCATGAATGTGTAGGCGAAACATTGTCAGCGGCATAGCAGATACGTGTTAAAGTGGGTCTCAAAATAAATTTCTTCTGGCTATTTGCATCATTTTTCGTCGAATTTTCTTTCATAAAAATGGTGACAAGAAGAACCAATGCTATTGAAAAAAAAAAACAGTTGATGACCAAAATTATCTCCGTGCTACCCAAAACCGTCCAAAACGTAAACATGAAATTTCCGTATACATTGCATAAAGAAATTTAGCTAATTAGCTAAAAAAAAAACAGTTGTGTCTTTTGAGACACTCTCACATGCATCATATATCATATCATTCTGTTCCTGTGAAGTTGCCAACCCACAAAAACTTAATATTAAGGGTTTTTAGAGAAAACTATTAAAAATTATTAATGCAATGTAAAAATATATATAGTTGAAGCATGAAAAAAAAAATGATAACAACAGAATGAATTATTATTAAAATGAAACGCATTGCTCCTAAAAGTCTAAAACTCTTTTACTCAACGACCTTAAAAGAAACAAACTAGTGTTATATTTATAAAGTGTGAAAAGTGAAAACTAGGATGACAAAAATAAATAAATATATATAGCTGTATTATTTCGCGGTGGTCAGAAAGTTTGTTTGTTGTATTTATATTTTATATTAAAATATGATTCAATAGTCGACCTTCTTATAATGCCTGTCACTCAGAAAAATTCACACCGAGATGAAATATTAAATAAAATAAAATATTTACCTGGGAGATGGAAACATTATCTTGTCAGCTCAATATAATATAATTATAATCATGCAGTTTTGCGAGATACATTGTAGTTGTCATCATAATCGACATTAAAAAGCATCGTTGCTGATTTCAAGAATTTTCATTTTTCGCGTGCAGATCATATACGCGTACATTATTTATTGAATTTTTCTCAGTACACACCTCCTGTATAACACTTCCCCGCAGACAGCCACATAAAAACATACTGTCGATTCAAGTAAATTTGATTTTCATTGAAAATATTCTGCGATGCAAAACTTCCTTTCTATTAAGTTTTTAAATAGCAATGCATGTCGTGGAAATTTGACATTTTATTAAATTCTATTTCTATTCTATTTATTTACATAATATAACATTTTATTTAATATATATAGATATACATTTGAAATCGCTTTACTTTAACAGTTATAGTTGCGGTTGAAATTGTATTTTCGCAAATACTTATTATATGTAATACAATAAATGATAATAAATCGTAGTACATTAGGCTATACTAGGACACACTTTCATTTGTTTTATGTAACTTTTTTTTTTTTTTTACAACAAAAAGCTTGAGGCTCGAGCTCGAGAGCTCAAGGCGGGGTAATAAGGGAGGGAGGGAGGGAGGGAGGGAGGGAGGGAGGGAGGGAGGGAGGGAGGGAGGGAGGGAGGGAGGGAGGGAGGGAGGGAGGGAGGGAGGGAGGGAGGGAGGGAGGGAGGGAGGGAGGGAGGGAGGGAGGGAGGGAGGGAGGGAGGGAGGGAGGGAGGGAGGGAGGGAGGGAGGGAGGGAGGGAGGGAGGGAGGGAGGGAGGGAGGGAGGGAGGGAGGGAGGGAGGGAGGGAGGGAGGGAGGGAGGGAGGGAGGGAGGGAGGGAGGGAGGGAGGGAGGGAGGGAGGGAGGGAGGGAGGGAGGGAGGGAGGGAGGGAGGGAGGGAGGGAGGGAGGGAGGGAGGGAGGGAGGGAGGGAGGGAGGGAGGGAGGGAGGGAGGGAGGGAGGGAGGGAGGGAGGGAGGGAGGGAGGGAGGGAGGGAGGGAGGGAGGGAGGGAAGGGATGATGACCATGGACTGTTACGTGTTACGCATCCTAGCATTCATTGCAGTGCATGAGGCAATAGTCAAGACGGACACCTCTACTTTTTATCAATGGACCAAAGTGAAGTCCTAAGCCCGGATCTTCAGTTTTGAAAATATGTATACTAAGCTACAATGAATGTGAAACATGAATCATGACTTGATTGTTATTGTAGTAATAAATAAAAATTACTCACACCGAGCGGTACTATTGTCGTCGCTCAATATTCTACTAGCATACTGCACCCTAACATACTAATTTAATGCTTTTGGTGCTCAAATGCCAAGCTTAATTCGTGTCATGAATTTTTACTTGCCCAAAAGTTCACTGATGGTCTGCAGTCGGTTCTGCAGCTCGCGTTGCTGCCTTGCTCGAGCTCCCATCCGGTACAGCAATACTATCAGTGCCACGATCAGCAGGATCAAACCTGCAAGGGTACGAGCCAACAGATTAATTGCCTTTCTCAGATTTGAATAATAAATATATTCATTTAATCACATTCTACATATTATAGTGGTTCTATATACGCTTATAGGCACGTACCCAGGCTGCTGACGAGGAACACGAGCGTGGCGGTCTTGAGGTCCGGGTAGCGCTCCATCTTGGGGAAGAAATAGTTTGGCGTGTTGCCGTACCACTTGCGATCTACGGAACTCGACTCGCTCCAATCTGCAATGGTGAAAAACATTATAAAAAATTAATTCAAAAAGTGCTTTGCAATTTTTCAAAGCATCCATCGTAACACAGTGATTTCATGTTTAACTATATAATTAGTAACACAGATTGCATCTAGAGTATTGGTTTCACCTCCTCACCTCCAACTTTAAGCTTTAACCCAAAAAATAATTATTATTATGAAATGTAGTGATTTTTTTATGCAGTTTAGTGCATGTCAAGTTCCCAAGTCTGATGTATTTGGGATATACGTACTAAAGTTCACTAACTTTTCATGATCAGGTACTCTGAGTGAATAAGCTGATTCAGGTCTTTCCTGAAATCTGTCATCTATTCTGTCATTGCATGGTTATAGACGTAGCGTATACAATGTGGAGTGTATTATTGTAATTAATGAGTATATTATGTGCATGGTTTTAACATACATACGGTAAAAATATAATATTAATATACCATGCAACCATATAATTGTATACACTTATAAAAAAAAATTAAAAAAAAATATATAATTTTGTTATAGCACAGAAATGCTGGATGAGATGTAATTCACAAAAGAAAATATTTAAACAAAATTAATTGGTGCTTTCATAATTCCATTTTAAAGAAATCATTAATAATTTCGACTAGCTATATATAAAATTGCATTTTACCATGAAAAATATAATTGAATAAAATGCAACATTAAAAAGTTATATGTCAGATATATGATGAAAACCTCTGTTTAATATAGGAAGTGTGAACTTTCTGGCCTTCCCACTTGTATTTTAGAATTGTAATTTCTTACATAGCAAGATTTGTATTGCAAACCCCTCTGTGGCCTCTGTAAAGTTTCGTCAAAACTAAATAACAAACAGAATAGCCACAAAGTTCACACTCCCGGCTACTTTCGGAGGGAATTTCAAACTAATTTGACTAATATATATTATTCGTATTCACACGTATGACACGTACCCTGGAAGCACGTGGCTGCGGGCTCATCGGAGCCGTCACCGCAATGATCGAAGCCATCGCAGGACAGCCGGCTCGAGATACAGCGGTGGTTCTTGCACAGCAAATCAGCACCCGCGAAACAGTCTGAAATGTGCATGAATTACTGCAGCTATATTGCGTATAACCACTATAATTATTGTGAATAAAATGTTAATTGAGTCAACATTAGAAAAGATTACACATGCAATAATTATATATATATATATATATATATATATATATATATATATATATATATATATATATGAAGATCATTATTGTATATTGTTTCATCATACCATCATACACCTACCGAAAAGTATATATAATAAAATAATATATACCATTACAGACAATTATTATTTCCAGTATTTTGCAATATCCTTAACAGAAGTGATTTTTGAATTGATCGGTTCTCTGACATCCTCTAGCTATTATAGCTTGACTGTGCAAATGAGTGAAGGATGTAACCAAAGAATATATAAAGAATTATATTATATATATATATATATAATTAATGCTAGCAGATTCCCTAGTTTAAAAATAAATTATCTAAATGTTTAATTTTGATAACCTTACCCATGTAACTGAAGGCAGCATAGACAACTGCAAGTTTTGACCTGGGGCTAAATGCTCCTCTCAGGGCGATGTAAAACCCCACATCGACGGGGATAACGAGCTCTTTCTGACCTCGAGATGCTCCCAGTACCTCAGACACTGGACTACGAAGCGTGTCTAGTGCCACTCCCTGCGAGGTAGTACCCTGGCGGACTACCAGCTCTGTGTTTCCGCCTGAAAACATCATCATCAATAAAATTTATAACATAGGAACATGAGATCAATACTTTTTGAGAGCGTGAAAGTCCTTTATAAACTTATTGTTGAATATAATCAAATAATGCATGCATGCATTATTTTTCCATTTTTTTTTTTGTATTTTAGAAATGGCTGAAAATATAAGGAATAACATACAATACATGTATGCACTTCATTTTTATTTTATTGTATTTCCGGCCCTCATGAGTACATAAAAATAACAAGTCAGAGGCAGGATATTCCCAAACAGTCCAAATTTAAAGAACAATTCAATTCCCGAAGGAAATGTAGTGAATCCCTGTAAACACAATAATAAGAACGTTTTATCCATTACTTCTTAATATAATCTTAATGTGCAATTACCTGTAACCTATAACATAGTTACATGGTAACATGGTAGCACGTACCTTAGATGGCCAAACTTCCTTCTGTTATAATTTTTAGATTATTATACATTATATTTAATATGCGGGTAATCAATAAAACATTTAAAATTATATACAAATATGCTAGTATGCAACTAGTGTATATTTATGTGTATGTACCAGTACGTACCATACTGTAAAATATAATTAATTATTATACATGACATGCAATAAGTTTCATCAGCTCACCTCAGCTATATCCTCTCTACAAGTACCCCCACCCTCCTACTGTTACTCCGTACTATAAGAAACTGCAATGGCTTAAAATATCAGAGCGTTATAAGTTACATTGTCTGGTTATGATTTACAAAATTATACATAAAATAGTACCTTGCTATCTGCATGATATTATACAGCTGACGGGAGAATCTAGGCAGCGTAGTACACGAGAGCACTCTCTCTTTATAAAATTACCTCGATCAAAATGTCAAATGTATGAAAATTCTATTGTATTTGATGGTGCTAAGTTTTGGAATTCATTACCTGAAAAAATATGTAAAGCTAGCTCACTTTCCGTGTTTAAAGCACTTATCACAGAGCATTTATTGAAAAGATCGCAAATAAAAGTGTTTAATTAATAATGTCTTAAAGATTATGTTTTTTAATTATTATATTTATTTGTAATAATTTGTTCCTAATATGGTATTTTAATCAACGTTCTCTATAACTTTACTTAAATGTGTTATTATTAATTGTTTTTAATTTGTTTAATATTATTGTATTTAGTATATTCTGTCAATACTGTTTAAGCATCAAGATTAAGTGTGTGATAACGATAGTGATAATCAAGTGAAATTAATGTGATAATTATGTAGTGAATTGCTTGTGTCCTTTATTACGGATTACAAAATACAAGTTACAGTACCTCAAGAAACGAAATGGACAAATGAATGGTATAAGACTATTTAAATTTAAATTATTATATTACTAAAATGTATTTGAGGTTATGTGTAAGAATGGCTGTCAGGCCAAACATCGCCTAATAAAGAAATTATCTATCTATCTTATCTATCTACATTATCTCTGATCACACACCCACAATATACCCTGACATCGAAACTCCGATATCAACTGCTATTTTCCCTCCTTAATACCTATACCACCCGATTATCTTTATTTGTCCAATGTGTAATGATAAAAACAAGTTGTGGTATTAATGTTTTAAAAAATCATTCATGTTTTTATATTTTTATTAATGTTGTTTCTATTGTGTAAAACGTAAAACCATATTACGTAACTTGTCAATTACTCTCTACATATTAAATAAACCTTAATTACATCTCAATGTAAGGAAATACTAAAAATATAATAATTTTAAATAAAATACCAACTTTCATTAAAAAACTATTACGTTGCTAATAATTACTTTTCTAGTCAAAATAAAGATCAAATTTTATCTCGCATTATCTGTGATCATATTCATGCACGTCAACAAAAATTCTAAATTCCTTCTGTTTCAGATAACGGACATCACGTGTCATTCCATTTTGTGTGCCTCCTATTCTTCTATCTATATACTGTATACCATATTGTATTAGAATCTTAGGGTAAAACATTTTTTTTTATGTATTTTTTTTCTATGTAATTATATATCTCATGCTATGTTCTACCAAAGATCTCAACAAAAATTTATGTAATTATACTACGGCTATGTCTCAGCCCTTGTGGCTGAATGTTCAATGAATAAATAAACGCAAGTTTAACTGAATATATTAAGAGAAAAAACTGTTGAATGTGTTAATTAAATATTATTATTCTGCTTCGAAACCATTCACCGATTGCACCTATGCTCCTTACCGAAGTCTGAAAACTGAGCGATTTTGAGGTAGAGGTGCGTCTTAAGGTGGAAGTAGTTGCGCGGCGGCTTCACGATCCAGATGCAGTCAAAGTGTTTTACGCCTTCTTCAGCCATGTGCATCATGGTGATGGCACCTCCAGGGTTCTCCACAAAGCCCCCACAGTCTATAAAAGAACAAATAAGTCAGCACTTTCAAGTAGAACTGGATAGCCGCAGACCGCATGTGACCTTATCATTGTCAGGAAGTAATTGAATTTCTTTTAACGTTATTGGATACTCCAAAAAGTGAAACAAGTAATTTTTATTATATAATAATAAACTTAATTGTATTCTTGTTTTATTTTACACTACAAATATGTTTATCATAATCTACGATGACTTAATTAATGACTTGCAAAAAATGCCTCCCAAAAAATGTAAGTTGGGGGTGGGTTGGCAGGGATGTAAAGACATTATAATATAATTCACATGTATAATAATATTAAATTCATAAAATGTTATCTAATAGAGCACTACTAGTAGAGGGGCAGATTTTTATGTCACTTCTTGGCATAATGTTGACTATATATGACGCTATTTTTTTGTATTTATATTTATTTATCCGTATTTGTATATATTCAGATTTGGTCGTAGGGTGTGACCAGGTTGCCAGGAGGTGTAATAATTTTATTATAATAATTTATCTATCCACAGAGTACATCTTTTACTAGTTAATGCAATTAAGAATTTTATTATTAATTGTAGGAATTAACGTTCTGCTTTAATTATTTGTTGATATTGTTTTAATTTTCTAATTAATGGAGAATGTTGAAGCACGTAATCTTAAATAAAGCATCAAAAATCTAAGTTTAAAAATATGTAAAGATATGTACCCAAAGAAAGTAAAACATAGAAATGTTGAAGTTTATTACCTGTTATTGGACGTAAGTTGGGGTCATTCGTGGAATCTGGAATAAATCAATCAATAAATTATCAAAACATCTTGTATTATTGGCAAAATAATAGCTCTTAATATTATATTTATGTTTTCTGTGTATTGTAGTAAGGCTAACAACCACAGAAAAAGTTATTAACTACCCAGGTGTTAAATATATACGATTATAAATAATAATCTATGGAACGTTCATTTCACAATTTAAGAAATCCACCTTGATTAATTATATTAATAAATTCTCTTAATTAAAATTTTGAAATCATTTCATTCTAAATGTGGGAAAAAAGTGGATATAGGAGTCTCTGCAAAGGCTCTAAACGTTATCAGTGTAATATAAGAAATTACATGACGCGCCGCCTCAAGATGATGAAAGAGGGATCAAGCGTATACGACACATTCACTGCGTACATCACATGATGGCGGTGTTTAATACGTATTCGTTGACGATGGATAATGTTATTCTTATGAGCTAGGCGTCGTCAACGGATCCGTATTAAACGTTCTAATGCTGTATTGGATTCAATAAATGAAAAAAAAAAAAAAAAAAATGTGAACGAATTGTTTCGAACATTTGAGACCCTTTCACTTTTATATGCTTCTTTCTAGCGATGTATACAAATAGTAATTTGTAATATCCCTATATATAATATATCATATTGTTTACATCACTGACCTGGAGCAATATTATGTGTCTTTGATCGACAACAAAAGTTGGCATTCCATTTTTCAAAAAAAGATTGAACTGTAATGCTCCTAAATATGTATTTTTATTTTTTTTTTTATAAAATATAATAAATAGAAACTCCCTAAAGAACGGAACGAGTTTTATGGTCCAACTCTAAGCATTATAAAATTACATGATTTATACTACAAAGATGTTACATGACTAACATGACACATAACAGTCACTGCCTCTTAAGTTCACATATTCGATGGAGCTGTATATTCGATGAACATGGAAGCTTTTAATTGCATGGTGTATAACGGCTACACTACAGAGTATAGATGCTCGTATTCCACATCACTCCAAATGAAAACGGGATAGTTTTATAGACGTTCGAAGCTCTATCCTTACCGTGCATGATTTCAAGCGCTACAGCTTTAAGATACACAGAAATACTTAGAAATATAGGCCTTAAAATTTTCTGAGGTTAAAACGAGCATCTATTATAGTGTAGCCGTACACCATGCAATTAAAAGCTTCCATGTTCATCACATATACAGCTCCATCGAATATGTGACAAAGTGATAACACTGCTGACTTAGAGGCAGTGACTGTCATATATGTGATGTAAATGAAAATATCATCACACCTCGTGGAGGATTACAAAAAATTAAAATCTTACGAAATTTTAAGTGTAGTAAAAAAGTTCATAAAATAGTCGTATTTTTATTTTATTTTTTTTTTTTTTCGTGACAAGAACATGAAAAATATGTGTTATAATGATTCACAATCATATATGCAGTTGCATTATAGCGTCCGCCGAGTAAGGTGATCTTGCATGGTTTATAATGGATGGCATCATATGAGGTGTATGATCGAGGAATTAATCTCATTGCAACTGACCTGTGGTGAAGGTGTAGGTGGCGCGGTAGCCCAGACCAGCACCTCCGTTCGCATAGAACCGGATGAGCAGTGATGGGCCCGTAGAAACGATGGCCGCAGGTCGGAATGAGGTACCAGAAGTAACGTCTATTCGTTGTCCGTTCCAGTCATAAAACTTGACAGTAAATCAAACATATGAAACAAATTATTATTCACGTACATGAAGGATATGATGTGATATCGATCAGTTTTAAAAAATATATAATTATTTTTCCTTCCATGTTTTAGCCAGAATATGCATCCTATTTCTCTTAGATTTATTATTATAAACTTAAATGTCTCATTACAAAGCTTGCACATGCCCACCATGCAGATATACACTACTGTGATTCTGCATGGACACTATAGCTGTTTTTATATAATAGTGTAACACTATTATATAAAAACAGCTGACATATTATACCGGAACATCAAGTACGGATATATTAAATTTCTGCTAAGTCTTACGACAGGCTAGGAGGCAAATAAAACCAACAAGACGTTGTTTTTTTGTGTGGATCCTTCATACACATGATACATAAGAATGAAGCAAAGATGTAATTGTAAGTTACAGATTTTCTCTCATAAACTCATTTAAGTATTTTAAGTAATAAGTTTTGATAAGTTTATGATATAAAATGTATAATAATATTATTAATAATAGAGTATAGAACTAACCACTGATGTGCAGCCTACTTCTAAAAAATAAGTGGATGGCGATAACGGAATGCATGACAAAATTCACGTTATAAATATACATAATATATGTATAATATATATATATATATGATATCGATTGTGTTACACACACCTCCATGATGCTGGAGGTGGCGAGCTGGAAGTCTGAGAAAAGGATTTGCACGCGGGCACGCGGGTCCATCAAGGTGATGACATACTCGGCACCCAGGTCACGTGGGTACGATGATGGGAAGAAGGGTGAGCTAAGTACGCCACCCCTCGAACCCGAGTTGTTGAATTCAGATACACTCTTGGGAAAATTTAGCGATGGAGTCACTCCCAGCACCTGACGGTTACCTGTAACAATGCAATGCATGCAGTAAGAGCACTAGCTGCATGTCAGGAGCCATTGCAGACATTTATATTCTGAGATTAGGTGTTTGATGTATATTGATGATGGTTTTCACGGTGCGATAAATTTTGATTTCCATGTATAAAAAAGTTCTGCCTATTATAGCAATGAACATTAAGTGTTTTAATTGTTATGTATAATATATAATTATAATATACGTTCAAAATTACTTGACAATTTTACAATATTTGCGGTGATAGATAATAACAATAATATTGATTATGAAATTAAAATTGTATTAAGATTATTTACTTTGCAACGCACCTCCAATATACATAACTGGTGCAGTCAAAGCATAAATTTGTTACATTTTGTTTACATGATGTGTTAAGAAATCCTGGATTAAGATTTATGTATAAGGTGTACTCTGAGCCTACTCTTTTCTTTTTTTAAGAAATATATATATATATATATATATATATATATATTATATATATAGTCATTGATCAAGAAATCATAATATGATCTTACGTTCCGCATGGTACTCGAGGGTGAAGGCATTTTTGTGACTGCCACTGAAGAGCAGCGCGATGTTGACGATGCGCGTCTGCGAACGGTAGCCTGGAGAGCCGGTCGTGCCATCGTTGGTCACACCACAGAAGGGCGTGCCGGACGACTCGTACGGCGGCTCGGTCACCCACACGTAGTCACACCTGCAACCATACGTGGCCTCGTCACTTGTTTTTTACACCAGCTTTTTACAATCACGTTAAAATAAAATATATTTAGGATGGTTGGGATAATACAGGTCGTGTTGAAAACGTTAATTTTCTAAACAAATTATTTCATTCATAATATTATGTTATATATACATATAATTCTACTGAAGCTTGTGTTTGTATTGCATAATCGTATTATAATATATTAAAATATATTTTATATTTGTGATAGAATAGAATATTAGTGATATTATAGCCCCTGGACTCCTCTGACTAACTTACTAGATATAAGCACAATCCATCAAACAAAACAAAAAATAAAATTATACGTGTATATAAAATAGATTAGTACTTCACAGTAAACAGTAAAATGTAACTAATTTAAAAAATTGTTTGTTTTTTCTAATAGAAAGTGCAGTTTATGTGTGTCCTTTTCCTCACCGGCAGCTAAGGTCCTGGTTACAGGTCGAAAGGTTGAGGTGTTTGAAGCTGATTGTAATGACGCACGAGGGGCAGGTCACGATCTCAAGGCTGCACTGGGAGTGGGACGATACAACGGCGGTGCCTGGTATCGGGGCTCGCGCGCTCACGTTGCTTGCCTTGAGCACTCCACGCTCGCCCAGCTCGAGGTACAGCTTACGGCCGTTATGTGGACCGCAGATCTCGTCAATGCGACCCGTGTTGTAAGAAAATGTGTTTGCCACAGGTGTCGCCTCGCTAGCTGTCACCATGAGGAACAGCCACATGCCTAAACAAAAACACAGCATGGCAGTTTTACATGAATATAGATTATGTCGTTTCACCACTTGATTGGAGTACCTATATAATATTGATACAGTCAGTATTCACAATTAAGCAACCATTGAAGGAAGCAAGTCATATTTATTTATTTATTTATTTATTTATTTATTTATTTATTTATTTATTTATTTATTTATTTATTTATTTATTTATTTATTTATTTATTTATTTATTTATATTTATTTATTTATTTATTTATTTATTTATTTATTTATTTATTTATTTATTTATTTATTTATTTATTTATTTATTTATTTATTTATTTATTTATTTATTTATTTATTTATTTATTTATTTATTTATTTATTTATTTATTTATTTATTTATTTATTGCATAGCGTTTTTCATAACCATTTTATTGCTTTTCGATTGCACAACAATATATAAGCAAGTCAGAAGATCGCATACTCACAAAACATGTTGAAAGTACGTCAATAAATCACATTGCAAACAAACATCTAAGACAAATATAGTATAATATAAAACCGAGTATCATTTGCACCTTGCAATTATAAAATATAAAAATAATACAAAACAATTAATCCAACATCTTAGCAAAGCTATTTAATATAAAATACTTATAATTATAATAAAAATGAAAATATTCATTTTTCAAATCAAATTATTTATTAATCAAATTATTTATTAATCTTCCTAGAAGATTGGGTGCATAACTAAAATTTAAGAGTAAAATGAATATGTGTATTCACTGAATCACTTTCTACATTTAAAAGCTTCATTTACTTGCAAAAAAAAAAAAAAAATTAAATAGCATTAAAAATAGAAATTATAGGAATAAGCTAGATGCATTGCAGGAACTTCTGAACGAATATATTAGGTCTGTTCGTAAACCCTGCTCGGTGTACACTTTCTGCACCCAATCAACCTTAACTACATGGGATATAAGGTCGATTGGGTGTAGAAAGTGTACACTGAACAGGGAGTCCTATTACTGATGGGCACTCTCATTGCAAGAAAATGAAGTTTCTATTTTTGCCATCTTCCCTGAAGAATCTTACAGAAGGCTACAGAGGTAACATGGAGACTCAAGTCAAGTAAAAAAATCTTGAAGTAGACTCGAATACACTTACTAGATCATTTTATGTAAATGATACAGATGTATCACCTGTTGTAAGTAACCAAACTATTGAAAGAGTATCATCCTATAAATATTTGGTTTTAACTATAGATTCTCATTTAATATGGGATAAACTTTAATTTATTGACAGTGTTACAGAGAAGATTTCTAGCTACACTGGTGTACTCTATTATTATAGATGCAGAAAATTTATAACTTTTTCAATGAAATGAGTTATATATTTCTCTTTCGTATGTAATATATAAACATACATATATTAATTATATGCTTCCTATTTGGGGTAGTTCTGTTAAAAAGTGCTGGATCCTTTACAAATCTTACAAAAAAGAGCTGTAAAATTTATCTTAAATATGTATAGATTAACTAAATCGATAGATGTGTATATTCTACAACTAAAATTTCAAATTTAATTAGCAATATTTTGAAGAACTTATTATCATGTTTTATAAAATTCAACATAAACTTATAAAGTCAAGTATTATTCTTAATTTTAATTCAAATATTCATTATAATTTTACAAGAAATGCGAGAAATATGCATCTCAATCAAACTATGCGTGTCGAATTGGCCAAGAAGCTTTTCCATATTATTAATATTTTCTACTATTCAAATTTTATGGATTTTAGACTATTATAGAATCTCAAAAATATTTTAAATTATTTGTTCTAGAGCTATTATTTTCTTCCTCTACTGAATTAAATTTTACATACAAATTTAAAATATCATCTGTTTATATACTTTGTATCTTTTTTCCTGATGTATAATAATCTTATATTATATATATATATATTATATTGTCTTGGCGGGTAAACACGGTAGAAGTTTTAAATTATTATAAAATACTACCAATGTCTGTAAGTTGAAAAACTTACTATATTTCATCATATATATATAATATATATAAATATATAAACCATTCTTAACTACAGAATAATAAAACTTAGCAGGCGAAGTAGACATTATAAACTATTTTTGTTTTACATACCATTTGATGTATGCTGGGCAATCTTCGCCGATCCTTTATTTTATGCAACACTCTACAATTAGCACTGATTTTAATAATATTTAAATTAAGTATATACATATGCATATGTTATTTTAATAATTATTATTCCCAAAAATGTACAATTTTGCACAAAACTTGATGTAATCACTTTAAACTAATTGGTGATATTTCGCAAGTAATCTACTTGCTTTGACGAACCAAACTCTACTGCTGGCTTTGTAGATTTTTTGTTTAGTTGAAGACAAGTAACAACACGCGTCGGGGTAGGTCAGGGAGAAGGGGGTGGGGGGGTTATTGTAGTGAAATAATTAAAAAGAATGAAGATAAACTCGATAAACAAACAATTAGATTCATCAATCCAAAACACTGCAAACCTCCGCATATTTACGGACAACCAAAAATACATAAAGATAATACACCATTGCGACCAATAGTAAGCAGCATCGACTCTCCAACTTACAACTTAGCCAAATACCTATTAGATATTTTGCAGCCCCTAGCAGGAAAATCACAATCATATGTAAAAAATTCACACTATTTTATTGAACAGATTAATAATATACAGGTTGATAATAATGACATGTTAATCAGTTTTGATGTCGTCAGTTTGTTTACAAATGTTCCAACTGACGAAGCACTTGAAATAGTAAAAGTCAAATTACAAGAAGATGACACACTGGCAGAGAGAACAAATCTCAGTGTAGAAACAATAGTAGAATTTCTCGGACTGTGCCTCAAAACAACATATTTTCAATTTGAAGACGAATATTACCAGCAAGAAAATGGGATGGCCATGGGCTCCCCGCTCTCACCAATCATCAGTGATATTTTCATGGAAAATTTAGAATCAGAAGCAATAAAGTCAGCACCGATAAAACCGAAATTATGGCGTCGGTATGTTGACGATGTTTTTATTGTATGGCCGAGTACAGAAAAAGAAGCGTTAGAATTTTTAACTCATCTTAACAGCCAATCAAATTATATCAAATTTACCATGGAGAAAGAGAAAGACAAGAAAATTGCATTTTTAGACATTGAAGTTGAGAGAAAAAATAACACTCTATCCACGGCGGTATATAGGAAAAAAACGGACTCCGGCCGATATTTAAATTTCAAGTCAAACCATACACTAGCAACAAAAAAAGCAATAGCGCATACTCTCCTCACACGAGCAGAAACACATTGTAATGAAGATTACAAGAAAGAAAACGAGATAAACATAGTAAAAAATCAGCTAAGAGAAAATGGATACCCAAATTTTATAATAAAACAAGTTGAAGAAAAAAAGAAAGAGAAAAAAGTAACCAAAGTAGAATTAGAAAGAGAGAAACCAATAGCAACAATAGCTATCCCGTATGTACCTGGAGTATCAGAACAGATAAGAAAAAAAGCTGCAAAATTAAATCTCAGAGTAGCCTTCTCCTCAAAAGATACACTGAAAAAACGTCTTTGTAATAACAAACCAAAACAAGAGAAAGGAAAAATAAAGAACTGTGTTTATAGTATAGAATGTGAATGTGAGAAAAAATACTACGGAGAAACGCTAAGACCAGTAGCAGTAAGATTAAAAGAACACGAAGAAAAAATTAAGAACAGAAAATTTGATTCATCAAAATTAGCCGATCATGCTTTAGAATATAATCATAAAATAGACTTTAATAATTTTGAAATTGTAGCAAGAGAATCAGGCTGGAAGAAAAGAAAAATTCACGAGGCGATATGTATGACGTCACATGACAACGTTATTTCACAGCCAAGTTTTGATATACCGAAAGTGTGGCGAGGTTTGCCAGCAAACGAGAGAGAGAGAAGGAGAAACAACTCGAACTCAAGCAAAGAAAGAAGAGCGTAGCCGACGGCGGTAGCGGGCATCAATGTGCGAGCCAGAGGTCTCCAAGTCACCCGACGACCGTTACAAAAACATGAACACCCCCTCTCACACCCACCCCCGCCATAAACCCCCCACCCCCTTCTCCCTGACCTACCCCGACACGTGTTGTTACAATTGTCTTCAACTAAACAAAAAATCTACAGAGCCAGCAGTAGAGTTTGGTTCGTCAAAGCAAGTAGATTACTTGCGAAATATCACCAATTAGTTTAAAGTGATTACATCAAGTTTTGTGCAAAATTGTACATTTTTGTGAATAATAATTATTAAAATAACATATGCATATGTATATACTTAATTTAAATATTATTAAAATCAGTGCTAATTGTAGAGTGTTGCATAAAATAAAGGATCGGCGAAGATTGCCCAGCATACATCAAATGGTATGTAAAACAAAAATAGTTCATTCTTAACTAATTTAAGTATGTCTTCAACAATGCTGTTTTATTTACTCAATGTAAGTGGCATTCACAAAGCCCTAAGCCACATTTAGGGCTGGATAATTTAAAGCCCGATTTTAGGTATGCTTTTTAGACCCAAAATATCTGATTTTAAATTATTAATAATAATTATTATTATTAATTAATTAAGCCATGCTGAGTTATATGATATTCGTTTCTTTTTTTTTTTTTCAACATTTTTACTAGCTATTTTTAGTCTACATCATATTTATGTATAAATTCTAATGGGGAATTCTCTTACAACTCAAATTTTAATTTAACTACTATATTAAGATAGGGTACATATTAAAAATAAGTTTGACTTAAGTTTCAACTTTTTAAACTCAAATTTGGGGACTCTGAAGGGATTATTAGAATAGGGGCAAAGTATGCAACCCGCGCGCAAACCTGAAAATTGTGACGTAGAAACTCCCTAGTTAACACACAACAACTGCCTGATATGATAATTTGAGCGTCAAGGAGTGATTGGCTATAAATTTTAGTAACACGATCGAAATCAGCGGGTTTTTCTACCCTAGTATTAATAGTTTTGTCTCCAATATCAGTTTATTTTCAGAGTGATAATCGAAAATATAAATTTATTGCAGGAAAATTTCGACTGCTAGGCAGTTTCTACTTCACATTTTGGCGCTAAATTCAAAAGAAGGAAGATTTTTAAAAAATTCCCTCGTCTCCAATTTTGAAGATTGAAACTTTTTTGTTTTGGAACATTTAATTTCAAGGCATAAAGCATCTGAAAAAAAATTAAAATAAATGTAGGAGAATTCCCCATTATTGTTATGTTAGTGTTCCATTTATACTAAATAATTAATTGTAAATAATTATATTTTGTCTTCTTGTCATAAACTAAAATTGATGAACCGAGAAGTGTAGGCACGTTGGTTGCGTGCCCGCCTCGCATGAGAAAGATTGTGGATTCGAATCCTGATCTAGGGTGAGATACTTTTCACTACTTTTACGGGGTTTGGACAAGTGCCCTCTCTGCATTCGGGAGGTGCACCTTAGGGTGTGCCAGGCGTCCTGCTACAGGTTTCCATGGTTTACTGTTTGGGTTAGTTGGGGTATAATTGCGCCCATTATGTACTTTTAAAAGTCTTTGATCTCCCTTTGTTTTTATAAAAATGAAAAACTTATTTCATTGCTCGATTAATGTTTCCTGTCAAATTATAAATTTACCTGTAATTAAAAATGCAGCGCTACTGCGGTTATCGCACAGAACTGTCACATTGCAATTTCTTGTTTGTCCATTTTCAGGTATGATGATATTTGCCTGTGAAGGATTTGCTCCTGCTTTTAGTACTGACCCATGAGGATGCGGCAGCGGCTGGAATGCTGGATCCAAGGCTGGTGGTGCTGGAGGCTTAGCTGCATGCTGGCTGGAAGGACTCGATGCTGGCTGTTGCAGAGTCTCACGGCAAGCACGCAACTCTGGCCGACCAAAGTGTCACCGTTCGCCGAAGCCCCGCAAGTGACCTGCTACCTTACGCCGCACTCACCTTATTGAGTTTGCTAATCCACTTTCAACAAATTCAATTACAGACATTTTCCCTGTACTGTAGTGTCGAGACGAGGACCTTGGAACGTCATAGAAAATAAATAAATACTCATTATCGAGCCGATCTTTTACTCCTCACTTTTCAGTGCAAATACATTATTTGTATATATAATTACTTGCGTTGGGTGATTCTCATTGATTATATAAGAAATAAGTTAGCTAAAACAATCTTTGCTTTAAATGAACTTAGTAATATATCTGATATTAATTGTTTAAAAAACTCTTTATTATGCACATTTTTATTCTATAATGAGATATGGTATTATTGTTTGGGGAGACTAGCTGTGGATTCGGAATTATATTCCGGCTACACAAAAGAGCATTAAAAATATGTATAATTAAAAAAAAATGGATTCTTGTTTTTAAATTCTATACTTGTTTAGGAAGGAATTTTATCATTACCCTGTCAATTTATATATGAAACCGTCTCTTTTGTTAAGAAACATATTTATATCTGAATATTTTGTACAGTGCAAAAAGAGTTCCATTATAATACAAAAAATAAAGACACAATAATTACACCCGCTCGTAAATTTATAGTAAGGGACCTTATTCCATAAATGTCAATTAGATTCTATAATAAACTTCCACTGTATATAAAAACTTATACCACAGTAGGCATAGACGCACTTGAGAGGGCACTCAGAAAAAGTTTGTGAGAAACTGTATGTAAAGTAGAAACAATGGAAGCGATTCACGAAGAGAGTTATCCAGGTTTCTCACTAAGCACGTTTAGTGTCATTGAATTAAGCTGGCGCTAACCACGTACGGTTAGTGAGAAAGCTGGATAACTCTTTCGTGAATCGCCCCCTAAATGTTTATCATGGAAATGAATACAAAACTCACAGTGATTTGACTTCACTTGAAAAGAGACGTAAAATTAGTGACATTTTTTTTTTTGTTAAACGTGGTAAATTTTAAAGTTGATACACCTGATATTTTTGGAACAATATATTTGCATGTTCCTCAACGCAACATTACTCAGTAATAAATTATTATTCTCAATTAAAACGTATACTACAAATGTTCCTAATTATGCGTACACAGATTTCAGGTATCTTGTAACACAAAATGAATTTGTCTCCGTTGTTTGGTTTATTTAATTTAAAATATAAACAAATGAAAACTGCAATACAGTATATTTTTATTATAATTATATGTCTTATGCCTTTGTTTTATATGGTTTCTTTTTCAGATTAATAATTTGAGAATTTAATTTAATATAATTTTTTGAATTTCTTATATATAGCCTAGTTACAAATGTTATTAATTATTGTCTCCTATATAGTAATCAAATGAAAAGTGGATGCAGGCTCTCTCTCTTCTCTCTCTCTCTCTCTCTCTCTCTCTCTCTCTCTCTCTCTCTCTCTCTCTCTCTCTCTCTAGTCACAATGTACCTACTAGTCTTTAATGTGAATAAATAAAAATAAATGAGGTCAAATTGGAATAAATTCATCCATGCAACATTATATTCACCTGTTGGTGACTGACATTGAGAAACCACATGCACAGTAACAAAAAAACACCAAGGCAATCGACACCACATGTGTGTAGAATAGTCCACACACAGCACCTGCTAATTTCAAATAAACAGCGACCATAATATATGTTATGTGGTCACCTAATACAATAAATTGTTCAGCTTTTATGTTATATTTTGTTTGATGCCTTGTTATTTAATTTATTCATGATTATTTATTATACAATTAAGATATATTTATTCATCATAATCGGAAATATTACAAATTTTAGTAATAACAAGTTAAGTTTAATCCTCAGCTAGAAATCAAAATTTCACATCTAGTATATTGTAAGATATATACATACATAGATATATTATACCGAAACAAAAAGACAATAGAATTAAGATTTTTTTCACATTATTGCATGAAAAAATATTGTAATAAAAATAAAAGCAAACAAAGAAAAATAAATTTATACACATCTGTGACAACACATCTGTGACACAACAGAAATAATCGTAGTTTCTTGGTAAACAAAACAATTCGAATCAAACAATAGTTATATAATATTTATGATGTTTACTGCGAAGAGATTGTTGAGTTATGAGTAGTAAAAAACTTTTTAACATAATCTGAAAACGTTTTTACTAGTATTAATTTTATATTTTCATGTATACTACTAAATATGTGCGTGAATTAATTTACATTTAATTGAAAATTTACCCAGATTAGTTCTGTTAAAATCTATTTGAAAAAATTATTAAAACGCCTTGTATTATGGTTGTACACATTATAATAAGTATTTAAAATTAGACAAAAATTCTTTTTGATTAAGTTGTTAATAATAAAGAAAACAAGACTTTTATCTTTTAACGAAATTGATCTTATGTTCTTTAAAAGGTGTTTAGATGGTAAAAAGTCTTTATGGGAGAGGTTGTAAACAAGGTCTGTTGTTCATACCTCGATCCTCGATCCTTTTGCAAGTTCAGAGGCTCATCTTAAATCTTTTTATATTAGGGTTTGTCATTTGTGGATGTGGAACAATTTGCCTCTTAATATTAGAATTAGATATTTAAATGGTTCCTTGTTTTACTCTAGGTTAAAAGTTTATTTGCTTAGTCATGAACTGTTAATAATAATGTATTTTTTATTTGACTGAACTGCATGTGCTATACACGTGATATTTTATTTATATTCTTGTTATGAGACATTTTGTTATGTTTTCCTTTTTTATTATTTAATTGTTAAAAGGGATACTATGCGTAACTCACCCGTTGCATTTTGTTCTATATATAGGATTATGCGTTAGTATCGCCTCTGCCAACTGTTATACTCTATTGTATTATGTAACATTCGAAAAATATAATAAATAATAAAACAAATAATAAAAATCTTACAGATTTTATAGGTCAATTTTTAGAATTTAATCCTGAAATAATTACATATTTGTTTCATAACATAAATCAATAGTATCTTTTCTCCATTCATAATTATACAAAATTGTCAGTATTTTATTTTGTAGTATATGTAAAGCTTTCAATATATTTTTACAGGCATTTCCCAGATTCTTACCATACATACAGTATATAGATGAGATGAGAATGAACTAAGAAGTAACAAATTTGTTATTTTTTTTTTTACATTGGGTGGAACATAATGGAAATAATTATAAATTACAGGATCACTTATACACTTTAGAGGATCAATACACTTACAGAAAAACTAACAATATATTTACACTAAACATGCACGATGCATATTAGGTGTATTTACTATTTATTATGCATTTTTATACCGTTCAATAATTGCTTGCATTTGTTGCATATTTTGATATGGGCATTGTTGAAATGTTCTGTGGCAAATTGAAGGATCGGAACCCTTCAATCCAAGTTCAGCGGCAGCTTTAAATACTCCAAGTGCAATTTGATCTTGCTGCGTCTTTGGTCTGAAACAATGCAATGTGACAGCAATTTAAAATATCATTCGTTGCAATTAATCAACTTCAAAATTCTTTTAGTTATTTATGACATGAGATTATTTTTTATAGCGATTCGAAGATGTTATATTATGGAATTTTATGGATGATAAACTGATAAGATATAGGGTTAAAATAATGTTAAAACAACATGACTTTTTTTCATTAAAAGTGAATAAACTTCAGTTTTATAATGTGCAGCAAATATAAAGTAAATAGCGAAATTAATTTACCCAAGAAAGGGAAGAAAGGAGGCAATGTCATTTTTACATGAAACGGTCACCCATTCAAGTACTAAGCACGCTCAAAGTTGCTTGACTTCGGTGATCTAACAAAAATTGGTCATTGCACTGCGCCACGCTCAACCTCATTTATTCATTTCTTCAATAACTGTACACAGTACTTCGTTTATGATGTGGAATTACCTCATATGATTAGGAAAGAGGGAAACCATGCTGCGATGAGTGGTAGCAAGTTCACAGATATATTGTCGTGCACATTCGCTTTCATCCATATCCAGTGCTAATTGGATGCTAGGAGTCATGTGACTTAAGTTTGACCAGTCAGATATTGATCTTTTGCCGATTGCAGACTGGATATGACTAATTGGTTTTCCTGTAATAGAATTAATAATACACGGTAATTAGATTTATTTAATGATATACAACATATAAGTGCCTATAAGGGCTTAAAATTATAAGTAGATCAATGTATTACCTGATGCAAAAGCTTGGTATAAGACGAGTCCCCCCAAGCCGAGCGTGGCGAGGATGATGAGGCGGATGATGTGGATTTGGCATCGAACCACCACGAGGATAGTCAGTAGTTTAATCACCTTCAATTGCAATCTGCGGAGATGCAAGTTGGTTAGTTATGAATAGAGTATTGACCTCAATTTTTTTATTACAGAAATGGATAGAGGGTGCAAAGTTATGCTACCCTGATTTTTTTCAGATTTTTTAGAGCCCTGGAAGTATTTTTAAAAAATTATTGAAAGTCCTTTTTGTGACGTCACGCGGCGGCAAGTCCTATCCTTTTCTTAAAAAGAGACGCCGCATGACGTCACAAAATGGACTTTCAATAATTTTTTAAAAATACTTCCAGGGATTTAAAAAATCTGAAAAAACTCAGGGTAGCATAACTTTGCACCCTCTATCCATTTCTGCAATAAAAAAATTGAGGTCAATACTCCATTGAGGCGAATACATAATTATCTCAGGTTAACTACGATGACAGCTTTATACTAGCGTTAATTAATTTAGGTGATTAATTAATTATATATCATATTAACAAATTACGTTGAGAATCAGTATCAAGGTTTTCTCTAAAATCAATTGTTTGTAATGACTTAACCTTATTATTATTTTTTTTCGATAGTATATATTGAAATATTACAAAAAGTAGCATTAATTTGTTTTTAAGGATTACGATTTTAATATTTTATGTGTATATTTCTTTTTTTCGAATTATTTTTTGTATTGATAGCACATACGAAGCATGAACATTTATAAATTTACTTATTTATTTAGAGATTGTTTAAAAATTATCAAGACGAAAGACGATGCATCTCTTCAAAATGATATCGTTAATACTAACAAATATGTCTAAATATAAACTATATAATCTATTTTAAATCCAACTATTATCCAAACTCAAATTAAAGTTTCATATGCGATAAATAGTAACGTTTTATCTTACAATAATTATATTAAGGTGTTGCATATGGGTATCATGCTTACAACTTACAATACATTTGATACTATAGACGGATTTACAACCGGAGAATTCAGGTACAAAGCTGTCAAATTGTTAGAATTTATTATACGTAATTTGCAATTTGCATTGATGTGCTAGAAGAGTTAAACGCATGGCTTTTATATTTGTCCCTAATTGATCAATGATTATTTGATTATAATGCAGCTCCTTCATGGCACACCCAACTACTAAACAAATAAAAAATATTTAATATATTATGTCTAAATTTGAGTTTGGAAAGAGAAACTAAACGTTTCATAATAATTCAGTATTTCACAGTTCAATATTAAAAATTGTTCTTAAAAATGATTATTTTGATATTGTTGAGCTTGATTTTTTTTTTTTTTTTAAATGTTAAATTAGATTGGACAAACTGAACTATAATTATGCCATGGATACTGTAACGAACGACCATCCAATATCCAATTAGCGGCCAAGGATGGAAGGGTTTGTCTTTTTGTAACTACAAAGACTCACAGTGTTATATGAGTTAATATCGATTAAATTTTTTTTTTATCGGATCGATCTATTACTAAATAAGATAAATGGAATAAGCTTCCATACACTGAAAAAAACGGTACTGATACACAATTTTCAACTTGTTATATTACAGGTCATTGTATTGTGAAAAAGAAAAATACACACAATATATAATTGATTTTGTGACGCAAGCCAATTGCATATTTAATTATGCTTCAGCTTTAGTATTATATTACCGTCAGAATGTCATCCACTTATTGTTAGTGAATTATAGTGTCCTACCTATCCTAGCTTACCTCTATGTTTTTTTTACCTGAACTACCTATATATTACATATTTTTTTGATCATTTAAATACTTTAATATTATCTAATTAAATTAATGCGAGTACAATTACATTTGATCTGAATAATTCACATCTGTAATTCAGTATAATAATTAACGATTTTTGACGATCGAGTCATTTTTTATGGTGCTTTTCTGTATTATTTGTTTGTTTGTTTGATTGGTTTGTATTTTGGGGTAATTGACACATTTTGGTCATGTATGCCCCCGTTTGTTCGTTTGTTTTTAAGATATTTGAATTCAAAAAGGCAACGGTGCATGCTTGGTATAATAATTTGCATGCAATGAATTCGCATGGCATGCATCCACATTATTTGAGGATATGTAGTGCTGCCTAAAAAAGAGTTTTAGTAGTTTTAGTAGATCTCTACTATTATATGAATTGTGTGCAACTGAAAAAAAAAAAAAAAAACTTTCTAGGCTCAGTTCTTTAAGAAAATCATTGCAGACATCGTGATAATATAATTAATATATAGTGTTAGCTCAACCACTGTTCTGAGTTAAAACTTAAAAAAATATCCAAATTACTTTAACCTAATAAGTATACAAAAATTGTACGTATTATACTATAAAATAATATAACTGGTTGGATGGATTACTTGATACAACTTGAAACTTTATTAATTTTATAAACTTCACACAAAATAATCGTGAATATATTACACTTCTATATAAATAATAATAATAAATTGAAAAATAAAGTCAAACCATGGCACCGCACCTCTAAGTTTTAAAATGCACGTATTAAAATGATGCAAAATTAACAAAGATGCATGGGTGAATCAAATTTAAAGTCTTGTAATATATGTAATAGTACCATTTCATATTTTTCTATAGTGACCTAAAAATATACGCCTGCGGTTGGGGATTGAGGGTTACATCATCCATATAATCCTTGATTTTAATTTTTTTCGCTCTGACCCTCCTTCCCCACGAAGAAATCCTGGATACATAATATATACGCCCCCATTGATATAGATTAATCTGATTTTATTTATTCATGAAACTACCGAAATGGAAATAAGACTATATTTATTTTAAGCTATAAATATTTGTTTGTCCATGGTAATATAACTAGTATATTAAACATATATTATACATTTATTTATTAATTGTGAATTGTACATATATACTGTATATATATATATATATATATATATATATAATGCGTTCACCAGTATAAGCAAAGGAAACAAGACAATGCATTTTCCGATATTATTATTAGCTATTATTATCTCCTAAATTTATACGTTGAATCATAATTTAAATATTAGCTAATTGTTTAGTTTGCAAACAGCATCCTCAAATATAATTATAATAGTAGTAAAATAGCAATTAATGTAAAAATAAATAATTTACGATATATGTTTATGATTTAATTACTAAAATGGTGTAACATCTAACAAAAATTAATATCATGATGCATTTACTTACATCAATCTATTATCTTATCGCAAAATAAGTAATTATGAAAGAAAGTGCTATGATAACACTTAAACAATAATAGCTTTGTTTTAACACACAGCACTTTAACATATCCTATTGAATCTGTTTATGACATATATAACACTGCATCTATATTTAAAGAACCTATTTTCTCACATAAAAAAGCAGAGTTAGATACTTATTTAATTGATGCTAACTTTAATATTCACTTCACTATTAAAAAAACTTAACATGTTTGCTTTCCACAAAAATTAAATGTTAATGATCCGCAACGAAACTTGTAATGGAGTGATGAAACCATTAGCCTACAACAAACTCAATTTTTCTCTTACCTTGACATTGTGCATGCAGATTTTAAAATGCACTGACGGTCATGCACTAGCACTTTATATGCAGTTGCTTTGCTACGATAGAGAAAGTGCACTGCACTCTATAAAAACTTTCTCTGTACTGGAGATGGAGAAATTTTGATTTTTTTTTTTTTTTTTTTAATCGTAATTCTTGCTTATAAATACAGGACAGACGTCAACGTATCTTCAGTGTCATCACTTACTTTAAACAACAATATTTCGTGAGAGTCATGACTATAAAATACAATAATATACTTGCAATCCGTGCAGCATGTAAATTAACCTCAACATTCAAAGTTTCGATTAACATACGATAGCTATATTATTCCAGTTCAGCTATATGGAATAATATGGATAATATATATATATCATGCATTGACGCTACTGCTGTGAGGGTATAGTATTTATTTATGATTTATTCATTTTACTCAAGTTATAAAAAAAATAAGTATGAAATAAAAAGGGTATTATTAGGGAAGTAAAAAAGAGACGGCACTTTCAATGGCATGTGACCATCCTCAGTGCCAGATTGTCGGTTTCAGAGGGTCTCAAAAAATCGCATAAAGTTCACAGAGTCATAATTTATAACACCCTCTTTCGATTAAACTATATATAGTCAGAAATTTTGAGGTCGATATATATAATATACTCTATTCCGTATTTTTTTAAAATGATTTTTCTATCAATTGTTTCAAAGACACCTTTAAGATTAATCATTACAGAAAGAATAACATTGTCCTTATCTCAATAATTTTGCTAATAGTTAGACAGAGTATAAAAACTGCAATGAAGATTCAGTCGATACAGTTATTAATCATAATACCAAATTGATGCATGCTTATAAAACAAATTATTTGATGCAAAATAGTCTCATAATTGATATTTTACTACAATTTCATGTAAGTTTTCATCTTCTGGTAGCATATTAATTGGTCTATAATCAGCAGTTTTTGTAGAATTTTTGGCTATTGCAATTAATTAATTGTAATGATTTATTCCATTTTTTTAGGAAAATTACCGTTTTTGAGTGATAATATATTATCATAATAATATAATGCTTAATTATCAGTGGCGTAGCCAGGATTTGCCCAAGGGGGGGGGGTTCTTCAGGATAAAGATTGAGAACAGCCCACTCTGGGGGGTTTGGGGGGCGAAGCCCCCCAATAGCCCGCCGCAGGTGCGATTTTTTTAAAGGACACGCACCCTTTTTAGGGTAAAATAATGGAAAAATACTATTATATTAGAGGATAAAATATATGGCCTGATGCAATTTTTTTAACATTTTATATTTTTTTCACCCCATTTTTCAATTTCTTTTGAATACGTGCGTATAATAAATAAAGCTTTGAGTAAATCATTTTAATTAAATCAAGTTATTCATGTAACCACTTTATATTATTTTTATAGAATTAGTGTACGTGTCATTTAATTGAATTTGATTTTTAAAATTTATTTAATAATCCAAGTTCACATCATTAAGATATTGTAAAAAATAAATAAATAAAACAAGGAATTGCTTCTCTTATTTTTGTTAAATTTTGTCTGCACCGGGCGCGTGGAGCAACCAATTAAATGAAAGTGCGGCACACGTGAGAGCGTTTTAATACTTTTAATTTATACAATAGTAGTTATATGCACATGCAGTTTGTAAGGGAAATAAAACATTTATTTATGAGTCGCACTTTTTCCTGTTAAAATTAGAAACTAACTTATAATTTGTTTATTTTAAAGAAAAGACTACTTGATATATATATTATATACCCCTAAAGTTCTATTTTTATTTAACTTTTTTTTTTCAAATTTCTATAATTTTTCCTTTTTTCTTCTTATATCCAGTCATTACTCGATCTTCATGGGGGGGGGGTTAAACCCCGAACCCCCCCCCTTGGCTACGCCATGACTTAATTATATTCTGAAGTTGATTACCAACAATATATGCATATATCATAAGTTTTTCTTAATAATATCAATCAATACTGCATGTGATTTCATCAAATGAGACTGTGCTACTATTAAGTCCATTGACATAATTATTTAAATCTTGAAAATTCATGCAATAATTTAAATTTAGTAAACTCCCTATGAGAAAGAAATATCATTTGCAAATTTATAAAGAATTTCTTCATTGTTATCTGGAATAGAAGAAATAATATCTGTTATGTTATATCAATAAAGAAATTGTTAAAATAAGTTATAGCATATTATTGTTTGAATTTAAATTTAAACATTGTTATTTTGAAAAATTGCTTTATATTACTCTTGTTATTTTGATATTTACTGTAAGTTCTTTTTTTAGGGGTGTTTTAGGGTATTCCACATTTCTTTATTTTATTTTGCTTATCAATTTTATTTTCAAAGTAAATTGTTTTTTTCTTTTCTTAGAAAATTTATTTCTGGCTTTTTTATACAATTCCCAGTTGAGATTATATTTATTTGACTTGAATATTATACTTCATATATATGCATTATTTTCATTAATCTAATAAATATAAATCATTAATTGTTTCAGCCATTGAAGTTGAGATCATTTTTTTCTAAATCAATTAAAACCCGAACTTTTTGTAACTAACGCCACCCTTCATACTCATAATACAAGAAGCAGAAATGATCCTCACCTGCCAAAAAATTTCAAATGTCCTCACTTTGACCTTATAACAATTTATAATAAACTGCCAACGGCAATTAAGAATATTGATTGTAACAAAAAATTTGCGAAGGGATTAAAAAAAAATTCTATTAGCGAACCAGTTTTATTCAGTAAAAGAATATATCAGTCTTAAGAATTTAACATAGTGGATCAATGCTACTATGATGTATTATCATGTTTTATATATTATGTGTATAAATGTTTATTTAATGTCTGTTTTAATTTTTATTGATAATTCTAAGTGCATTTAATACTGTTTCATGTTTAATTTTTAAGGTATTTTAAGTTTTTTTGTCTCTATGTTGTATTATGTACAGCCACATGATAAATAAATAAATAAATAAATAAATAAATAAATAAATAAATAAATAAATAAATAAATAAATAAATAAATAAATAAATAAATAAATAAATAAATAAATAAATTACATTTCTCAGTATATAATTATTATTTAATTTATTAGCTTTGTAGTGTTATTATTAATGTTATATATATATATTAATATATATATATATATATATATATATATATATATATATATATATATATATATTAGATTAGGTATTAAATATTCATAGAATTCATAGAAATTTATATTGAAACACTCATGATAATAAATAATATATAATACCCCCGCAGCTCTATTCCTTTATATTTTGTTGCGCTTTTTTTTTTCAATGATTAGCCTGAGTGTTCTTCTTACCTTCCTCTAAATTAAAAATCTCTTTTTGTCTCTTGGAGCTACCTTAAGGTAGAGATAATGTCGATCAGCTATTTTTTTTTAGCTCCATTTGATTAACATGTAAACCTTAGCAAATTCACAAAAATTCGGAAAAATTTTTGAGAGGCAGATATTAGTGCCTGAAAGCCATACAAAAAATTTCAAAACAATTCAACGAGACGATTTTTTTTTTAATTAATTTATTTAACTTTCAGCATAGGGCATTCCCATGGAGAGACAATCTAAAAACTCAATTAAAAAAAAATGGATCATTAAATTGTTTTGGTTGGTTAATTTTAAAAAAATGGCATCAATCATCAATTAATGGATTCAGAAAGTTTATTTACCCTTAAAATAAAAATGTGAACAAAAGTTTTGCATAACTTTATTCGATTTAACATTGAAATCCACTAAGAAAAAAATTATTTTTGGTGTTGTGCACTGAACAAAATTATCCATTAATTGTAACTCAACCAGCAACAGGATCATAAACAAAGACCTCTCAGCTATCAGGGTACAAAGTGTTGTTCAAGATCCCTTTTTACTAAGTAAAGGGATCTTGGTTTTGTTTATTATTTTTATTATCCCCTCATATATTATATCCCCTTGTGGGTATGCAACTTTTTATACAATTCAGTATGTATGGTTGCATACCCAGGCGGCGTATAAATTTAAAATGGACACATAATGATGAAAATGTGCCTAATCATGGGTCAATTAATTGACGATAAAACTAAATTAAATTCATTTTTAATTATTTCACAGCTTAAAAATGTGTGTTATAAATAATATAAAATATAATATTCAAAATTGTGTATTGTAAAACTCTTAAAGATTCATTGCAGATTTTGTTTTGTTTTGTTTTTTTTTTTCAAATTTAGTCTATATGTTATTAAAGTTATTATAGGTTCACTCTAGACTGCAGATTTGCTCCGTTCTAAAAAAAAATGATTTCTTCTTGTATTTTGATGATCGAGTATTTCGAGTATAATCCAATATTGGAAAATACTCGAAAATAGTGGGAGGGCATAATATAACTTATACGTGGGTGAAGATTGTCAATAATGATTGCATTAGTGAAAAACAATCAGTGTAGTTTTTTTTTCAATTTAAGTCAATATTAGCTTAAATTAACTCTAGATTGCAGATTTGCTCCGTTTTGAAAAAACTTGATTTATTCTTGTATTTTGGTGTTTTGAGTATTATTCAATTGTGGATAATACTCGAAAATAGTGAAGGGAGGGCATAACTTATATATGGTAGACGATTGCCAACAGTGATTGTTAAAGTGAAATTCTATCATTGCAGATTTTTTTTATTTATTTTTATTTTTTTTTTTTTTTCAAATTCAGTCGATGTTGGGTTCACTCTAGACTGCAGATTTGCTCCGTTCTGAAAAAACTTGATTTTTTCTTGTATTTTGGTGTTTTGAGTATTTCGAGTATTATTAAATAGTGGATATAATACTCGAAAATAATGGGAGGGCATAATTTATATATGGTAGATATATGATTGTCAATAGTGATTGTATATAAAAAGTGAAATTCTATCATTGCAAAACGTACTATATTAGCTGAAATTTGAAATCATATTAGTTTTCTTTTCCATGTACTCAAAATTAAGTTTAAATCTTACAATTTACAAAATATAATTAACCTACATAAATTAGTTATTTATGTCATGTAATGTGATGTCGAGAAATCAAAATGAACGTTAACCCGGGGGGCCGCCTCATTTGGTCTGCATTTATTTATTTATATATTTATTTATTTTTAACATTACATTTACAAGGATACTTGTTGATACACCCCTATGAGCTCGAGGTGGGTGAGGTGAGACTGAGGGAACCGAGGAAATCAGGAAGGACACCTCTACTTATTTTTCGTATCAATTAATATGGAAATATTATGTTTGTGGGCATTTATTTTCACGCAGTCTATGGAGCCATAATGGTGAACTAGAATGTTTTAATGAAATATGATAACTCATCTGGGAGTTATAATTTCTTACAGTTTATAAAACTTTACATAAATTAATGGAGTATTGACCTCATTTTTTTATTGCAGAAATGGATAGAGGGTGCAAAGTTATGCTACCCTGATTTTTTTCAGATTTTTTAGAGCCCGGGAACTATTTTTAAAAAATTATTGGAAGTTCTTTTTGTGACGTCACGAGACGCCGCTCCTTAAGAAAAAGATAGGACTTGCCGCCGCGTGACGTCACAAAAAGGACTTTCGATAATTTTTTAAAAATACTTCCCGGGCTCTAAAAAATCTGAAAAAAAATCAGGGTAGCATAACTTTTCACCCTCTATCCATTTCTGCAATAAAAAAAAAATTGAGGTCAATACTCCATTGCATATATCTTAAAATCATTATGTATTTAAATAAAAATACATAATAAAATCAGGTATAGGTATATAGTTTGTGCAGTATACGTCTCGATCAATTCTAGTCATACATGAAACTGCGAGATGCAAGACAATGAATTTTTTTATTATATAGGTAAATATTTTCAACGTTTACCCTTGATAAAATATATAGCTCTTAATATAGTCTTAATTATCTAAAAAAAAATTTAAATTATAATTAAGTGTTATATAATGTTTTTTATTTACAGTTGAATTGCTTTTATATATAGTTGTTGTAATAAAGAAAAGTGTTAAGGATTATTTAATAAAACAAAATATATGAGTTTCTTCATAAGAAATTCTGATTTTATTTATTTAAAAAAAATTAATTGTAATTTATGCATATAACATAATATAAGAGCCGGTTTGATCCACAGAAACTTTCACAAAATGCAACAATTAAACGACAAAATAAATATATTTTATTATAAAATTTATAATTAAATTAATAAATCCTGTAATATGATATAGTTAACCTTTCTGGATGGATTCTGGAAAAGAAAATGACAATTATTAGAATTTCAAAATATTTCATAATGTAAAATTGTTCCCTAGTCGAAAAATAAGAGTGCTAAGTGGTAATTTGAGCAGTAGTCAAGTAGTTGACTACTTGTTTTTAAGTAATCAACTACTTGTTTTAAGTAGTTGACTACTTAAAAACAAGTAGTCAACTACTTGACTACTGCTCAAATTACCACTTAGCACTCTTATTTTTCGACTAGGGTTAAGTTGCTGACAAATGGATCTATTTTTATAAATAAATTTAGTCTATTATTACAAATAAGTCCATAAATAATTGAACCCCATATAAATAAGTATGATAATAATGAAAGTGAGAGGAATTAAGCTTTTAAAGGGGTCCAGAAATCTGAAAACGATATATATCAACATTTTTAGTCAGGCGCGGATCCAGGGGATTGGGGGGGGGGGGAGCCCGAAATGTTGGATTTAACATGGGCAATATAGGCACTTCCCCCACTCCAATTTTTTTAACATCGTGGCATTTTATTGAGCCAGCCCCCCTCCCCCCGATTTTTTTTTTTTTTATCGATCCGCGCCTGGCATTTAGTTATACTGCATAATATATATTATTATGTATACTGTATACTGTACATATACAATATATAACAATGTTGAGCAAAAACGCGGCGTAGAATAAAAAGATTTATAAAATAAAACTATAATATATATAAATTATATATTATATAAGTATAAATTTTTTATACTGAATTACTCAAATTCAACATAGGAATTATACTTGTATTAACTTAATTGTAATAAGCATATTATATACATATAATTATAATTCCTTTTTACAATTAAGGGAAAGCGGACTTTTAGCTTAGGTAATAAATTCGTTGATCTATATTTCTTTTGATATAACTCCGCTTTGGTTGGTACTCATACTTAAGAAACAAGGCCTGGAAAAAGGTTTACGTATGCGCAGTTATTTTATTTTGATTGGTCAAAAATTGTCTTTGATTACGTCATACTTATAAGTTAGTATTAACAAATAGGAGTCCAGCGCACTAAATTTTGGAAAAGAATGTTTGTTACATTACCCTTCCATTACTTGCAGGTAAGTAAGTGGTGACACATCGTAATGTTGGTAATGAATCATGTGATATTTTTTTTTTTTGTCACGAGAAAGTTTTTTTTCAATCTTCATCGGTTTGCACACGAAGCATATGGTGTAATCAGGTGCGCGTTGTGAGTTGTGAGTTGTGACGAAGAACGAGGAAGACGCAGAATTTTGACATTTGTCGTTGACATCGTTGTACACTAGTCGTGTAACAATAATTATTTATCAAGAAACAACGTTTTCATCTTGCTGCAAAATGTTGACCGGTTCAGCAGCCCTTATTAAATATCTACTCTTCATATTCAACTTCATTTTTGTGGTAAGCAAAATATATTATATAATTATGCATATGTTTTAGAATAATATATGTAGCATATTATTTCATATTTTATTTTTGCATTTAATTTATTTATTTACAGCTAGGTCAGACTTCACATTTATCATATATGCATATATCAACATATTGCATTAAATTCTATTCGACAAAATATGAATCCATTTGTTTTGTTCCAGTTTTTTTTTTTTTTTTTTTACTGGTTCAAAAAAAAAAAAACAAAAAATAAATAAAAACGAATTAAGGTAGAGATTAGAGATAATATATATACGGATCCATGATACAATTTAACATGGAGAAATGGAACTTCCATGTTAAATTGGTCAACTTTAAAAATGAATAACTCGAAAACTAGCTCGTTTTTGTATACCTGATATTTTACCTACTGATAGGGGATGTAGAGGAGAACATTTTAAATTTTTTTCATAATTTTTATGAATGGGATTTTTTTAGCATTGGGCCAGCTGATCTGTATTATCTCTACCTTAAAAGCTGCATGGGTTTATAACAATTAAATTATTTCCACTCAGTGCTCTAAATTGTTGTTATTTTTATGAAAAGGCTGATTTTTGGTTAATGGCCGGGGTTCTACAATTTTATTTTTTTAATTTTTTTGGCTATAAGGATGAGTCCATAAAAGCAGGCCTGGACCGAAACCGGAACATTTTTTTTTTCATGTCCCTCAACACAATTTTTTTTCCTACTCAAAGAGTTGCATGCTCTGATATGGAACTGAAATTATGATAAACTCACAATTAATTTCTGTATTCCATTGAACATGTTAATAATTTTTTCGAATTTTTAAGAACCCTAAATATGGCAGATAAAAATTGTTAAAAGTGAAAATGTCTTAAGGGAGTCCGTTACTGGGCTGCCGGCTGCGTGGTGTACTGTATATATAGTATATATATTATTCCTATTACTATTCTCATCAAAGCCAATATTTTTTAGATTTTCCAGTACAATAACTATACAATAATAATATAGTTTTTATTGAGCAGAACAGACAAGATACATACATTGTCACAGTCAGGTATAATAGGAAATACTGCCCAAGAGGGTGCAAAAAAAGGCAATGCCCAAACAAGATTTGCATCCTGAAAAAAGATAGAAACAACTACATAAAAGTTGATATAAAAAAAGATAATACATAATATATACAAATAACAGGAAAAAAAAAAAAAAGCAACACTAAAATTTACTATACAACTCGCTTAAATTTCTTTGTGCACAAGGATTTCACATCACAACTATATTACAACTTTGTGATGCCCGAGGAAAAAAAGACGTGTTGTAACGATGTGAAGTAGACCTCGGCACAATATATTCTATTTTGTCTGATGCACGCAACTGACTCGCTTTTGAACGCACAGTAATTCTATTTGAAGAATATACATTCATTTCAATATCACCTTGCAAACATTTATGGAAAAATAGTGAGCCACTGCGCTCTAAAACATCAGACAAAATTGGAATTTTACACATCTCACTTCTTTGAACACTGTCATATTTATATTTAACACCTAATTTGTAGTAGTAAGAATCTTTTCCAAGAATGATAAGAGTGGCTCTATTTTGTACTCTCTGTAATTTCTTGGTATTTGTAACAGTTTTTACAGGATGCCATGCAAGGGTATCATACAATAGAGCTGGCCGTACTAATGTAAGATAAGCAGTTCTAAGAGATTTTCTTCTACTACCTGACAGTGTTCTGGACAATATTCCTAGCAACTTGAATGCTTTACATGTAACAACATCAGTATGTTTATTCCATTTCAGATCATTTGTAATATGAACCCCGAGCAATTTGGTTTCAGTAACTTCAGGGATAGCTTCATTATGAATACAATATGAACTGATTATAGGTGTATTAGATCTTGCAAGCCTCATGTGGGAACTTTTCTTTGGATTAAGTGACATTTTATTATTTTTACACCATAAATTAATGGTATTGAGATCTTCTTGCAATTTCTCGACATCAGAATTATTACAAATAGCCCTATTAAGGGTGCTGTCATCAGCATATTGAGCTATGGAAGATTCAACACACTTTGGCAGATCCAACATATAAATAGAGAACAATAAAGGTCCAATGACAGTGCCTTGACACACACCAGAAGTTACCCTAACTGAGGTTGATGATGCCCCTCTGTACACAACCCTCTGTGTTCTATTCGTTAAAAATGACGTAATCCATTTTAAAATAGTCCCTCTTATTTTATAACTCCATAACTTTGACAAGGGTCTGTCATGTGGTACAGTGTCAAAAGCTTTGGCCCAGTCCAAATTTATTACGTCTACTTGTTTTACATTTTTCTGTGTAAGATTGCATTTTTTTTTAATATTTTATTTTCTAAAAATAGTTAAAGCTGCCCTCTATTGAGAAATGAAAACAAAAAAATTCCATCTCAAATAGTTTCACCACAAAAAATTCCCAAAGTTGGGGTTTCGGAGGCCTTTAACGTGCAGCCTTATGGAACATAAAACCGCGTTTTCCTCCAACATTTTCTGAATGCTACCATTTAAAAAATACCTACGTAATCTATGATGAATTCTTTAATGGATTTTTAAATAAAACATTTTTTTTACGGAGCCGTTTTTTCGGAAAAAAATCTTTAAGTTTTTGCGGGTTAATTCCCATAAGGATTTTCATTATTTTTTTCCAAGAAAATGACCCCGTAAATTTTTTTTTTTATTTGAAAATTCATTAAAGAATTCATCATAGATTACGTAAGTCTTTTTTAAATGGTACCAAAGTTCAGAAAAAGTTGGAGTAAAACGCGGTTTTATGTTCCATATATAAGGAAAGGCCTCCGAAACACCAACTTTGGGAATTTTTTGTGGTGAAACCCAGAGATGCAAAACTTCGCGCGAAACATGATGTGCGAAACTTTCGCGAAACTTTCGCGCGAATATTCGCGAAAATTTCGCGAAATGTAAAAAATGACTGTCAAAATGCGATTTTTCATATATTCATCAATAAATTAAGAAAACAAGATAAAATCAGGGCCGTCCCATGCGCACGGTGCATACGTTTAATTTTTTCTGCCCTATTATAGAGTTTCCCGTAAATTAATAGCCACGGCTTAGAAAAGCTGCGCAGAAACGAGTTTTAAATGTTAGTAGTCTACTGCGCATGGCTCTGCAAAGTGTGCATGATAAAAAAGCTTGAATCCAAATGAAGCTGCGCAAACGCTAGGTGACTAATCTGCGCACAGCCAATAGCAACTTTGTATGCTTTATGAACAAAGATACGAACTTCTACCCCAGATTGCTTGCGAATTTCAGTGTTTAAAAATTCTTTTAATACGTTACTGCAACCGGTTTGGCTTGTAGTATTGCAAATAAATATCAAATTTGAGATGAGATAAAAAGCAACGTTCTCGCTAATGTTGAACAAAAACTCTGCTCCGGTAGGGGCCCCTCGTGCAGCAAAACAGCTGTTTTGAGCTCACTACGTGACGTCACCTTGGGTTTTTTTTTTTGCCAAAATGCGCAGATCAGTCCAAATTCGTAGGGCTGATGGACCTATCTATTATAGTTGTATCATGATAAAATGGCCCCTTTCATGACCTGTCTATCCTCGAATGTGTTAAATGATTTTTAAAAATAATTGAAAGTAATTTTTAAAATTAATAAAAAAGAAATAATTTTTTTATATCTAATAAATTAAATTGAACTATTTTTTTTATTCATTTATGCAATTAAACCTGTCATTTAAGCAAAATTAGGTAGAAAACGGCGTATTCATTAAATACCATTCGAAAAAGTGGAGCGGGAAATTCAAATATATCAATTTCGCGAAGTTTCGCGCGAAACTTGGCTTGCGAAACTTCGCGAATATTCGCGAAACTAGCGAAATTTCGCGCGAAGCTTCGCGAAGCGTTGCATCACTGGGTGAAACTATTTGAGATGGAATTTTTTGGTTTTCATTTCTCAATAGAGGGCAGCTTAAACTATTTTTAAAAAATAAAATATTAAAAAAAATGAACTCCCTCACTCTACTTTAAACGCCTTGGAAAAATAAAAAAATTATCCCAATACATGCAGTTTTTTTCCAATCAATGTTTTTATAAATTATTTAACAAAATTCAAAAGATGCAGCTGTTGATTTATTTCTTAGAAAACCGTGTTGACATATATGATATTAATTCAGGATACATCAGTATTAATTAAGTTATTATTACATCTGTATAATATGTGTACTCCATATATACTGTATAATTTTATCGTCCAAAATAAGGTTTTGCCGAAAATACAGATGACAAAAAAATGGCTGTATGATTATTTACAGTATTAAATATTTGGGTCCCTTCCCAGCAGCCATGCAGAAAGACCGTCCGAGGACCGTTCTTTTTTGGTCCCGTGGACCATCCCTAATTGGAATTTTGGTCCCTGCATGGTTTGTTCATAAAAGGCCAAAATTTTGCACCTCTTTTTGGTACATATATGTACCGCGCGGTACTAATGTGGACCATCATTAAATCATTAAACCATGCTCCTTCATCCCCTGGAGGACCAAATCGCTAGTATATATATATATATATATATATACATACGTACATACGTACATACATATATACCTGTATTTCAGATCTTACAGTTAATTACATAGTATGTATTACTATTGTATGTTTTTTGACTACGGGCGGCGATCGTCTTTTGCTTTTTATCTCAGCCATAATAGGATGGAGACAGTCTGGAAAGCTAGGCGCCATAGTGTCTACCAGGTATTCTAAGAACTGTTAGAATGTATATATACGTACACAGTATACACAATAGACTTTAATTACAATGCATGTCACTGAAAATTCTCTCCAAACAACTTCCAAGTATTATCCTCTATTTTCTATTAACAGTTAATTCATTTCCTATATAAATGTTTCTATATAATGCCCATCTTTTTCTACATTATTCTTGATATATAGGTGGAAAGATTACTTGTACATTTCGCAGCTATAATATATATAGCAAGATCAGATTAACCAGTATATTACATGACGGACTTAGGAATTCTTGGTAACCCTATTGGAAATTTACAATTGTATGCTCCATAAAAATACCATTGCGTTTTTGTCCTTTTACAAAATGGTAATTTTTACAATTGCAAAGGCCTTAATACAATTGTATTTAACTACAATTTTTTATTACAATTGTAAAATTTACAAAAAGCGGTCACCAATCTAACTACTAACCCAAACCTGCGTTGCTGTACTTCGGTTACCACTGTTGATCATACTCTTACCATTGCGTTGCTACTGCTTTCTTAATATAGGATGAAGAACATTGAGGTATATAAAATAAATAAAAGTTATGGGGAAATGACAAGGGGGCATTTCAATATAATGTCATATAAATTTCGATCCTATGGTAAAATTTGATGGCGGTTCTAATGGTGACCCTTAAATTTGCGACCCTTTTTAAATTGCAAAACTGAAATTAGCAATCAACTTAATATAACTTGGAGCTCTAATTCACTAATGTTAAGGGTCGACCCTTGGGGTTTAGCGGGGGTCTTTTTTAAAAGTATGCAAATTTTAATAAAAATTTTGACAAAATATGTGAGGACAACATACAGGTTCAACATTGAGTTTTTTTTATCTTAATGACCCTTTAAGGGTCGACCCCTAACATTTGATTGAAAAATCACTATTTTTTCATAATATATATTATATAATTTATCATACATCATTGAATTATATTTCTACCTTTTTCAATGTGACCCTTTCAGGGGTCGATCCTTGATTTTTTTCAAATTCATATTTAAAAAAATAGTGAAATATACCACGAGACAGGTTCATGTAGCTATTAGTTAAGTGCTTTTGATGACATAATACAACCACAATGGCCTCTTAAGGGTTGACCCCTAATTCATTAAAATATGGTATAAATTCAAAAAAATTGTATTTTTTTATATTTTTTGTTACACTATATATAATGTTAACATGCATCGATTTGATCTGATATTTTTTTTGTGACCCTATCAAATATTAAGAGGTCGATGTTCGATCCATGTTTTTTTTCCAAAAACAATTATTTATTTTAAATATAATATACTATCAATTAAAGCTTCATATGGTACCTTTGTATCTTAATTAGATATTACAGCCAAAAGTTACGTACTTAGCATAAAAAAATATTAATTGAATGAAGTAATAAGAATTTCACAAAATGTACAAGTAATATAAATTAACAATGAAAATACCATTTTTTTTTAGGAATTATGTAATCCAAATACAATTGCAATCCAATTACAATTGTAAAAATTACAATTGTAAGCACAAATCAATTGTAATCTAAGAATTACAATTGTAATCTAAGAAATACAATTGTATCAGAACCTGAAAGCAATTGTAATCTCAAATAATACAATTGTAATCCAAATGTTACAATTGTAACCCAAGTTTTACAATTGCAATCTTAGTTTTACAATTGTATTCAGTCAAATTACAATTGTAATTTGGCTGAATACAATTGCAAATTTCCAATAGGGAATTCTTGTATATGTTCATGTATACGAAAATGATGGGGTTGAAAAGATGTTTTATAGGTGATAAAATGCAGATGTATGGGTGTACGTATAATGTGTATATCATGACAAGTATGGTTTGGAATATTCCCCAGTCCAAAAAGTGCCCAGACAGTGACGCCATGTTATACAATTTTATTACTGTCATTGAACAAGTTATTTTTTTACCACAGGAAAAGCTTAAACTTTCTTAAAACATACCGATGACATTATGGCCATTATGCATAACAAAAAACATTTTAACTAAATTCTCATTGCATAGGGATCATTATTATACATCAAGTTATAATTGCTTTGATGCTGTATGTGTTTCAGATCACTGGCATTGCAATTCTCTCTGTGGGAGCAGTGATCCAGGCACAGTATGCCACGTACGAGGGCCTGCTCAATGACAACTACTACTCCACCCCTGCACTGCTCATTGCCATTGGGGTCATCATTTTCATTGTGGCCTTCTTTGGCTGCTGTGGCTCCATCAAGGAAAATTACTGCATGACACTCACGGTGAGAAAGCACTGGATATGGAAATACATTTTTATTGAAATGTTCAGTTGCTTAGAGTATGTGAGTAACTTCAATGCAGTTATTCAAATTTAGCTCTGGTTACAACTGCAAGCTTTACTTCGTGGCCCAGTCAACAACAATAAAAAAAATCCCACACTAAAAAATGTTGGTGTATTTATGGCATTATGCATAACAAGAATGTTGAACAGAGAGCTTGACTGACACTGTAAATTATCGACCAATCATGGTTGCACCCATGTCATCGGATGCCTTTGAAATTTTTTTGGGGAAGAGCTTTTTTCAGTAGAATCTGTAACCATATAATAAAAATGCTGTAATTAAAAAAAAAAAAAAAAAAAAGTTCCGACGAACACTTTGGACTGCAGCAGCGTGCAAAGTCTTATTGACATTTAACATGGGTAAGTAATATCCACTATAGCTTAATGAAAAGAAAAAAAAAATGTGGCGTTTTCAAATTTGGCCCGGTATTATTACTTCATAGTGGGGACAGGTAGTGGGGCCATGAATTGCCTATCTTAGTTTTTCGTGGAAAAATTTAATTCTTTCCAGAACCAGACATTTTTTATTAAAAATACCCCAACTTCCATTCCAAAAATCTCGATGTGGTAAAACTAAATTAAATTTTCTTCAACATATTCTGAAAGCTTGGTTGAAGTACATACAGGTGCAGATCCAGAAAAAAAAAATCCGGAGGGGGCTGCCTCCATACGGCCAATGTAAAAAAAAAAAAAAAAAAAAAAAAAAAAAAAAAAAAAAAAAAAAAAAATTAGTGGGGGAAATGCCATCTATATTGCCCATGTTAAATTTAAAATTTCGGGCCAGCCCCCCTTCCCCCCCTGATCCACGCCTGATTACATATATTATGTGAAAATCAAAATGCATGGTTATTTTTTTCATTTATTTTTAAATGCAAGTACAAAACATGCTTACATATTAAGTATCGAAGAATTTCAATAAAAAATATTTTCCCGGCGTAAAATTTAACTATTTCCGTAAAGCTAAGGTTATAAACAAAAATGTTTCCAAATTTCATAGTTCCATAATTTTTTTTTATGGCAATCTTCGAATTTTTTAATTTATATCTGATTTTTTTTTTTTTTTTACAAAATTGATAGAAAAATAAAAAAAGTGACAAGTTTTAAAAAATTCACTGAATAATTGCTGTAAAAAAAATTATGGAACTTTGAAATTCGGATGCGTTGTTGTTTATAATCTTATCTTTACGGAAATATTTTATGCAGGATTTTTTTTTTTTTTTTTTTTCTCTTCATTGAAATTTGTAAGCATAGTGGGTTCCATTTCTTCAATACAGTATTTACGTTATAAGCATGTTTTGTAATTACATTGTTTAATAAATGAAAAAAATAACTATTTTGATTTTTACATGAATTATATACTTGAACCAAGCTTTCAATTTCAGATTATGTTGAAGAAAAAATTATTTTACTTTTACCACATTGAGATCTTTGGAACCAAATTTGGAATGTTTTTGTTAAAAAGTGTTCGGTTTTGGAATGAATAAATTTTTTTCACAAAAACTAATATAGCCAATTGATGACCATTATGAATTACCATCATTGTGCTAAATTTGAAAACGCTATAATCTTTTAAATAGAAGTTATAGTGGAAATCATTTTCCCATGTTAAATGTCTATAGATATGATATAGGGTATCAGATAAGACTTTGCACGCTGCTGCAGCCCAGAGTGTTTGTCGGAACTTAGAATTTTTTTTAATTACAACTTTAACTCAAAAGACATATTCCCCCCCCAAAAAAATCATACACTACATATATATATTATACAATATCATCCATGCCATGATGATGTTTAATACGGATCCCTTGACGACGGATAATGTTATTCTAATGAGACATTGTTATTTATATATATATATATATATATATATATATATATTTATTATTTATTTGTTTATTTCACATTAGATATCAGTTGATACATTGTGACTACATATACTAAACAAAATTAAAAAAAAAGCTGTAAAAAAAAAAAAAAAAAATCAGTAATACAATCATATAGACAAACATCAAAATACCATAATTAAAATAACAATATTCAATAATTACAGAATGGTATATATACAAACAACATAACTATAGACAATTTTCATTTTGCATTTGCTTAATAGAATAATGATTTTTTTTAATAAGATAGGCAAACATTTTTTTCTTAAATACAGGTATACTTTCGATTTTCTTTAGACAGTCTGGTAGTTTATTGTACAACACTGAGCTAAGATAACAATAGTCTCTTTTAGTTTGCTCATATCCTCCAAACTTTTTATGCAATTATTTATTTATTCGACTTACATGGCGAGGGTAAGGCAATAATGCCTTTTCTTACCCCTGACCAATTGATTACATTAATATTACATATTTTGTTTGAACAACTTACAGACTATGATTTATATACTAAGAATTTATGATAAACAATAATGTTAAACACCGTCATGTGAACGTATTGATAGACATCCGAAGACATTAGTGCAACTATGATTGGTCGATAATTTACAGAATTACCCATGAATGCAATGTATTGCTTATTTTGTGACCATAGAACTATACAAAGTTGCAAATGTATGGTACATCGTACCAGTTTACACATTTTCTCTACCATCATTGCAATTTCATGTGATTGTATTGTTGACGTAACTAGCTGTATAATTATATATTTTTTAATCAAAATGACCTTGATATGCCGTAATAAAAATTACTGTAATCCTAAATTTTATTTTTTTTGGTTCACTAATTTCATCATTCACCATATTATATTATTATTTATAGAAGAAATCTAAATTTTTTGTGGACTCCAACAATCAAAACTACAGGATAGCTGAATTAATACATGGCATTTCTCCCTGAAGTTCAGCAGCTAGTTCAGCATAAAAACGTATGAGCGTGCAGTATACAGTTGGAGTGCAAGTTGGATTTGTTGAATCTTGAGAGACCATTTGCCCCTGCCTCCTATGTAAATTTTTCTATTACATATAATGTTGACAAGTTGCCTGACCTCGAAGTAAGATGCTGGCATGCCAGAAAGATTTAAAACTTGCATGAATTTACTAATCTGCGTGATTTTAAAGAAGAAGGTTTGTTTTAGAAAACACAATTTTTGCCTACATTTGACACGATTAAGTTTGAATTTTTTTCTGATATTTCAATAATTCAAGATACATTGCATATTCCCCCTCCTCCCTCCCCATTTCTTCTGTTGCCGCTTATTGAGATATATATAATAAATTTTGTGTGGTATGATGTCAAGTGACTCAAGTGTATTATATGGACCAGATGAAGTATGTTTTCATAACCTTGCTTACTTGAATGTTGAGGTTTACTGGTATTATGTTTGTTTGTTTGACAGTTTGCCACTCTGATGATCATGATCTTTATCCTGGAGCTGGCAGCAGGTATTGCAGGCTATATGCTTAAGGACAAGGCTGAAGAGGTGCTGCACACCAACATGATCACCTCAATGAAGCTCTATAGTGCTGAGACACCCAGCCTCTTCTCAAAAACAGAGTGGGATGAGCTTCAAAAAGACGTAAGTTGATACACATATATAAAATATTATAATATATATATATATATATATATATATATATATATATATATATATATATATATATATTTAAAAAAAAAATAGAAAAAGCAATTTAATTGTTTAATTTTACCATCAGCAAAGAGTTTTTTTTTTTTTTTTTTTTTTTTTTTTTTTTTTTTTTTTTTTTTTACATATATAAACAAGTACAGTATTTACTATCCTAATGCACAATTGACAAGTTCATTTTAAGTTCGAAATACTGCTGCAGTCAACTTCAACTTCATATGACTAGATTTTTATTATTGAACCACATTTTTAATTTATTGTTAAAGTATAGTATTAAAGTATTGATTGTGCAGTGCTTTATTTAACCTGTAAAATGTAACATTAATATATATGGTAACTTTAAACAAATCTATATGGTTTTACTTCAAATTTTAATTTTAATTCTTAATTATTATCCTTTGCTTTCATTTGTTTTTATTTATCCAAAATGTCTACTTTTTTATGAGCTGCTAACTCTAGATAGTTAGTTCTTTTAGTCTCTCTCTCTTTCTAGATTATTGCATTTGTATAGTAATTTTCTCAAGTAATTCTACGTCAATATACACTAAAGATAAGATTAGATTGTTTGCTTTCATATGACGGCCATTTTCCACGTACAAACCTTTAGTTATCATTTATTATTACACTTAATTTCATTTTCTCACATAAATGATTATGTGCAATGTACCTATAAAAATTTCATCATGTTAAATAGGTATAGCAATGCCCTATTCTTTAAATAAATAGGTTTACTGTTTTATTTATAACTGTAAAAAAGCAGAATAGAATTCAAATATATTTTTTTTAAAATCATATTAACATTTTCAGGGTATAATAGTATCTACTTCAATAAAGTCAACTTTGTAGAAAATCACTGAATTGCTGATGTAAAACTAATGGAGGCTTCAAGTCAGCTGATTTTTCGGTGTTTCCACCGAACCTATGTCAAAATCCTATGTAAAAAAAAAAAAAAAAAAAAAAAAAAAAAAAAGTGAATTCATTTTTCCACTAAGAATATAATAAGATTTTTTAGGGAAAATTCCTTTATGGAACTTTGGTCCAAACTGAAAAATAAAGTAGATAATTCAAGATTTAGATTTACCTTAGCCCATCCTTAGACATCAGCAATTAAATTTATTTTTTACCAAATTGTTGACTTTTGCAAAGTACTAACACAATAGTGTGTATAATAAAATAAGTTAATCAAAAACGAGAGTTATAAAAAAATTAACAAGTAATCAATTAATTGTTTATAGTCTCTCTCTCCGCCCCCCCCCCCTCCCCCCCAAGAAATATGAATATTAAATAATTGAATGAATAGACAATCTGCATGAAAATTATTTATGGCAGAAATGGACAGAGGATTCAAAGTAATGCTGCTCTGCTACACACAATGCAAAATCTCAAGTAAATTCTTTTCCATCATAATAGTTATGTTCTTATCATTCAAAAAATCATGTGAGGATGCTTTAAACTCTTTATAATCTAATTTTTTTTAAGCTTTCAAGTAGTTTATTAAAAAGGAGGGATGCTATATACATATATATATTATATATATAAAAATAAATAAATATCCTTGACGCCGTTATACCCTTTCGAGTGTGGCCAGGCCGATATTTTAGCCTTTCCAGTAGGAGTTATCTTGCGACCGAGCTGGGGCTTACCAGGCTCCCAGAACCCTTTTCTGCACTCTTCTGGGCCCCTACTACCAGATCTGTGCAGCCTGCAGTGGCAGTGCAAGACTGCAGGGCAGCGGAGTATAGACAGTCGTAAACTGCCTTCCTCCTACCACTCCATCATCTAGTAGTCAGTCACACCCATCCCAAGTCACGAAAAGTCTGCCGGATTCGGGTATTGAATCGGGGACCTCTCGGACCAGAGTCAGAGGTACTATAACCACTACACCACAGAGCGGATCAATATATATATATATATATATATATATATATATATATATATATATATATATATATATATATATACAGTATATGACAAGGAAAGAACCCCCCCCCCCTTCCCCCTGAAAATTGCAAGCCTTCCAAAGACGAGAGTGAACAGGCCTCATAAAGGAGAGGAACAGCTTCAGCTTTCATATTTTGATTGATATATAAATATAATGACAAAACTATTATTGTACCGAAAAAAAAAAAAAAAAAAAATCACCTTACCTACGCCTTCTAGTAGGAGTGCAACAGAGAAGTTGCATGGGTTTATGTCATCATGTCTGTGTATGTCTGGGGTGTTGTATTTATTTATTTTTTTGTTGCACCAATTGAAATTATTCATGAAATTATTCAAATATCAATCAAACGATATAAAAGCTTAAGTCGTTCCGCTCATTTAAGAACAAAAACATGTTACCGCTAATGATAAACCAATAAATTTTTATTTTTTATTTTGAATTATGTAAATTAAATGTTATCTTGTTTGCTTACAGTTGCATTGTTGTGGGGTTGATAAGCCCCAGGATTGGATGGACAACAGCAATGGCTACTTCAATGAGTCTGTAGCAGTGCCCCATTCATGCTGTCAATTAAAGCTCGAGACTGCGTGTAATTACACAATTTCTTCACTTGAAGGCATTTACACCGTGAGTACATATATGCAATGTTAAAATCTTATTTTTAATGCAACAAGCAGTACTGTACAGTCAATTGCACAGTCAACACAGTTACGTGTCAGATTTGTGATCTGGTTTGCCTCCAGAGTCCAAGTGCTTGTGGGTTGGTCACCTGTGAGCATTTCTGAGTGCGCTTGTGTCAGGTGGCCACAGAATGCAAGCCAAACATTGCATGGAAAATGCTTAAGGGCCTCATGAAAATGATGAAACATATGTTAAAATGTTTTCCTCTACATACACATTCTATTAGTAGCTAAAATATCAGGTATATAATACAGATTCAACCTAGTTTTTGAGTTATTAATTAGTCAAATTTAAAAATTCATAACTCACAAAAAGTAGATCGAATTTGAATACATGATATTTTAGCTACTGATAGGAGATGTAGAATGGAACGTTTTTAAGATATATTTCATAATTTTCATGTGTGGAAATATTTTTAAATTTTTATGTATATATAACCTTACCCGTAAGTTCACTTTAGTGCCGCCTGCCTTGATGATGGTTTTCTACAATGTGGCTTCCCATTGTCACTACCAGATGAAATCTGGGGCTGTTCATAACACGAAGTCACTGCATTCTTGCATATACCTATTCTATATAGCAACCTGTTAATCCTGCCGCCTTACTGCTTTCATCCTAAGGGTTGTTGGTATAATTTACGGGGTGTTAGGCCAGCCTTGGTCTCTTCTGTCTGCTCTCCATCCCTACATGTCTATAGGCTTTACTCTTGAGTAAACAGGCTATACATACTGGAAAATACAGTAAGAAAAAAAATAAATGTTACAGTAATATTTGTACAAAGTTATTGACTGAATTTATTAGATTTTGTGTGGAAATTCTAAATTGATTTCGTAATGAACATAGTAATATCGTCGCCTCAGAATGCAAGTCACGTGTGTAAGTGGTGAAACTCTAAACTTTTTATCACTGAATCTAAAGGATAGAGTTCCATCAATTCATTTTGTAGCTACGTGATTTGCATTCTGAGGTGGCGCTATATTATTAATAAATAAGCAAGTCTAAAAAATCGTCGCCTATGTTATAAAAAAAAGAGCTTTAAACTAGCTAGGCCATGTTGAAATAATACGAAAAAATATATATTGTACATTGAAAAATAGTTTACCTGTATGCATCTCCATTTGTCTAAATGAATTTTATATATATATATATATATATATATATATATATATATATATATATATATATATATATATATATATATATATATATATATATATATATATACTGTATATAGTTCTTATAATATACCGAATTATTATTTGATCACTATATTAAGGTGATTGAGTGTAGCACTGTTAGTTGGTAGCACTGACGTATCTTCACAATGTTAATTTTTGAATCTACTGTATAATACAAATCTGGAGTAATTTTGAACCTATAATAGAGCTTATTAGCTGATTGCTGAAATGTCAAGATCATGAGTTTCTTTAGGGGACAGACTGAGTTTTTATGTCTTTAATTAAATAAAATTATTTTCTAACATATTTTTAATAAAGATCGAATAAGAAATAAAATCTTTAAAAGGTTGCGCTCCTGTTGTCCTTGGAAGCCTGCTTCTCTGGATGCAACCTGTCTAGACTTCCCTTGAGTTTCGAGAGTGCATGGTATTTCAGACCCACTCTGAAATTCCACTCTCAATACTCCCGTTCAGTCTAGACAGTTTGCATCCAGAGAAGCAGGCTTCTAGAAGAATATCCAAGTTCTGCACAAATCAAACCATGGGTCTATTAAATAAATTCGTCGCACAACATAAATAATCATTTTTTAAAAAATTACAACAAAATTTAATATTTGTAAAATTGTAAAATTATAGAGTGCTGTATTTCAAATAAGACTGATACTTGTTTTATAAAAAATTGTGCTATTTTCAATATTTAAAATAAAAATGAAATGAAAATTTTTCTTGAAAAATAAAATGAAAGGGTGAAAACTAGTCAATTTTAAAAATTCATAACTCAAAAACTAGTTTGAATTTGTATACCTGATATAGCTGCTGATAGGAGATGTAGAGGAGAACATTTTAAGTTTATGTTTCATATATATATATATATATATATATATATATTTCTTTTTCTTTTTTTTAACATTGGACGTGTTACCTTAATTACCCTTAAAGAAAATGAAAGAATGAAAATACATGTACATAAACTGCTACTCTAAACTTATGATTGTGATTTGCTAAAAATTTCTTACAAATAATATGATTGATATACTTTTTGAGCATGTTCCATGCAATAGCAGGTTGCGTATCAATCAGAAAGTTTTTTAAAGTGAATAACAAAATATAAATTTAATTCAGCACAATTTTTTTTTTTTTTTTTTTTGAAAAAATTATAAAATCTGAACCAAAAATATTTCAAGGGACTGATTTTGGACTTCATAGGGGGCATTCACAAAGCCTTAAGGCCACATTTAAAGCTCGATAATTTAAAGCCAGAAATTTTGAGTCTGAAAATCATGCCTAAAATCGGGCTTTAAATTATCGAGTCCTAAATGTGGCCTTAATTAAGGCTTTGTGAATGCCCCTTCATAAAATCGAATTAGTAAATTATTCACAATTAAAATCGAAAGTATTAATATAAAAGGCCTATCCAGTTGGCCGGGACCAACAGTCCTACTTCACAAAATCGAAAAATTCATAAGATCGAACTTCACAAAATCGAAAGTTTACAGTATAAGTCTTCTATTTGCAATGGTTGTAGCAAACCATTGTTTGTTTATAATGTCTTTCACATGAAGCCTTTTTCATTGTTAAACATGGGACGACATAGTGTCTGATTTTGCCACCAGAGCAGAGAACTTAATGGCGTTGTTGGCGCTAGGTTACACTTCCTTGCAACTTCATAATTAACAGTCATTTTCCATAAGTTAAAACTTGTAAATCAACAACCGTCCCATGTTTTTCCTTTCACGAGACAGACGTTATACAACAATACTTTGTTTATTAACAATGAGCAGAAGACTTTGATATATATATATATATATATATATATATATATATATATATATATATATATATATATATATATATATATATATATATATATATATATATAACAAAATTTAGGTTGTAGCACCTCCAATCAAGTGCTAAGTGTCAGCATTCACGAGTAGCCTCTAACTCTTACCATATAATATTAGAAAATCTTGTAAGATTTTTAGAAGCTTAATATCATCATTTGTGAATATAATGGCTAGCAAATATATTTTGTCACAGGTGGGCTGCCTGCCAGCTCTTGGAGACGTGATCCGAGCACATGCTGTAACTCTGGGTGGGGCTGGCATTGGTATTGCAATTGTACAGGTTAGTTTACACCTTGAGAACAAGCTGCTGAGTATATATGTTATCGATGTACCCCATTAGATAGGATGAACTGTTTGTAATTAAGCTTTGTGACAGAGTCAATGGAAACTAGGTAAACTTTAAAATTTATTCACTTGAATATATACATATAAATGTTTAAAAAAATTATTCAATCAAAGAAGTAAATTTTTTCAAGCATTTAAACGTAAATCTTTACTTTTGAGCTTTTATTGTTAGTCATTATATAATAACTTAAGCTTCAATTTTTCCAAGAGGCTAGATAGGTTGTAATTAATATGTAAATATCTTAGCTTAAGTGCTGGAAAGTCAGTATGTAGTTACTCTCTTTGAGACCTACCCAAACGCTATCCAAATAGGGTGACTTAATTAAACCACATAAGCTCCATTCACGATAGAAGGTTGATATTTAATCTATAAAGCAAGGTAAGAAACTGAAATTCAGTAGGAAGTGATGTAATACTATTTGATCCTCATGCAGGTACCAATTTATTTATAAAACTCATATTTTTGCTACTGCATGTGTATTTATAAATAATTACAGTTGCTTTTGAAATTATTTTGCTAATAAATTTTTCTTAAAATTTCAGCTATTCGGAGTAATTCTCTCTTGCGCATTAGCCAAAGGAATCAAACAAGGCTATGAAACTGTGTGAATGGAAAGAAAAAGAAAAATTAAGCGGGGGGGGGGGGGGGGGGGGGGGGGTAGAAAACAAGACCAAGATCCATGCCAGCGGAAATTGGGAAATTGCAATAATTGCATTATTATCTTTGAATTATTATTGAAATATTCCAGTTTTCAGGGTAAAATTGTCAAAATTTTAGTGACTGATCTGATCTGCGCGCATGACCCTAGTCGAAAAATAAGAGTGCTAATTAAGTGATAATTTGAGCAGTAGTCAAGTAGTTGACTACTTGTTTTTAAGTAGTCAACTACTTAAAACAAGTAATTAGCACTCTTATTTTTCGACTAGGGGATGTATCAGTGGTATTTCCAACAAGCTGTATGATTCTTTAGGTGTTAATTATAACCAAGGTAGCATCATATAATTATCTAATCAGCATAGTATATAACTCTACAATGCACCTTGCTCTCAAAGCTAAGCACGGCAATTAATTGTATCCTGGACTTTCACTCTTCATATGTTTATATAAAATAAAATAATATATATATTATAGTCTATGTGCTATGAAATGTTAAAATGCAATTCTGGATGTTTAAAATGATTTATTTGCTTTACCCATGATTTACAATTATGTTTTTTTTAATCTTTATTATGAATTATCTGAATAAAATAATATAAATAAATAAATTGATGAACATGTTTTTATTGTTGTTATTTTAATTTTCTTCTCAAGAACTAAATAAAAATATACATAAAATATATGTGTTTTTTTCTAATTGACAGAGCTTTATAATAGTTATATTTATTTACAACTAGAATAGCTCTGTTTGTTGCAAAAATCAATTCAAGAATCAGATGGACCTACTGTATGTAGAACATATAAAAAGAAATCTGTATTCTCATTTGAATTGTAGTTGATTGATGGAAACAGACATAACTAATTGTATAATTATAATAATTTAGTACACGTGCCATAGTCCACCATCATGATAGCTAGGACAACAGTATATACAGAAGCATCATGCAGGTGTTTTGTCAAAATAAGTGACTTAATTTGATAAATCACGAAACTGATTGAGGTGGTCATTTTTGTATGGGATTTTTCAGGTATAAAACAATAAATGCGGTTATGCAATAAAATTAGTTACTTTTGTTTTTTGTGGAACACCATCAACATGCATAATATACAAAATTCATGGAATTAAATATAGTCTTATTTTTTTCATGTTGGTGATCTTGAATTAACTTTTTACATTATATATTTATTTAATAGTTTCATTTCATTGGAAATTAATTTTTATATAATGTATGTTTTATGAATGAGGGAATGAATAAAATGCCTCTTATAATATGATCACTACTAAAAAGGAGAAAAATTTAACATGCATTGAATTTGTTAAATTATGAGATATATTAAGAGGTCGAGCATGGACTGGTTCTCGTTAGATCACCGAAGTCAGGCTACGTCGAGCGTGGTTAGTACTTGGATGGGGGACCGTTTCAAGTAAAGTAAATTACGCTGTTATGCTGCTCCCTCGAATCCCTGCAGTAAATTCGTCTCTCGCCTTCCACTTTCCACCCGCCAGTGCAGTGATGCACTTTTGTGTGGTTCATCCCCAGGTTTTGGACATCGCTTTTTTGGTCCATTGAGAAAAAGTAGAGGTGTCCGTCCTGACTGAGGTTTTCCACGGTTCCCTCAGTCTCACCTCAGCGAATGCTGGGGGACCCGTAACAGGCCGTGGCTATCATCCGTTCCCTACCTTATCCCTATACCCAAGATTAATCTTGATCCCTACCCACTACCCCGCCGCGAGCTGTAAGCTCTTAGGGGTGTATCCTTGTAAAAATAAATAAATAATATAAAAAAAAATCTAAATAATTTTGTTATTCAAAATAGATTTACCAATTTCATTTTTTCGCTTTTTTTATATTTCAAAATTTTTAGCGCTATTTTAAGCTACACTGCCCTGACTGCCCTCTTACAGCAAACCTCCGTACCTCCAAATATAATTTGAGAAACAAAATATTTTAATTGAATTGTTCTATTTCTTCACAACTCAATTTGCAGAAAATATGAGAATATGTTAAATTTATATTGTGGTGTTTTATAATGTGTCAATAGTATTTATGAATGATAATTAAGTACATTAGATTGCTCTATTATGTTGGCCTGCCTGCGCCAGAATAAAATGGCGGATGGAGCCGTGGATGGCTCAAAAGTAGAATCCGCCGCACTTTCAAGTCAAAATCATAATTTAGAAGCTTCAGGATCAGCCCAGACGGCACCATACAGAAACGGTAATTATATATAGACAACCGAAAATTATATTAGTCCCAATTAGTCAGTCAGCAAGTTGAAATGACGTTTTGAATAGAAGGGGGTCGTCAGCTGTCATGAGACTCAGCTGGCTTTATTTCAACATTTTTACGTTTTATTTGAATGATACGTTATTGAACCTTACATAAAGCTCGAATTTCATACGATATACTACATACATATTATTCACTTTGTACTGCAATGTTTAAAACAGTTTGTAGGTAGGTGGGGACACACCTCCTTTCAATAACATGACTTGATTCCAGCATTCCCTTTGTATGCATATGCATATCATACAGTATGCATTTTATGCATAATACATCATATGCACACTGGAATAATCATGTATGCATATTATGAACAGCAATGGGTAGTCCAGGAAATGCTATGGAAAGATTTTTTGCTTTTTAGAAGCTCTAGGAGCTGGTAAGGTTGGGGGCAGGGGGGAATCAAGGAAGGAATATTTAAAATACTGAGTTTAAACGGGTAGCAATTAATTTTTTGGCACAAATATACATTGTCAGAAACATAGACTGGTACCATATGGTTATTGTGCATTTAGCACATTAACTTGCATGATGTTAAAGAAATTAATTATTTGTGAAAAAAAAAAAAAAAAAAACTCAGGTGGTATGCATACCGTTACCGAAGTGTTTACCACTACCACCTCCTTGACTTATCACATATGACTGTATCACGTGGGCTCTGTTCGTAAAAATGACATGTACTGTATGCATACAGTACCTAATCGAATTATTATCAAGAATCAGATTTTCCTTATGTTCTCTATTCAGATGTTTCATCTGATTCTAGATTCAAAAATTGATTGTAAATGTACCGGTATATTTACAGAGGCCCTATTGTATATTACTTGGTTTTGTGTTCTCACATCTTTGACTGTGCACAGTTTTGAGCTTTTGACTGGAAGCCAAAAGTACATAAATATACTGTATGCATATATTATGCAGTAGACAATTTTGTCTCATGCTATTTTTTTAGCAAGTTATCATACTGTATAACTATTGATATCATTACTAAATCTTTTTGTATGAACACATACTTGGGAAAATTCTTCACTTCATCTTATTAATAGGGATGCCTTACAGTATAATAAATCTTAGTTTACTCTCGACTCTATGCTCTATGGTGCCTAGCTTCCAGAGTCCAGACAGACTGTCGCCGCCCATATGTCTATATATTTACTGATGGTTGTCAGCTATGTAGTTATAACAAAAACCCGGTACAGTAATAATGGTTTTCGCATTTGGAAGAAGCAAGGGTTTCCGAAGGTCGTTCGCCGCGCCACACACCATTTTTTTTTTTTTTTGCAGGAATTCAAACAAATGTTGTTTGATGACAGTTTAAATTTCATTTTTGTTTTGTTCCTAATTCTCTTTCCTTTGAAGTGAAATTTAGTACAACATGCAAAAAATATTATACGTCTAGCTTGTCGGTTAGCTGCTGTAATAAAAAAGAAATGAGAAATTTAGTCATTGCAAAATGTCAACCTGAAGTCATCTTAAAAATAAGCATATTTTTTCACATAAAAAATGTATTTTACTGTATATTCTATATTTGATAAACAAACCTTTTTTCTCAACTCTGTAAGCTTTTTCATGCTTAAGTGCTTTTCTTCTAAATTATGATTTAATTACTATGTGGTTTTAGGGGTTGTGTTTTTGTAAATACATAATATATGGATGGCGGCAGCCATATTTACGATTGACAATAATGATAATACCAAAGATGCCTAACCCTCTTTGATTTTTCGGACGCTTAGATATGCCGTGTTTATGTCTAACTGGACTGCTGTGAGAGGAGTATTGGTAGGGGAGATAAGTAAAGAGCAAAGTCTTCTGCTTGTTGTCAGTAAACAAAGTATTGTTGTGTAATGTCTGTCGCATGAAAGGAAAAACATGGGACGGTTGTTGATTTACATGTTAACTTATGGAAAATGACCGTTAATTATGAAATTGAAACAGTTACCTAGCGCCAACAATGCCATTACATTCTCTGCTCTGGTGGCAAAATTAGGCATTATGTCGTCCCATGTTTAACAATGAAAAAGGCTTCATGCGACAGACATTATAAACAATGGTTTGTTACAACCATTGCGAGTAGAAGACTTTGTAAAGAGATACATAAAACCATTACTGCTATCTGCGCTAATGTACTGGACACCAACACTATAAAGGAATACTTGGCGTACTATTAGGGGAAGAGACAGGCGCAAAAATCTCATTTGGTTAACCTGTTTGTCTGTGATAGTACTCTCGCATATTATTGCCAGATTCAAAGATGGACACTAATTTGAACCAGGGTGTGGATCCCATTGTCTTTTTAATGGGGTCGAAGATCGCGGATCCTTTAAAAAAAAAGATGCCTAAAACGGGATCCAGATCCCCCTGCTAAAACATTGGATCTGAAATCTCCGATCTGAATCTCATGGGTTTTTATGGGATCTGAGCGTATCCGGGATTCGGATCTACTCCCTGAATTAAACTCAAGTATTTCAGTAAATATAAAAAATTTGCACGAAGCATGCACCAATGGACAACCATGAAATTGTTTTATTGCCAAAATGAATAGAGGCTTCAAGTCAGCTGATTGTTCGGTGTTCCCACCCTCTATACCAAACCTATATAAAAAAACATAAATTCGTTTTTTCACTAAGAATAAGATTTTTTAGGGAGAATTCCTTTACGGAACTTTGGTCCAAACTGAAAAATACAGTAGATAATCAAGATTTATTTTTCTTACTTGATTTATAACCGAGAAAAGTTAAAAAACACTTTGCTTCATTTTCAAGTGCAAGATGGAACTTAGCGACAACAGTTGCGCAGCACAAGCGCACTCACTTGAAGCCTCTATAGAGGGTGCGCAAGGTTATGGTACTCTGATTTTTTTTTTCAGATTTTTTAGAGACCAAAAAAAAAATATATATATTTTTTAAAAAATTATTGAAAGTACAGGGAGATGCGTCAATAGACGTCACTTCTTAATAAATGGATAGGACTAAAAGAGGCATGGGTTCAAATCCAATCTCATAAAAAAAAAAAAATAAATAAATTGCAATACCTTGTGGCCTCTATATCCTGACTATATCTGCAATAACCTATTTACTGTACTGTTTACAATCTTATAGTCTGCAATGGCTACTTGTCATGGTATATAACATTTTTGACACTGATTAGGGAAGTTTAAAGGTCAAAGTATTTCCTTCAATAAATGTTAGCAAGGTAAATTCATAATCAAATTAATTTTATTATCTCTTTGACCATGGTGTTATCAAATCTGCCTCAGTTGCTTGTAAGAGACAATCTCATATTTATCACTTCAAATTTAAAGGTTTGGTCTTAATTATTAAGTACTGTATTTTTTCCTTAGCATTCATGCTTCATTTTTTTATGCAGACTGGTACTTAATTCTTGAATACAATGCTTTAAAGTACTACCTAAATATAATGTAAGAATAATTCCTATCCAAGTACAATTTGTATCATAAAAGTTGGACTGATATCTCAATAAGTACTGCCTGAAATTTTTTACAGTTTGTGTAATGTCTTACTAAAAATGATTTCTATCTGTTGCAGAAAAAAACAGTCTGGCAGATAACACAGAAACACCAAACACTGAAATTAGTAAGTCATTATTAAGTTATTATTGGGAGGGGGGAGGGGGGGCAGATAAATTTTCCATAACTTTGTTACAATGCATAAGTATGCATACCAAAGTAACTTGAATAAATTCTGTTACGTTTCATTTGAAATGGAGTATTGACCTCAATTTTTTTTATTGCAGAAATGGATAGAGAGTGCAAAGTTATGCTACCCTGATTTTTCTCAGATTTTTTAGAGCCCGGGAACTATTTTTAAAAAATTATTGAAAGTTCTTTTTGTGACGTCACGAGACGCCGCTCCTTAAGAAAAAGATAAAACTTACCGCCGCATGACGTCACAAAAAGGACTTTCAATAATTTTTTAAACATACTTCCCGGGCTCAAAAAAAAATCTGAAAAAAATCAGGGTAGCATAACTTTGCACGCTCTATCCATTTCTGCAATAAAAAATTTTGAGGTCAATACTCCATCCTGTTCTACATCAATATGAATGTACCTCAATGTTATTATTGCAGAGACTTCCACTGGTTCAGTAGGAACAAATGGGACCCCCCAGCTAAACTTCCAGGAGAAGCGACAGATCATAGCTTCATCACTCTCACTCACCGACTTCATTTCTGTCCGTGGAAAGTCCAGCACGTCACTGCCTGGTAAGTCAAGCAGTTAGCATTCCCAATCCTCTAATTAATTTAAGAGGAGAAAGAAAAATGTAATCAAATGTAAATTACAAAGTTTCATCAAAATATTATCAGACACTAGGTTTCTATCTTTAACTTTGCTGTGTTTCACATAAATAATGAAAATTGAAGTAACTTGATCATGATTTTTCGTATTTACAGTATGAATTTATAAAAAGAAAAACTTGTGTTGTGTTTAAAAGGCATTATTTTAAAGGTTATTTCAAAGCCACCAACACCCTAAAAACCCATCTGTATCTAACTGGTACATTAGTGAAGTAAAATTTTTCCTCTACCAAATTCAAATTCAAATTCAAATTATTTATTTTATCTCATTCCAAATACAAGGTACACACATAAAATACATGGTATCATGCATGGGTAAGACGCGTCATTTTAGAACAAAGAATATATTAACACACACACAAAACAACAAGAAAAAAAATTTTTTTACACATCCAAATCTGTCAAAATTTAGCATTCAAATATTCATCTACACTATAAAAACAATACTTATTAAGAAACAATTTTACAGCGTTTTTAAATTCTATATATGTGTAGATATCTTTTAATGAAACAGGAAGTTTATTGTAGATTTTAATACATGAGCACATAGGACCTTTGTCTAAAAGTTTAAGTCTGCTTTTTGGAGGTAATATAGTACTATTTATATTCCTAGTATTATGGTCATGGACTTTCTCCTTATGAAAAATATCAAAATTACTCTTAACAAAACAAACACACTCTAAAATAAAAATGCATGGTAATGTGAGAATACAATGAGATTGAAAATGTTTTTTACATGATTCACGGTAGGGTAAGTTTAACATTGTTCGAATTACCCTTTTTTGCAAAATAAAAATCTTTCTTGAGTCAGTAGAATTACCCCACATAATAACCCCATACTTCAAAATGGAATGGAAGTTTGCATAATACAATATCTTCAAACATTTCACATCACAGGCAAATTTCAGTTCATTAATTCCATATATAACGGATGCTAATCTCATTTGTATGCCCCTAATGTGCTTTGCCCATTTTAGATTACAATCCACATAAACTCCAAGAAATTTTGTACCCTCCGTTGTATTCACTGTTTCATTATTTATATTTATAAAGATTTCTGTGTAGAAATCTTTATAACTATGAAGTCACAGCGTGTTTGACTCCAACTTAAAAAAGTATGAGAGACTACTGAAGTCCTCTATAAATTTTTGCCTTAAGGTCTGTCGCTATGAAAATATGCAAGTGGAATGAAAAGAGATGTCACTACCAGTCTTTAGTAAATGATGTCCGAGATTGGGTGATTTCAATTCCAACATTTCAAAGGAAATAATAAGATTAACCGTTTTTAAATGAGCAACAGTCATTATAATTATGTTTATCTATTTCCTAGTCTGATTAATTTGTGAATACAATAATTATATGTTAAGTTATTGCAGTAAAAAAATGCCCCTATAACTCAGAGAGCAAAAGCTCAAGGCAAAGAAAGAAATATGAAGGGCAGCCGTGCCGTGATGAATGCTCCTTCTCTACCGTTGCGAGTGCGCCTCAACATTCCATTGTATTTTAAATTGAATAGAAGGGAGAGTAACGGTAAATAAACAAATATGTATTATTTTGAAAGAATTAATATTATGATTTTTAGGATAGTAAGCATCGAAACTTTTTTTTTTTCGATAAAAAAATAAAATATATTATTGTATTTTTTAATTCCTTTTGTTATATATAATGAATCTAACTCGAATCTAAGTAATAATCCTAATAATTACGTAATTTTATATATTAAAATTTACTATCATTCATAATGCTGTTTCGCTTTATGTGGCTCATCATATCTAATCATATGCTTGAAATAAAAATAATTTGATAATAATTTGTTTCTGGATCCGCGCCTGATTATATTTATATATATATATTAATAATTTTTTTTTTTTTTTACAAGGATACACCCCTTAGAGCTTACAGCTCGCGGCGGGGTACTGGGTAGGGATATAAGGTAGGGAACGGATAGTGGCCACGGCCTGCATGCTTACGCGTCCCAGCATTCGCTGAGGTGAGACTGAGGGAACCGTGGAAAACCTCAGTCAGGACGGACACCTTCACTTTTTCTCAATGGACCAAAGCGATGTCCAAAGCCTGGGGAACCACACACAAGTGCATCACTGCACTGGGTGGAAAGCGAGACGAATTTACCCCAGGGAGGGAGCAGCGTATTTTTTACTTGAAACGGTCACCCATCCAAGTACTAACCACGCTCGATGTAGCTTGACTTCGGTGATCTAACGAGAACCAGTCAATGCACTGCGCCAATAATATTATTATTAAAAAAAATAATAATAAATATAAATATTTATTTATTTATATTTATTTATATTTATATATATTTTATATTTTTGTAGATATGTATTATATAAATACATATAACTATACATATAATACTATATATATATATATATATATAGTTATATAATATTATAACTATATTATAAATGTTATAATAAATATTATAATTTTATATAATTACGGTCCAATAATTAATAATAATTATAATAATTAATTAATTTTTCTCTCAATAAAAAAAATCGATACATATATATATATATATATATATATATATATATATATATATATATATATATTATGTATTTTTTTTTTTTTTTTTATTGGAGGAATTTAATAGCTAGAGCTAGGCCTTGTGGGAGCCATCAATTTCCGTGTGCAGACTACCAATGCTGAGCTGCATGAGCACGGCCCATAGGTCTGCACGGCCCACGGGCCCGCCCGTGCAGATCCGTGCGCGAGCCCGCAGAACCTAAGCCGTCTCGGCGCCCTCCCTGCTGCTGGTAAAGCTCAAGCTGACCATCCTCACTTGCCTCGCTGCTTGCTGGCGAGCAAGCTAGGTGCAGTCCCGAACAATGGGACAATGCACAGTACATCCGAGGAGAAAAAAATTGAGCAAGAGGGCTTGTGACAAAGTGGGGAAATATAGTGTGTAATTTTCTTACTTGTAAAGTCCTTAAAACATTGCTGTACAGTATCCATATTAACTTGTTCATCAGAGAATATATATATAATTAATATTATACAATTAAAAATTAAATATCCTTTAAAGTTTTGTAAAAATGTTGGAACAAAATTCTTCCAATCAGTATTTTTCGAAACGCAAACGTTGCGCCTCTGGTGGCCGGCTACGTAGCGACAGTCCTTAAAAATATGCCTGTTGTCTATAACCATTTCTTCGAGTCATGAATAAAGAATGCCCTTTTTTTTAGAGGTTATCATTTTTACTGTATTGGATGTAAAAAAATTTTATGCTGTAATTTAATTTCATATTCAATGCCTTTAGCCTCGAAGCCCCAACCTACACTTTCTTATCCGCTATCATGATTCCCTATAGAGTTTTACATTAGACTTTCTACATCAACCTGTTTGGCTATTATTACAGTATTATTGTTTTGCTACCCTTATGAATTATGTTGTTATAAATCTCTAAACACTAATGGACAAAACACTGACAAAAGTTTTATGAAATAACTGTAATCAGTACTGTACTAAGTTAGATTAACATTAAAAAAGGGTTATTTTATTTTGTAATTCTGCTTATATATAATTATATATATATATGTGTTGTTTTACAGAGAGCAAGAAGCAGAATGGCGGGGGACCAGTGCGCACTGGCAGCCTAGGTAGTGCTACTGCTCGCACCCCTCCCGCCGAGCGCAAGTCCAAACTCTCTGCTCTCGGACGCCTCTTCAAGCCATGGAAGTGGCGTAGAAAGAGACGCAGTGAAAAGTTTGAGGCAACCTCACGAAGTAAGTACTCACTTTAAATAAAACAGTAAACTAAAATTGTATAATTATTGTATAACATAAATATGAGGATTTTTTTTTTTTTTTTTTTTTTGTGCCCAAAACATAACAAGACCTTGTTGTCAACCATACAGAACCACTACAAGATATTAGGAAAAACTAAGTTGCTGTATTTAATTAATTTAAAAATTAAGAGTGCAGAATAAAACAAAATTACTATAGTGAGATGAGGAAGAAGATTTCCTCTGTTTCTAATTCTAATCTCCCTAATATAGCTGAGTGGTTGCTCCTGATTTATACAAAATGTTATGATTGATAGGCAAAAAGAAAGCCACTGCCAAGATTCCTCTCTGATATTTTAGAAATCGTGTGAGTATCAGGTGTTTGTAGACTAAATATACATGTGTTACTTGTGTTATAGGTCTGGAGCGGAAGATCTCGGTGCGGGCCAACCGAGATGAGCTGCTGCAGCGAGGAATCCTTCTCCCAGAGGCCAAGACTGAGCCCGCAATCAGTGGTGAGTGTTGACTCTTTTTCAAAAGCATATATTATGAGCACTAGGGATGCTGACTTTGAATTTAATTTTAATTCTTGAGTACATAGCTTTTCTTCAGTAATCTATGTACAGGTGCATACAAGACCAAAATGTGTCAATGAGCAATTAGAAACGAAAAATTTTATTGGCTTAATCGAAAGAAGGGGTAAAAATATGACGTTGTGAATTGTTTCAGATTTTTTTGTGACCTATAACTAATTTTAATTAATTAATTAAGTTGCATTATTTTGAGAGTGCCGCCTCTCGTGACGCCTCTGACGTCACACCATTCTTGTACTTTTGCACTATAGATGAGATTAGGTGAGAACATGCAGGTATGAAAATCAAAATGGCTGGCGCCACGTTTGAAATTCCCCGCCTCAAATTTTTGAAGTTTTAATGTGGGTTACGTTTGATCAATTTTAGCTTTATTTTGTTCACATACCACTGAAAAATATGGTTGAAATATGATTTAAAACTTCTATCGTGAACTTCTATCTATTGTTTAATACGTAAAAAGTAGAAAATTATGAGAGACTAACTTCTTACGTTAATTTGTTTTCTTCCTTTAAATAAATTAATTTACTAACTTCTGGTGAGCTATTGGGTCAGCCTAGTGGTTAACGCATCGGACTTCAATTTTCGTACTTGTGGGTTCGATTCTTTAATCCGGTGAGTTTTTATACATACATTTTTTTTCTTTAATTTTAATATATTTAATAATTCTAAATTTATAAAATGTGGCTAAAATATGTTTTACAACTACTATCGATCGTAATCGAATACTTTTTAATAAAGTAAAGAGAGTGAATAATATTAATAAAAAATTACTTCACTTTTTTATGTTTAAATAAAACATTTATTTTTTCTCATTGTGGCTCAGAGCTTGGTGTGGCACAGTGGCGAAGACGCAGAGCTCGTACTCTTGTAGTGGAGAGTTTGATTCTCCACGCCAAAGGATTTTTTAAACTCGACACTTTTCTTTCCTTTAATTTAGTTTAATTTAATTAAAGAAAATTTCTCCGCCACTGTGCCACACTAATTAAGCTTTGAGCCGCGGTAAGAAAAATGTTTTATTTGAACGCGAAAAAGTGAAGTTATTTTTTATTAATATTATTCACTCTTTTTACTGTTAAAAAATATTCGATTACGATCGATATAGTAGTTGTAAACCATATTTTAACCACATTTTATAAATTTAGAATTATTAAATATATTAAAATTAAAGAAAAAAAATGTATGTATAAAAACTCACCGGATTAAAGAATCGAACCCACAAGTACGAAAATTGAAGTCCGATGCGTTAACCACTAGGCTGACCCAATAGCTCACCAGAAGTTAGTAAATTAATTTATTTAAAGGAAGAAAACAAATTAACGTAAGAAGTTAGTCTCTCATAATTTTCTACTTTTTACGTATTAAACAATAGATAGAAGTTCACGATAGAAGTTTTAAATCATATTTCAACCATATTTTTCAGTGGTATGTGAACAAAATAAAGCTAAAATTGATCAAACGTAACCCACATTAAAACTTCAAAAATTTGAGGCGGGGAATTTCAAACGTGGCGCCAGCCATTTTGATTTTCATACCTGCATGTTCTCACCTAATCTCATCTATAGTGCAAAAGTACAAGAATGGTGTGACGTCAGAGGCGTCACGAGAGGCGACACTCTCAAAATAATGCAACTTAATTAATTAATTAAAATTAGTTATAGGTCACAAAAAAATCTGAAACAATTCACAACGTCATATTTTTACCCCTTCTTTCGATTAAGCCAATAAAATTTTTCGTTTCTAATTGCTCATTGCTCCGGTTTTGGTTTGTATTTTGGGGCAATTGACACATGTTGGTCATATATGCGGGGCTCATTGCTCCAAAATACCACCTAATTAACCTATTTACCAATGCATCAAGACGATTGTGTATGCACAGGTAAAACGGTCTTTTATTGTAAAATACATGTCACCATATCTTTTACGGGGTAAGCCAGCAGCATTATTACTGTGATTGTAAAATGTTTCAATTCTATATTTATTTTATATGTATAGACTTTTTTGGCCTTTGAAAAATTATTATTTTGTAATTTAAAAAGTATTGTGTGATGATAGTTTTAGTTTGCACACTTTTGTTTCTTTTTATTAATTTGTCCCCCTCCCCCTACCCTCCTACCCCCTCAATCAGAGTTAGCAATAATGCAGGTGGGAATTATAATCATGATTAGACAGCGAGAAAAAGTTACATTTTGTTTCAAAAATAGGTGCCTAAAAAGTCAACTTTTTTGGAAAATAGTCTTAAAAAAAGTCGCCTTTTTTCTTTGGAAAAATCTTCAAAAAGTCACCTTTATTTTTAGAAAAGGCAGAAAATAGGCATTTTAAAAGTATTATCAATAAAAAAAAATTATTGGTTTTAAAAGATGTACATCTATTCTATAGATGGCATGCATTGTCAAGAAAACAATTTCTGTGTTTAAAATGCTGTGTTTGTGAGTTTTATTTCTTTACTATATTTCTTTACTAGTTTCTATATTGACGATTTGAAGAAAATAGCTGAAATGCACTAATAAGTGTCAAAAAGTCACAAAAAAAGTTACAATTTGCCAAAATAGTCTCAAAAACAAAAAATAGTCTAAATAGTCATTTTTTTTTTTAAAGGCTTATCTTAATCCACTTTCGGAGATTGGTGAACATCCTAAATGACAACAAAATACATAATCCTCATAAGAACAAAATGTCGAAATGACTTTTTTCCGCTTTCTAATCATGATCTTTAATTTCATTCTTCATCAGCTGCAAGTCCAACACATTACTTTAATGTACTACTCCTGTTTTATGTTCATAAATCCTACTTTATGGTGTGGTGGTTACTGCACTTGTTCGTCTGAGAGGTTCCTGGTTCAATTCTCGAATACGGCAGACTTTTCGTGGCTTGGGATGAGTGTGATTGATTACTAAACGATAGAGTTGGTAGGAGGAAGGCAGCTTACAGCTGTCTATACTCCCTCTGCTGCTGCAGTCTGCACAGATCTGGTAGTACGAGCCCAGAAGAGTGCAGGAAAGGGTTCTGGGAGTCTGGTAAGCCCCAGCTCGGTCGCAAGATAAAACAAGGTTAAATACCTGCCCACACCCGAAAGGGTAAAATGGCGTCAAGGATATATATATATATATATATATATATACATATTTTTTTTTTATTAAATATTTTGTAATGCTGCTGGCTTACCCCGTAAGGGATATAACGTCATGTCTTTTATGTATGTAAATATTTTATTTAGAAAACTTATAATACTGTACTGTTTGTTGGTTCACTCATCTTCGTCTCTCTTGACCACCACACAAAGAAAACAAACGATAGCATACATGTAAACCTCACAGGCACACAGAGGTGGTGTATCCACTAAAAATACTGTCACACCCTTCAATATTTTCATAACACAAAAAGGATCTGATATTTAGTACTAGTTGTTTGGTATCAATATGACTATTTTGTGCAACTACAAATTTTGCATAAAATAAATAGGGTCCGGATTCCTATTTTTTCAGAGTATATCCCCCCCCCCCTCAAATAGTTTTCAATTCCTCAATTCACTTCCAGTTTCCAATGAAATCCAATTAACTTTTATCTTCAATGGCCTCCTAACCATTAAAACTGCAATAATAATTTTAATAAATGTGTTTGTTTGTTTATTTATTTATTATTTTTCATTTACTTGTTTTCAAAACTCGTGCAATAACTGTAGCAATATTGGTAGCCGCCTATCAAAAATGAAAGCAGAAAATTTCAACTTTTAATGCTACATAAAATTCCTGTATAACTAGAAATTAGGAATGCAGTATTTATTTTATCATTTGGCAGTATAGACGATGTTCATCCCCTCCACTCAGCTCTGCCTCAGCTGTTTTTCCGACATTAGATACGTAAGGTTCTAGTGACAGGCCGTAAGCAGGTAAAGAAATTCCTAGTAAAATAAAAAAAGGGGGGGGGGAGAAATTTACGACTTGCAGGGGGGTTATTAAAAGTTTGTTCGCTCATCACACTAAAATTTTCCATTTAGTCTTGCATTAATTTTTAAAGGGGTACCAAAGTGAATACTTTTTTTACATATTCGGGCAGCTAAAAATTATTCTAACATCCCTATGTCTCAATATTTTCGTACAATGCGTAGTTATTTTAAAATTAATTATTTAGTTTGAAAAGTGAGTTTAAAAGCCGTTGGTTGATTCAAGTCAGTGCGCGCCCGCAGCAGCCGCTGATACGACGAGAATTTCCCGCGAATCATGGGAACCTCCTCCCGCCCCTTTCTTGTCGTATCACGGGCCGCTGCGGGCGCGCATCGGCTTGAATCAATAAACGGCCATAGAACTCACTTTTCAAACTAAATAATTAATTGTAAAATAACTAGGCATTGTAAGAAAATTTTGAGCCACAGGGATGTTAGAATAATTCTTAGCTGCCCGAATATGTAAAAAAAAGTATTCGCTTTGGTACCCCTTTAAGACAGTTATTCAATTTTATATTCTCCATTTAAATAACACTGTGCATCTGCTGTACATATGCTTTGGCGGCTCACATGGAGGCTGCCTGAAAATCGTGTATACAGTGATTAATTATAATCACAATACATAGATCTTGTTACTTGTGACATATTAATACACTAATATAACTGAAATAACAAAATTTCAATAGAGCAGTCTGTTTGCTTAAAGGCCCTATGACCATTTCACAGTATTAAGTCCACAGTTAGTTTTGCCTCAGTATGATACGGCTACATAAAAAAAATTGTTCCAGCAGCAATAATATCAGAGATAATAGCCGATGAAAAGGCACCTGTGATGTCATTTGTACCCATTCTGCGGCGACGGTATAGGGAAATTCCTGCAAAAGATAGGTTCACTCTAGCTGCAACCACGGACATATTTTTAATTCTGGAATGTTGAAATTTTACCAGGGCAGTCTTGATAGTATTTGTCAAATATCCTGAAAGAATTTTGCTGTTGACATTCACGCAGACTGACTTATTGCAGTAACAAGAAGAGAAAAATGTTGCATAGGAAAACAATGTTAAATTTTTGGCTTATCTTGCTACTGCAACAATTCAGTCTGTGTAAATGTCAACAACAAAATTCTTTCAGGATATTTGAAAAATATTATCAAGACTGCCCTGGTAAAATTTCAATATTCCAAAATTAAAATTATGTCCGTGGTTGCAGCTAGAGTGAACCTATCTTTTGCAGGGATTTCCTTATACCGTCGCCGCAGAATGGGTACAAATGAAGTCACAGGTGCCTTTTCATCGGCTATTATCTCTGATATTATTGCTGCTGGAACAATTTTTTTTATGCGGCCGTATCATACTGAGGCAATACTAACTGTCGACTTAATACTGTGAAATGGTCATAGGGCCTTTAAGGAATAACCTGAAAAATGGGAAGAAAAAAAGTCGTGAGAATCTTCTTCAAATTAACTAGGGTAGACTTACACAACAGTCTTCGTATAAAGGTGGATTCAGATGGCGATTTTTACCATGTGCGACGCGACGCGAATAATGCGCACTTGCTGTAACATCAATTGGCGGCCATATTGGGCGAATAAAAGAAAATGAGCATCGTAATTAACGCGATTACCGGCGAATTCGCCGCCGCATAGGATTTCACAACTTTTACGTCAAATCGCGCATGGGCGGCAACGGCGACGCGGCGCGATTTTAACTTAAAAGCTGTGAAATCCTATGCGGCGGCGAATTCGCAGGTAATCGCGTTAATTACGATGCTCTTTTTCTTTTAATCGCCCAATATGGCCGCCAATGGATGTTACAGCAAGTGCGCATTATTCGCGTCGCATCGCATGGTAAAAATCGCCATGTGAATCCACCTTAAGCCTTGATTTAATAACAGCGCGTCTCTCTATAGAAACCCCTCGCACAATTGGCTGCATCCATTTGGCGCGAAATTACGTCATTGACGCAACTTTTTTGAACGCTTTAACTTTAAACAGCTGGAAGTCAGGGAAGGAGGAGGGAGGTGGTGTTTTTTTTTTGTGTTTTTTTTTTTTTTTTTTTGGTGCAGACAGGTTTCACTGCATTAAAAAATATAAAAGTTGAAACCGTTCCCCTCCTTTAAGGGTCAGAATTCAGAGGTCAAAATGTAAAAAACGCATTTTACAGTACTAAGTTTTAAAAGCGAAAATTTACATTTGGTAGGCGATTTGTTCTTCACAATGATCAGGACATTTGGGGAAAAAATGAGTTGTGAGGCTTTTTTGGGAATATTCCACGCTTATTTTGTGAGTAACTCGCCGTGCACGAGACGAAGGGGAAAAAAATGTCAAAAAATACTTTCAACATGAAATAAAATGTCCATGTTGTTTTTTTATGTTATAAATATAATTATATGTGTGTGTGTACGTGTATATATATATATATATATATATATATATATATATACATATATGTTTATAATTTTAAACCCAACCGTGTTTACCCGCCAAGGTAAGAAAGAAAATTGTCAGAATTTAAAAATTTTCGCCGAGGTGGGACTCGAGCCCACATCTCAAGTCAATAGCGGATAACTTTTAAATTCTCTGACAATTTTCTTTCTTACCTTGGCGGATAAACACGGCTGGGTTTAAAATTATTAAGATCACCGCCAAAGATTGTGTAAGTTGTTAAAACTTACTTATATTCAATCATATGAACGAAAGCTCTGTATTAAAATATATGAGCACATGCACAGGAAAAGAAACATTGCTTATGTCCATCATTGTCAATTGCGGTGACTTATTCACGAGCCATGCTTCATTTTAAGTGATATTATAATTATTATAATATGCTGATGGGGGAACTCTCTGAAACTTGACAATGCTCTCAATGTCACAATGATTGGCGTGTTTATTCAACAGTATCATGATACTACAATAGAGTAGTTCGGGTGTATTCATAGTGAATTTTATTGTGGATACTGAATTACTGATACTGCATGCTAATTTTCTCCAGCAGTACTATACCAAAAAAAAAAAAATAAAAAAAATCAATTTTAAAACCATTTCTTGCTTTTAATAAAATGAAAATGAATATGATTGTGTTAAATATTTCTTTTTAGTTTTTTTCTGATAACTACGAAAAAAATTGAATTAAATAAATCAGTTTTAACATGGCACCAGACCCTACAAGCGTCACTTTGCTGGCGCTTGGTTACAAATTTTTGAAATTTTATGTATAGGATGTTTTAAGTCAGCTGATTTTGCCATGTTTCCACCATCCCTATAGTTGATGTTTTATTAATATACTTCGGTAAAATTATATCACGCAATTTTTCGCTCGATTATGATGGTGTTCAAGATATTATCTAGCCTATAAATTCAAAATTCCTCCTCTTAGCCCGTGAGCCTCCCGATCGGAAAATGGCTTTAGGAGGGAGAAGATAAAAGTTACATAAATCGAAAGAAGACATGAAGAGGTTTTTCCATATGTTATTACCGTTATTTACAATCGATAACAGAAGCTGTCCACAATTTCAAATTTATTTTAAAAATATGACAAACGTGTCTATACACGAGCATAGAAGAATTAAGTTCTGTGCTTTTTTCTTGCCATTTCTCGTTTCGAGTTGTGTAACTTGCTTAATTATATTTGAAAACAATTTAAATTGGTGCTATTACGTAAATTGACATAAGTGTAAGACATCAGGCGTGGACCCCCCCCCCCCCTCCTTCGAAATTTGTTGTAAATTTTGGATTTAACATAGGCAATTTAGGCACTTCTTCCACTCCAATTTTTTTTTAATATTAATTGGGCTTATGGAGGCCCATAAGCCCAATTAATATTGGGCTTATCTCTCTCTCTCCCCCCCCCCCCTGATTTTTTTTGTCTGGATCCTCGCCTGTAATGCCTGTAAGACATGAGGTTTTAAACCTTCAATGGAATTTGCTACCTTCCTTCGACTATAATTAGTACATTCATATTTTTAAGCGCGCTATTTGGAAAAATATTTACCGACGTTAAAGCGGATTTAGATGGCGACAACGGCGATGCGACGCGATTTTGACGTAAAAGCTGTGAAATCCTATGCGACGGCGAATTCGCCGGGAATCGCGCAAATTACGATGCTCTTTTTCTTTTAATCGCCAAATATGGCCGCCAATGGATGTTACAGCAAGCGCGCATTATTCGCGTCGCGTCGCATGATAATGCGCACTTGCTGTAACATCCATTGGCCGCCATATTTAGCGATTAAAAGAATAAGAGCATAGTAATTTGCCCCCGAAATCGCCGCCGCATACTAGGATTTCATAGCTTTTACGTCAAAATCGCGTCATATTCCCGTTGTCGCCATCTGAATCCACCTTATAATTAATTAAAGAGGGGAAAACGCGTACAAAAATCCCGGTGTTTCGTCTGTGGTATATGTGTATTTTATAACTTATAACCTGCATACACACGTTCATTTCTAACAGTCTATATATACTCTGTGTGGTGGTAGAGAGAAACTTTTTTGGAATGGCTAAACTGGGTAATCTTCTCACCTGCTGCACCGAAATTACAAATCTGTGCATTTTTCTCCGCTGCTGCAACACTCCGCTGCAATCATATTTGCAACATATGTACCGGTACATGCTGGGGAATTCACAAAGGTTTGCATAAAGAGTATAAAGACCACATTTAGAGTAATTTTTTTGTGACGTCTCGATTTTCGTAATTATTGTAGGTCCTAATTTTTCAAGACTTTAAAAATTGCGATTTTAAAGCTTTTTAAATGCCCTCGCTTTGTAGGCTGATATAAAGATCTGACAACGTTAGTTTCGATTCCCGATGAAAAAGAAATTTCTAACTATAGACTATGAGAGTTTGAGTTAAAATGTTGTTAAATAAAATGCGTTACTGGAGTAACATTCTCTTAATTAGGACCGTGCACAACATAAAACTGTATCATATTTAATTCCTGTGCTTGCTCGTGACGTAAGCAACAGTGAACACTTGAACTCAAGTTAGCACGGGTTTGCACTCGTGACGATTTAGATCAATAAGACTTGTGCGATGATCATTGACTCTGCATCATACCATTACCTCGTGAATATTAACCTCTACGGGAAATAGAAGTCTACATTCATTCTACACCTATTTCAGAGTGCAACTAACGTTAAGTGTCATGGAATATTTACATTCTGGTCAACTCATTCAGACTTTTGAGTGTTTACTTTAATGCAGCTATGAATTTTAAAGTGCGTGTTTTATTGAGCAGCGCGGCGTCGAGTAGAGGTGCGCAGCTCGTGCACGCTTACGTACTGAGACCGAGACTCGAGAGCGAGCTTTAAAGCAAAAACAGGTGGTAGGGTTGCGGGATGTTGGTAAACCTGTTGTGAAAAATCGATAGTGGCAGCCTAGCCCTTCCTAGGGGCCGCGCCGGAATTTTCGTTACTGCGTGTTTATTCCAATATTCTAACTCTCCGTAAGCAATACTAAACATCGATATTTGTTGTGCTAGAGATTTTTTATCTTAAAAGTAATGCAGTTTAGTGATATATGCATATTTCCTGCGATAGTTTAAACCGAATTGCCTTCTGTGTACTTTAAATATTATTAATATGATTGTGATATTTGAATATTATGAGCCTTGTTGTTACTATTAAAGCGTCTTTTTCTATTGACTGTTAATACAAAATTAAAATACCAAATGATGGGATATGTATGGGGCTGCTCATGCTTTGCAAAAGGTAAATGATGACGTATTGTTGGTTAAATTATGTTACTTTAATTTTGAAGAGAATGTGTTATGGTCTTTTTGATTCATCTAGGAGAGGCATGCACCTCCTCCTTCCTGACCTTCATCTGAATAAAATCGATGAGTGGCATGATTATACAATATCAATTCTCACACATTCACGCCTGCATTCGTGACAGTTTCAACTTTTTTTTTTTATTTTTGGTTTTATTGACTTTTTAACCATAATTTGTTTGTTTGTTATATTTAATTTTTAATCGTGACTTTACAAACTTAAGTATATATAAGTTCTGTATTTCAAGCACCTTTAATTTCTTGCTTGTATTCCATAATTTTGTAGTTCAGTTATCTTTTAAATGATCATTACAATTTAAGTTTTAAGTTATTACATTTTTGTTGTCATTATGTGTTGACATTGCTCTTTACAAGCTTAAGCAGCATTTTAATACCTTTTGTCACAATTTTTTACTGGTATTGCTGCCATTGTACGTTGCATCGCTATAAATAAATAATTGAGAAAGAAAAGGGAAGCAGTGCTGGAAATAATAAAATACATTGTGTTGTTTCCATTTCAACTATGGTGAAAATAATATCATCCTACAAAAAAAATTAAAATACCTCCAACATCCCCCCCCCCCCTAATTTTCCCCCCTGAATTCAATATAATTATATATATATATATATATATATATATATATATATATATATATATATATATATATATATATATATATATATATATATATATATGATTGAATATAAGTAAGTTTTTTAACTTACATAATTATTGGCGTTGATTTTAATAATTTTAAATTTAAATTTAAAAACACGGTTTGGTTTAAGGTAGAGATAACGCCGAACAGCTGTTTGATGTAGGTCCCTTTGATTAACATGTAAACCTTAGCAAATTTACAAAAATAATGAAAATTTTTTGAGAGGCGGATATTAGTGCCTAAAAACCATAGAAAAAGTTTCAAAACAATTTAACGAGCTGATTTTTTTTAATTAATGTTTTCAATTTTCAGCATAGGACTTTCCCATGGAGAGACAAACTAAAAAATTAATTAAGAAAATCGACTCGTTTAATTGTTTTGAAACTTTTTCTATGGCTTTTAGGCACTATTATCCTCTTCTCAAAAAATGTCAGAATTTTTGTGAATTTGCTAAGGTTTACATGTTAATCAAAGGGTCCTATGTCAAACAGCTGACGCGTTATCTCTACCTTAAAATTATATATAATTATATATATAAATATATATATTATACATGGTGTCATATCCCTCACAGGGTAAGCCAGCAGCATTATTACCTCAGCGTCTAGCGTCTAGACCTCCACAACACTCGATTCTTACATACACCATTTGCTGCAGAAACACTCATAATAGACTTTTGCCTTCTACACTCTCTAATGCAAAAAGTACTTTTAACACCCAACTCTTCAAACACCACAATCACATCTAACCACACCTTTTTTTGGTGTACCTACCTAATCCTTTCATTCCGTCATTCCTGTTCCTCATGCTTTCTCTCAAAATGTTCAAACTATCATAGTATGCTATGTTCAAACTTGTTAATTATGCTTTTTTTCACTCCACACTCATTCATCACCCATGTTTTTCTCACTCTATCTAGCCTAGTTTCACCACACATATTCATTACATGATACAATTTTTCTAATTATTGCATACAATTTTTCCTTACAAGAAAACTTAAAGATATTTGTTTCTATGGAGTTGAATTTTCTTGTAAGGAAAAATTGTCTGCAAAATTGTGTTCTGTAATACAGTGCTTGAGAAACATTTATGTCATACCAACTGCATTGAACTTACTTCTATGCTTTGTTTGACACACCCACCCCTCAGACTCAGACCCATACATTAAATTTAGTATTAGGATAGGACAGATAGCTTAACCGGCACTGCGAGACAACCCTACCATACTACCCACAATCCTCCTACCAGCACTAACTCTCCTATCAATCTCTCTATCTACACTTCCATCCTCCTGAAATACCCTTCTCAAATACACAAATTCTTTCACTTGTTCCAGCTGCTCTCCTTTAAGCATAATTCCTTTAGCTTCGTCTCTATCGGTACTGCCAAACACATCACTTTTGTCTTGCCCACATTGAATTTCAGATCCATACGATTTGTGCTCGCTTCCAATTTATTAAGCCTCCTTTGCAAATCATCTTCACTCTTGGCTAACACCAATACATAATCTGCATACAACCATAAAACACACACACACATGTGTTTATATAGATAGTGCTGCTGCAATGTCTAACAGCGTTGTTTAATCTAACAGCATTATTTACTGTGATTGCTCAAACTGCGTGACTTATAGCAAAAGACATGAAGCTGTCAAAGTAAATAACAGCTTTTAAAACTTTGGCAAAAATAATGAACAAGAAAATCTGACAACACTATTGTTAGGTGTATAATGCACTGAATTGCAGCATTGCCGGATTTCTTTGTTAGTTCCTTCTACCACTGTGCGGTAAAAGCTGTTAGTTACTTAGGCAGCTTCACATCATTTGCTTGGTTGGTTTGAGCAACTGTGGTAAATGCTGTTAGTCAGAATTGCAGCGGCATCATCAACATATAATTGCAGTTGTTGCTATTTTCAATATTTTAATCCAGGGGAAATAAACTTTTTTTTTTCTCTATTCCTTTGCTAATTTTTAATGATCAATACAACTGTGGGTGCAAGATTTTGGAAGAATGGGCTGAAGTAGCTCAGTAACCCACTTCACTTGCATTGTAATCTTGCTAGAGTTTTTATTTTATTAGTAAATATTTCTTTTTAATACTAAATAAGTTATAGCATTGAATTTAAGATCTGAATGAGATTTGAGGTTTTAAATTATGTATTTTATAAATGAATGAAGCTATTACTTGCATGCTTGTATTGTGGTATTGTACATACCACAGTATGATAGTAAAATTAGTAAATTAAGTAGTTCATGAATTTTGACTTTTAATCAAATATTTAAATTCTGCTATTTATTTATTCATTTATTTTTTTTTATTTATTTTTTTTTTTTTCAGACTCATTTTTTTATTTTATTTGCAAGGTATGCAAATATAAAGATTTTGACTGTTATTGTTATCTAATTTTACTCCCCTATAATATGTTTCGTTATACAATATTACTGCCTGTGGTCACTACACATGTTATTTTATACGATTTCTGTGTGTAGTATGTGATTTCTTTACTCTTTAAAACTTAATGCCTAAACTGTAAAACATCTTGGACAGTGTTACAGTAATAATTAAAGTGAGACTAAACAGTCAATGGTAGTTTCACAGCTTTTTTTTTTTTTTTTTTTTTTTTGCATATATTTTGAGGTACTGCTCTCTGAAAAATAAAGGCATCAAAAGCCTAGAAATAGTATATATGTATATGTATATATATATATATATATATATATATATATATATATATATATATATATATATATATATATATATATATATATCCAAAAGGAAACTAAATAAACCTGGTTTCCAACTAATAATACAGTTCCAATTGCCAACATAGACTCGCTTAAAAATATATCTTCTATATGGTTAATACCTATCTAATGAATTTTGTCATTGTAATATAGCAAATGGATTTAACATTGTAGAAAGTAAAGAAGTAAACTACTGTACTTATTTGCAATGTATGCATGCTGGTGCAGAGAATTTGGTTAGAAAATTTTGCTATGTATTTTGATTATTTTTTGTGATGATCTGTGCAGATGCTCAGAAGCAACTGAAAGCAGAAGAGGCGAGTACAGCAGATGGAAGCAGTCCCCCGCGACTGCCTGTCGCTGAAGGCTGTGTGCCTGGCTCAGAATCTGCCGCCCCCTCGTCACAACCCCAGCCAGATGTCACTGCTGAGCGACCTCGTACACTGCTTGTCAACCCAGCACTTAGGACCAACAGAAGAGCCTTTGGGAGCGACCTCACTGATGGTGTGGCCGGCCATAACAGCTATCCAGCCTCTCCCAGTAACCCCACCAATGTCCTGCAGACCAGGGGAGGTTCACTCAACCGTGGCTCCTTCGGTGAGATTTTTGTACTTTGTAAACCTGAATAATCTTATCGCTGCATGCACAGCTATAAAACAATACTGAAAAGGGAAGGAAGGGGAAAGGAGTTCCTCCATGAATAATGTTGCTGTTAGCTTGCCGTAATATTACTTCGTCTTAACTCCATGAGAATAGCCACTGAAATTGGTATTCATCACGTTAAGAGTATGATTGTTCTAGTAATTAGCTAATTAATGGTTCGGAGGGTCTTGTAATAGATGAACTATGGGGAGGATTTGTTTTTTATCATAGGATGAGGATTGAGAAGTTATAATGGGTGTGCCAACATGCAAGAAATGGAATGATTTTGAGTTGAAGTAGTAACTATGGATTACAGAGTGCAAGAATATAGGTTGATTATGTAGGCATCAACTTGTAAGGCACGGTACAGAAAGTTTGAAATTCTTGAAATGTTAGCTCCTGTATCCCAACCGTGAGCAGGAGCTTCTGGTGATTTTAGAGGTGCGGTGAGGGGATAAATAAAAATAGAGTGAGTACTTTTTACAAGGAAGAAATCAAGAAGATTTATGAAAAATAGGATACTGTTAATTGCAAAGATCAAATCAAACAAGTCTCAAATTAGAGCAGCACAATGACACAGTCAATTGTTCATCATGCATGACAACTAGCTTCTCTGGTTACCAGCTTACATAATTGTGATATGGCTGCTGACTTTACTCTTAGCATTAAGAAAAGTTTTTCTATCTCAATCAGTACTTTTTCTCTCTATTTCATCAATTTTCTGACCTTACTAAATGAAAGTGCACTGTACCACACTTGCCAGGTTGCCAGGTCTATGCTTTTTTTTTTTTTTTGATTTGTTTTTTAATGGAAATTACAGTTACAACTTTAAAACAACAAGAACCCCCATAAAAAATACTTTGTAAGTTTTTGTCTTGAAATCTTCATATTGGCTGCTTCGGAATTAATATGGAATTAAATAGAATTTGAATTTTGGATGGGATTCTCTCTTCTGTTTATGTAGTTACAGGCATACTGTATATCTAGTTTACATTTTTGGGGAGAGCGGGAGGAAGATTACACAAATAATTTTAAAAAAATATGGCGTGAGAGAAGTGTCTATACTTCCTATGTTAATCCAAAATATATTAGAGGCATAGGAGCATCAATTGGTTTTCAAATTTTAATTTTATTAATCTGTGTCTGCAGGTATTGCATCAATGGCGTTGGAGGCTGCAGCTGTGGCCAATAAAGCAGCAGCAAGTAATCATCACCATCAGCACCAGCAACAATCATACATGAAGTCTAACCCTCCCCCTCCCTCATACACCCCCCTCCCTTACCTGACTCTGTCGCAGCTGCCCGATCCACCAATAAGTGTCACTGAGATAGGAGTGATTCCGCCTCCAGCCATGTTCTCTTCCAATCAAAACGCAGGGCTCACCGGCATGGAAGGAGAGGAAGAGAGGGGGGATGGACGGCCTCGAGATGAAGATTCGGGCAGTGGCGTGGAAACAGCTCAGCCAATTAACCTCAGTGATTTCATTTATGAAGGTAATTTTCTACATGGAACTTGAATGAAGAAGTTGTGATTCGGAAATCAATGTAGAAGTAAAAACTCTCATGCCTTTGATCCAATTAGTAATAATAGAATAGAAAATTATTTTTAATTTTATTATTTTATTTTTTGTTTGGGTGGCTGTTCACTTTGTGTTTAGGTTCTGCCTTTTGCAGTCCACCCATTGAGCTTACAATAATTATTATTATTATTTTTTTTTTTTAAATATCTTTATTTATAAAACAGTAGCGTCCAGCCAGGATAAATCCTAATGGCCGGTTAGCATTACATTATTTATATAGTTGTTACATAGTTCAAAAAATTAACTCCAATCAGAAAACATACATATAGACAATAAGAGCCACAGCTCTTCTAGGTCCATCTGAAACAAAAGGACTTTAGTATATTTGTTTTATACACTACACACAAGTAAACAGATTTATGTATTACTCTATGAAAATAAAAGAGTGAGCATGAATTATTATTAATTTCAATATTTTAAAAAGAATTCAAGAAAAAATCTTAGAGAAAAAAAAAGTAATAATATAATATAACTATATGAATTATCTATTTATTTATTTTAATTTCAAAAAAGAACAAAAGGAAAGAAACAATATGTTTCCGTGCTCAAATGAAAATTTAATACATGAAAGATAAACCGCTAAAAAGAGCTAAAGCGGTATACACAATAAAGAAAAACTGAAATAAATTGAAAAATAATTATTTGCTGAAACAAAAGAAATTCTGAAACAAAAGAAAAATCTGGAACAGAATAGACATAACAATTAATTTATCATACATGATGTGTATTTTATATGTCATTATATTATGAACAATAATTATACATAGTTATAAGTTATAACTGTATTTATGTAGAACAATTTTAACCACAAACATTAGTATAATATGTACATCTCACTATATCTTATTCAAAAACAATATTTTTAACTTAAATTTTACACTAACTTTACTATCTAAATTTTTAACACTAGCAGGTAGAGTATTCCATAATCTTGGCAATATAAAGTCTATTGTTCTCTGTCCGAATCTATTAGTACTCCGTGGAGTTCTTAGCGGATTATTCATTGCCATTCTAGTATGATGAGGATGCACACGAGGTATACCATGGCAATCAACAAAATATTTATCCACTAAAAGTGAATACTCAGCAATCTGTTTTACTGGTAATACACTCCAATATTTAAAAATATTATCATTGATTTTAAATTTAACTCCTTTTTTCATTTTTTTCAAAATTCTTGTTTGCATTTTACACAAGGAAGTAAAAGCACCAGATTGCACAAAACCCCAGGAAGTGATACCATAAATAAGATGAGAGTGTACCAATGAAAAATAAATAGATCGTATAGTTTTTTCATCAACAAATTTTTTAATCATTAATAATTGTGATAAAACTGACCTTAATTTTTTAATTAAGTTATGGATATGAATATCCCAATTAAAATTTTGATCCATTATTACTCCCAAATATTTATGATGGTCCACTTGTTCAATTATTTCACAGTCACAATTAGCAGGTATTTTATTGTAATATGCTGTATATATCGTCCCTCGTCCGGAATAATGAGCTATCTGACTACCAAAATTCAAATGCAATAATGAGCTGTCTGCTTTACCAGGTGAATGCAATTTTAATGTAAAAGGAAAAGCAGACAGCTCATTATTGCATTTGAATTTTGGAAGGCAGATAGCTCATTATTCCGGACGAGGGACGATATGTTGTCATTTAGCTCAATAAACATTTATTATTATTATTATTATTATTAATTCTTTGACATATTTTACACATGTATAGAACAAGTCAATACAACAAAATAAATAATGTATAGTGTATACAGATATACAACAAATTTAGACATATAAAGCATATCATATTTTCTCTCTAAACTTCATAACAATTTAATTGAACCATTTAAATATCAGTTAATTAATAAATCAACTGTCTTTTCCTGTCTTTTCAGATGCTAAAATTTCCCAAGTTATAAAATATAATATTATTGGTGTTATTATAACATGTAATTATACAAATTCTAAATTACTTATAAATATTTTACAATTTACAGTATTATACTATCTGTGTGTTATTTATATTAAATTATTTACTGATAAAATCGTTATATTTTAAAATTTTCATTATTGGCTTGGTAAAATCATCTACTGTATAATGTGCATTACCAACATCAAGAAATTTGTATACAGTTTTTTTTTTTTTTTTTTTTTTTAACAACTTACAGTTATCAATTCATTGCAAATTAGGGGGAAGGTTGTTATATAATAATGATGCAGAGTTATAAGGACTATTTATTTATTGTTTGTTTTTTAACTTTTTACATAAACTAAACAATTGATGTTGTGGATGTTAGTTGATTTCTCTGGGGGCCCACAATTGAAGGAATTCACAGTATACATTTCAATTGTCTTTCACTTGTGTACCAGTATTGTGATAAGTTTTACAATGCTGCTTTCCAAATGGGATATTTTGTTACATAACCATACCTTAAAAATTAATCAGGTTTATTGTTATCTTTGTGTTATGTTATGCCAGTGACACTAACTTGCATCTATTAATTAATTGATCAGCAACTCATGTTGACTTGTGAAATACAAAGAGTCTTTTTTTTTATGTAAGTTTTTACAAGTTTAAAGGAAGAGAGTTCTGAATTGTGAATACAGTAATTTACTTGGGAAACTGTTAAAAAAAAATGATAAAGGTCATTTGCTCATAAAAAAAAACTGCAATTTATCCCTTGTTTACAGTCTAACAGATCTTAGATTATGGCGCCTAGCTTTGAGACATGTCTGGCCGTATTTCTGGCCATGTTAAAAAGCAAAAGACGGTCGCCGCGCGCAGTCGAACTACACTTAAACTAAGATCTGTAAAACTGTTCATGTCTATGACATATTTCACTGATTTTTTTTATTGTTTTGACTGTTGATTGTATGATTTGTGTTTACTGTTGTTGCAGACTCAGACTCTGCATCAGACATGTCTGAGCGGGGGGGAGAGGTGGTGGAGGAAGATGAAGAGGAGTTGGAGAGTGACCGGGCGCTGGCTGCAGCGCGGCTTGGATTGCTTGGTAGCACCAATAAGGGGTGAGTCTTGTCTACTGCAGTAAAGTCAAGAAAGATGTACCCATATCAATGTAGCCTATCATTGTCAACATGCACTGCCCTTTTGGCCATGGCTGAAATTAAGAAGCAAAAAGTGATTTTTCTGTACCAGGAGTAGAACCTATTACTTATAGACAGGGATGAAGGGCGGTCAGGAAAGCCAAGGAATACATACACCATAAAGTCCTAGGGTACCCGACAACCCTTGGGATGAGAGAACTAAGGATAGGAAGGGAGGTGGCTGTGGCCTTGTATTATGTACTACCTCAGTATTTTGCCCGTTAGTGACAATGGAAAACTACAGAAAACCATCCTCAAGGCAGTCGATATCAAACTGCACCTCCCAAATACAGTGTTTGACTTGCATGAGCCGCGGTCATGGCAGGCAAATGAACTCAGGAACATTCACACACTGGCAGTCAGTCGGGGGTAAACCCAAGCCTCTGGAGATGATGTAGATTAAAAATCTGACAAGTAACCGATGGTGCCTTACTACTTTTTTTATTATTAAAATATATTACACTATTTCTGGCACATGCAGAGCCTTGTTTGTTGTGACATTGTATTTAGTGCCAACATGACTTTAAAAAGTGCAAATTTTAAGTTCATGTGTAATTCATGCAGTAGTTCGTATTTTGGTCACTGCTGATGAGCTAATTCATGGTAACAAGCCTACAGATTACATTTTTATTAAATTAAAAAATAGAATTTGTATGGTGATTAATCATGAAAATATTGTTTCTGAATGTATATCAAACTCTGTTATAAAAATGGTGTTTTATTAGATTTACATAATTTTTTTATTTCGTGTCTTTGAGTGTGCCTAGATTACTGGCTATGCTAATTACTATGGGTTGTTATAAATTATTTATGACATTTGCTTGTATTAATGGATTTACATGGTGGTTGCAGTCTGTACCGGCTGCCACAGCCCAACCCTGAAATTGACACTTCACTGGTGGAGGAGGTACCTGCAAAGGAGCCGCGCTTTCACCTCATGCCTGCCAAGTCTGCCCTCAAGTCCAAAGACCGAGGAAGTGCCACCCACACCACCCAGGCCTCAATACAGCTGTGCAACACTGTCTCCACTGGTAGGTTCTTGTGGTTTGAAACCATCCAGCCTATATTATAGGTCTTGTCACTATTTTTGCTCTCTAAGTGTATTTCAATTGCTCGCTGTTGGCAGTTTAGTTGCTAATTACATATTACGTAGTTTTTAATATTCTTTTCTCATCAATTGCAGGTTCTCCAAGCTTAGAGGTAGCTCATTCAAAGGAAACAAGGATAAGCATAAGGTATGTAATTTTGCAGATTCTGTAATTTTGATTTATTCAGTTTTAAAATGGAGTGTTTTGAATAGTATGAATTAGACTTTGTGTTGTAGCAATATAAGTTTGGTTAGTCTTTTTCTATTGTATTTTGTATTTAATTTTTATTTACAATTTCCTTTTATCAATAGACAATTTACTGAAATAAGCTTTTTTTCTATCCATTATTTACAGTATAATGAATAGAGCATAAAAACATATTAGGTATTGTTGTGTGTTTTCAGAATTTTTTTACACTAAAACTATTTTTTTGTTTCACAAGTCAGGAGTACCCTTTGTTGGGAATGAATTCCTCTGACTTGCTGAAAACTTATTTTTCAATAATTTTTCGAAAAACATTACCATGCAGGATGGAGGACAAATCTGGTTAAAGCCTCATTTTATTTAGGTTGCTATTTAAGTTATTGCTTAAGCTATCAAAACTGTAATATAGGTGTATATTTTTTTAAGCCTAGATTAAGATTACCGATAACAGCAAAGTTTTTGTTGACAATTTTGTCCAATGGATTTTTGTCTAGCATATTGAGTCATCACATATCGTCGTTGTAGCGCGTTTTTGGCCGATCTTCCAGTTGTAAGTTATGACTCCATGGCCGATCTATATATTGTAAGTTATGACTCTCTGGCTGATCAGCTTTATTTTTGCCAGGGACGAGTGGCCGAAATGTCAAAAGTTACAACTTTTGTTTTATTGCGCCATTCGAAAGAGTGCAAAATTTGACACAAGATGGCATTAGTGGTATTTTCCTAATAATTTTCATTTAAATGCTAGAAAAATAATAAAAAAAGGGGCGAGGCCCGCGAAATCAGCTGTTTGCAAATAACACGTAACAAAATATCAACACAGAGCAAAAACTTAAATCATATATTTATTCAATCCAGTTATTTACTTCTTCTGGCTGCAAAGAATAATTTTCCTAACGGCCAATTAACATTTAATCAATCAAGTAACAAAATATCTCTCCAGATTGCATCGGGTGATCTCTAAAATCTGGAATCATGCATGCAACGATTGAATAACTCGTAATTATATGGTTCAGCTACGTGTATAATAATTAATAATAATTAACTTAATAAGTAAATGTGATTTTTTTCAAAATTGTTGTGATTTTGTTTATAAATATTATTTTGTTATTGCGGCGCGCGCCCTACAGTATATCGGAAAGAAATAATTAAGCTTTTATTAGTATGTTAATTTTGATACACATCTGCCTGTGGGGGAAAATATTGCAACTAACCACAATAAAGGCGTCACAAAGATCTGTAACTTGCATGCATATATTGTAGAGTGTCGTAATAACTATAATAGATAAAAAAAATACCGGTATTTAAATAAAATTATTATTTTACGATATATAGCTAGCATAGTTTTACATTTTTTTTAGCAATTATAATATACTCTAGGACGTTCTTATATAACTAGGAAAAATTAGCAAATAAAATTATATTATTATTATTATTTTTTTGCAAGTTATTTTATATTTTTTCTACCATATATCGCTGCGTATAATAATATATTGTGAGATGTTAAAAGTTTGTAAAAACATGTTTTTATGCTCGCTTGAAAGAGTCAAAGTGCGACAGCTAATTGGTCTCTTCTAGCAGACACGTACATAACTTTTGTTAATTCATTGACGGTCCAACGTGTGCTATCAATATTATACTATTATAATATTGATATATTATATTATTATCGTATGAACCTGAAAAGACGAAAGAAAAGAAATCGCGAGATACCGCGAAGCACAACGCTCACTTCCGGCTTCGTGAATCCCGCTCATTATATACGTACCCATGATAGAATTATATATAGTGATCGACGTACCATATTAATATTTGTTGTTATAAATAAAATTTAGCATAAATAAATTATAAAATAGCGTAAATATATTTACTATATATATTTTTATGATTAATTCAGCAATGGAATTCTGCTACGCGTCTATTAACAAAGTATTCTTCGATCGAGCATAGAACTCGCTGTGATATTTAATCGTCTTGGTTACGTTTAATTTCCGCGTTTATGTGCAGACCTGTAAAACAAGTAGCATGCTAAGTAAGCTAATTTTTTTGCATCAATTGCAATTAATGAACTTATAATTGCCTATTGCATTGCTGTTATTTATTACACAAAAAAAAATCGACATTATCAGCGATCGACGATGCTAAAATCACCCAAACTCGGCTGTGTTCGATTCTATTTTTAATAAATAAACTTTTTTTATAGTCCCTGCACAGCCGCTTTTTTTTCCCTAAAATTAAAATAATGATAAACATGAAATAATATTATAGTAATACACAGTAATTTTATGTCTTACCCATGCATTTTCATTTGTCAGCTAGAAAACGAACCATGAAAATGTTTAAGTAGCTGAAAAAATACGGGTATCATATGCATATATACGCGACGTATATATAAATAAATATTGAAGACGAGCGCGTTTCATTAATTTTAATTAATTCTGTAATTCTATTACATCGTGTTTTTAATTTCTAGCCGAGTTAACAACGTGAGAGAGGATTATTACATGCATTTTCAAGCCCTGTCGGATTATGGCAAATTTCATTTATTTATTATTATTATTTTTTAAAGATGACCGACGGACTTTTATACGTATTTTTTATCGTATTTACATTATAAAAGTGCTGTATACAGGATTTTAATTTCCAATTAATATTTCCGGAGATAATCAGTTTTTTGCTTCTCCTGAACAATTAGAAAAATTGCAGATCAGCCAGAAGGCCATAACTTACAATATGCAGATCAGCCAGAGAGTTATAACTTACAATATATAGATCGGCCATGGAGTCATAACTTACAACTGGAAGATCGGCCAAAAACGCGCTACAACGACGATATGCTGTTTATTTAGGTAGTAAAAGTATTTATGCAAGTTACACTTTTAACTATTTTGTTAATTGTTGCTGAATAATATGTTCAAGGTCAGTCTGGCAGGGCCCCACGGGCTTATATATTGCAAAATAAATATATAAGAAAAATAAGGTAAAAGGAAAGGAATAGAAAAAAATCTAAAACTTTTGAAAATGATTAAACTTTTTTGAAGATATTTAGAAAATCGGCGTCATATTTTTTTATATTACTTCCAAGATAAACTTTTATTTCTAACACCATTAATGATAAACCTATAAATATGTGCGGGCCCGGGGCTCCTGGCAGATAACAACTAATTTTGCACTAAATAAGGGTATTCAATTGTCAATTGTCAGTGTTCTTAATAGTAGATGTGGTAATTTACTCTGAACTTTGAAGAAGTTAGCAAACCTTCCGTACTTAAAGTGGCAGAGATTGCAAAGAGCAAATCCAAAGTCAGACTGAACACGGCATTTAACATGGGGTTTACCTGACAAAACCCCTCGATTCCCACAAAGAAAGTTCTTGGATTGGTGGTATTTTTCTCGTACCACCAACTGACGAATTTTCTTCCAGTAAATTGAGGGGTTTTGTCAGTCAAGGATTCATGTTAAATGCCATGACATGTTCTCTCTGACTTTGTCTGACTTTGGAATTTTTTCGTGGAGAACCATAAATATGGCTATTCTATGGAACACTGAATCTTTTTAACTTTGGTTCCATATGGAGGAGCGATAATTCAAACTATTTTTAGCAATTATTACTAAGTCAAACATTAAGTTGGCATTGGCTTAATTTACTTTTTTTAAATAAAATAATAAATTAAACACATTCTGCTGAAAAGTGAGATTGCTGCATGCGGTTTGTGCTGCAAAATTACAGTTGAGCAGTCCAATCCACAAAAATACAAAAAATTGTATATTAAAAATAATTGTGATTTGATTAAGGTGAATTGAATTTATTGATATATTGACTTCGGGTCTGTGGACCAAGCAGTCATTGCCCGTAAATTTGATTAAGGTAGAGATAATATGAATCAGCTGTTTGACGTAGTTTCCTTTGATTAACATGTAAACCTTAGCAAATTCATAAAAATTCTGAAATGTTTTTGAGAGGCAGATTTTAGTGCCCAAAAGCCATTGAAAATTTTTCAAAATAATTTAACGAGCCAATTTTTTTTTTTTTTTTTTTTTATTAAAGGGGGTGTGACTTTTCAAAATTAAAAATTCACCAAAAAATCTTCTTTCCAAAAATGTAAATTTCACTTTCCTCCGACTCCCCGTTTCTTCCATACCGCCCGGTCAAAAGTCTACTATGACGTCACATTACTTAAGGTCGCGCGCAAGAAAGCAAGCAAGCAAGTGGCGGCGAGCGCTAAAATCCACGTTTTCGCGTCTTTAAGCCCGCCTAGCAGCCGACAGCAAAGAGATAAAAATTATCCGTCACGGGATAATTTTATCTAAAGAACATTCTGCGTTTGTATCCGCTTTCGGCATTTCTTCATTTTAATTAGGAAATTAAATATCACGATGCAAACTCAAATTTTTTACAGATTTCTTTTGTCAACTGACTTCAAACACATAAAATATTTTATCAAGCATCTAATAACTTTATTGTAGACACACGTATTGGATTGACATATTATATATGTACAGTACATTCGATTTGTACGATTTATATTATGTATATGGTATTTCAACAGTATTTTAATTACCTATGATTTTAGCCGCAGCCTTACATTATATAATTATAAAATCACGGCAAACACGCAACTAAAACTGTTATTATTTTGTGCATGATCGCTATTTATTTACTTTCTTTGACATTTGTATTTAAGTTATATAAATATGCAGCATATGTAGTGATTATTCGATATTACCATTATTAATTATTATTACAACATACTTTAAATTATTATATTTAGTCTAACATACATATAAGGCATTATATATTTTATTGCACTCATTATACGCTTGCTATTATGCATATACGGAAATTTATAAATAATTATGTGATTCAATTAACTAATGGTGCAGTGATAACAATCTGAGAGATAACGTGGAGGAAGCGAAGTTACTGAATGCTGATGCAAAACAAATTTTTACAAAACTGAACTGAAAAAATCTCCCTACATTCTTGCTCCCTTATGTGTGCGGCCGGAACTGTCCGCTGACACTGAAAGCCAGAGTAAGCCCACATGTCTATAAAGAAACAAAACTTTGCAATTATAAATAATTATATATTTTTGCCTCAAAATCGAATTAAAAATTTGTTCATTATTTGTATTTATAATAATATGTAAAATCTAAAATAATTGAACCGATTGAACGTACAGTACTATACTATATATTATATATTTATATAGTCTACGACTAAATAACAGTTAACATTATAATATAGTAATACTATACAAATACTATATTATATAATGTTAATTGTTATTTAGACGAAATATAATATAGTATAGTACTGTACGTTCAATCGGTTCAATGATCTTAGATTTTACATATTATTATAGATACAAATAATGAACAAATTTTTAAATCGATTTTGAGGCAAAAATATATAATTATTCATAATTGCAAAGTTTTGTTTCTTTATAGACACGTGGGCTTACTCTGGCTTTCAGTGTCAGCGGACAGTTCCGGCCGCACACATAAGGGAGCAAGAATGTAGGGAGATTTTTTCAGTTCAGTGTTGTGAAAATTTGTTTCGCATCAGCATTCAATACCGTCGCCTCCAAGTACTTGGAGTTGCACGTTGTCTCTGAGATTGTTATCACTGCACTTTTAGTTTATTAAATCACATAATTTTTTTATAAATTTCCGTATATGCATAATAGCAAGCGTAATGAGTTCAAGAAAATATAATAAAGCCTTATATGTTTGAACCAACTTGCAGCGCAGATGATCCCCGTCGATTGATTCGCGGTAAATATTCTGGTGCCCGAGTCTGCTCTGCTGTGCTAGAATTACGCTGGAATTACGTACTAGAATTAAATTACAGAAACCCTAATATTATTAGTATTCTTACTTTGAGCTCTGAATATAAATAAAGCTTTTATGTTATATTATTTTAACTCGAAGGGAAACAAAGTTTCCATCTATACGGGTCTTTCACCATACGTCACAAAAACATGACGTCACGTGAATGTAGGCAAAAAGCACCTATTTAACATGGTAGTAGCATACCAAAAACTATTTTCTTTTCTGCGATATGACAATTGTGGTACCTTTGACAATTATTTTATTTGATAGATTGAAATGTCAAGTAAATGGAAAAAAATACAATATTTGCCAATGATATCTGTGGAAAATACAATAAATCATTAATTAAAATGTAAATCGGCTCCAAATTCCACGTCAATAATGACCATTTTACGACACTTATGCACTGATATTGACCCTAAGATTCTTAAAAAAAATCAGCCAATCACCGACCATTGCTTTCCCCGCGGACTTTTGAATGCGAGGGGGAAACGGCACAACAAAAAATTATCATAAAGAAACCAGGTAAAATAAAAAAAATGTATATGTTCAAGTTATGTATATTAATTTCTTACGTATATATTATTGTTAAAAAAATTTAAAAATATGTTAAATTAGGAGGAATAAATCAAGTGATTCCAGTTCCCTCTCAGTACCTACTGCTGAATGTAAACAACAACAAAGCCAGGCAAACGCTATATACATTTGGACCGGGAACACCTTTATATATTATATATAAATACATATATATATTACAATGACACTGACTATTAACAACAAGAATTAAAAGCAGAACTGGTGTGATAAATTATGCATGGGGAAGCCTCTTAAGTTGAAGATTAATTATAATTATTAATAATTATTTCGTGATTATTATAAAAAATATAATAATTTAAAGTATATTGTATTAATAATTAATAATGGTAATATCGAACAATCACTATATGCTGCATATTTATATAACTTAAATGCAAACGTTGAAAAAAGTAATTAAATAGCGATAATGCACAAAATGATAACAGTTTTAGTTGCGTGTTTGCCGTGATTTTATAATTATATATAAATTTATATAATGTAAGGCTGCGGCTAAAATCATAGGTAATTAAAATACTGTTGAAATACCATATACATAATATAAATCGTACAAATCGTATGTACTGTACATATATAATATGTCAATCCAATATGTGTGTCTACAATAAAGTTATTAGATGCTTGATAAAATATTTTATGTGTTTGAAGTTTGAAGTCAGTTGACAAAAGAAATCTGTAAAAAATTTGAGTTTGCATCGTGATATTTAATTTCCTAATTAAAATGAAGAAATGCCGAAAGCGGATACAAACGCAGAATGTTCTTTAGATAAAATTATCCCGTGGCGGATAATTTTTATCTCTTTGCTGTCGGCTGCTAGGCGGGCTTAAAGACGCGAAAACGTGGATTTTAGCGCTCGCCGCCACTTGCTTGCTTGCTTTCTTGTGCGCGACCTTAAGTAATGTGACGTCATAGTAGACTTTTGACCGGGCGGTATGGAAGGAACGGGGAGTCGGAGGAAAGTGAAATTTACATTTTTGGAAAGAAGATTTTTTGGTGAATTTTTAATTTTGAAAAGTCACACCCCCTTTAAGTTTTTAGTTTGTCTCTCCATGTGAAAGCCCTGTGCTGAAAATTAAAAAAATCAGCTTGTTGAATTGTTTTGATATTTTTTGTATGGCTTTTAGGTACTAAAATCTACCTCTCAAAAAAGTTTCAGAGTTTTTGTGAATTTGCTAAGGTTTGCATGTTAATCAAAGGGGACAACGTCGAACAGCTGATTTGAATTATCTCTACCTTAAATTTCAACTTTTCACACCACAGTTAGACCACATGACACCCAAAATAATTGTTATGCTACTTTTCATTTAAAAAAAATATAATATAATTTCACTGCAATTTTTCATTAAGGTATAACCTGAGAATTTGTCTGTCAAGGTCAAGAGGCGTGGCTACACTGGCAAATCTGACAACACTGTTGCAATAGTAATGCGAATAATAGATTAGGAGGGGGTGGTAACTACAGTCCTTGAGAGCGTTGCCAAGTTTCTTAGGACATAACAAAAACGATCATCGCCACGGTTCGAAATATATGAAAACAATTCAAAAAAATAGTCCAAAAAATTAGCTTTTAATTCATGTAAAATTTAAAAAAAAAAATCTAGAGCCGTTTTTGTGCAATGTTGATTGAAAAATTTAACATTGAAAGAATACAAAATTCACATTTGAATAAGTTAATTATAATTAAACCAACGGTTAAAAAAATCTGAAAAAAATCAGTAGTATTTGGACAATTGTTGTAAGTCTACCAAATTAATTTCAAGAACATCTGTCGATATGACTTTTTTCGTCCGAATATCTCAGGTTAAGCCTTAAAAAAATAATAAGCCAAGCCCCCTTTTTTAAAAAAAAATCAACTCAGGTAGGGTTTTTCCCCACTCCCTCACCCGCTGCGGGCCTTTTGCTGTCAGACCGACTCTGAATATGTTTCTAATTTGTGTACTAGGTGGTGTGTGTACTTGTATGTTTCAACTTTAAACTCGAGCTTCTTAAAATAGTGAGTGACTGTTTGTAAAGAAAGCTTAATTTTATTTTATTCAAGGAAGGTCAATGATTCTAAATCAAAATGTAACACAATTATTGTGTTAACTTTTTGCTTGCCAATTTTAGTTTTTAAACAAGTTTTTTGTTTAGATTTTTTTATTATAACTGACAAAAATATAGCAATGAATAATAGTTATAGAAATGGTTAGAAAGAAAATTGTATGTGTGGGTAGCATTACTAGCATTGTATTAATAAATAAATCACTTATATTTTGAGGCAATGTGTACAATGGGTGTTGTGTCATAAATTTGTTGTTAATGTGTAAATCTGGATGCTCCTCTAATGCTGCTATATTTGCATGCTGCTTAGGAGGCCACGTTTGCGAATAAGGTAATTGGTATTGGTAGTATTGTTAGCTATGATTTTTTTTCAATGATATTCAATTTTATTTATTGTCTTTTAAAGATATCTGTATAATCCGTGTTTAAGTTTTCATTTTATCATTTTATTGTTCTTTTTAATCTTTGAATTTTAGTGCATAGTGAATTTGGCTGAAGAGGTATGCGCCTGCCTGCCTTTATCCCTCATCCTCATTCTTCCTTTTGAGCAATTTCTTAAGTTTAAAATATTATGTTTTACACTGCACTTTGCAGTATGGTTAAAACACATATATCTGTTTTGAAAGTAAAGATTTACTTGTTAAGGAAGTGTAGGTGATGCTAATGAATGCTCCTCTCCTTAATGAATACAGTAATTATTCTAATATTCTGTTACACGTTTTTATCATCTTTTTAATATCTGATCAAACCAGATACCTGATGATCTTGATATTATTTCATCCTAGTTTGTCAGTGTGTGCTGTGTGTTGGGGTGTGCTGTAGCCTGATACTGACTCTTGCAGTGGTGGTGTGCGAAGTCTACGTTCATCTGACAAGGAGAATGCCCGTCCGGCGCAGGTGACACTCACACAGACAACACAGCAGCAGTTGCAGATTCTGTTAAGTGCTGCAGACTCTGACTCTGAGGAGAACAGCGACGAGCCTGAGCTCAACAACAGGCTAAGTGAGTCTAATGAACCCTACCAATACTGTATTTGCTTGAGGTTGATAAGAGCCTTAGTTACTATTCTAGATTTAAAAGTTAAGTTAATTGGGTAGAAGCAAAAATTATGCTTTAAAATAAATGTGAAAGTTTACTGGTGTCCTCCCTCCTAACCTAAACTTTTCATTCACACGTTATTAGCAAGAAAACGAGAAAATCTAATTTTGCTAAAGTAAAATTAGAATTCAGTTCAATTGTGGTTACATCTTTACTGGGCAGGCCAAAGTCAGGCTGTTGTTCAAAGGTGAATTTTGCTAAATTGTGACCTATGTATATCAATCAAGTCTACTAGTTCCAAATGGCCTTTTATTTTAAATAAAGTTCATTGTTGGTTTGCTGATCCATGAACCCACATTGCACCTCCCAGATCCTTTTCTGTGTAACTCTCTGCACACTTCCAATCACCCATCTAGCATACACTTTTCCTGTCATACTTACATTCCTCTTTGATTTTTATATTTACACTTATCACCTTTTCCCTTAAAATATGGCACAATCACAACACACATCCAATCCTCTGTCACTTTCGCACACTTGTAACACATGATATTATCTCTTGAAAATGCTTCATTAACCACAGACTTCCATACTTCAACACTTCACTAGACACCAACCACTCCTGCAGATTAACTTCCTCGACTCCATTCTCCTCTGGTGCACCCACCTCATTCAAATTCTCCAACCCATTGACAGCCTCATTCACCTCGTTGTCCACATCCTCAAACAGCTCCATGAAATACTTCCGCCAACATTAATCACTTTTTCCTCCCACCATTCTTTCTGTGATTCAAACAATCTCTGATTCATCATCTTTGCACCTTTCACCTTTTACTTCAACATCATGAAATTTCTCAACACGTATTCTCATCTGCTTTATACTCTTTCTTTTTTACAACCCGTTTTTGCCATAACTTCACACTAAATAATTATGTACCACTAAATAATGATCAGTATAACACTCAGCTCCACGATAAATATACTCTTGTATCTGCACTTCGCTTTTCAACCTTCTGTCACACAAGATTAAATTTCATACGTTCACCCCTTTTCCATGTATACATTATGCACCATGTTATGTTAAAACTATGTATTTGAGACAAACATTTCATGTTCCAGACAAAGATTTAAAATACTTTAACCATTTCCATTCGCCCTGAGATCACCAAATTTTCCTAACACACCTTCTATACCTTTACGTTGAACACCCACCCTTCCATTCAAATCACCCATATCAATCAATCTCTCACGCCCTGAGATCATCAAATTTTCCTAACACACCTTCTATACCTTTACGTTGAACACCCACCCTTCCATTCAAATCACCCATATCAATCAATCTCTCACCTTTATCAAAACCATTTAGCACTGAATCTAATTGCTCTCAAAACTCCTGACATGAATCAATGATTATTTTAAAGGTGTGAGCTAGGTTATGATAAAAATAATTTACTTTTATTTTTTTTAATAAAATAATTAATTAATTGACTTTTTCTGCTTCTTTTGGGTAAAATGATGGACCATTGTTTGTTAATGACATATTATGAGTTAAGAGATCCTTAATTGATTATTTATGCTGTTTTTTTTTTTTTTTTTTTTTTTTTTTTTTTTTTTTTTTTTGGTGTTTTAGGTGTTCGGGTTGCTCGCAAAGACAGCTTGGCATTAAAGCTTGCAATGAGGCCTCCTCGACAAGAGCTTATAGATCGCAACATCATCCACGTACAGAGTGAGATGGAACGCCAAATGAGCAAGGAGGCAGTGGGCGCAAGGCTCATCAGGTGAGTCTTGCAAAACTCGGCTTGCACCAAATTCCTTGGCTGAATGTTCTCAAGCCTGCTGATGTCCCTTTAAGTCACAGTCTATGTGATTATGCACTGTTTCACACGATTGTGCAGAGAAATTTATAATTTATGGTCATTGTTTTAATTTCTTAGAATGTTGACTTTTTTTTTGTAACAAAAATCTAATAGCGCTCATTTTTTTCTTTTTTTTTTTTTTTACCCAATTTGGGTAGAAGAAAAAATTGATCTGCTTTCAATATTATCCCCATATTGCACTTAAACTTTTAAAGATGTGATTTCAAGTAGATCCTATTGAGGGCGCAGGCTGTAATGTACAAAAGGAGATAATAATAAATTAATCAATAATAAAAAATTAAGAAATTCGAGACTTAATACTGTAGTTAACTAGTAATTGCACTAACTGATAGAAAACAGAAATTAAACACAATACCTCTTCTACTACATTGTCAAGAACACATATTTTTTATTTATTTCTTTATTAATGGAATATCAACCTTTTTTTATTATTATTATTGGAGAAATGGGTCCAAACTGCAGACAAAACTGTAACTGTCAGATTAGATTTTATGCCAGATTTTGACATACAGTGCCAACACGAGTATACAATGTATACTGTATATATATATTACAAGATTATGTTCATACCATACACAAAAATATAAACATTTGTACATTTATTAAATTTAATTATGTACTGCATATTTATTTATTATTATGGTGGTTATTATTGCACAAGTTAATTTAAGTTGTATTGAAAATATGTAAAACAGTAAAAATGTTAATTTGTTGTCACATAGGACCATGACCTGTTTCATGTTGATTCCTGCTGTTAGTTCATTGCAACCATTTCCACAAAATGAAATCTCCTGTAAGTGGGAAAAAAGAAACATGCCATCTATAGTACATCTACTTGATATCACATTTAAGTTTCAACATTTGGGAATACATAATTTAAAAACTTCTTTACTTAATAAAATTGAGAAAAATAAATCAAGGCAAGCACTAGTAAATTTAGGAGTGAGAGAGGAAATAAGCTTTAAATTAAAATATGTTGTGGTCTTAACACCTTTTTTTGTTCAAATAAGACAGGCTTGGGTTGGATCAGCCTGCTATGGGTGTAACCTAGGATGTGGAAAGAAGGGGGATAATATATAACCTATAATTACCTTTTATGCGTGGTTTAAAATTGTTAATTGATCCAGCATATTTTTATTCCGGTTTCTACCGATATTGTTTCTATTTTACAAGTTAGCAACGATAGTATTTTCTAAGTGCATTCTTATATTTTACTCTGCAGTAATACTCTTCTTTGCATAATTGTAATGATAATAATAGCCCGTAAAAAACTGATTGATGGAGTGCATAAAAAATGTTTGATGAATTTGTTTTGAAGTAAATGTAGTTTATAGAAGACACTGACTGGCTCTGGCTCTTTCATATCTGGATTCTGGTAAAGCATTTTTGTTGCAGTCTGTCAATATGTTAATTAAAAAACTTTAAATAATAATATCATGTGTCAATGAATTTGCAGAACTAAAAATACTTTAGTGAATGGAGACCTGGGGTTGGAACGGCCCTATTTCACTTATTTTGAGTAAAATGTATATACTTGCAGTTTTCAGTGTTGAGTTTCAGGCATCATGCATCAAGTGTATTCAGATGGTTGCTTGAACAGAAAGAAGTGTCAGTTCAGTTATACCCCATTCTATGCACATCTTAGTGTGACCTTTGCCCACATGTAACACTTTTGTCCTCTTTCTGCTCCTGCTGCAGCGCATACGATTTCTACAAACACCAGGAGTACCTTAAAAAGTCAGTGAAAAACGTCCTCCAAGTCTATTATTAATTCCCCCCTCTTTTGATTTTAAAATCTACATACCTTTTGAGTAAACAGCAATTTTTATGAAATAAAGTAGACGTAGACGTCTCTGTGGAAGTGAGAATGTACTGTACCTAACATGATAATAACAACTCAAATACTGCAACCCCACCTTTCTATAAAGCGCAAGTCAGTTGGTATAGATGTTGTTGTTTTCAGCGCCGGGTGGGATTGTGACACTTTTTGTTGTTAAAAATGGGGTTGTGATAATTCTCTCTACCAAATCAAAGCCTTTTTAAAGGAATGTGGTGATAAATATCTCAATATACTGTATATATACAATTTGAATTAATTATATGATTATAATGCAGGTTTTCACCAGTTTCACAACAGATGTGATGCAGTAACTGTTGGAAAATCTGCTGTACAACTCTTTGTAATTTTTCAAATATATGAAATATTTTCACCATATTATTGAGACAAACACCTCTTTATTTTACTTTGTTTTGCTGTGAATTAAATAGAGTAGCTTCATTTTTCTTTTAGTTTATTATTATGTTCAAATTTTTTGGCCTGCTGAAAATTTAAAAAATGTAAAATAATGCTACTCGACTGGAATAATTTTCACATTTTAAATGAAAAATCAGTAAAGTAAAACACTTAATAACAACAAAAGTTTTTAAATATTTAGTGATTTTATACAGTCTCATCTTATGCATACACATAATTATATATTATTATCAATTATATATTATATATATTATTTATGCTGGAAAGACACCAAACAAGTATTTTGATTTTTCCAAATCTCTTAAAGTAGAGCAAGTAATTGCATTTTTTTTTTTTTTTTTTTTTAATATTTTATTTTCTAAAAACAGTTTAACTTGCCCTCTATTGAGAAACGAAAACCAAAAAATTCCATCTCAAATAGCTTCACCACAAAATTTTTTCCAAAGTTTGTGTTTCAGAGGTTTTGTGCATCCTTATGGTACAGAAAACAGCTTTTATTCAAACTTCGACTCAGCTATGGTACCAATTAAAAAATTCCTATGAAATTTATGATGAATTCTTTAACGAATGCTTTAAAAAATATTACAGAATCGTTTCTGAAAAAAAACTTGAAATTTTTGTGGGTTGATTCCAATTAGGTTTTTTTAATTTTTATTTATTTTTTTTAAACGACTTCTTAATTTTTTTAAAAAAAAAATTTTATTTGAAAATCCATCAAAGAATTCATCATAGATTACATTGATATTTTTCAATTGGTACCATAGTTCAGACAAATTTTGAGTAAAAAGCTGTTTTCTGTACCATAAGACTGCATGTTAAAGGCCTCAGAAACACAAATTTGTGAATTTTTTGTGATGAAGCTATTTGAGATGGAATTTTTTGTTTTTCATTTTTCAATAGAGGGCAGGTTTAACTATTTTTAGGAAATAAAATTAAAAAAAAAAAAATGAAATCGCTCACTCTACTTGAAAGAGGTAGTTACAGTGCAAGAATTCATTTAAGCAAGGCCAAAATTCCTGATTCTAAATCTGCAATCTGTTTTCTCTATAACCTTCCGTTGGCCACTTACAAATATCATCAGTTCTTCAATAGATTTAGAATCCTAAACACATCTGCAGATATGTGGTACATGTAAATCTTAAAAAGCAAGTATCTGCTGATGTATTTAATCCCATCGTAAAAACATCGGAAATTGTAACTGACCAATGTGAGGTTATAGAAAAAACAGATTGCAGATTTGAAATCTGGTATTCTGGCCTTGCTTAAATAATTTCTTGCACCTACCTCTTTAAGTTATGTATTACAAATGCAAATTTGAGTAACGTAAACATTTTATCAGTAGGTTAAATAATTATTTTGCCATTTTGTCGATGATTAAGAAAAAGAAGACAAGTTTATAAATATAAAGAATTATAATGTATTTGTTTGGTTAATTAATTGTCAAACTGTATAATCTTACAGGCATTTTATGCTTTATAAATTGTATTTATTTATTTGTTTATTTATCTACAGTAAAACCTTGATTTTACGAAATTGAAGGGACCGAAAAATCGGGACTTCGTAAATTCGAGGTTCGTAAACTCGAGGTTCTCAAAAAAAAAATTAAAAAATGCCGTAAAACGTATGAATTAACAAATTATTGCAATAAAAATTCGTTTTTATAATTGATTCAGATTTATTCGAGTGGTAAAAGAGATTAAAACAGTAGAAAAATATGAAATAGCGTGAGATAAAAAGATCGCGATTTACGCGAGTGATCGATCGCGTATTATATATATAAGTCGCGCGGTAATTCGGGACGACGTGAAAACATAAAAAATATAAACGTTACTAAGACACATAATGTATGGCATTAATATATTATTAATGCCATATAAAAATACATTATAAAGTCTGGTTTACGCAGACGCAAGAAAAAAAACTTTGCGTCAGACGCTAGAGTTGAAGTACGTGTTAGCTTATGGCTTATGGCATGGTTTACGCATCCAGACTAGTGTTGTAAAAAACGAAAGGAACTTCTGATGAGTGAACTTTCACAAGTTCACTTCGTGAACATTACAAAGTTCGCGAACATGTAAAAAACCGGGAAAGTTTGAATTCTGTACAAAAGTACAATTAATTCGATATTCAGCAAACTAAACAGCAAGATGTTCACATTTAATGACAATTAACTTCATGAAAGCAAGTTAAAGATATAAATTGAATAAATTTACCTTCGCAAAAAAGTAATTATTTTGTTGTCCTGGGAGTTAAAATTTAAAATATACATTTAATATCGTGTCTTTTCATTTTTGGCACCCAAAATAGTAGTAATAGTTACAAATAAGGTGTTTTAATTCAAATTTCTAATTAATTTTAACTTTTTATTTAAGAACACAGATGTAACCAATCAGAACGCTGAAATTTACGCGGGATATTTGAATTTATATTTGAATTAGGTTTCACAAGTTCGCGAACGAACATTTACATTACATGAGTGAACTTCACATTTTTACAACGCTAATCCAGACGCCAAACGCAAGAAGCAGACGCAAGACGCAAAAGTTGACCAAAACTCTCAACTTTTTGCTTCTGCGTCTGCCCCGCCCCACGACCAATGAGATGCGCGCATTTCAAAACAATGAAATTGTGCCAAAACTGCGAAAGTCTTCACTTGATTTTGGAAGAAAACGAAAAATTGTTTTGATTTAATATTGAATTTAAAAGTTGTAAAATGTCTTCAGCTCTCTCGGAAGCTGAACAAAAGAAAAATTAACTGACCGAAAGAATAATTGTGATCCTGAGAAGTGCCGACAACTGCCGAATTATTACGAAGTCGTAAGGAGAAGAAAAAATCAAGCGAGCGTGATCGACCAATAACTGCCGATGTAGTACGAGAAGCATGAAAAATGCTTCTGCATTCTGCAAGAACAGACCAAGAGTGCGTTTGAATTCACGGGCCAGCCCGGGCTGGCCCGGGCTGGGTAAAATGGCGGTGACCTTGGTCGCCTGGTATGAAACGTCATAATTTCGTCATAATTAGTTCCCAGTCTGTCCGCTAGGTCTCAGGCGCACTGTAGAGTCCGCCCGCGTCAGCCTGGGCCAGCCAGGAAGTGACGTCATGAGAGGAGGAAAAATGGCCGCCGGGCTGGCCCCACTTGACGACAAAAAACGCTTCAGCCCAGGCCAGCCCGGGCTGGCCCGTGAATTCAAACGCACTCCAAATCTTGCAATGACGCTAGACGCAGAAGTTTTTTTTTTTTTTTTCGTCTGCGTAAGGTGGATTCACATGACGATTTTTATCATGCGACGCGACGCGAATAATACGCACTTGCTGTAACATCCGTAACATCCATTGGCAGCCATATTGGGCGATTAAAAGAAAAAGAGCATCGTAATTAACGCGATTACCGGCGAATTCGCCGCCGCATAGGATTTCGCAGCTTTACGTCGAAATCGCGTCGCATCGCCGTTAAATTGTCGCCATCTGAAAATCCGCCTTAAACCAGGCTTAACGGTGCGATGTAAATTTACATCTCTTAGGAAATCGCAATTTTTACGTGAATATCATAACATCGCGGAAATGACTTGAAGGAGTTGGAAAAAAAAAAAATTAATTTTGTGTATTTTAGGTCTTTTAGAAAATGAAAGAACTCTTATTAATTTAGTTTTCGCAATTCGCAATCGACATTTGAAATGCAGTCAACGACGTTTTTTCTATTCGCGTAGACAATAAAATAAAAATACTGTTCATATACGCGGTTAATTTTCCATAACGACGTGCGTTTCATTTTATTTTTTTTTATATTTTTTTAATTTTTATTTTCTATTCATAATTTATTAAATAAAATTTAAAATTGAATGAAGTTTTGAGGTATATAATGTACTCCATTCATGCAGCAATGCGATTGGGTCGTACGATCTGGCCGGACGAAGAGGATTCGCCACTTTATTATTTTTAAGATCTTATTTACATCGAATTAGACCACGCAGTTGCCATACAAATAAAATTTTTATCAATCAGTTATTGTTTTATGACTAATAAATAAAAAATCTTACGAGTTGACGCTATAAAATAAAATTAATCTCGATTCTCGATCACAAATTTTACGTTACGACGCGCGCGTAATTTACATTTAAAAGACGCTTTAAATGTCGTTTTTATGACAAATATATTCGTAAACTCAAGGTTAATGCTCTCTAGGGACCATGTGAGCACTTCGTTATTTCGTAAAATCGAGTTTTCGTAAATTCAAGGTTATTTAACATGCATTTCCCTATCTAACTATTCGGGACCGAGAAAATACTAAGTAAAATCGCGAATTTCGTTAAATCGAAGTTCGTAAAATTGAGGTTTTACTGTATTTATTTATGTGGCTATATTTATGTAACCACATAAGATCTCAAGAGCAATGGACTTAGTACGTATTTGCTTGCAGACGACTCAGCATGCGGCCCACTCAGGAAGAGCTTGAGGAACGGAATATATTAAAAAGTAAGTGCAAAGTTTTCCAATCTGAGTTTCAATGTTGCATGATATCCAACGTCTTAAAATTTTTAAGGTACAGTTCATTCAATTAAGTTGTTGCATTACTATTAAAGGGTATAATCCTCCAAATGATAGGTATCTCATTTTCCTAAGCATATCAATGAAAGATGCAAAAATGCCATATTTGCAATGTGTTCTATCTCAAGTCACTCTAGTCTGTCATTGCAGATGTAATCTGAAAGTCACCCCCATAGCCACATATATGGCATTGAAATTGTATGGTCTCACCTCTCAGTGGCAGATTTTAACAAACAAGAGTCTGTAAAAGCAATGTTTGTAAAAAGGCTACTCTGTCTATCAAAGTTCAATCCGACTAGACTAGCTTACAAACTAGTAGGTATGCTTATTATTTTATTTCTGAGATTAAAAATGTTTAATTAATCCAACAGCAATAAATCAATACCTAGAATTTCACAATATCAGCTATAACAAAGCTTAATTAATAAATTAAGCCAGAGTTTCATAGCACCATTTCCATGACAAACAGGGAGTGGTATCTGCCCCAACTGCAGTCTTTCAAACGTTAGAATACCCCTGTCAATCATCTTCGGCGTAGTGATTTGTATTCTTCCGACCCATGTTGCCAACAAAATACAAAAAAATAGTTCTTTCACTAGAAAAATAAAGTAGCTGAAAATAAATCAAAGACACTCGATACCTGTTGCATAATAATTGCTAAATTATTGAAACTTCTTTGCAATATTATCTGTCTCGACTTATGTGAAAATCTTCGTAAAATATGAACATATATTTCTGTCCACTAGCTCTATTGAAAATTTTTTAGTGTTGGCTGCCATTTTTTACAGCTGTTGCAGTTGATTGACAGGTCATCCATGAACTATTTTCCATGGGTATTCTAACGTTTGAAAGACTGTAGACATTTCTAATTTGAGTTTGAGATATCAAACGACTTGTCAAACAATTCATGAATTCCACCATTTAATTTGTAAATGTCCTAATTATCACGAAGCTGAACCAAATTATATTAGAAATTGTGTAAATAAATTTGCGGTTAAATTAACTTGAATGTTTATTTATAAAGAACCAAGTCATTAAGGGCATATGCAAATAGAAATAATGTGCAAGTTCTAAGATATAGTACTGTACAATTATGCTTTGTACATCAACAATTTTATTGTTTTGTGTTATTGTCTTTATTTGTTCTATTTTGTGTTAAACATTATTTTCTGTATTATTTATGTATTAACTTCATATGTATACAATTTGTGTTTAATAAACGATCATAATTACAAATAAGTAAAGCAAGACATGGTTACTAATTCAAGTTGTTTGGTTTTACAGAGCAGTCCCCTGCAGAGGAGCGACAACAGAAAGAGGAGAAGAAGAGAGTGTTACTGCGGAAATTATCCTTCAGGCCAACTGTCGAAGAGCTCAAGGAGAAAAAGGTGAGTGAGAAAACTATCATGCCCCAACTTCACTGTACCGGTAAACAACAGTGTTACAATTTTTGCCCTTTATAATTATGTATCCACCGTTTGAAAAGATTTTTTTCAGAATAAAATACATTTATTACATGCATTTAATAATACATTTATTTAATAGTTCTAGTGCTCCATTTCAAATATGATTTTTTTCAACTCTAGTGTGAGAGGGATACAGCGAAAATTATTAAGTGCTTGTGCACCAATCCGTTTATGCATAAATCTTGTCGCTTATAATAATATGGTAAAAAAATATTGAATTATATTATTTAATAATGTTAATAACGCACAAATTTGATAAAAAAGGTAAATTTTTAATGTATGAATGTACATACAGTACATATTAAGGAGTTGGCTTGATTTGTTATTAATTTTTGTGCTCTTTCTCTCATATTATGTATATAAATTAGCTCTATAGTTTAGTGGTTAAAGCACTTGACCACTCAATAAAATATGCTCCTTAAGATTTCCTTTTTAATCCTTTGTAAATTTCCATGTTCCAACCTTTACTTAGCCCCAGTTACAAAACTAAAATTATAAATATAATTATGAGTAAATATTATTCTTTTTCAATTCAACAATTTAACAAAATTAAAAAATAAAAAATACATACATACATACCACGACACCTAATCCCTTGCGGGGTAAGCCTACAACATTTTTAGCTCGGTAGTACAGTGAAGGTTCATTTGTGGACAGTCGAGGTAATAATGCTGATGGTTTACCCTGTAAGGGATTTGGCATCATCCTATGTATGTTTTTTTTTTTTTTTTTTTTAAAATCTTGTTGAATTTTATAGCAGTGACATTAGAAATTAATAGTAATTGTGTTTTAAATTATGTTTGATTTTTTCATGGCAATTTCACTATAATTCTATGTGTATACTCAGTATTGTGAAAAGTTTCTAGGGCTTATTTATAACACTATTATCTTCTATTCTTTTCTTTGTTGTAAGTGTAATATTGGAGTCAATTGTGTTTATTTGCAGATAATACGGTTCAATGACTACATTGAGGTGACGTGTGCGAGCGACTATGACCGTCGAGCGGACAAGCCGTGGACACGCCTGACGCCCAAGGACAAGGCAGCCATACGCAAGGAGCTCAACGAGTTCAAGTCTTCAGAGATGGAAGTTCATGCAGCTAGCAAGCACCTCACGAGGTAAGCCTCCCTCTGTCTCTCTCTCTTTAAAGCCAAGCTATGGCACGGCATATCATGTATTTCTATCTCTGCTGTCACTTTTTATGCTAAAACACCACTCAGCTGCTCGTCAGCCATTACCAAAGGAATTCGGCAAGCACCTAATGAGAATAACTTTTAAAAAAATAATTTCACTTACTAATTACATTTCATCTTCTGAAAAATGCTCAATACAATACAATTTTAGATTTTTATGCTGATTGCATTACAATAAAAACAGTGAAATTAATTTGAATTTTTGCAAGTTTTATGATACCAAGAAAGAAAATAGTTACTTTCTTAAATTGTACATAGTAGTTAACACGGCAATGTTGTGCAGTGCAAGTATATAGTGGTGGGTGTTGTTCACTCCTATGTCACAAGACTCACAACCAATCAGACGCTGTTAACTGACCCCAATTACCTCGCAGCTGGCTTACTCCTCTACCTCCTATCCTCCCTATCTTGTGCTATAGTTAAACTGCTATTATTGCTTCATTATTGAAAATATATATTTTTAGTTGGAATAAATATAATGCACATGTATTAAGAATGATTTGAATGATTTCCAGCTAGTTCCTTTAAAGAGAATGATTTTATTTTATATTTTTATATTATTTTATATTATTCATTAAATTACACTCTTCACATCTTTTTTGTCCTGCAATGACAGGTCCATGAACGCAATGTAGGCAATGCTTGCCTTGAATTTTTCCGGAAAAAAAGAAGGAATTGAAATTTCGTGTTGAGCTTTTATCTTAAAAAGTTAAAATTTAGTTGTTAAAGTTGAGTGATAATCTTCGAGTGTGGGGAAATGTTGAACTTTTAACAAAGAAAACCTTTTTGGAGACCTCCCTCTACATCATGCATTTTTTTTTTTTTTTTTTTTTTTAGCACCTCACTGGCATAACTTTCGAGATAGTTCAAATTTAAAATTCCATCTGATGCATGTTAAAAAAGTGCAAAATCTGACCATTTTTCACAAAATCGTATTTTGTTTTTGAAAAAGAATCAAATTTGTTGTTCTCAAAAACTTCTATTTAGTAACTGCGATTCCTAAGGAATGTTTTTATTTATTAAAAAGGATACCTCACCGACCATTTCGAATTTTAAAGAAGACCGACAAATGTGAGATTTGTCAGTTCTAAGTTTTTAATTTTACCACACGACAGTGTATAACGTAAAAATGAATTTTCAGCACTAATTTTAGTATTAAAATAAATAAAAAAAAAAAAAAAAAAAAATGGGACTGAACTTATAAAATTATATAGATCATGCTAATATGGAATAGGAACGCAGTAGACAAGAATAAATATACTGATCAAAAAAATCCAGGTTCGACTCTCGCAAGCAGCAAACTTTTTACATTTTTTTTTTTTTTTTTTTTTTTTTTTTTTCTGGCCCCATTGCTGGGAATTTGCCTCTCATATTTAATAAATTATTTTCATGAAGTTTCGAGCTCCTTTTCACAATTAATAATGATTTTAAAATTTTGATCACTCCACTTTAATTGAATGATTGGATGTCTTTGTTGTGTCATCTTGTTGCCCATCTTGGTTAAGAAGTCTGCTTTTGTGTCGCCATGTAAAATAAAAAATAAGTGATATGTTTTTTCAATATTTGCAGGTTTCACCGACCATGACACTTTGATTCTGAGACTACAACTACTCATGCTAAACCTTCATCAGCAGCTGCGCTATGTTGCTCTTGATACAACAAGAACTGAGAAGATATAGATTGTTGTTGTGTTGCATTGCAATCAATTATTACTACGGAAAGATGCACTGCAGACACCCCCATCAAATACTCATTGCCCTGCCCCCACTGTCTCTCCTCAACCCACTCCTGTGGTACAGTAGCTGCTTCACTGTCATCAAAACAGCAGAATACAAATAATAATGTGTTTTTTGTTATGATGTATTTTTAATTTTTTACTCTGTTAATTGTGGAGTGAAGTATGGATGGATGCTGCAGTATTTGTCTCTGTTTTGATGACTGTTTGCAAATCATTTACATAGTTAAAACCATAAACAGGAGGCCTAGTTAAAAGTATTTCCATCATTCATAAATACTAGGTTTAGTTAAATTTTTAGTTTGAATATATCTAATGTGATAAAGTAGTTTGAACTTTGTTGTATGTTAAATTTCGTATTAAATTAAATCAATAGTTAAAAGATTGATATATTCTTCTGTGAGTTGGTTAATTTTGCTTTATAATATGTTATTTGATAGTTGAGGTTGGGTAGCCATGTATTCACAGATTAGATTGCTTCGTATTTAAACTGAAAATATTTCACTGTTTTACCGTTTATGAAGCTATTTTGTGATACTTGACTGCTATAAAGTGTAAAGGATGGGAATATATATATATATATACCAACAACTTGATTTTTTTTTTTTTTTTTTTTAACTCAGATTGGTATGATGGAGTTGTGATGAGAATTTACCCTGATTTGCAAATAGCAAATTTAATGTCTCCATTGCTTCCTTAAAACAATATTTTTATGAAGTATAAAAAAATTAATAAAAGAAACTGAAATGCAGTTTTAAAACTAATAACTTTTGGTAATAATAACGTGAAAGTTTCCTCAGTATGTTAACCATTTTATTTGTAAGTTACTTTAACTTTATTGCGTTTGTATTGAATTATTGTACATGCTTCATTACACCTTTATTTTCTCATTCCCATGTTGTCACGTTACCCGTCTGGGGTCTGCAGTGTGTCAGGCAAATGAGCCATTGTGAAAGTTGCAATACTTTGCTCGGGTGCCAAAGATTCACCACCTCATAATATTTTTCCTTTAAACACAATTTCTCATACTCCAGTGGGAACTTCTACCTGAGGTTGGTGCCTTTTTTTGCTCTTCATTTGCCTGCCTTTCTTCATTTTATTTATTCAATTGTATTTTTTTTTTTTTTTTATTTTTTTTAACTTTCACAGTGGATATCTTACCACAAAAGTAACTCAGTGACTAAAAAAACTAATTAAATGTGCTGTGTGGATTACATAATTTAGTAAATCTCAGGAGTTAACGTATATAACAAGGAGAATTGCTGACAGGCTAGTGGTACAATCAATTTCACAGTATAGGTTAATAAACTGCAAACATCACTAATAAAGTGTTTCCTGCTAGTCCTGCATGCCATCTACGTTAAGAAAAATAATACAAAAAATATATACAGCAAACTTTATCACCTTCTCCTAAAGACATTGGCTGCAATTTAATTGTATTATATTATTGTACACACTTTTTGTGATTCCCATACCACTCAGCATCTCCTACATTCAGATAAAGGTGCATTTTTTTTAACAGTGATGTAACTGACATGTCGGCACTTTTATATATTCCATGACTGCATAAGGTTACACATACATACAGTATGACAGATCTTAGATTACTGGTAGACTAGACGGCGACTGATCAGCTGACTGGCGCCAGTCTATGTCTGGCCTTGTTAAAATGCAAAAGACAATCGCCGCACGCAGTAACCTACATGTAAACTAAGATCTGTAATTCTCTATGTTGCTTTCAAATCTTATGGAATCAGGAAGCTCTTTTGTTTAACATTTTTAATATTAATAAATTATGTTGCCATGAAAGCTTTGTCCGGCGGCTGTACAGTACATGAACTAGACCATCTCTATGCAATAAACAGTTTTCATGGCTACAATTTGTGCAAATACTGTACTGTATATATTTCAAATGAGATCTTTTTGGCAGGCAGAAAAAAAAATCAATCAAATAGCATAAATGCAACTTGTACGTGGCTCATATTTTTTGTATTTTTTTGTTTGATATTTTTTATTATTTGTATATAAAAGTTTTTTAAATGCCAAGTGTTTCTATAGTTGTATCATATAAATAATAATATTAATAATATGCAGTACCTTTTATAAAATATTATAATTAATACAAAATCAGAATTCATTTCTTAGAAATTGCATTAAAATGTGGATTCTTGGTTTTAAAGCAGTTTTTTATACAATATGATTTGTCTTAGGCCAGTATTATGTAGTGTTGATGAGGAATATTAAAAGAAGTTATTAAGTGTTGGAAATATGCTGCTGTGCAATGATATTTCGAGCATTTAGTAGACAAATGTGCCTGTATAGCCTATTTCAATGCTAAGAAATTATATCATACAAATATGAGTACAGTATTAAATACAAACAGAACATACATGTTTTATACCAAACACAAAATTTGTGTGGGGTAACCAATTATAATTTAATTATAATTCAGTATTTGAAAATGCAGTATTTGGTATTTAGTTTCCCCCCCCCCCCCTTTATATCCTACTTTTTCTTTTATAATCTTAATAAAAGCAAAGTATAGGAATAAACTTTTCTTAAATATTGATGTGTTGGCTTTCTTCTATAAGTTGAACAATGGGTGAGTGGGTATCACTTTTCCATTTTTTTTTTTTTTTTTTAAGTATATAATTTTAAACGTTTCGTGTTTACTTATTGGGTAACAAAGAATTTTGTCAGTGGATAAAAAGTTTTCACCCTGGTGGGAATCAAACCCACATCTTTTGAACCTGAATTGTGCATATAAAATGCAAGAAATGTGTGTGGGTTTGAGTCCCACCTATGCGAAAATTTTTGATTCTCTGACAAATTTCGTTCTTACCCGGCGGGTAAACGCAAAAAGTTTAAGGATAAGATAATATGCCCAATGATAAAAAAAAAAAAAAAAAAAAAAAAATCTCAAATGAAAATTATGAAACACCTTAAAATGTTCTCCAATACATGCCCTATCACAGTAGCTAAAATATTAGGTACACAAATTTGATATAGTTTCTGAGCTATTAATTTTTTAAAGTTGACTTCTTTACCATGGAGAAATGAAACTTCCATTTTAAATTATTCAACTTAAAAAATCAATAACTCAAAAACTAGATCAATTTTATACACCTGATATTTTCGCTACTTAGAGCGTATATAGAGGAGAACATTTTAAGATATATTTCATAATTTTCATGTATGGGATTTTTTTTTTAACATTGGGCATGTTATCTTACCTTAAAATTATTCAAAATGGTACCATTAAAATACTATATAAGTTGCAGAACTTGGTATAATTATTATTTTTTTTTTTTATTTCTTTTTTGTAGCAATGTTCTGTGCCATGCATTTTTTGGCACCTTCGGTACCTCTAATTTCTTATCAGGATAGTCAATAACCTGGTAAAAGTATTTTTAAAAGATGATCGAGTTGCCTTTTTGTTGTAAAAATAAAATTATCCAATTAATAATAACATAAAATCATGTTTATTTTTGTTTTAAAGTTTCACCCATGTTTGATTTTTTTTTTTTTTTTTTTTATCCCTTGATTGTGTTGTTACAACAGAAATTTATTGAGGCAAAAGATTGGAAAGAATTATAAATATTGCAAAACAACATAAGTGCCCAAATGTACAGAACTTCCAAGTTTATGTCTACAAATTGATGGAAATGATGTAAATAGAGTATCGACCTCAATTTTTTTTATTGCAGAAATGGATTGAGGGTGCAAAGTTATGCTACCCTGATTTTTTACAGCCCGGGAACTATTTTTAAAAAATATTGAAAGTTCCTTTCTTGACGTCACGAGACGCCGCTCCTTAAGAAAAAGATAGGACTTGCCGCCGCGTGACGTCACAAAAAGGACTTCTAATAATTTTTTAAAAATACTTCCCGGGCTCTAAAAAATCTGAAAAAAATCAGAGTAGCATAACTTTTCACCCTCTATCCATTTCTGCAATAAAAAAATTGAGGTCGATGCTTCATTGCGAAATTCCGCTTTCATTATTGTGAAAGCAGCAATCGGAAGTGGAAACTAGTAGAAACCACATTATTTCCGGAAATCTCCAGAAGTATAAACTCGCTTAAAAGACTGTTTATGGGATAGTCCAACCTGCTCACCCTTTTAAGTTCTATTTTTAATAATAATAAATACTGCATAATTATGTAATGTATTTATTATATAAATATATATTTATATATGTATATATATATATATATATATATATATATATATATATATATATATATATATATAAATATATTATATACATATCTCATAATATAAAATGTCTCTTTACTGTTCTTGGTGATGGAGTGTGTGAGATAAATGGCTGTCTTTGCTTGGCTCACTGTGTACCCTGAGAGTAATTAAATTGACACTTGTCAGTTTCTGGTACAGCTTACTCCTAAATCTAGTATGAGAGGGATAGAAAATTGTTATGTATATTGAAGAGTTATATTAGTTCACATCCAGCTGAAGATTTTTTTTTAATGTATATATAAAAAGAAGGGAGAGTATTGCTTCCTCTGTATGTTTTGTAATTATATGGTGAAGACTTTGCTCAAACTACTTCCATAAATAATTAATAAACACATAAAACTCTAGATAACCCAGCATAATATAATATGAGTCCTTTGATATATATGTTATACTTAAAGGTGTACCAAAGTGAATACTTTTTTTTTAGATATTCTGGTAGCTGTGAATTATTTTGTTATCTCGGTGGTTCAATATTTTCGTACCATGGCTAGTTATTTTATAATTAATTTTTTAGTAAAAAAGTTGAGTCTTAGGTCCGTTGGTTGCTTCAAACCGATGCTCGGTAGCAGCAGTCGCTGATACGATGAGAATCTCCCGTGAATTGGGGGAACTTCCTCTCGCCCCCTTCTTGACTGCTGCTGCCGCGCGCCGGCTTGAAGCAACCTATGGACCTACGACTCAACTTTTTTTCTAAGAAATTAATTGTAAAATAACTAGCCATCGTACAAAAATATTGAGCCACGGGGATAAAAAAAATAATTCACAGCTACCAGAATATCTAAAAAAAGTATTCACTTTGGTACACCTTTAATATATTTAATTTTGACTGGTCATTTTCTTATCTATAGTTTAAAAAAATGACGGCCAATACCAAAATAGGTCATCATATTTGTATTTAACACCAAAACATCATATCAAAGGTAGTTTGCCACAATATGATTAGTAATGCAAAACACAAGAAGCGTAATTTGTGCTACTGATATGCTATCCTGGTTTATTCGCCATCATAAATATTTGTGATATAATTTCTTTGCAATTTGAATTTTGAGAGGAAGTAATATATTGCTCTTGATACATGGTAACACACTTCTTGGCCAACAAGAAAGTATGTCTAGCATTATCAAAAGTTCTGACTATATATTTTTGCATGTTTCTTATAGGTGGGAATATTGATACTGTAAGGGGAAGTTAAGGAAAACAATAATGGTGTGCTACAAATCTTGCTGAAGACAAATTGTTTCATATAATTATAATTTTGGGTTCCAGATTTGATTCTGACTTTTGGATCCCAAAGTCTATGCAATGTATATATAGTGTAATATATTATCTCTTAAGTAATAAGATCCTTTAAATATGTAATTTAAGTATTTTGTTCTGTAGAGAAATGTAACCCTATTGTAGAATGTAACTGCATTGCAGGAATTAGTTATAATATATTCACAGTAAAAAATTGTTGTTACGCAACTTCTTGTTGGGTAAAACTCGATTTTGAGTAAAGGAGATAGCGGTCCTGTAAAAAATAATTAGCATTGCGAGGAATAGGAAAAACTTGATTTAAGCTAGATAAATACTCTATATCAGGTAAACCTAATTTCCAGGGTTCTTTAACTTTACATAATAACAAGTTTTTACTGTAACCCTATTTTTTATTTAAAGGTGTACTGAAGGGAACACTTTTTTAATATCATCTTATCAATAAAAATAAGACCGATTCACTGGTAATAGTCATTTTCTTGTTCAGGCCCCCAAATTTGAATTTCAGTGACCAACGGCTAAGAAGTGAAGTTGTGACGTATCGGTCTGGTCACACGCGATGTTCAGTAGCAATTTTATGGCGAGATGAGAGCAGAAGCGGCGATACCGGATGTTGGCTGTCATTAAAATAAACACAAATTTTCAACATCTATATGAAATTATCTTTCGTCTTTTCCAACGATTGGGATGAAATCACAATTCAATTCCCTATCTAACGGTACAAAAATTATTTTTCTGTGATGATAAGAACAATTTATAGTGAAGTGCAATTGCATGAAAATGCATTGATGCAATTCTCAATCTCAGCTAATATGCATCGCACAAGAATGAAATTTATACTAATCGATTGGAAATTTTATCATCAGTTACGCACTATCATTTAAAATTACGAAAATTGATAATTAACAAAAGTTGATATTTTGTATTTATTAAATTTATTTTATTGACACCAGTTAGATTTATGATTTCCGGTGAAGCGCGGCGACTCCGGCGACGGCTACCATCACCATCGCCACTCCAATTTTTTTCCCATATTACTACATTCATGACAATAAAATAAAAATATAAAATTTTATCTTTTGTTAATTATCAATTTTCGTAATTTTTAATGATAGTGCGTAACTGATGATAAAATTTCCAATCGATTAGTATAAATTTCATTCTTGTGCGATGCATATTAGCTGAGATTGAGAATTGCATCAATGCATTTTCATGCAATTGCACTTTACTATAAATTGTTCTAATCATCACAGAAAAATAATTTTTGTACCGTTAGATAGGGAATTGAATTGTGATTTCATCCCAATCGTTGAAAAAGACGAAAGATAATTTCATATAGACGTTGAAAATTTGTGTTTATTTTAATGACAGCCAACATCCGGTATCGCCGCATCTGCTCTCATCTCGCCATAAAATTGCTACTGAACATCGCGTGTGACCAGACCGATACGTCACAACTTCACTTTTTAGCCGTTGGTCACTGGAATTCAAATTTGGGGGCCTGAACAAGAAAATGACTATTACCAGTGAATCGGTCTTATTTTTACTGATAAGATGATATTAAAAACGTGTTCCCTTCAGTACACCTTTAAGAACAATAGTTTTTAAGAAAAGATTAAATGTTTAATGAACTGGAAGCAGTAAGTAGGCAAAAGCTACAATGTTTCACCTTCACCACACAGGCAATTAATTTAAGGAACTCTAGAAAAGTGCTGCTGCACACAACTTCTCTCGAGTTCCTTGTTTATCTGTGTAATGAAGATGAAACATTGCGGGTTGCCTACTTACTGCTTGCTACTGGTCCCTCGTCATTTTTATAGTGTCTAGCTGTCAAATTTAATCAGGTTTTCATCATGTTGGTGAAGTTTCAGCCTGGGTAGACATTTGTAATGCGTGAACTCTCCATGGCTGAGCTCTCTGTGCAAACATGTGATAAACCAATTTTTTTGACATGATGGCCCCTAGCTAGCTGTAGATACACAAAAAGTGCATTTGCTATATTAGCATTAATGAACAACCAGTATGAAATTTTTTATTGCAGAAATCAATAGAGGGTACCAAGTTATGCTATTCTCATTTTTTTTTTTTTTTTTTTTTACATTCTTTCTGAGTCTGGGAATCATTTTAAAAAAATGTTGATAGTGAGGCCACACCCCTAACTGGAGGCATAAACGCCTCCAGGGGGTGTGGTTGGCCTTTCAATTATTTTTTTTTTTTCTAAAAATAGTTGCGGGACTCAAAAAAAATTGAAAATAATCAGGTAGCATAATTGGTACCTTATATTCATTTTGTAAATAATTTATATATATATATATATATATATAAATAACACACACACACACTCGATTATGATATCACATGTCTATTACACATAGATAGATCTAACTTGAGTACTTGTTACTTTTGTGGACATTGCCATGAATTTTTGGCTTGACTTAAGGTAGAGATAACACGCCCAATGTTAATAAAAATCCCATTCATGAAAATTATGAAAAAAAAAATAATAATAAAATGTTTTCCTTTTCATACCTTATTAGTAGCTAAAACATCACAGATATACAAAAACGAGCTATTTTTCGAGTAATTAATTTTTAAAGTTGGCTAATTTAAAATCAAAGTTCCATTTCTTCATGTCAAGTTAGTGAACTTTAAAAATTAATAACTCGAAAACTAGCTCGTTTTTGTGTACCTGATATTTTACCTACTGATAAGGTATGTAAAGGAGAACCATGAAGAAAATACAATATAATTTATCCATGAGGAGAACATTCTAAATTTTTTTCATAATTTTCATGAATGGGATTTTAATGGTCCCATAGAAGGCCTATGTTACTGAAAAAATTTGGTCAGGTGAAATGCCAATATTTCCCATGTTAAATCCAAAATTGGGGTCATGGCCGGGGCAGCCCCCTTGTTCCCCCTGAAACCTCGACTGAACCATTATTAACCATATTTCCAATTTATTGTGATATTTTTATTCAAAGCAAAAGCAATTTTCAGTTTTCATTACTTCTGATTTATTTATATTTTGTTTATTTATTTCTCTATCCATCTCTTCAGATAAAGATTGAGAGTATATATTATGTTGACCAGAAAAACATTTGTTTTAAATTGTTATAAAATCAAAGCAATTAATTTATTGATTTATTAGCTTATAAGATGTCATTAAAAATGGTAGTTGATATTTCAGATATTTCCTTAAAGAGTGGTGCAAGAAATTATTTAAGATCAGCAAAGTCTCCTGAATCTGGATCTGATGAATGTTCCGAATTTCTCTACAACGTTCTGTTGTCCGCCGTTGCCAAGTTACAAATTTGACAGTTATTGCAACCAGACCCAGAAAGTAACAATGTGAAGTGTAGTTATAATAGTGATACTATGTAGTGTATAACTCCGAGCCAATTCTCCTTGCTCCGAGCAAGGTTTACGAACACATATTTTTGGCCACAAGGGGGGCGACTGGCTATCTTCCTTAATATGTTATACCTACAGCATTATAGCTGCTGAGGCAAAAAGCCATGGCATCATGGCAGCTGAGCGCAATTAACATTTTTTATTGTATAAATATATTGAATGCTATTTCACTTTTCGGACTTTTAATTACCTTTGCCGGTGATCGATGTAATCCTTCTGTGTGAGTGTGTATAGTTGTAGTATGTTATTGCGATAGTCACTTAGTGTTCGTGCACGTCACTAACAATTGCATGTACACTCATTCCATCAAAAAATATAACAAAAATGGGCCTTTGTAATCACGGTTCGAAGTGCAACTCTCGGCTCCAAGCTTACCACAGCGCTCCGTGTAGGCGTGCTGTCTCATCGGGGCTAGCCACTGACTTTATTTGCCTGACCGCCCGGTCTCTCTCGATAAAATGTAACACAACAATAAACTTCGTGAATAAGAAAAATGGCGTGCACCATTTTTCTGTTTCAATAATATTGTATTTAAAGTATAGGTTGGTTTTATTAAAAACCGTAATAAGTATTTGAAAATCATGATTAAAAATTTAAAATTTCCTAACAATTTCAACAATATTGAATTCGGATATAATAAATATATTTTTATAATATCGTATAAGTAATTTTCATCTTTTATTCGCGCTGTGAACCTTTCCTCTCGTCTTTTCTCCTCCTATTTTGCAGCATTTTAGAGGAAAAGATGAGATTACTTCTTTTTTCCTCTTATCGAGCATAAAGTGTTAGAAATATTGTCTTAATTTCAACCTAAATTTTGAGCGAATAGGAAATATGACGTGTGTTTTAGAGGTAAAAAGATTAGGTTTAGACATGTTAAAGATAAGTTGAAGATGTAATTTTTAAACTAGGTATATTTATTACTATTACATGATCGCTAAGTAACAGAAAAAAAAAATGATTGATAAAATATATTACAATTATTTATATATAAAATATATATATTATATTTTATCAATATTTTTTTCTGCTATTGCAGTTTATGCTTGTTATTAGAATATATAATGAAATATTATATAATATTAACGAACACGATGGTTACAATTTTGTTAGTTTATTCAAAAAGTTAGCGATCATAGTAATAAATATCCTGAGTTTAATATTTACGTCTTCGATTCATCCTTAACACGTCTAAACCTCATCTTTTTACCTCTAACACACGTCATCTTTCCTCTTCTGTCAAAATTGAGGTTGAAATAAAGACAATATTTCTATCAGTTTATGCTCAATAAGAGGAAAAAAGAAGCAATCTCATCTTTTCCCCTCTTTTTTCCTCTAAAATGGTGCAAAATAAGAGGAGAAAAGAGGAAAGATTAGTAGCGAATAAGAGATGAAATTTGTTTCAACTCAGGATTATACAATATTATAAAAATATATTTATTATGTCCGAATTCAATATTGTCGAAATTGTTTGGAAATTTTTAATCATGACTTTAAAATACTTATTACGGTTTTTAATAAAATCAACCTATAAATACAATATTATTGAAACAGAAAAATGATGCACACCATTTTTCTTATTCACGAAGTTATTGTTGTGTTATACATTTTATCGAGAGAGAGACCGGGCGGTCAGGCAAATAAAGTGAGTGGCTAGCCCCGATGACTCCGATGAGACAGCACGCGCGCCTACACGGAGCGCTGTGATAAGCTTGGAGCCGAGAGTTGCACTTCAAACCGTGATAACAAAGGCCCATTCTTGTTATATTTTTTGATAGAATGAGTGTACTACACATATCACTATATATATGTTTCGAGAGTCAACCGCTCTCTTCCTCAGGTGATCTGAGACTGCAGCAACGCAACATATATATTCTACATACAGAAGGATTACATCGAACACCGGCAAAGGTAAAAGTCCGAAAAGTGAAATAGCTTTCAATATGAATATCCTTTGCACGAAAAAGTTTTTTATTTTATTTATTTTTTTACAAGGATACACCCGGACACACCCCTAAGAGCTTTTACATTCAGCTCGCGGCGGGGTAATGGGTGGGTATATATAGGGATAAGGTAGGGAACGGATGGTGGCCACGGCCTGTTACGCGTCCCAGCATTCGCTAATTTTTTATTGTTTTGGCTTCACAGTTCACAGGCCATGGTAAATCTTGTCGTTCTGCACTTGCAGTCAAATTTATTTAATATTCCCGCCGGAAGTAGCCAGCTGCCAGCTTTTACCGCTTTTACCACCTTGTCGCATAGAGTTCTAGCTATAACGTTATATAGTCTTTTATTAAACACAGAAAGTGTACATATTAACAGCACTAGAAACATACATTATAGAAAAACATTACAATAGAACACATAAAACATACATACAAAACATATATAATAGTTACAGAATAATAGAACAATAGAAAATGATAATAAAACAATATAAAATAAAATAACAGATGATACTAACAGCCTGTTACATCATAATATTAATATATCATATATATAATCACATATATAAAACAAAATATGACATAGAAAATAGATAGAATAAAAAAAAACTTATTGCTTCATTGCTATTCAAAATCTATAGACTATATGAAATCTCCCCTGGCATAATCGCTAATAGGCTTAATTCTAGATTTACAGATATTTAAATGATATTGGCTACAATATTCATTACATAACGTTATAATTACATAATACGGACATTACGGACTACACCCTTTCCAGTCTGTGTTCCGCTTTCCGCTTCCGATTTCCGATGTTCCATTCCAAATTCCAACAAGACGGTCGCTTACGGAAAACGGAACGGACTTACGGCTTACGGTTACGGCGTTACGGTTCACGGTAGTCACGGTTATTAGTGGTTATTATTCTGCTCAGATTTGTCACTTTTTGTCAGTTATCAGTAAGTCTGGTAAGTGATTAGTGACCAATTAGTAACTTTGGACTAAATAAAGCTAAACGTTGTAATCAGCTGAATTTGATCCTTGTCATCGTTGATCTGCTGTGGCTGTCAGTCGTGACTTAAATTCACATTGCTGCAGTTTTACAATAGGAATTATAAATCACTCAATAAACACGTCGTTATTGCGATCGTCTGCTTCACGCAATTATGCATATTTTATTTTAAGGCCTGACAGCGGGTGTGACCTTTCGGTTTAGACAACACAGTATATTGCAGTAATACCTGGTCAGTAAGTCATACAGTACATAGTATTCATTTACGGACAACCCGAGCAAGGAGACCTTGAGTTAAAAATGGCTTGTGGAACGCAATGCTGCAAGTTTCTGCTGTTTTCTTTCAACCTCATCTTTGCGGTGAGTAGATTTGGATTGTTTCTATATTTGGTATGCATGTGCATAATTTTATCATACCTACAATAACATATAATGCAAACATACAGAATAGCATTTAGACAAAGTTTCACAACATTTATGCTTATTATACTGTACTGTATGCATATTATAATCAGCGCCAGCGTCGATTATTCTTGCCTTGCACCAAGAAATGATTGACGCAGAGGCGCTGCATATAATAATCTATATACATAATATATATAGTATGCATACTGTAATATGCATGCATACATATAATATATTTTATGCATATTTTATTATGCCAAATTGGCCACTGTCACTTATACTGATCCCTGCCATCTGTGAGTGGCGCCACACACAAACAGACGTATGCATACCACTGTACAGAGATGTTTGGGCCCGTTGTTTACGATCATTTCCCCTCACAGTATATACGCCAAGTAGTCCTTTGTATTCAGTAGTGACGGTACGTGGATCACAAATGGCAGAACTGGTTGTCCCTATCTCTTTTCCCTATCCCCTCCACTGATACCCCCTCAAATGATGTAATGCTAAATGTAAACACTGCTTATCTAAGCGGGCCTAAACATCCTAAATAATATGTTTTAGGAAAAACTTCATGCATACCTAGAACTACTCAGAATTAAATCTAATTGTAATAAGATATTAAAAGCATATCCTAGAGGTACAGTAAATGTTGACCATCATGTTTGTGTTTCACAGCTATGCAGCCTGACGCTCTTTGTGCTGGCAGTGATGGCACAGTATTCCATCTCCCCATACTACAACATTGAGAATTCAAATGGTGAGCAATTTGCCCCTACATTTTCGCTGCCAACTCTTCTCTGGGTCATCATCGGAATATCTGGATTTGCCTTCCTGCTCGCCTTTATAGGCTGCCTTGGAGCCATTCGTGAGAGCAGATGCCTCATGTTCTGTGTAAGTATAAAACAACAAAATTTAATGAACACACATTTGGTATCTTTGCAAATAAGATCACTGAACACAAAATTTTCTACATGTTGCAGTACAATTGACCGTGTGGGTAGGTATTGCTATATTGAAACATTTTGAAACATGTGGTGTGATATCTTCAATAAGGCCCTTGCATGTGATATTTGGTCTAAAGTTTTAACGGCTAACAGCATCTTTGTTGGTGAAGCTACAACCAAGTTTTAGCATGGGACAAAACATGGAAACTATAATTTAAAATATATGTATATATAATTTATATATATATATATATATATATATATATATATATATATATATATATATATCGATGGTGTTCCGTCAAATCGGACCAACTCGTTTTATCGCGATTTGCAAAAGCGAACAACTCGTTTTATCGCGCGCGCTCAAAAAGGACTAACTCATTTTATCTCAGCCGCTCAAAAACGATCAACTCGTTTTATCGCGCACATTAAAAAAGGGCTAACTCATTTTATCTCGGCCGCGCAAAAATGATTAACTCATTTTATCGCGGCTGTGCAAAAACGACTAAAATGTTTCCCAAAATGGACTATCTCGTGCAAGTATGTTACCTTGCGAACATTAATCTGTCTTTTTTAATTAAATAATGATTTGGATTTCTTAATTTTTTAATTAATAAAACAGGTTATTTTGCGCCATTTATTAGTGTAACCTGGAATTATAATATTAAAAATCAGCTGAAAAAACAGCTGTTTCCCACAATTTATTGTCAACAAAGAAATGTGGATGGATTCGACCTACAGAGGTAAATATCATGCCAAAAAATATAATTAATACATATTATAATATGTATTATTGTTATATTGTATGATTATTAACAAACATATAATATAATGAGTATATATTTTTTATAAAATATACATAGAAATATCGAAGTAAAACAATATTTCTGTTCTGCAGATCATGTCGTCACATCTTTCACAAGCGGGTGTTGTCCTGGCTTGTGATTTAAAGGCCTTATTAATCTTTGCACAATATTAAGTACACGGTAAGCTATGCTTTAGTATGATTCGGCTGCATAAATTTTTTTGTTTCAGTAGCACAAATATCAGAGATAATAGCCGATGAAAAGGAACCTGTGACGTCACTCACGCTCATTCAGTGGCAACAATATAGGGAAATCCCTGCAAAAGATAAGTTGACTCCCGCTTCAACCACGGCCACAATTTGACTTCTGTAATTTTGAAACTTTACCAGGACATGCAGTCTTGATAGTATTTTTCAAATAGCCTGAAAGATTTTTTTTTATGACATTCATACAAACCGAGTTATTGCGGTAGAAAGAGGAGCGAAAATGTTGTATAGGAAAACAATGTTAAATTTTTCTCATATCTTGCTACCGCAAAAACTCAGTCTGTACACACTTCACCAAAAAAATTCTTTCCGTCTATTTGACAAATACTATCAAAACTGTCCTGGTTAAGTTTCAAAATTCCAGAAGTAAAATTGTGGCCGTGGTTGCAGCGGGAGTGGCTGTGGTTGCAGGGATTTCCCTATATTGTCACCGCTGAATGAGCGTGAGTGACGTCACAGGTGCTTCTTCATCGGCTATTATCTCTGATATTTGTGCCACTGAAACAAAAAAAAATATGCAGCCGAATCACACTGAAGCAAAGGTATTCGTGTACTTAATACTGTGAAAAGGTTCATGAGGTCTTTACGAGAATTACTACAAATCAGCACTGATTGCCATTTAAGTAATTATTATTTTCTTAATTAAGTTCTGATAGGGACTATTAGTGTTAAAATTAGGTAAAAAGAGTAACGTCCTTTTTTTGAAGATGATTGGGGAACTGTTATATAATGTGTACAACTGTAATTTTTTGTTTTAAAAGTGAAATTTTTCGATTTTAAATACATTCTTAATTCACAATACATGATTTTCCATGTGGACAATATTTGTGTTACTATAATGGTTGAGATTGTTGTTCTTTTTTTTTTTTTTTGCTCAATGTTCTTTTTGTGTCCGTTTTTTTAATCATTACATATTTTTAATATAACTGAATTGTAATAAAAATTGCATCTAATTTTTGCTCTGTTATCATCTTTTTTCCTCCTATTTTGCACCATTTTAGAGGAAGAAAGAGATAAAAAGACGAGATTACGTCTTTCTTTCTCTCAAAAAAAAAAAAAAGTTTGAAATATATTCTTTATTTCTTCCTTTCTTAAGCTAGGAAAAAGAAGATGTGTTTTAGACGTTAAACGATTAGTTATAGACGTGTAATGGATGAGTTGAAGACGAAGAGTTTAAACTAGGTTAGCAGTCTAATGAATTTCTTGATTGTTTTAACATCAAAAGATTGTGAATATTTTTACTGAAGGCAAGTAGCCTCCTTCGTTAAAGAGTATTGGTTCCAATGATATATTCTTGTTGGTGCATGTATTATTACATGATGCTTAAAACTTGTTGTGATCTCCATCAGATGAAGGTGTCTAAATTATATTAATATGATGTATTGATATGCATATTTTTTCTTTGACTGTATTTATTACTTAAAATAGGTAGAATAAATAATAATAATTGGTGCAACAAATGGGCTTACGGGGTGTAATTTTTTTACTGGCTCAATCAAAAGAGGATGTCGAAAAATAACCCTTAGATTTTTTTGCGATTTTTTTTAGCACTGCATCATACCTAAAATGGAGATTAAAAATGTATCTTGACCTGGAGGTTCCATCCGCAACGCCTATGACGTCACTACATTCTTTGGTTCAACTATATAACACTTGTAAAAAATTATTGCATTGTTGCTTGTTTATTAAAAATAATCATTTGTTTCCATAGCAACGTGTTTGTTTAAAAACATTAAATTGTTGACCCAAAGAATGTAATGACGTCATTGGCGTTGCGGATGGAGCCTCCAGGTCAAGAGACATTTTTAATCTCCACTTTAGGTATGATGCAGTGCTTAAAAAATCGCAAAAAATTCTAAAGGATAATTTTCGACCTCCTCTTTTGATTGAGCCAGTAAAAAAATGACACCATGTACGCCAATTGTTGTTACAATTATTACACTATAATGTGTTATTATTTAATACCAATGTGAAGGAAAAATACAATATGTTTTATTTTATTTTAAATTGATTCATGCAATTCAATTTTTATTCAAAGAAATTGTGATTATGGGCTTATGTGAATATTTTTGTATGAAAAAAAAATTGTTGACGCAATATTAGCATAACTTTAAACAAAATGTAAAGCCGCTGCTTTCGTTACAAATTTTCGGTGGCAATAATATAATAATAAGTGGAGTCAATGATTTCCTAGAAATACAAACTGCATTCATTTTGATTTTACTTCTCAATACTACACAGTAAATTTGAAGAATATTGTAAATTGATGCATAAATTAAGTTAAACTTTATTATGTTGAAGAAAGAAATGTAGGTAATAATAGTAAGTGCGTGTCAATGAAAAATATATGTGTAAATTGGTAATTTCATGCACTGGTAAGATGTAATTATTATACAAAGAATAAAAAAAGGGAAAATTTACAATAAAACTTTATACATTATATTTTCTCACCTCTTTTTTTTTAATTTTTTTTACCATGTTAATTCTGCTAATATTATTATGTTATATTCAATTCGAATAATTTTAATTTAATTACAAATGAGTAAATTAAATTAAATAACAAAGTTTTATAATTCATAAAAAAAAAGAAAATTAAAAAATTTAATATAAAAAATTAATATTGTAAAGTAATTTACTAAATATCTACTAAACATTAGATGAAAAAATATTCAGGCCACCAAAAAAAAAAATTCTATTCAATTCCTTCAAGTTTTTAAGTCAACATCAGCGATAAAAAAAGATAATCATTTTTGCACAGCCGCGATAAAACGAGTTAATCGTTTTTGCGCGGCCGAGATAAAATGAGTTAGTCCTTTTTGAGCGCGCGCGATAAAACGAGTTGATCGTTTTTGAGCGGCTGAGATAAAATGAGGTAGTCCTTTTTGAGCGCGCGCGATAAAACGAGTTGTTCGCTTTTGCAAATCGCGATAAAACGAGTTAGTCCGATTTGACGGAACACCATCGATATATATATATACATATATATATACATATATATATATATATATATATATATATATATATATATATATATTATATATATGTTTTTGACGTGAACCATGCTGTCCTGTAAAACCTGTTGTTTGTAATAAAAATAAAATTCAGTTGTTTGTAATAAAAATAAAATTCAAAATTATGAGGTAAGCAAAGGTTTGCATATTTAAAACAAATCAAACAGAAAAAAATCACTCCCCCCTCCCCCTCATTTTAAACCAATTATTTCATTAGAAATTCTGCCTATAATATATTATACTGAATGCAGAATTGTATGCTATTACACCAACATGGCGACCTGTTTGCACTCGTCCCCTGTAAAGTAGCCTGTGTTGCTCATGCTTATATAATATGCTGCTCTTATAAAACCTATAAAATCTGAATTAAAAACACAAAGGCACAATCAAACATTGTTAATTCATAACACTGAATCACATAAATCAGCTTTGAATAAAGACCTTAATTAATTTTAATATGCTATCCAAAAAGCAAAGTGGGCTTTGCATTATGCATACTGTAATCACTGTTGCGTGTCACCTTTGCCGCTGTATTTTTCAAATTCTAATTATTTTAACTTAAAATTTCAGCAAAGCTTCCTAACTATTATTTATTGGAAAGAAACAAAAGTACAAAATTCAGCATCTTTTAACATACATTATGGGTGATTTAGCAAGTATTAAGAGGGCAATTTAAAGGGGTACCAAAGTGAATACTTTTTTTACATGTTCGTGCAGCTACGAATTATTCTAATATCCCTGTAGCTCAATATTTACGTACGACGCCTAGTTATTTTACAATTAATTATTTAGTTTGAAAAGTGAGTTTGAAAACCGTTGGTTGATTCAAGCATGCCCGCGGCCGCAGCGGTCGGTGATACGACAAGAAGGGGGCGGGAGGAGTTTCCCCCGATTCGCGGGAGATTCTCGTCGTATCAGCGGCTACTGCTGGAGCGCACCAACTTGAATTAACCAACGGTTATCAAACTCACTTTTCAAACTAAATAATTAATTGTAAAATAACTAGGCATTGTACAAAAATATTGAGCCACAGGGATATCAGAATAATTCATAGCTGCCCGAACATGTAAAAAAAGTATTCACTTTGGTACCCCTTTAAGAAGCATTTCTTTTTTGAAGCGTTTGTTGTAAGGTTGAAGGTTGTGACAGAAGAAGAAAACGCTTCTTAAATTGCTCCTTAAAGCTTGCTGAATAGCTCCTAGTGTATATTTTATGTATAAGCGGTAGATAAAAATTATTTGTATGTTGTATTAAATTTATAGATTTAAAAAAACGTATTTAAAAAGATAAATCGATGTGGTAGCTAAAAAATATCCTAACTTCAATGGTAATTAAGCTGAAAAAAAAAAAATCCTAAACTCCATTGGTAAGTAAAAATGGAGTTAGGTTATGATAACATGCGCGCATCTTTATAAAATATCCAATACCACTTTCACTTGCCAATGGAGTTAGATATTTATTTATTTATTTTTTTTAATCTTACCATTGAAGTTAAGATATTTTTCAGTTACCATGTCGAAATAGAGGCATATTAGAATAAAATAGAATATATCTTTATTGCAGCGAGGTTTAAGCAAGTCCATTCTTGCACCTAACCGCCATGGAAATTTGTTCCTGAGTATGGTGTAAATAACAACTGTTGAATAGAGTGAAATCTCTAAATTATGAAAATAGTAAAGAGTAGTAAATAGAGAAATGAGTGAGTGCTTTGAAGTGAAGCGAGGAGTGAGACAGGGATGTGTGATCCCGCCATAGCTGTTGTTATGTTCATGGATATGTATAAGATTGGCTGTATAAGAGAAAGTGGAATTAGTGTGTATTCTGCATTTTGATAATTATTGTATTTAATGCAAAATATGTATTGGTGATGGTGATAGCTGGGATGGAAGAGGAGTCACAAAATAGGCTTAATAGATTAGAAGTGAATGCACGTATATCATATGGATCTGAAAATAAATGCAGGCAAGATAAAAGTGATGGTCTATCAGTATGGATAGTGTAGGGTGACCAGATATCTTAATGTCCAAAACGGTACATGCCCCCAAGATAGAGGCCTGAAGGGCCAAAATCCCCGCCGGATGCTGGACTTTTTTGGGTGCCACGCCCCCTTTTTTACTTTTTTTTTTTTCTTAATGGATTTTCAAATGAATTGTTTTTTTATTATGAAGCCGTTTTTTTTCCGAAAAAATTTATTTTATTTGAAAATCCATTAAAGAATTTTTGTCATAGATTATACGTAAGCATTTTTTAATTGGTACCATAGTTCAGACGAAGTTTGAGTAAAAAGCTGTTTTCTGTTCCATAAGGCTGCATGTTTAAGGGCTCGGGAAAACAAACTTTGGGATTTTTTGCGATGAAGCTATTTGAGATGAAATTTTTTGGTTTTCATTTCTCAATAAAGCAGGGCAGGTTAAAATATTTAAAGGAAATAAAATAATAAATAATGCAATCGCTCACTCTACTTTAAATAATATAAATAATTGCATTTTTTTATGTATACATTTTTCATAGAATTAGAAAAAAAGAGATTTATTATAGTCACCATGCAAGAAAACTGTGCCAGTGAGTTGATATCCTAAAATTAACCTTTTTTCTTGGCCTAGCTGGCCACGATCCTATTATGTTGTAAAGTTGCATGTAAAATAAAAAGAAATAAAAGCAATAAAAGAAATTTATACTCAAAAAGCATAACTTCGAAGGATACTTTTCCAATAAAAAAATGTATTTAAAGAGGAGTCAGCGAGTTGAGTGCGCAGTGCATGACGGGAATGACGTCACGCACTATATATGTGCATACGAAAAAGTTACGTCGGTTCCTCAAAAGCTGCGCAGTAGAAATTTATGCAAGTTGCACAATACGAGCATCTGCTGAAGTTATATAGTGTTGTTGATCCCGTTGATCCAGTCAGCTGTTAACCCGTAGACCGCAACATTTGAAATGAAAATTTGCCTCGGATTTTGGTATTGTATCAGAATTTTCTCAAAATTTTTATGAAGGGCTAATAAAGGTTATGACACTTTCTGATTCACCATAGTATGTTCTATCTTAGAATATTTTTTAAACACATTTTACGGGAGATTGCGAAAGAAATTAAAGTTCGAATAAAAAAGAAGCCACGTTTTTCGAGCGTTAGCATTGAGTAGATGGACGGAGTCATCGACTTTTAGACCCAAATGCTCAGAATTTTTACGAAGGACGGTCTCAACTGATTTCAGATGCTTATTTATGGTGCTCCAAAGTAACTTTTTACATGCAAGAGAATGAGCTTTACCATCGGTCAATTTTTCGCTCACTCTACTTTAAATATTTTAAATTGATTTTTTTTTTTTTTTTTTTTTTTTTTTTAATTTTGTTATCAAATTTTCCGTCTCCATTCACAATATTTCTAATGTACGTTTTACTTAAATATTGCATTATATATTTATTTATAAAAAAATAAAACTTAATATAATGTCACGAGATAAATTATACAAAAAAAATGTAGTATAAAGCAAGAAATTAATTTGAATTACTTTTAATCGAACTGTTCATTTTGCAAATAGTTTGAACTCTTGTTAGAGTGAAATAGCTGAAGAAGTTAAATTGAATTAATTTATAGCATTCAAATTGGACTTAATAACAGCTAAAATTACTTGATTGTATGAATAATATTTGTGGCGTTTTTCCCTCATATTATTTTCCATTTATTTATGTAATATCCATGCACGATTATTGTGAAAAAAAAAAAATACATAGAAGAAATTTTTGTGTAAGCCACGACACAATGCATAAGAATGTTTTTTTCAATTTTATATTTCATTGGAAATTTTCATCGAAAGAATATCATCAATATCAAGAGATGATATTTTTGTGTAAAGTTTTTTACTTATTTTTTATTCAAAATTTAATCGAAAAGTAGTGACTTCATTTCACGTAGTATATGCATACTTGCGCGTATAATATATACAAAATATATCTATTCCGCAATTTTGGAAAAAATATGCTGTTTTGCAAATGCGATCGAGAAAAAGGGGCATGGAGTTGCAAAATCATATGCGTCCGTACATTTTCGTAAATATTCACAACCACATTCCTAAGAATTTTTTATTTTTTTAATGATAAAAATTTTAAAAAATGTCCCTTTCTTAAATTTTGTCCGAAAGCGGTACATTTAGGCGTCCCGAGAGCCTCTTTGGGGACACCGGAACATGGTACTCTAAAACGGTACATCTGGTCACCCTAGGATACTGATGAGCAGGAGCGGATCCTTTTTTTTTGGGGGGGGGGGGGGGAGGGCCTGTATCCTCCATAAGGCTAATGTTAATAAATTGGAGTGGGGGAAATGCCTATATTGCCTATGTTAAGGTAGAGATAATACGGATCAGCTGGCCCAATGCTAAAAAAATCCCATTCATAAAAATTATAAAAAAAAAATTAAAATGTTCTCCTCTACATCCCCTATCAGTAGGTAAAATATCAGGTATACAAAAACGAGCTAGTTTTCGAGTTATTAATTTTTAAAGTTGACTAATTTAACATGGAAGTTCCATTTCTCAATGTTAAATTAGAGAACTTTAAAAATAATAACTCGAAAACTAGCTCGTTTTTGTATACCTGATATTTTACCTACTGATAGGGGATGTAGAGGAGAACATTTTAAATTTTTTTCATAATTTTTATGAATGGGATTTTTTTAGCATTGGGCCAGCTGATCCGTATTATCTCTACCTTAAATCCAACATTTCAGGGGGAGTATGTTGGATCTGCGTCGGATGATGAGGCAAAAGAATGTATATCTTTAAAGGAGATCAGCAGAAACAAGTTTAGTGAAAGATTTGAATATTTGTGAAATTGTTTCAGCAGGATGATAACAAAAGATATTGACAGGAGAGTGAGTGCAGGAAGGAGAAATGTGGATAGTATGGCAGGATCATGACGTAGTGAGTTGTTGTCTAACAAAGCCTGTATAACTGTCCTAATACCAAATTAATTGGTGTACTAATTATTTCAGTATTATGGGTGTGTCAAACAAAGCATAAAAACACATGGTTGAGTATGATGTGAAGAAAAAATAATTAAGAATATATAAGTATCACATAACGTTTGTTGGAATTTTGGTGGGGTGGGAGGAACTATTTAAAAAAAAAATGTTAAGAAATATGTACGTCACAGTGCAGTATGATAATGCATTTATCATAATACATACTTCGAAATTTACAAAAAAGTATAAATCTTGGAGTTATGAATTATCAATATTTATTACACTTTTTTTTTCTGAATGTTGCAGCAATGTATCAGTAGTGAAAATTTTAATGTTGCTAAATTGTTACCATGGTCTGCAGTTTGGCTCAGTCTTGGCTGTGGTGCTGGCTGTTGAGCTCGTCACTATTGGGGTAGGATACACCATGCAGCAACCAGCCCTTGAAGAAATTGAGAACAAAGTTAATGCCTCTCTACCACTCTACTTCACTGTGCCCGAACTGACCCGGTTCTGGGATGCAATGCAGACTGACGTGAGTAATTGTAAAAAACCACCAACTCATTTCTGGCACCAGCTTGCTTTTGAATTCTCTATACGGTGTACACCTAATGAACTGTTTTGAATTTTCATTAAATAATATACTGTAATATTAATACTACTGTCTACAATAATTAAATATTGAAATGGCTTGAAATTGTAACTTTCTTTTTTCTATTTTGTCTGTATCCAGAAGAAACGGGACTGTTTCATGTTAGGACTTGAGTGTGTGTGTGTGTGGGAGGGGGGGAGGGAATATTTATTTGTTTTATTTACTTTTACATTATTTATTCTTTACAGTTCAAGTGCTGCGGTGTGAAGGGGCCAGAAGACTGGCATGATGTGTACAAGAACACAACTCTACCTGCATCATGCTGTCCCCTTGTGGCAGTTGGGGAAGATGGAGCCCGTGCATCTTGCGACACAACAGAGGATCCAATTAATGTGTCAGAAAGCGGCTGTATGGATATCCTGCTGCAGTATCTGAAAGAACAGACTATAGCAATCTATGCTGTGGCTGCAACCATTGGAGTCATTGAGGTGATTATTGGCATTGTCTGCCTTTGCTTGAGTTGCATGTAGGGGAGGCGTAGCCGTATCATCTGGTAGAATGATTCAATGCAACGCCTACTGGGATGAAGATTTTGGAATGAAAAACTTTGAATTCCAAATTACTGTCGCCGTCCTAAGTCAGTGCGCTCCAACTTTGGAGTGTTGTAGCTCAGAGGCTCAGAGCTCAATTAGTGTAGAAGATTTTAATATACTAGTGCACGTAGAATCTTATTCTTTGTTCAGAAATATTAATTTTGTACTCTTGGAATTTGGAGCAAAAATTTAAATTTTGGCGATTTTTTTTTTTTTTTTTTTTTTTTTTTACACAACGTTGGGTAAAATTAACAATTTTTCCGAGTACCTAGTGTTTAAATATTCATATAAAAGTAAGAAATTAAGTTATAACAACGAAACTGGCCAAATTGTCAAAAGTAATACTGTGAACACCATATTTAACAATATTTAAATAATTACTCTATATGGATCGTGTTTCCAGATGTTTACAGTAGTCTGTAAATAATCGACAAAGAGATCATTGCTTATTATTCCTTAATACTGATCAATTCCTACAACTCATTCAAAATAGATTGTGTTGTCTTCTCCCTACCAATCTAAAATCTTAACAAAATTTATTGTTTCTTTCCAGATTTTTGGAGTGATTCTTGCCTGCTGCTTGGGCTTCTCAATTTCTGATCCATACAGAACCGTCTAAAAAGGTTTACATCCACAAGTGTTAAATAAACCTGTCTCTCCTGTTGCACAAATATTTGTTATGGTATGGTAGCTATAGTGGTAAGGAGCTTTTATATTTGCAGGTCTGGTACAGTATCTCTTGTAAAATTGTAAACATTTTATGCATCTGCTGTTTTAAATACACTGTATTTAGATTTATTACTATTATTTTTTTCTGTATTATCTATTTCAAAGTTTTTAATTGAATTGCAAACCATGTTCTCATGGATTTAAAATTATATTTTATCTGAAACATATTGCCAAGCACAAATATCGTCACTTCAGAATATATATAAGTGTTTTAAACACCACATATAACCTTCTCTGTGGTGTAGTAAAATCTTTGGTCCTAGAGGTCCCCGGTTCAATTCCCGAACACAGCAGACTTTTCGTGACTTGGGATGGGTGTAACTAATTATTACATTCATGATGGAGTTGGTGAAGGCAGCTTACGGCTGTCTTTACTTCACTGCCCTACAGTGCTTGTAGATCTGGTAGTAGGAGCCCAGAAGAGTGCAGGAAAAAGTTCTGAGGTCTGGTAAGCCCCAGCTCGGTCGCAAGATAACTCTTAAACACAAGGTTAAATACCTGGCCACACCCAAAAGGGTAAAATGGCCTCAAAGATATTAACTTGAATTATTATGATATTATTTTTTACGTTTAGAGATCATGTACACATTTTTTGGTTTTATATTTCATGTACAAATTGACGACGTGGCAAAAATGACTAACAGGATTAGACATGAAACCTGTTTCATTTTTGCCAATCCTGTTAGTCATTTTTGCCGCTGCATCCTCGAAATAAACTTCATCTATTACATAATTTTATATTCTGAGGTGATAATATGTTTGTAAAACTTACAAGCTTGGTGATTAATAGAAGAGGGAAAAAATCTACTCTTTATGAAATGTCCATTCTGATTTTCCTTCAGTACATATTAACACCAGTGTAAAACCTGTTTATTTGTTTTGGGTCACTAAGCTCTCGTGTAACAAAACTTGCATATAATTAATTATGCATATATTCTTGACAAATTTATGAAAGCTCCGCTGCTCCGTATTAAAATGTAATAAGCTGTGACAAAATGCAAACATCCTTTTTTTTTTTTAACACTTGAAAACGGTAGAGGGTGGGATAATCCCTATTTTAAACTGAATCTGTATTAAGTACAGCTGTACTGTTGTATTGTTAGAATCTATGAACCGTATTACTACTATTTTCATAGAATTGGGTACAGAATCCATGTTTGCTTTAAATTGTGTCCCAGGACCTATTATAATATTCTCCTTTATCACTTTATTTTTGTACATGCATCTTTTTTTAATCTCCATTTGATATTCTCGCCATATGTTTCAAAGATACAAAGAATTTCAAGTACGTTAATGGAAGCAGCTTATGCTTAATGTTTCATGCAGCTGCTGAAAAATTGAATCTTAAAAGAGTTTTCAGAATTTTCTATAGTAAGTCTAAGTAGATGATGAATGACAGTGGTGTAACCTCAAATTGTGAGATTGGGCTGGTTGGCAAAGGGGGTCCCTGATCATTGGGAAGTGCCTTTCTGAAGGGACCGAGCTGGCCATGAGCCCCCTCTAGGTTGCCCATATAGCTAGGCCCCTAGATGCTATACTGCATTATATAATATTCATGACCTATTTATTAGAATATTTATGACATGTAGTAAGAGACTAATTTTTAAATTTAATGGTTCTATTTGTACCCATGCAGTATTGATCTGAGAGAGTGGTTTGCTCGTTATTATTATTATTTTATTTGTTTTGTTTTTTTTATTTATTTATTTACTTTTTTTTTTAACATTTCAAGTATACTCCTGCAGTCAGATGTTTTGATAAATTCCTTGAAACTTAAACTGGAAAAAGTTTAGTAATATTATAGTTGCTGGGTGTTGGGTGTGTTAGTTTAAAATGTAAAATTGTAGTTTTATATGCACTTAATTCACTTTCATTAATGATATTCTTTACCTCTTAATTACATTGATTATATAGCCTACAACATTTCTTAAGTCTAGCAGTATAATAATCTCCTTTATTGTGTATTGCTTTTTTTTATGTTTTGTCTTTTTTTATACATTAATATTATATCACTTTTTTTATTAATTATTATGAATCTGGAGTTTATAAAATCAGTTATTTATTAATCTCATTATAATATATATTTGACTGACATTTGTGTTAATAATTGTATTATAACTATTGCTGTATTTTGCAATAAAAGCAATATGATCAAACATTTTCTTTCTCATGTCTTTCATTTTCTTTTGTAGTTTTTGTTTTTTATGTCAATTAAGCCATCAATCAATTAAGGGTAAGGTAACACGGATCAGCTGACTCAATGTTAAGATAATCCACATGAAATTTATGAAAAAAAATTAAGGGTAAGATAACACGAAAAATCGATTGTTGATAGTCCAATTTGATTAACATGTAAACCTTAGCAACCTCATAATAATTCTGATTTTTTTTTTTTTTTTTTAGAGACAGTTCTTAGCACCAAAAAAATGTGGAAAAAATTTCAAAACAATCGGACGATCCAATTTTTTTAAATGAATTTTTTAAATTTTCAGTAAAGGGCTTATAATTCCCATGGAGACCTAAACTAAGAAATTAATTTAAAAAAATTGGATCGTCTGATTGTTTTGAAATGTTTTTCCATATTTTTTTGGTGTCAAGAACTGTCTCTCAAAAAAAATTCAGAAGCATTATGAGGTTGCTAAGGTTTACATGTTGATCAAATGGGACTACAACAATCGATTGTTCGTGTTATCTTACCCTTAAAATGTTCTCCTCTACATCCCCTATCAGTGGCTAAAATATCAGGTATACAAATTCGAGCTAGTTTTTGAGTTATGAATTTTTAAAGTTGACTTCTTTAACATGGAAAACTTAAACTTCCATGTTAAATTAGTCAACTTTAAAAGTTCATAACTAAAAAACTAGCTCGAATTTCTATACCTGATATTTTACCTACTGATTAGGGGATGTAGAGAAGAACATTTTAATTTTTTTTTCATAATTTTCAAGTGTGGGATTATTTTAACATTGAGTCAGCTGATCCGTGTTTCCTAGTTACAGTATTACATATCTTAGTTTACCTCTATTATTGACAGTTAATTCAGTCTAGAACCTCTAGACAGTTCTGTCTGTAGACTAAACAGCGCGGGGGATATCCAGCCAGTGAAAATTAAGACTATAAGAATGACAACTGTCCACCTTTTCATTAATTGGCTGATATATCTTTTGTGTGCCATCTAGTCTACTGAACTGTCAATATATAGACGTAAACTATAAAAATCTGTTATACTGTAATTTTTAGATAATTTTTTTTTTGTCATTTCATTGACATATATCTGTATAATAAAGACTTAGACTCAAATCCATGCAGCTATAACAGGGAGCCCCCACAGCATGAACCATCATGAATATATATTATAATATATTATATATATGCATGTATGCAGCTATAAATATAAATTATAGCCGGCCCAGCATGCTAAAATTTTATTGACGGTCAAAACTAAAATGAATCATGGGGAACTAAACGAGTATCATATATCGAACAAAAAAAAAATACAATTATTGGACATGCAACATTGAAATTGAAATAATCTTTATTTAGCTTTCGCTATTCAGTACATATATTGTTTTAATTAAACAATACCCTATTGCAAGTTTCTTATTGAAAAATCTAGTTAGAATTTTCGATCCATTCACGCATTTTAACAAATGTTTAATAATTTATCAAAATAAGTGTATTTCAAGCAATTTCACCCATCCATATTGACATATATACTGATTAATATTCACATAGTTGACTAGAGCAACTCCACGCATTTTCACATAAATTGACATATTTTTAATTTAGTATCAACTTCACCTCTATTGATGCAAATTGAGTTGATTCCACTCGCCCATTTTCATGAATTTTCACGCAGTTTCATCCAATTATGATCCAACATTTTTTATAAAGTCAGTTCATGTATATATATACTGACGTACTTTCAGCCATGCAGTTTGATGCAAAGTACGTTCACTCACTTTGAAACTTTTTCATGCACATTCACCTATTTGTCAACCAATTTTTTTCATAAAGTCCCCTCATGCAAATTGATACATTTTGACATATTTTGACGCATTTTCACCAATTTGCTGACCATTTTTTTTTCATAAAGTCCCCTCATGCAAATTGACACATTATTGACATATTTTGACGCATTTTCACCAATTTGTTGACAATTTTTTTTTCATAAAGTCCCCCCCTGACTCCACGGCACAGTAGGGCACAATTGGGCACAGTTAAGGTTCACAGTTAGGTAAGCTGTAATGCCCATGAGTATCCAGTAGGGCACAGTGTTTATATTAGGTACCCCAGAGCATCCTAGCTTTCTAAACTTGGCGTAACTTGGCACATTGAATACACTCTTTGAAGTTGTATCGACTATGAACTAGAAGGGGCTTAAATGATGCTTTAATTGATATATATAATATCCAACTGATATTTTTTTTCATTAAATAAACTACATTGGCAATATATCTAATTATTATCAAATTTATTTATTAATTTTGGACTTTGAAAAAATTTATACCCGGATGGTAGCGCCATCTGTTTCTAAAAAATTGAAGTAAGAAAAAAAAAAGCAACATACAACATATGATATGGGTGTCATTGTCAACAAAAACAGAGATGCTGTCTCTTTTTTATTGGAAAAGTCTGCTTTGCAGTCTTTAAAGAAGGTAAGAAATATATTAAAAAGTATATTGAAATAGCAAAGTTCTTTTTTTTCTAATAAATTGCTTCTTTTTTACAGTGATTATTACAAATTCTAACATCATGAGAGGCCCTATCATAGCTTTTCTTTCTCCAGCCCAGCCCGCCCCCTTGAATTCTCTCTTTTCTTTCAACACTGAGGAAGTTATGCCCAGGCTAGCTACTTATGTGGTGAGTTAAATATTTACAAAATCTTTTCATATGTGTGTTATAATCTCATTTTCATAATTTTACAGGCAATGAATTCAACTCTGCTGCATGAAATGCTGATTAGTGGATTCTATCACCAGACATCATGGCCGCCAATATGCGGGATAGAGACAAAAGAGTTGCAGCTGCTAGCATCAATGTTTTAATTTTTTATGCTAGAGTACTCTGTTAATTACCATGATAAAATAAAAATATTTAAAAAACTACATTTTTTTAGTAATACGTTAACTTAATTAGCTTTAATGAAATGAAAAAATAAAAAATTAATAAGGAGAAGGGGCGGGGGAGAGCTACCAAGTCTAAACCATTGGTCGAACTGTGATTTTCACAGTTCGGCCATTTTGTGAGAATCACAGTTCAGCCAAGTGTCTTTGACTAGGTACCTCTGTGAATTTCACAATTGCGCCGAAGCACAAGGGGATTAACAACCGGGCTGCCAAGTTCAAATTACAATGTTAATAGAACACAAGATTGAACTTGGCACCTAACTGTGCCCAACTGTGCCGTGGAGTCAGGGCCCTCATGCAAATTGACATATTTTGACGCATTTTCACCAATTTGTTGACCTTTTTTTTTTTTTATAAAGTCCCTTCATGCAAATTGACATATTTTGACGCATTTTCACCAATTTGTTGACCTTTTTTTTTTTTCATAAAGTCCCCTCATGCAAATTGACACATTTTGACATATTTTGACACACTTTTTCACCCATTTGTTGACCATTTTTTTTAGTAAAGACCCCTAATGTTTTTTCACGCATTTTCACACATTTTCACGCACTTTGAACTATTTTGTTCGACAATTTTTTTAACAACATCCTTTAGTTCATATTAAATGTATTTTAACATATTTTCAGCTAGCATCTCTCAGTAGGAAATTTGACGTCCCATGACCAGCAAGTGACGTCATGGAACAAGGCGTGAAAAAATGTTATTCATGTGAGGGGACTTATATAGGAAAAAAATTAGTCGCGACAAATGGTTGAAGTGCGTGAAAATGTGTGAAAATGCGTGAAAATACATTAGTGGTCTTTATTAAAAAAAAAAAGGTCAACAAATGGGTGAAAGTGCGTGAAAAAGTGTGAAAATGCGTGGATATGCATGAAGGGACTTAATGAAAAATGTTGGTCGACAAATGGGTGAAAGTGCATGGAAAAGTGTGAAAATGCTGAATATGCATGAGGGGATCGACTTCCTGAAAAAAATGTTCTACAAATCTGGTCACATGACCGGAAGTCATATGACTTGGCGGTTGGTAGTAACACAAGATGGCTGAGACGCAGAGAGGTTATAGAAAGCTCCACGTACGTGTGTGCATGTGGTGATTTATGAGGTGTTTAAGTGAAGTTTTACTACAGTCTTTCAAACGTTAGAATACCCATGGAAAATAGTTCATGGATGACCTGTCAATCAACTGCAACAGCTGTAAAAAATGGCAGCCAACACTAAAAAAATTTCAATAGAGCTAGTGGACAGAAATATATGTTCATATTTTACGAAGATTTTCACATAAGTCGAGACAGATAATATTGCAAAGAAGTTTCAATAATTTAGCAATTATTACCCTGCTCAAAAAAATTGCGCAAGTTCTTGTAAGATCTTAAAAGATCTTGTAAGGTAAACAAAAAGTGACCAAGAAAGGGGCAAAACATGGTATAAAAGTGGTCTGGCATATATGTTATCCTTCTACAAATAATTTTTGATTAAAAAATGTGATTTTTTTTTGTAAATAAGATAATTTTGATTTTGTAAGATCTTGAGCAAGTTGGAAATCTTGTTCAAGGAGTCATTTCTTACGTAAGGTTTAAAATCTTGGCAAGAAACTGACTTGCGCAAGAACAAATTCCACGCAAGATGTTACATCTTGCGCGTGTGATCGAATTTCTCGCAAGATTATTTCTTGAGCTAAATACCTTCTTGCGTATGTTGAAAATCTTGTTCAAGAAGTAATTTCTTTCGTAAGATTTTACATCTTGGCAAGAAACTGACTTGCGCAAGAAAAATTCCACGCAAGATAAAAAATCTTGCGCGTATGATCGAAATTTCTAACAAGATTATTTCTTGAGCTGGTTTATATTCTTGCGTGTGTTGAACATCTTGTTCAAGAAGCCATTTCTTACGTAAGATTTCACATCTTGGCAAGAAAATGACTTGCGCAGGAAAAATTCCACGCAAGTGGAAAAATATTGCGCGTGTGATCAAAATTTCAGGCAAGATAATTTCTTGAGCTGTTTTACAATCTTGCGTGTGTTGAAAATCTTGTTCAAGAAGCCATTTCTAACGTAAGATTTCACATCTTGGCAAGAAATTGACTTGCGCAAGATAAATTCCACGCAAGATAAAAAATCTTGCGCGTGTGATTGAAATTTCTAGCAAGATTATTTCTTGAGCTAATTTATATTCTTGCGTGTGTTGAAAATCTTGTTCAAGAAGCCATTTCTTACGTAAGATTTCACATCTTGGCAAGAAAATGACTTGCGCAGGAAAAATTCCACGCAAGTGGAAAAATATTGCGCGTGTGATCAAAATTTCAGGCAAGATAATTTCTTGAGCTGTTTTACAATCTTGCGTGTGTTGAAAATCTTGTTCAAGAAGCCATTTCTTACGTAAGATTTCACATCTTGGCAAGAAATTGACTTGCGCAAGATAAATTCCACGCAAGATAAAAAATCTCGCGCGTGTGATTGAAATTTCTAGCAAGATTATTTCTTGAGCTGGTTTATATTCTTGCGTGTTGAAAATCTTGTTCAAGAAGCCCTTTCTTACGTAAGATTTTACATCTTGGCAAGAAAATGACTTGCGCAGGAAAAATTCCACGCAAGTTGAAAAATATTGCGCGTGTGATCAAAATTTCAGGAAAGATAATTTCTTGAGCTATTTTACAATCTTGCGTGTATTGTAAATCTTGTTGAAGAACTCATCTCTTACTTAAGATTTGATATCTTGGCAAGAAATTGACTTACTTGCGCAAGAAAAAATTACACGAAAGTTGGTAATTAAATCTTGCACGTCAGTTCGAATCTTCTAATTTATCGTAAAATTATTTCATTAGCTAGTTACCATCTTACGTGTGTTTGAAATCTTGTTCAGGAAGTCATTTCTTTCTTAAGATGTCATATTTTGGCAACAAACTGAATTGCACAAGAAAAAATTTCACGCACAATAGAAAATCTTGCAAAATTGATAAAAATTTCTCGTTAGATTGTTTCATGAGCTAGTGTAAAATTGTTCAAGAAATTATTTCTTACATAACAAGATCTTACAAGAAAAAATTCTTGCGTGTGATTTCCTATGTACCACAAGATTATTTTAAAAACCACCCCCGGAGGAAAGGGGTGTTTCAGTAATTTTTTTGACATCACCAGTATGCTTTGTGATTTTTTTCCTTCGGAAATCAACGTTTAAATCTTTAAATTATAGTGATTTTGGAAACTTGTACACGCAAGGGTGAAAACCTCCCCTTGGGTGAACACGGGTTTAATTGGTCAATTTTTTTTTTCGACTGTTCTCATTTTTTTTACACAAATTAATAATCAAATAAATCAAATTGCATATTTTTTTATAATTTAACACTAATAGGGTAGCAGCACCCCTAATAGTTAGTCGGGGGTTAATTTAATCACTATTATTAAATTCAGTGTGTCAATTTACCCCTGGAGACAAATTTTCAGCTTGATCGGTAAATTGTGATTTGTTTTCAAAATTGCGCGCTAAAAACAAATGCTACACGATATGCGTTATAAAATGCTGTGAAAAAATGACGTTCCGGTGAAGTTGCATGGAGCCGGAAATTTTCTTCATTTTGTGTTTACTTGTGTTAATTATTAGCTATTACACAGTTCCAGGTAAGCATAAACTTATGTATAGTAGTTTTTGTTTAATATATTGTTAAGCTCATACAAAATTATGTGTTTTTTTAATGAAATTTCGATGGCTGGATCTGCTTCCTGTTTGCCGAATGGCTTGCAAACATGGCCGAAACCGCCAAGGAACGGCGGAATATGATGAGATTACTGATCAAGGTACCAGACCGACAAAACATAGATGTTATATGCATAAATCAACGGCATAGCATTGATTTTGGTTTGCATGATGTTGATAAAGGTATGCATACCACTACTGAAATGTATGCATACTGGCCATAACATTCATTATTTCTTTGTATGTCTTTGCATAACTTTAACGCTTAAATGCATATATTGTGGTTGTAAGTTTTTCTTTTAACATTGCTGTGCAGAGTTTTCCTTGTGCATTATTTGTTAATCATGCATAATAATATAGCCCTGTGATCAAAATTCTTGAGCAAGATCTTACGCAAGTTTTTTTTTTTTTTTTTTCCAGGTTCCGGGTTACAATGCGTACGTGGCCAAAAGGAGTATTATTGAACGGAGAGATGGAATAAAGGAGGCAGGAAGATCAATTAATATGTTCATTTCATATAAAAATTTATATCAATATTTTTCTAGTAATGAAACCAGCATAAAAACGAGAACTATAACTGACTGATTTTATTTTTTCCAGTATACTTCTCACTTAAAAAAAAGAATAATAATAATAATAAAAATAAAAACTAACACTTTATTTTTTTACAGAATTTTAGAAGAATAACTAACTCTTTATTTTTTCCAGTACGTTTTATGATAAATATGGGACCTCTGAGTTTTCTGCCTACAAGTTTCTTATGGAATATCTTAAGATCTTTCCATATCGTGGACAAGTTAGTGGGTAAGATCTTACCCAAGTATGTCCTCAAGATCATGCAAGATCTCCCATAATATATTGCAAGATCGTGCACAAGATCTTGCTCTTTTGGCGCAAGATCTTTCAAGATCTTGCATAAGATCTTGCAAGATCTTGCACAAGATCTTGTGCAAGATCTTTCAAGATCTTGCGCAAGATCTTGCAAGATCTTGAGGACGAACTTGAGCAAGATCTTGAACGATCTTGTACACGATCTTGCAAGATCTGAAGCGTAAACTTGCAAAATCTTGAACAAGATCTTGTGCCATCAGCGCAAGATCTTGCATAAGATCTTACAAGATAAAAAAATCTTGCAAGATCTTGGGTATGGACTTGCACAAGTTCTTGAGCTTTTCGAAAAGTAGATGGGCAAGATCTTGCGGTTTAACGCAAGATCTTTCAAGATCTTGCGTAAGATCTTGCAAGATCTTGCACAAGATCTTGTGCAAGATCTTGCAAGATCTTGCGCAAGATCTTGCAAGATCTTGAGGACGTACTTGTGCAAGATCTTGCGCTTTTCGGCGCAAGATCTTGCTCAATTACTTGTCAAGTTCTTGCGCAATTTTTTTGAGCAGGGTATGCAACAGGTATCGAGTGTCTTTGATTTATTTTCAGCTACTTTATTTTTCTAGTGAAAGAACTATTTTTTTGTATTTTGTTGGCAACACGGGTCGGAAGAATACAAATCACTACGCCGAAGATGATTGACAGGGGTATTCTAACGTTTGAAAGACTGTAGTTCCTGAACATTAAATAGTTAATTACAATGAAGTTAGGTTACCATTCGTTTGTCCAGTGTTAATTAATATTTGCAATTTTTTCGCACTTTTTATGATGTAAAAAGAGAAAATTCAATGTTGCATTTTTGCCGGTCGAGTTTTCAAAATGTCAGATTTGGAGTCGCATAAAATATCGAAGATTAAACCACGACGAGAAGTTCTATCAGATAAGTAAAAACAGTTCTTAATTTATTTAATTATGACGAGGTATAAAAATAATTCCTTTAATAGTTAATAAATTATTCAATGGAATCATTAAAAAGTAGTGAAAACCTACTGCTAGTCAGCCTAGTAAGTTTTTTTTTATAAGCCTCTCATTTTGCTAGCTGTATATCTGTATACCGGCCTATATTTCTGTTTGTAAAAATTATTGTTTTTATTTTGCTTTCGATGTTTGACAAATGAGAACAATCTTTATTACTGTACGTAAAAATTAGCGCGTGTTTCTTTGTGGATTTTTCGTACATTTCAGGTATCCATGCACTGAGGCCATGCTGGGACTGCATTCACTTCCAATGGTTTGGTGAGCTAGCCTGCGACGAAAAATGCATGATGTTTGTGAGTGAACATGTGTAAAAATTTGGTAAATGATGGTGTGAAAATTCGTGGGAATGAATGAATTTTGCATGTATATATAGACTTTGTGAAAAAATTACTTGTTATTAAATGTATGAAATTTCGTGAAAAAAGGTTTGAAAAATATTAAATTTGAATGACTGCGGACTTTGTAAAATAATATTATATGGTTGATAAAAGCGTGAAAGTTCGTGAAAAAGCGTCAAAACGAGTGAATTTGAATGACATGGACTTTGTAAAAAAATAATGGTTGATAAAAGCGTGAAAGTTCGTGAAAAAGCGTCAAAATGAGTGAATTTGAATGAATGGACTTTAGGAAAAAGTTAAATTAATCAATGAAAGTGTGAAAGTTCACGAAAAGGCGTCAAAATGTGCGAGCCAGCTAGTATACCTGAAAGTGTGTGAATTCGAGCGAAGTAACCCGTTTTACCTAAAAACGGGTATTTTTGGGCTCAAAATGGGGATTTTTCATCTCATCGGGTTGGCAACACTGGATCGAACCACAAGACCACAAGTAATACAATCAGTCTATCAGTAGTGGGTATCGGAACTGTCTGGGTCTACGCCGGTCGTAGACGCATTAAATCTACGCCGGAACTTTTTCAATGTTCAAAACATCCATGACGTCACTCGACGTAGCTCTATTAAACCTACGTCGGTTGTATGAAACATATGATTAATGACGTCACTGATATAACAAATGCAATAAACGAGGCTGAAGTTCAAATTTTTTACTCGATCCAATGACTCGATCGTACGTGTAATTATATATTATAATAATTTATTGTAATAATTGTAATAAACGGTATTTTAATATGCAGCTAGTCTATATGATACAGTAATTTTTATATTTATTTACTGTAAATATAATATATAGAGTATATAATTAAATTAGATTATTAATATATATATATTATTAAATTATATATATGTAGCAATTATAATATATATAAATATACTAAAAAATAAATAAGGCAGTGCAAAATTAAGCGGAGAGATATTTAAAGTAGCTATATAGAGTGAGCGATTGCATTTTTTTTAATATTTTATTTTCTAAAAATAGTTTAAGCTGCCCTTTATTGAGAAATGAAAACCAAAAAATTCCATCTCAAATAGTTTCATCACAAAAAATTCCCAAAAGTTTTTGCGGGTTAATTCCCATAAGGATTTTCATGATTTTTTTCCAAGAAAACGACCCCGTAAAAAAAATTTTTATTTGAAAATTCATTAAAGAATTCATCATAGATTACGTACGTAAGTATTTTTTAAATGGTACCATATAGTTCAGAAAAAGTTGGAGTAAAACGCGGTTTTATGTTCCATAAAGGCCGCGCTGCACGTTAAAGGCCTCCGAAACAACAACTTTGGGAATTTTTTGTGGTGAAACTATTTGAGATGGAATTTTTTGGTTTTAATTTCTCAATGGAGGGCAGCTTAAACTATTTTTAAAAAATAAAATATTAAAAAAAATGAACTCGCTCACTCTACTTTAAAAAAAACTTTCCGGCAAAAGAAATAAAAGCGTGAATGGACAACATACATGAAAAAATTTTATTGCAGAAATGAATAAAAGGTGCCAAATTATGCTACTCTGAATTTTTTCAGATTTTTTTTAGACCCGGCCGGGACTATTTTTAAATAGTTATTGAAAGTCCTGTGATTTCAGTTGGCACCTCTGAATTCTTAATAAAATTGATAGAGACTAGATACGCCTACTGACGCCTCCAGGGGGCGTGGCCGCACTTTCAATAATTATTTAAAAATAGTTCTGGGTTTCAAAAAAATCTGAAAAATTTCAGAGTAGCATAATTTGGTACCCTCTATTCATTTCTGCAATAAAAATTTTTCATCCATGTTGTCCATTATAGGCGAAAAATTATATTAATCGAAATTCCTTATGAGAAATTAATTAAATTTACCCACAAAAATTACAATGAGATAGTAGAATGTGAAAAATTTAGTGGCTTGATCGCCTTGATCGAAAGAAGGGGTATGGTACTGTGAATTTTCTCAGATTTTTCTGAGACTGCAGGGAACTTTTTTAAAAAAATTATTGAAATCCTATTTTGATGACGTCACGTGCGGTACTCCTTAAGAAAAAGGATAGGGCTGTGCCGCCCGTGACGTCATAAAATTAGACTTTCAATAATTTTTTAAAAATATATAGTTCCCGGTCTCAGAAAAATCTGAAAAAATTCACAGTACAATATATTTTTTTACCCCTTCTTTCGATTTAGCCATTAAAATTTTCACATTCTATAATAATATCTCATTTTTTCTTTCCGGAAAAAATAGTCCCGTAAAAAAATATAAACCCCCCTCAGATTTTGTTTAAAAAAAATCTGATGTGTTTATAGACTTTATAGGAAGGCCCATAAAAGGACGTACCAAGATGAATTAATAATATTTTTGAATTTCGTAGATATAACCTAAAAAAGTTAAAGCGATATTACGAAATAAGCATAAAATGGTCCCCTGGCGCACTGTTATATATTATATAGAATAGAAAATATCTTTATTGCGGCGAGGTTTTTAGGCAAGCCCATTCTTGCACCTAGTGCTCGGAGCCAACTTTGCGTCGCTGCCGTTTGGCAAATATATTATTTATTGTGAATTTTTCTGACCAATATTACAATTGCTAGGCTATAACCGTGGTACATATTGCAAGGAACAAAAATTAGCTAAGCATGCATTTTTTTATTAAGGTCTGTACATAATCAAAAAAAAAAGCGCAACCATGGCATGACAAATATGGACGTACGTCTCATAATTCCATTACTGTCTTTTGATAATTGTGTTATTTTACAAAATCAATACGATTACTTGAGCATTGGGTTATCTTTATATAGTATAGGAAAAAAATATATAAAAAATATTAGAAATATTTTTGGCATGCTACCATATGCTGTTGCATAGATCATGACTTAAAGTAGAGTGAGCTATTTAATTTTTTTGAATGTTTTATTTTCTAAAAATAGTTCAACTCGCCCTCTATTGAGAAATGAAAACCAAAAAATTCCATCTCAAATAGCTTCACCACAAAAAAATCCCAAAGTTGGTGTTTCGGAGGCCTTTAACATGCATCTTATGGAACAGAAAACAGCTTTTTACTCCAACTTCGTCTGAACTATGGTACCAATTAAAAAATACGTACGTAATCTATGATGAATTCTTTAATGGATTTTCAAATAAATTTTTTTATATATTTATATATATAAATTTAAATTTATATATATATATATATATATATATATATATATATATATATTATTAGAACCATTTCACGTCATAGTGGCCACTTAATTACACCACCAAATATTAAAGTTCTTTGATTTTGATAAAAATCACAAGATATGTTCGTATAATGAATCTACAAAAATGCTTTTTGTATTTAAAAATATTCAAAATTGAGGGACTATGGGCAAATACGAAATGGCGTCAGAATGCAAATGTAGCAAACGGCGGCTCCAGTAACTCGGAAAATATTATGCATAGAGATTAAATTTGATTTTTTCTATGGATGCACAACCATATATATATGTGTCTACAACATCCTGCTTTCAGATTTTCTTAATGGGTTTTAGTTTTTTTGTTATACCGGTTCCCGTGAGCCAAGTATGATGTTTTTGAAGCATTTGCTTTCCGCAGCCCAAATAAAGGCTAAATTTCTTTAAAATAAAAAATTGATTCTACATAGCTCCTAAACATCTCTTCTTACCATAAAACTCCTAAAAATAAAAACTTTTTTTTTTCTCAACTAATGGCACAGTAAACGAAAAAGGGTACAATTCGTTAAGGTACCTACTTTGCGGGCCAAAAAAGTCGATGTCATTCAAACTTTAGGAGAATTTTAATGACACGACTGGAATCCTCGTATCTTAATTAGTAAGAATCAAAAATAATCTCGATGTACCTCTCGAGTATTTCCTCGCAAAAGCTATACTGGGGTAACTCCCTCTATATACGCACCGCGTGCGCACCTCGTCAGACCCGTGATAGCACGCCGCGGCCGAGTGCTGTTGTGTTTATTGACATGAAACTTATAACGCAAAAATAATATTTTATTGTATCTATGGAATAACCTTGCAACTTGCTACTAAATTACGTCACTGAGATAATTTTCCTTCCATTTGCTATTATAATTAAGATAGGTACGTGGGATTGAATTTTGCGTAAAAATGGTAGCAAATATATAGAAGGAAAATTATCTCAGTGACATAATTTAGTAGCAAGTTTATTTCATAGATGCAATAAAATATTATTTTTGCATAAATTTCATGTCAATAAACACAACAACACTCTGCCGCTTCGTGCTATCACGGGTCTGACGAGGTGAGCACGCGGTGCGTATAGAGTACTATATATAAGAGGGAGTTACCCCAGATTAATATCAGGTCAGTCCAATAAGGAGATGAGCTTGGGTCAATAGATTTCGATGAATTTCACATATGTTACACATCTAACCTAGGTTGATGAGGTTTGAGCATTATTTTTTGAAATTTCAAAAAAAAAAAAAACGAATTTCAGGAATTTTCAAAAAATAAATAAAGAGGGCAATCTCGAGAGATAAAAAAATTTGTATCTTAAATTCTGCTCCACATAGAATTATAATTTAAATTTTTTCAAGTTTGTAGTCAGATTGCCAAACTTTTTTGCATTGAAAATTTTGAACTTGAAATTTTATTAAGGTCAAAAATGTCAGAGGTCAAACTACAAAAACTCAAAAAGCGTATAACTTCATACCAAAGCACATTGATAAAAAAAATCAAGATATAGGTTTAAATCCTTCTATAAAAAACCGTTTTCAAATTTATGGAGGAATTCAAAATTTTGAAACCGTGTTTTTTTTTTTATTAATTATTCCGAGGTTTTTTGAAAAATATTTTCAATTTTTTGTCATGAATTTTACACAGGTTACTCATCTGACCTAGGTTGATAAGGTTTGAAAATAATTTTTTCAAATTTCAAAAAAAAAAAAAAAAAAAAATCGAAATTCACGGTCAAATTTCGATTTTCGTTTTTTTTTTTTTTTTAAATTTTGAAAAAATTATTTCCTAATCTTATCAACCTGGGTCAGATGAGTAACCTGTGTAAAAATTCATGACAAAAAACTCGATTTTTTTTTTCTAAAAACCTCGGAATAATTAGTAAAAAAAATCGTAATTTCAAAATTTTGAATTTCTCCATAAATTTGAAACCGGTTTTTTATAGAAGGATAAACATTGTTTAAAACCCATATCTTGATTTTTTTTTAACAATGTGCTTTGGTATGAAGTTATACGCTTTTTGTAGTTTGACCTCTGACCTTTGACCTTAATAAATTTTCAAGATCAAAATTTTCAATGCAAAAAAGTTTGGCAATCTGACTACAAACTTGAAAAAATTTAAATTATAATTCTATGTGGAGCAGAATTTAAGATACAAATTTTTTTATCTCTCGGGATTGCCCTCTTTATTGATTTTTTGAAAATTCCTGAAATTCGTTTTTTTTTTTTTTGAAATTTCTAAAAATAATGCCCAAACCTCATCAAACTAGGTTAGATGTGTAACATAATATATGTGAAATTCATCGAAATCTATTGACCCAAGCCCATCTCCTTATTGGACTGACCTGATATTAACCCCCAGTAGCTTTTGCAAGGAAATACTCGAGAGGTACATCGAGATTATTTTTGATTCTTACTAATTAAGATACGATCGAGGATTCCAGTCGTGTCATTAAAATTCTCCTAAAGTTTGAATGACATCGACTTTTTTGGCCCGCAAAGTAGGTACCTTAACGAATTGTACCCTTTTTCGTTTACTGTGCCATTAGTTGAGAAAAAAAAAAGTTTTTATTTTTAGGAGTTTTATGGTAAGAAGAGATGTTTAGGAGCTATATAGAATCAATTTTTTATTTAAAAAAAAATTAGTCTTTATTTGGGCTGCGGAAAGCAAATGCTTCAAAAACGTCATACTTGGCTTACGGGAACCGGTATAACAAAAAAACCAAAAACCCATAGAGAAAATCTGAAAGCAGGATGATGTAGACACATATGGTTATGCATCCATAGAAAAAATCAAATTTAATCTATGCATAATATTTTCCGAGTTACTGGAGCCGCCGTTTGCTACATTTGCATTCTGACGCCATTTCGTATTTGCCCATTGTCCCTCAATTTTGAACATTTTTGAAAAATACAAAAACATTTTTGTAGGTTCATTATACGAACATGTCCTGTGATTTAATTTTATTAAAATCAAAGAACTTTAATATCTGGTGGTGTAGGTGGCCACTATGACGTGAAATGGTATATAATATTCGATGTTGCTTTTAGAAGGTTAGCTATATAGTACATTTTTGGAGCTATAAGCTAGTATTCGAAAAATACATGAATTAATTTAAAGACGTACCAAATAATCGAAGTAATGAAGTACGTATGTACGTCATGCAGACCATGCAGTTTATTATATATTTATTAAAGTAGAGTGACGATCGAGCGATTGCATTTTTTTTAACATTTTATTTTCTTCCGATAAAAAATTCTTCACCAAAAAAATTCCCAAAGTTGGTGTTTTGGAGGTCTTTTAATTTTTTAACATGTAGTCTTACATGGAACAGAAAACAGCTTTTTACTCAAAACTTATTAATTAATTGGTCCAAAAAGTTCCTATCTAGCTATAATATATCATGAATTCTTCAATGCATTTTCAAATATTTTTTTACGGACCATTTTCCTGGAAAAAAAATTGGAATTTTTGTGGGTTTTATTTGCCCATAAGGAATATTTCAATGGGAATCTTTGACCTGCCAATTTGGTCGCCATATTTTTACTGGAAGATATTCGTATGTTGAAGATCAGCAGATTTTGACACCATGGGCATATATTGCGCAAATTTCCCGCTCCAAAATCAGAATTAATACAAGCTAGTACCGCGATTTTTTTTTAGAGTTTCTTTTTAACTGACAAAGGGACACTCACGAGGTGTAAATCGCAAATCTCGATGAAACCTAGCCCTTCTCGAAAAAAAGCGTAGTGGTCAAGTAGTTGACCACTCTCAAGTGGTAATTTCGCCAAGTGGTCCTGGTCAATAGGTGGTCACGGTCGTAAGTGGTCACGGTCAGGTCAAGTGGTCGCTCTAGTGGTCAACTCAAATGGTCGACTCTAGTGGTCACCATGACCACTTGGCGAAATTACCACTTGTGTGGTCCAACCTGCGACTACTTAAGTGGTCACTCTAATGGTCACTCTAATGGTCATTCTAGTGGTCACTCTCGTGGTCGGTTTCAAGTGGTCAAAAAGCCGTTTGTGGATGTCTTCGCACGCCGTTCAACAGGATGCCACAGAAAATAAAAATTATTGCTGGAACATGAAATAAAATTATTCCTCCACCTTTTTAACTTGAATTAATAAAATAAATTCAAGGTAGAAACATAACAAACATGACGAGAAAAATAATTAAATCACATAAAATTTTACAATGAGGAAACACGCGTACAATATATAAGAAATTCATTCATTTGATTATTTTTATCACACTTAAAATACAATAAACATGCAATTATTTTTATTTGTTCTCTTACAACATCTCAAAACATAGCATTCTTTAATAAAATAGGAATATTTTTGAAGTACGTATAATTACCATCAACGGCTCTAGCTGTTTCGGCGGTTATTTTTATCAAGTCCCAAGAGCCGATAAACATTGACTGTTTAAGGCTACCTGGAACAAATTATATGACACAAAGTACCAAGAAAATCACAAAACAGCATTTCATAATACGTTTTAATTAATAAAAAGGTACTTATCTGATATAAAACTGCTTGATAAGACGATAATTCTGAACTCTGCAAACTCTCTGCTCCTCGTGTGCCGACGCCATGTTTTTCTCTATCACGTAACATCGCGCATGCGCACTCGATTGACCACTTGTTAAGTGGTCAGAATCTGACCACTTGTTAAGTAGTCAGAATCTGACCACTTGACAAGTGGTCAGAATCTGACCACTTGACAAGTGGTCAGAATCTGACCACTTGACAAGTGGTCAGAATTATTCGACCATTGACGTAAGTGGTCAAAAAATTATGACCACTAAGCAGCTGACCATTTACAAACTCCCGACCACTTACGCGTAAGCATGCAGGCCGTGGCCACTATCCGTTCCCTACCTTATCCCTACCCAGTACCCCGCCGCGAGCTGTAAGCTCTTAGGGGTGTATCCTTGTAAAAAAAAAAAAAAAAAAAAAACAGCATGTCCAAAGATATGACCATTTAACATCTGACCATTTATGAAATGGTCAAGTAGTCATGACCACTAGAACTTGACCACTAAGTGCAGTGACCTGACCATTCATTTAAGTGGTCGCCAAATCCGGACCACTTACAAGAGGTCAATATTTATGACCTGACCATTTATTTAAATGGTCACAAAATTTTGACCATTTACCCAAGTGGTCAAACATCTCGACCACTAAGAACTTGACCACTTAAATCAGTGACCTGACCATTCATTTAAGTGGTCGCCTGACCCGGACCACCTATCAAGAGGTCAATATTTATGACCATTTATGACCTGACCATTCATTTAGGTGGTCCGACCACTTATTCAAGTGGTCTGACTACTCATTTTAGGTGGTCAAATTGTGACCACTCTGCTATTTTTCGACAAGGGCTTCAGGGTTGGTTGTCCTAGCCAAGTGATGAAGAACGGTACCAATTTTATCGGCAACCGTCAATATTTACCCATAGAACGGGCAGGGAGAACCCATTTAAATAACATGGGAGACATAGGGCTATAGGAATAAAAAAATAATTTTGACCAAATTGTCCCAAAATTTTTTTATGGGTTAAAAATAGCAATACTTGGAAGGAAAAAATATTTAAAAAATTCAATTTTCATTTTGACCCTGATTTCAGGGTCATGCCTATACTTGCAGTGTTCAAAATGCAAATTCGTTATAAAATTTTGAAAATTTGGAAATAAATTAAATGTGACACCTGATTTACAGAAAAAATAATGAAAAAAATTCAGTTTGAGTAACATGGGAGACATAGGGCTATAGGAATAAAAAAATAATTTTGACCAAATTGTCCCAAAATTTTTTTATGGGTTAAAAATAGCAATACTTGGAAGGAAAAAATATTTAAAAAATTCAATTTTCATTTTGACCCTGATTTCAGGGTCATGCCTATACTTGCAGTGTTCAAAATGCAAATTCGTTATAAAATTTTGAAAATTTGGAAATAAATTAAATGTGACACCTGATTTACCGAAAAAATAATGAAAAAAATTCAGTTTGAGTTTTGACCCTGATTTCAGGGTAAATAAATAAAAACTTCACCGATCTTTTTAAAAATTTGCAAATGGAATACTTTAGAGACCTTGAAGACTAGAAAAATAGTAAAAAAAATTAGTTTTGAATTTTGACCCTGATTTCAGGGACATGCTTATAGTGGTACCTTTCAAAATGCAAATTGGTTGTAAAATCTTGCAAATTTGAGAATCATTTCTGTATTACATCTTATTTACAGGAAAAATAAAGAAAAAAATTAATTTAAAATTTTGACCCTGATTTCAGGGTAATATGAGGATACCTGACCAATGTTTTTAAAAATTTGTAAATAGTCTGCTTATGAGACCCTTATAACAGGAAAATTAATGAAAAAAATTATATTGTAATTTTGACCCTGATTTCAGGGTAATATGAGGATACCTGACCGATGTTTCTAAAAATTTGTAAATAGACTGCTTATGAGACCCTTATAACAGGAAAATTAATGAAAAAAATTAGATTGTAATTTTGACCCTGATTTCAGGGTAATATGAGGATACCTGACCGATGTTTCTAAAAATTTGTAAATAGACTGCTTATGAGACCCTTATAACAGGAAAATTAATGAAAAAAATTAGATTGTAATTTTGACCCTGATTTCAGGGTAATATGAGGATACCTGACCGATGTTTTTAAGAATTTGTATTGCATATAGCTAGTGCACTCAATTCAAAGTTATGCAAAGGGGTTTATTCGCTTCAATTCCTGCATAATAACGTGTCTGCATGAATCGGTGTTAAAATCTATGTATTATAAATTCATGTTGTTATAGCCATGTAGAGTATGCTATTATTTTTTTTATTTTTTGTGGTATAGCCTAAAGAACTGAATAAATCTATTACATCTATATGTTTTATGTAAAATTTGGAAATTGACCGATTATGAGATCTTTATTATAGGAAAAATACATAATAAAAAAAATTGAGCCTGAATTCAGAGTAAAAATTAAATAATAAACTGATATTTTTAAATATTTGGAATCGATCTACTTATGAGACATTTATGAGAGGAAAAATAATAATAATAAAAAAAATCAATTTTAGTTTTGACCCTATCTTTTCTTTAATAAGGGGTTCATAATCAGTCTGTTTCCAAATTTTTAAACTTATTGGCCAAGTATCGACATTTTACCCTAAAATCAGGGTCAAAATTACAATCTAATTTTTTTCATTAATTTTCCTGTTATAAGGGTATCATAAGCAGTCTATTTACAAATTTTTAGAAACATCGGTCAGGTACCCTCATATTACCCTGAAATCAGGGTCAAAATTACAATCTAATTTTTTTCATTAATTTTTCTGTTATAAGGGTCTCATAAGCAGTCTATTTACAAATTTTTAGAAACATCGGTCAGGTATCCTCATATTACCCTGAAATCAGGGTCAAAATTTTAAATTAATTTTTTCTTTATTTTTCCTGTAAATAAGATGTAATACAGAAATGATTCTCAAATTTTCAAGATTTTACAACCAATTTGCATTTTGAAAGGTACCACTATAAGCATGTCCCTGAAATCAGGGTCAAAATTCAAAACTAATTTTTTTTACTATTTTTCTAGTCTTCAAGGTCTCTAAAGTATTCCATTTGCAAATTTTTAAAAAGATCAGTGAAGTTTTTATTTATTTACCCTGAAATCAGGGTCAAAACTCAAACTGAATTTTTTTCATTATTTTTTCTGTAAATCAGGTGTCACATTAAATTTATTTCCAAATTTTCAAAATTTTATAACGAATTTGCATTTTGAACATTGCAAGTATAGGCATGACCCTGAAATCAGAGTCAAAATGAAAATTGAATTTTTTAAATATTTTTCCCTTCCAAGTATTGCTATTTTTAACCCATAAAAAAATTTTGGGACAATTTGGTCAAAATTATTTTTTATTCCTATAGCCCTATATGTCTCCCATGTTATTTAAATGGGTTCTCCCTGCCCGTTCTATGGGTAAATATTGACGGTTGCCGATAAAATTGGTACCGTTCTTCATCACTCGGCTTGGACAACCAACCCTGAAGGTTTCATCGAGATTTGCGATTTACACCTCGTGAGCCTAGTGTTCCTTGTGAGCTGGGGTTGCAAATAATATTTTAATAGTGGCAAATGTAAAAGGTTATAGTGACAATACGTGATTTTCAATTCGGAAACAGAACTTGTGTAAAGAATTAACAATACCGCGATAAAAAAATTGCTCCGTATATAGGATCTTACGTGCAATGTAGTGCGCCCAATCTGTTCTTGTAAAAGTAATGTCAGGACAAAGGTCGCGATGACGCAGCGACGGACTGGCCCGCCGGGCCAAATGTGGGCCGCTGGCCACAAAGAAAAAAAAAAGGGAGAATATAAGAGAGAAAAAGAAGAGAAAAAAAAAATGAAAGAAAAAAAGTAAAGGATGAAGACGGGAATAAATAAAACTATAAAATTAAAAGTATTCTTTCTTACGAAATCGTATACAGTACATAATATGACATCTTAATTTTTAATCATAACATTCATAACATATTTTGAGTTCGACCCGCGCGTATTTGCAATTAAAAGTTATTGCTTATAAATTTAATTGTATTAAAAACACAGCTGCACACAACTCGCACAAGTAGCATGTGAACGCTAATTTTCTAAAAATTGAAGCTATTGAAAACGCGTATTAAAAGTAGATTGTCTCAAGACAGATTAATATATAATTATTATGTTGACGTTTTGTGAGAATACTGAGAATTATAGAAATATTGAATATAAGGCTAAAAATGAGCAAGTTCTTGATTGTTTTGCTTCAAAAAGTAGCTTGTAGTTAAGGGTAAGATATCACGAAACATCGATTGATGTAGTCCCATTTGACATGTAAACCTTATCATAATAATTTTGAAATTCTTTTTTTTAGAGGCAGTTCCTAGCAACAAAAAAATGTAGCAAAAATTTCAAAACAATCGCTCGATCCGATTTTTTTATATTAATCTATTAGTTTAGGTCTCCATGGGAAAGCCCTATACACTATAATATACTGGAAAATTTAAAAAATAATTTTAAAAAAATCGGAATGAGCGATTGAAATTTTTCAAAAAAAATAAATTCAGAATTATTATGAGGTTGCTAAGGTTTACATGTTAATCAAATGGGACTACAACAATCGATGTTTCGTGTTATCTTACCTTTAAATAATTTTCTAACTTTTTTATAAATATGAAACTCGTGATTACCATTAATTTGTTTTTTATCAAAAATTATGTTTAACTTTATGCAATCTGCTTATTTTTTTGTCAAAATTATTTACTTTATAATCAAATAATGTTTTTGTTTTACTTTTATAATTAAAGGTCACTCATAATGTTATAATCACCATAATTATCATATTACAAAATAAGATACAATCCTAGCAAATCACGAGTAAATAATTATTTTCTTATGTTTTAAAGAAGTTTGATTCACCATGGAAAAAAAATATTATAAATATAACATGTATTTATTAACATTAACATTAAGGACACAATTTATTTTAATTTAAAATGCTCAGTTTTTAAATAAAAAAAATATATAATTAAATTTAATTCTACACTTCTATTATTTCTTCAAAGAATTATACTATTCCATTTTGCCGGTGTGATTGTAATTATACAGGGGAATAGGGGACTTAAAAATGATAAATATAATTATTTTCTTAGTAAAGTTAATAATAAAATATTTTAAGCGATATTCGTGATACTATTTGATTAACATGTAAAAAATGTAAACCTTTGCAAATTCACATGCAAATATATATTTTTTTTTTAAGAGAGACAGATTTTAGTACCTGAACGCCACAGAAAAAATTTCAAAACATATATTCTAGCCGATTTATTTATTTATTTATTTATTTATTTATTTATTTATTTATTTATTTATTTATTTATTTTAATTTTCAGCAAAGTATTTTCTCATGGAGAGCGAAACTAAAAAATTAATAAAAAAAAATGTCTCGAATAATTGTTTTGAAATTTTTGCTGTGTCTTTTAGGTATACTTTTTCAGAATATTTGTAAATTTGCTAAGGATTACAACATGTTAATCAATTGGGACTAAAAAACCAGCTGATCCGTCCCTTTTAATTGTATATAGCTAAGAATAAGAAAAAAAAATTAGGCAATTCGAGGATATTTTAGTTAACTTTAGTAAAAAATCTAGTGAAATCCTAAAAAAATATCGCACCTAGCTGCGAAAAATATTTTAGGTGAAAAATATCGCACCTATAGCTGCGAAAAATATTTTAGGTGATTTGAGGATACTTTAGTGAACTTAAGTAAAAATTCTAGTAAAATTAAGTAAAAAATCTAGTGAAATCCTAAAAAAAATCGCGCCTGCGGCGGGCTATTGGGGGGCTCCGCCTATGTGGGCCGTCTTTTTTGTCTCGTTCGGTGGAAAATTTCGGCCCAGTCCGTGCCTGTCACAGTTTCACTCAATTCACGAACGCTTTTATTTCTTATGCCAGTTTTGCCGGAAAGTTTTTTTTTTTTTATAACTTCGTCGTCACTTAATTGCACTATAGCTGATGCCTTTTAGTTAAATTAATTTAGTATATGATTATATATATATATATATATATATATATATATATATATATATATATTTTTTTTTTTTTTTTTACAAGGATACACCCCTAAGAGCTTACATCTCGCGGCGGGGTACTGGGTAGGGATAAGGTAGGGATAAGGTAGGGAACGGATAGTGGCCACGGCCTGCATGCTTACGCGTCCCAGCATTCGCTGAGGTTGAAACTGAGGGAACCGTACGTGGAAAACCTCAGTCAGGACGGACACCTCTACTTTTTCTCAATGGACCAAAGCGATGTCCAAAGCCTGGGGAACCACGTACACTGCACAAGTGCATCACTGCACTGGGTGGAAAGCGAGACGAATTTTCCCCAGGGAGGGAGCAGCGTATTTTTTACTTGAAACGGTCACCCATCCAAGTGTGACTTAATATTATATTATAATATTATATAATATATATTATAATATATATTATAATATATATTATATATATATAATTATTTATATACAGAATTAATTATATATACATTGCAGATGCGAATTTTTAATAATATTTTAATGATTTCATATTATGATATTATATATATTATAATATATGCACTTATATATAAATATAATATATTTACAGTTAATAAATATAAAAATTACTACAGACTCTGCATATTACCGTTTATTACAATCAATTATAATATAATTACACGTACAAGTCAGTGGAGTAAAAAATTTGAACAATTAGCTCCGTTTATTGCATTTGTTATATTAGTGACGTCATGAATCATATGTTTTATACAACCGACGTAGATTTAATAGAGCTACGTCGGGTGACGTCATGGATGTTTTGAACATTGAAAAAGTTCCGGCGTAGATTTAATGCGTCTACGACCGACGTAGACCCAGACAGTTCCTAGTGTATCACAAACAAGAAGGCTACTGTAGCCTTCTTGATCACAAATCACAACCCCAGGGACCCCACACTACAACCACAGTAACTACACAACTACAACACTACAACGAAGTAAACGAAGAAATGGCGGCTCAAGAAGATGCTCGTAACCGGCCGAATAATTTTGAGATTAGCTCTGAAGAAGCAAGTAAACTGAGCATTGCGTTGAAGGAGGAAAAATTTCGAGGGCTTCTTATTGAGTATGCGAAAGAATTAAGTGATCCAAAAAACCGTGAAATTTATGAGTCCGAAATTGCTGAATACGAACGCGAGAGAGGAAGCGATGTCGAATTCATTGAACCCCGTGGGAACTACGTAATTAAGACTTGGAACATTGCCGGAGGCAAGGTTATGATAAACATTTGTACCACTTCTAAAGTGGATGGATCAAAATGTCAGCCTTACGACCAAATCAAAGGTGGACAAGATTGTAGTATACCTTACATTATCGGAAGTTCGAGGCAAGAAATTGACCGTAAGAAAAATGTTTGCGATGTCATTGATGTTTTGTTCAACGACAGTACTTTACAACTTGCACAAAATAAACCGGCATTCCGTACTTTGGTTCACAACACGGCATTGGATGCTGCTGAAACTTATTTGAATTATAAACTAAATAGACAACTTCTTAAGTTTCCAAAACTTAAGTACAAGGGTGTTGTACAGAAGTGTATGCTAAGGATCATGGAAAAGCGAACTCCTGAATATGATATTGTTTTTCGAGAAAATTCATTAGGTGTGAAGACTGCATTGATAATCAAGATTAATTTGCCGATGTTGTTGTCTACTGCGAATTGTTGTTTGGATGTCACTGATACCATTCTTCGACTGAACCATGACAAGTATGTTATTTCTATTATATCATGTTTGCACACTCTATGTATGCATACTGTTTAATTTGGCTGGTATATATATATGTATGCATACCGTATGCACTATGCATATATAGTTCAAAGGCAAAAGGTGTTATATCCAATCATTTTTTGCAAGATGCTAAATTGCAAATTGCAGTTTATGCCTGGAGGTATGCAGGCGCGGATTAAAGGGGGACCTCCCCCCCCCCCCCCCGAAATTTTGGATTTAACAACATGGGCAATATTGGCGTTTCCCCCACTCCAATTTTTTTAACATTGGGCTATTTAGGTATTAGATTAGGCTACCCCCCCCCCACGAAATTTTGTAACCCCCCCCCCCCCGAATTTTTTTGCTGGATCCGCACCTGGAGGTATGCATACCGGGTATCATACTTTTATATAATAGACCACTTGCAAAACCCTATTTAGCAAAAAGTAAACAAACTCACATACTAATATTGTTGATTATGTGTATATTTTTTCTAATACATTGGACCTTATGGGAAATTTACGATCTTCACATACATATTTCATTACATGACATACGTAGGATTTTAAAAATAAATATATCACCGGAATCTGCAGTTTTTGGCCATTTATAATATTGAAATGTGCATCTGAAGAAGTTTTCTTCATTTCAAAATCTTAAATTTTAAATTATACATAATCAGCCAATTGCATGAGTTAGTATAGCTTTAAGCAAGCTCCAGAGTTTGTTGATTATTGCAACAATTAAAAAATTAACCAACAAACTTCAGCTTGCTTAAAGTCATATGCTTTCTCAATGCAATTGGCTGATTAGTATAATTTGAAATTTAAGATTTTGAAATGAAGAAAATGTCTTCACATGCACATTTCAATATTATAAATGGCCAAAAACGGCAGATTCCGAATATATATTTATTTTTAAAATCATACGTATGTCACATATTGAAATCTGTATGTGAAAAACGTGAATTTCCCATAAGGTCCAATGTATTGGAAAAAAAATACACATAATCAACAACCAACAATACCTGGGTCAGAGCGTACTTGATTAGGAGGCCACAGCACGACCGCGCCCACTTTTCAATAGCCGGCCTACTGAGCAGCAGGTTTGCGTGTAATCAAATGGGAGAGGGCTTCACTTTGGCCGCGGTTTACGACAATTACGCTGTATGCTCGAGTTTTGAAAATGAAACAAGTTTAACTCTAATATAGTTTAATCTTACTGGACAACATTTTTTTCACGCAAAAACAATATTAATACACTTTAATTAAACTTTTATGAACCCGACTTCTGCTACTTAATTCTGTTACATCTGCGCATGCGCCGGCATGCGCGAAGTAATAAAAGTCAGTTTACTGGCGATGACGTCATATGAACATTGAAAGCCTTTCTTCATAGCGAGTGACTTTCACTTTACTTAATTGCAATTTCTATACTTTGTATATATCAAGTAAAGTTATTTACTACATCGAAAATAATGTATGAAAGTTGATTCAAGTACTTTTGTATTTTCAATATTTCGTGACGTCATGATACATTACTAAAGCTTGGAAGATAGAACCAAGTTCCCGCCCTAACTTTACCGTCTTATTTCTCAAGAAGTATGATATTTATGAACTAAATAAAATAATTAGCAAACGGTAGACTTATACATTGAAGTATTATCGCACTATAAGACACCTTCATTAATATCAAGTAAATATCTAAAAAAAAATAATTCCTCCCGATTACATTGCATGTTATTTTTTAAATTCCGGACGGCTAATGTCTCGACAGATGACGATCGCGCCGGCTGGGTTGTGGCCTCCTAATCAAGTACGCTCTGCCTGGGTGAATGAGTTTGTTTACGTTTTGCTAAAACATAGTTTTGCAAGTGGTCTATTCGCTTACCCATCCAGTGTGTTGTTGTTGATTATGTGTGTCCATTTTGCTTATGCATTGGACCTTATGGGAATTTTATGATTTTCACATACAGATTTTTTAATATATTATGACAAATGTTGAATTGTTAAAATGAATTTATCATCTGAATCTGCAGTTTTTGGCCATTTATGCCCCTGAAATGTGAATCTCAAGAAGTTTTTTTCTTTCATTTCAATATTTTAATTTTCATACAACATCAGTTAAAATCAACAACCTGGAGCTTGCTTCGTTGCGAATCATTCCCATGCAATTGGGTGATTTAGTGTCGTATGAAAATTAAAATAATGAAATAAAAGAAAACCTCTTTCAATTCATATTTTAGGGGCATAAATGGCCAAAAACTGCAGATTCCGATGATATATTCATTTTGACAATCCTACGTATTTCATATATTGAAATCTGTATGTGAAATTCGTAAAATTTCCATAAGGTCCAATCAGGGGCGGATCCAGCTCGGGGGGGGGGGGGGTGCCCTATCCTGCAATGTTAAATTTTGGGGTGGGAGGGGGGCGACGGGTGGGGGTTGGTAACACCTTCAATGTGTTTTGGGACCTTTTAGGGGGGCGATCACCCCCATTGGATCCGCGCCTGGGGGTCCAATGTATAAGCGAAATGGACACACATAATCAACATCAACAGTACACTGGGTGTGTGAGTTTATTTACTTTTGCTACAGCATTGTTTTGCAAGTTGTCTATTGCTTTATTTTATTTTTTTTATTTTATTCACATTAAATATGTTTCAGGCACTATGTAGAAAAATCAAGTTGACTTGGGCTACTAACAACCATAATATGAACTACTACGCCATAGTAATTTAAGGATTCTTTCACATTGTCCGTTTTTGCCACAGAATCATTCATGTCACAACAAACGTTGTTAATGACGCGTAGTGTCTTGTGACACATTTCTTGCAGCTTATTGCAGAGCTCTGCAGAAAAATTAAACTTGTTTTGATTTTTCTGTGTCATTCACATGATTTTCTGCTACAAAAGCCACAGATGAACTGTGCATGTGAAAGCTTACGGTATTTCTTCAACACGCCACAACAAAATCGGACTTTTTGGAAAGAACCCTTGAAGTATGTCGATTGTCGAAGAACCTATACATAGGTTCAACTTATTCTTGAGTAGGACTCAAGAATTAGTTGTTCGTAGGGAGACCACCCTGTATATCATAAACATAGCAGTGCATGTATATGGATAAAGTATTATTATAATTTATTGTATGTAGTACGATAACCTTGTGTAGGTATATCTATATACATATGCATACATTATAGGAAGTGAATACCGGTACTATAGGTAGATCCAGTAAGAAAGGAAATAAGCTGCAGAGGTAAGAGAAATGAGGAATGATAATAATATCCTTATTTCCTTATTTTGCTAACAGCCAGCATATTTTAGATTTGCATATTCAAATTACTAGGAGTTAATACGAGGGCTACATGACGATCAAACAGGTTTAAAGTAAAGTAGGCACTACAAAATTGAACCCACAGGCAGGTGCACTCCTCGCCTCTGAATGCTTACCTTGCCAGGAATGGCACTGCAAATGGCAGTAATATCAATGTGTTGTTTATTATATCGCACATTCTCCTGCCTTCTCTTGGCGATGGAGGTTTTCAGATGTGAGGAGTATACCTGAAGGACACGAGTTCCAAGAAATTATGTTTTGATACAGTTCACTGTAAATCCGAGGAAATTAGTTAATCTTATTTGCTGCAGGTACAACCTTGAAGTAACTCTTCCTATCAAAGTCAACAGTGATAAAGGCAAAGCAACTTTTGATGGTGCTGCCAAGAAACTTGTTGTTGAACTCCCAACTTATGAGAACAGTCAAGAATTAATCTCAATCCCTCTTGCTTGTCATGCCATCAACAATAAGATTCAAGAGGTCCAGAACAATCAAAGCAAACTGAATTTGATAATCAACGATTGTCAGGCTATGACACTGGATAATACCAGTGATGAGACAGCAGACAGTTCAGACTCTGAAAACAATAAAAATCTTTCTCAAAAAGAAAACTTAAATTTTAAAGGTGAAAAAAATATAAATGAAACTGAGAAAATAGAGAATGAGTCAGAAGACATTACAGAAGATAATCAATTGCTGAACATAATCAGTAGAAATGGTGGTGAATTGAAAAACAACAATCGTACAATTTTACTGAATAACTTCAAAGAAGAGCGTCAAGAGCTAGATAACTTTCAGATGGGTAATAACTATTGGGATCAAAATAACGCAAACACAAATGCCACCAGCAACCATAATGTGAGTTTTTATTTATTTTACTCTTTGATATATTATTCTCTTCACTTGTTTGCTTTTGCATCTGTTTCTGTTTTTTTATACACAAATGCATTTTGTCCTTTTTTGTGATACAGGAAATCTTGGAATCTTTGGTTGAAATATTCATGGCTTATATTGTGGACCTTGTGTGCTGCTTGATCCTTTAGGTGCAACCTTTGTTTTACCAGCCCTGAAACCACATGAACTCCTGCTTGCATTATGTGGATTTTAAATTACAGTCGCAGAATATGCACCATGGTGAAATAGTGCCTGTAGTCATGATGCTTGCTTGCTATCCTCACACAGTGTTAGTAACGTTATATAATTTTAAGATGTACATATGCCTTGAATAAAAAGTATAAAACATTAAAAATAAAAAGTTTCTGTTTTTATTCATGCTTTCATCAATTAACGGGGAGGGGGGGGGGGGGGAATTGGCTTGACAGTATCCTTATATGAGCAGCTTGAGCATGTTCTTTGCTACTTACTAAAGGTTTTACTGAATTTTATGTATTCAGTTTATTCAACACTAATTATCTTTTAATCATGTTTTCATTAAGAGTTATCATTATTAATATTTACGGAGTGTTTTTTGATTAAATACTGTGCAATAAACATTTCATTCATCAGTAATATTTATTATATATATATATTATGTAATATATATATATTATATATATATATATTATATAATATATATATATATATATATATATATATTATTAGTCTTTTATTAAACACAGAAAGTGTACATATTAACAGCACTAGAAACATACATTATATATATATATACACTACATTGGTTTGGACATGTTGAGAGAATGGGTGATGAACGAATTGCAAAACAGGTGTTTAAAGGTAGTGTACAAGGCATGAAAGGATTAGGTAGACCTAAAAAGGTTTGGTTGGATGTGATTGCAGAATGTTTGAAGAACAGAAGTGTTAAAAGTACATAGTGTAATAGAGAGTGCAGAAGGCAAAAGAGTGTTATGAGTATTTCAGAAGCAAGTGGAGTATGCAAGAATCGAGTGTTTTGGAGGGCAATTTGTAGACGGCCGAGGTAATAATGATGTTGGCTTACCCCGTAAAGGGATATGGCGTCATGTTATATATATATATATATATATATATATATATATATATATATTTATTTATAGTTATATTATCATTATATTTTAAATCTCATTTTAATGTAAAGGCTTTGCTTATAATGATCTTATTTGTAGTTGTCAGCATGTTTAATGTTTTTTTAGGTTACATAATAAGGGGCATTCACAAAGTCTTAAGGTCACATTTAAGGCTCGATAATTTAAAGCTTCATTTTAGACGTGTTTTTTAGACCCAAAATTTCTGGTCTTAAATTATTGAGCCTTAAATGTGGCCTTAAGGCTTTGTGAATGCCCCTTAATAAGTTTTAAGATGTTACTTTGGTTTGGGAATGATATAATTTATATATATATATATATACTGCAGTTATGTAAAGACCTTATTTTCGTGTACATATTAATATTAATTACAGTAATACATAAAAAATTATAATTATGTTTCAGTATAACAGAGCTGTGTGCTTTATTTTATTTTCAGAAAGCCAAACTGAAACACTTGGACGACATCAAGAAAAGGAGGTCCTTCTCAGAGTCAAGTGATGATTACGTGAGTTAAATATATACTTAATGAGTTACCAAGTTGAACTAATCTATGTATGTTGTTGTGTATTATCCCAAATATTCAAATCCCATTAAATAATACACTAATTGGTCTCAATTTGCAAATGAATACGGTATTCATATTTTGGAAAATGTTATCTGCTTTTATTATTCATTCATTCTTGCGGGGTAAGCCAACAGCATTATTACCTCAGTCGTCAATGTCCAGACAAGTTTTCTCTGCTTTTTAGTAAGATGTTACTTTAAGAAGTGAGACCCCACGTACCGAGGATATGTTACTAACGACTTACCCTGCCGACCGGACTTTGGAATTAATTTAGCCAATGACTCACTCATTCCCTTGAGCCACGATTCCTCCTGCAGAAATTGCCTCAAGGCCGGGTCATCATTGTTCGTGTTCAACCACTAGGATATAATAATGCTGTGCTCTGATTACACTTTTGAACACTTTTACACTTTTAGTAGTTGAATGTAAGTCAATGCAAATATTTTGTTTGTAGTTTCAATTTTAAAAGTAGAGTTATTGAGCATGAGTCACAAAGAATTATCCAGAAAGACTCAAGCAGATTCTCTCCAACCGCAATTAGTGTGCTTGATTTAGGCTGACACTCGACCCTAAACTTGGTTAATGAGAATCCTGGATATCTTCCTTCGTGAATTGTGCCTATTGCTTATGAGTTATCATGCCTTTCAAGAAAAAGGATAAGGTTGAACAATGAGGTATTAGAATGTGAAAATTTTAGTGGCTTAATCGAAAGAAGAATGTGGTACTGTGAATTTTTTCAGATTTTTCTGAGACCAGGAACTATTTTTAAAAAATAGACTTTCAATCATTTTTTTAAAAATAGTTCCCGATCTCAGAAAAATCTGAAAAAATTCACAGTACCATATTTTTACCCCTTCTTTCGATTAAGCCACTAAAATTTTCACATTCTAATATCTCATTGCAGATTAACAAAGTAGCATATTTTTTTTTTAATGCTTTCTGTATTCTGAACTATGAATATGTGTAGGATATATATTTTACTCAGGCTTACACCATCTTAAAGCATGCACTCAAGAAAGTAAATTCCAAAATCTTGTGAAAAAGTAACACCGCTGGGATTTGAACACCAGATCTTCTGAATTGCGCTCGGATGTGTTACCGTTTGGAAGATCTGGTGTTCATATCCCAACGGTGTCACTTTTTCACAAGAGTTTGGAATTTACTTTTGAGTGCATGCTTTAAGATGGTTTAAGCCTGGGTAAAAGATATCCTCCATCTATTTGCCATCTTTTCATCCCTTTACCTTTACCCTTTTCATATACTCCCAGAACCCTTTCCTGCACTCTTCTGGGCTCCTACTACCAGATCTGTGCAACCTGCAGTGGCAGTGCAATACTGCAGGGCAGTGGAGTATTGACAGCCGTAAGCTGTCTTCCTCCTACCAAATCCATAATCTAGTAATCAGTCACACCCATCCCAAGTCACGAAAAGTCTGCCGTGTTCGGAAATCGAACCGGGGACCTTTCGGACCAGAGCCAGAGGTACTAACCACTACACTACAGAGCGGATTATGAAATAATAACAAACAAAAAAAAAAAAACAACATACTATTGGTTCTACCCTCAAAAACAAAAAAGCGAATGTCAGATAAAATTCATAACTTGACATAAAGCCTTACCTGACAAAAACCTTGATTTACTTCGATGGCTCCAGAACAAAATTTATAAAATGTTCATAGTATTAGAATGCAGTTGTTGTTTTTTTGTTTGTTTGTTTTGTTTTTTTTTAGATTTTTCTATATAACTTTGTTACGCATCTATAATTCTTCAAATGTTGAATTTCTTTCTTAAATTGAAAATCCTATTTGTACCTTTTCCATGTCACCCATCAATCCGTAACTTAGGATAAATTTCAACATTGTTACTAGATACTTGCAGAGTTAAATTTTACTGAGAAATGCATAAATAACCAAGATTTGCTGGAAAAAACACATATTAATATATCATCATGTATTTTAGCGGCTAGTTTCCGATCTCAACTTGATAGAATTTGCATGGATCACTAATTTCATTACTATATTATGTTGCCGAGATGGATTGCAATCAACGATTTAAGTAAATTCTACCAAGTTGAGGTCAACAAACTAGATGCTACCACGACAATATACTACTTCCTTCAAGAAGTTAATTTAGCAAGTACATACTGATCTTTAAAAAAACTACACTAGAAATTGTTTGTGTTGGTAAAGAATTGTGATAATTTTTATGATACAATTGATTGATACAACCTGATTGAGTGTTTGTATATGTTGTCTCTTCTTCATTGATCAAAGTTTTGTATAGTATGTCTAAATTTGCCCAAATCAACAGAAGATGCGTGCACTTGAAAGCTGACTAAGGCACATGGGTGGTTGACATTGCGGTACGTTGCATGTTGTGTGCAGTCGCTGAGCCACAGTCCATGCAAGGGGATCCTCAAGGGCTTCTCCATGTCAGGCGAGATGTCGCAAAGTCTGGAGCACTCGGTGTTTGAAGAGCAGGAGAGCGAGGAAGGGATGCCCTGCTGCTCCACCCGTCTTGTCGGCTCAGCCTCATCTGTCAAGAAGTCTGTCTCCTTCAGTGAAGTTGTCTCCAAACAGTACTTCAGGTAATACACTTCCAAATAGGCCAGGCCCACGTGATTTCACTGCAACGCATATTGCATACTTTACAGGAGCCTGCCGCGCCATATTGTTGTGTTGCGTTAGCAGCTTGTAAAGGGAGAAAATTTAGATAAAAATTCATTATAAATTATATACTGCAATTATTACATTTATGTCATTTCTATATCATCTGCAAGTGTACAAAGAATACACAAACTACATTTTCGTGTCCTTAAATACGTAATTATACCTGGCAATGAAGTCAATTTTCTAACTTTTTTATTTATTTGTTTATTTATTTACTTATTTATTTATTTATTTATTTTCAATGGTTTTATGTGTTCTGTATAACAACAGTAGGGGAAGGGAAGGGAGGTAAACAGCTAAGCGTTATCCTGTAAGTAGGCAACCCAACAATCTCGTGGCACTGCCCTATTTGAAATCTTTGTGTCTATTGCATTACTATTTTACTTATTCATTTATTAAATCTTTCATAGGCTGAAAATGCAATAAAGAGAAAACATGAGAGCCTATGGGGCAAATAAAAACGGCTGCAGAAGCAACCTAATCACTATACAGTGTCTATTCACCCATATATATATACTTGAGTATTTTAGAACCCTAATCAGAAAATGGTATAACATTTGCAAACATCAAACTCTGAGAATATACTTTCCACTTTAACTCAAAAATATATATGGTGATATTTGTGATAGAAACATCTGTACAGTGTTCTATAATTTCTTCTGTATGATAAATATAATTGAATTGCAGTAAATTGTGTGCAAGCTATATTTTTTTTATTGACTTTGTTATGCTTGTGCAGGCCTGACTCAAGTATCCTGGGTCAGCGTAAGAAGAACCAGCGCCGTGCACGCAACAAACGTAAGAACAGCAAGCAACAGAACTCTGAGAGCGAAGACGTATGCTCAGAGTCTGAGGTGGCTCCCGGTGATACAGCTTCCGGTTCCGGCACCACGCAAACTTCTACCGTGGTAGCCGCTCAGCCCACAGAGTTCTCAAGTGATTTGATGTTCGACATAGACATGTGATAGGCTTATCCAGTTATGTTTATCCAATGAAAGCAATCCTTACTCTAGTTATTAAATCTAAAGTAATGTTACTCCTATCTAGCATGTTACGTTAAAAGTCATTGTCTTTTAAAGACTCACATTGTTTGTTGTTTTTGTTTTTTTAATAATAATAAAAAAGAGGGACTAAAATAAATAGAAGCTGAAAACAGTGATACATTAATTAGCTGAGCATCAAACGAGCTTATATATACTTTTCACTATATATAGTTAAAGGGACAGGGGACCCTAAAAATAAATATTTTTTTATCAAAAGTTACTTACTAACAGAGTACAAATACATGCTGCACTGTCCCAAACGCATCAGTGTAAGCGCGCAATAATTGGCATGAGCGGAGGAACGTGACGTCACGTTCCGTCGATTGCACTAGCAACACCGCACAGCATATCCTTCTTATTGATTCCCCCACTCTTCCTCTCACTCTTCTGCCTGCTATTCTCCGTGCAATGTTGCCGGTGCCTGAGGCTATACAAATTTATTTAATATATCTAAATTATTGATACTGTTCAAACCCAAAATATCATATATTTTTAATTTTGTTATGTCAATAGGAAACTTTTTGTGCAACACGAAAATTATTGTACCCTGTCCCTTTAAGTTTCTCATCTTGTTTTGTACCAGAATGGCACTAAGGTTGTTCTGATCCTCAGCTACTTAATTAAAAGAAATGTAAACCACTGAGAAACAATTTGTTTCTCAGCTGTGGGATGTTTCTCTTTATACTGTATAATAAATTATTAAAGTACAATTTAAGTATAGAACAGTGGCGTAACTACAGAGGGGGTCCAGGACCCCGGGCCCGTGAATCAAAAAGGACCTTTTTAGTTAAGGTCGTCGAAGAAATTTTAATTGAGCGTGACAAAAAAATATATATTTAAACATTTTAAACTTTATCATTATATCATATAGGCATTTTTTTTATTATTATTATTATTATTATTATTAATGTTTTTCGTAAACAAAAGTTAAAATGTTTGCCGCAAATATGAAGACCAGGAGGGTCCAGGAGCGATCATTATCACTTGGGGATAGGGAAAACAATTGAACAGTTGTTCACATTGCACGTGCTCCTCATCTAACTCGTATCTCTCACTGTTTTATGACATTTTTGCGTGTGGCTTATATAGACATTTTTTTTTTTTTTTTTGTGAGCATAAATATGTGTTAATTAGTGTAAATTAAAATAATAATAATTTTAATATCAATTAATAATCTAATGTCAATTTTAATATTGTTAAAACAACGTACTGTGTTTTAATTTTTGACATTTTTGTTTTAAAATTGCCAATTGCTGTGCATAACGTATGTCACTGAATACGAAATATTTCGGATCTGCATGCAGATATAAATTACTAGGGCTTTTATAATTATTACACAAATGTAATTTTATTTAATATATAGTTTTCTTGATTTAAAAACAAAAAGTCCACTTTCTTAAAAAATTTCATCTCCTGCGGGTCCCCCCCCCCCCCCCCCCCCCCCCTCCCTCCCGGAGTCGCCGTTTTGCGGCGAAAAGGTTCAAGGATTCGACCTAATTTTCGGGACACTTAAAACCCAAAATCCTGCACTTTATGTTTATTAAACGAAGCATTTACTTGTTATAAGCAGAAAATACATCAAAGAATCATTTATGCACGATGCAAGTTGGTTGGCCTTGCACGGTATTAGTGCGTATAAGCCCTCTAAATAAAATGAAAATCCGGGATATTTTCAAAACTTCTCAACCAAATTTCACAAATGATACACCAAAACACGTCTCATTATATTCCCTTCATTTCCTATCCGAAACATTTTCACAAATTTTGAGTTCCCTGATGACCAATCCGCATAGAGTAACGCTAGTTTTTGAAATTTTGAGTTTGATTTTTAATTCCGGGCACAATTTTGGGTTCATCATTTCTGAAATTTTATACCAGTTAGTTAGTACTATTGTTGTTAATTTGAGTGAAAAAAGTTTTTAATTTGCTTTAAAATTCTGCCCGTAAAAAATTATTTACAAAATCACCTTTTCCCCACCTTTGAAGGTCACCTCAGGTCGCCAGGTCAATATTTCCACGTGGCTCCTACCCCAGATTTGACCATCCTGGTGATTAGTATCGATGTTGAAAATCTTTTGCTTTTGTCATAATGTGCAGGGTTTTGATGATTTTTGCTTCTAAGCGACTAGACTTAGGACCCACGTTTTGTAGTTACGCCACTGGTATAGAAATCATTTTCCTCAACAAAAAAAATATATAAAATTCTTCTTGTTTTTTGTTATAATTTTGATTTGTTATTTATCGTTAAAATTATGTATCAATGAGGTTTCTCAAGAGGAGCTCGTATAGTCCAGCAGCTCGCAAATAAAAACAAAATGAGTAGTGTATAAAGTCCACTCGACTCAAGGTCAAACTCTATGTGCTCCTTTTAAAAGACTCCTACTGATATGTTTGTTTGTATAATAGTTATATTTTAATTGTTACTAAGCATGCTATGTATGATTTTTTTTTTTTTTTATGAATACTTCACAAATTTCTACTACACGCCAAATCAGCATCTCTTCTTCACAAAGTTTATCTTGTTTGAATCAAAATAAAGTCACATTAATTTATTTATTCAAACAATCTTAATATTAATTGGATTCCATTGGTAAATTATATTTTATATTCCATTAATCCATTTTAAGGGCACAAGAAGTAATGAAAGTCACAATTCCAATACTATATGCACCTAAAAGGTAGACTGACATTTTTGCAATCAAAGACTTTATGAAGTTTCAAACTGACTGTTAGAAAAAGAAAAAAAAAAATGTAATGGTAGCATTATTTTTTGGTGTGTTAAATATTTTTTGTCTTTTCAAAGTTTCCCAGGCATAATTCCTTTATTTTGGTGTTGGACTTTGCTTTGCTTCAAGGGTTTGAGGGTATGTGTGATAAAAAGTGATTAAAATACTGTACACGCACAAAACTTTTCTATTTGAGCCATCTTAAAAATAGTCACTGCCAAAGCGTGTGTGTTACAGGCATTCAAACCTATGCAGACATTAAAAATATTTTAATTACTTGTATGAAATTTCAGTCAACCCAAAATTGATTTAGTATTATAATTATTAACTACTGTATATAAACGGGCACTACTTATCTGATATATTGCTACACACAAAGTATCCTAAATGTGGTATTTAAATATAACCCAAGGATTTTCTAGACTAGTATAGAAAATCCTTGATATAATCCTAGCTTTTAAATGCATGAGTTAGAGGGAAGTAAATTTAATTTATAGTTTTTCATAGAGAATATTTTTATCTCAATAAATGATTGTTTACTGTTAAAATTTAATGGTGGATTATTTATTTCCAACTACACCTCAAGTCAGTCTGAATGTTAACCCTGCTTGATTTTCTGGTGCTGCAGCATCCAAAATTAAGACAAAGAGTGCGTTTGAATTCACGGACTGGGTAAAATGGCGGTGCATGACCTTGGTCACGTGGTATGAAACATCATAATTTCGTCACGGGGAGGTTCCCAGTCTCTCCGCTAGGTCTCAATCGCACTGTCGAGTCAGCCTGGGCCAGCCAGGAAGTGACGTCATGAGAGGAGGGAAAATGGCCGCCGGGCTGGCCCCACTTGACGACAAAAAACGCTTCAGCCCGGGCTGGCCCGTGAATTCAAATAACGCACTCAAAGTTTGGCAATGGACAAATTAACCAACCTGCATGATGATTTTTTTTTATTGTTTATTTGGATAGATTGAGTACCTTTAGTTATATATATACATGATATAGCTCATATTAAGTCGAGCTCAACGATTAATTTTATTTTAAAGGTAAGATAACACCAGCAATGTTAAAAAATATCCCTCACACAAAAATTCTGACAAAAATTTAAAATGTTCGATCTCCTCTACACCCCCTATCCAGTAGCTAAAATATCAGGTATACAAATACGATCTATAGTTTTTTAGTTATGAATTTTTAAAGTTGACTAATTTAACTTGGAAGTTTCATTTAATTCTCCATGTTAAAGTAGTCAACTTTAAAAATTTATAAAACTCAAAAACTAGATCGTATTTGTGTACCTGATATTTTAGCTACTGATAGGGGGGGGGGGGGGGGTGTAGAGGAGAACATTTTAATTTTTTTTTTTTCATATTTTTTGTGTGAGGGATTTTTTTAACATTGGTATGGCGTTATCTTACGTACCCTAATTGCTAAAAAAATCACTATAATTATATTTTTTATTATTGTAAAATCTGAAAAGGTATTTAAAGAAACTAATTGAAGTTTAGGCTAACATTGCATATTTTACCCATTAATTACGTTTTAGACATTAATTCTATATCGAACAGGTTGAAACATGGCTATAAAAAAAAAACATAAAATTTTTATAGCACAGATATATCATGGCTCATGGCACCTATTATTATTATATCTTCCAAGTGGAGCAATTTCATTGGTTGGACACTCCAAAGTTTTGAAGCAGTTACCGCCATTATTTCTCATACCAACCGAAATTGGTGACTGTATTCTCTTCATAAAAATATTTTTATAATTTTTTAGTATTTTGTTTTAATAAAAATTAATATTTTGTGCAACTAACCAAATTAATGTACGTCTCAGCACATTCCCAGACAGTAAAGGAAGAACATTTATTGACCAATTCTGTTGGTACAGCTACGTTGATGGCGGCTATTGGAGGGTCTGGGCCGGTGGTTGCAGCGATTTTCTAGCAATTGCATGCAATGTTTTTCACTCTACCCGGCATGGACCTCAGGTTTACCTTCCTCTGCTCAATATTTGTAAGCTTAAGTTGGAATTTTTGTATAATATTTTTATTTTATTTGCAAAAACTTAATGAAAAGTGACTGCCACGCCAGCAAGCTTTGGGTCTGGGCGTTGATAGGCTATGCATACTTGCCTGTTATTTTATGTCAACAAAATTGATTGTGTGAAGAATTATTTCATGGTATATTGGTTAATTAAGAAATTGTATTTTCTGGAATTTTAACTGTTGGTTCCTAGCGAATAAAAAACAATTATAGTTCTAAGATCAAGGAGGAACCTTGTATCATATGATATATAGTATATATACATACAGAATACATATAAACAGTAATGGTTCATTGCACCAGTTTAACCAGCTGTCGTAACATAAAACAAATCATTTTGGAAGTTTTTGGTTCTATGATAACCATCTTATATATGATACCTGTAATATACTAGTAGGTATGTATTTTTCCACATGTCAGTTGTTAAAGAACATTGCACTGAGGACTCACACATCCGTGAGGGGATAGATGGCATCCTCCGTCAATTCCTGACATTTCCATGGTTCCCTCGGTGAAAGGTTCCAGCATTTGAATGCTGGAATGGATTGTTGGGCCATGATTGTGCCAGTTTGGACGGAACACACAAAATCCCAAGCATTGCTAGGTTTGTTCAAAAAAGTAGCGGAAGTTAAATTCAGTCAATTGTTTTCAGTATTCTACAACATAGTTTGGTTAAGTATGCATAAATTATAGTGTACCGAAGGGTGTTTAAAAAGTGTCTTGTTGTTGCTTACATCATATCGGCAACGATGTGTATTGAATTTATGATTAAGTGAAGGTCAGTCGATGCTGCTTCTCTTCTCACTCATACCTTGATGTCAAACGTCTGGTGATGTCAAACGTCTTTTATGACATCACCCATAAGCCTGTGTATAGACACTTTTTAAACCCCCTTCGGTGCAATACTGGTCTAATACGGTACAAAATTAATTTTAAATGTCGGTCCACAAAACAAGTACAGACACCGGGGAGGGGGGGGGGGGAGACCCGCTGGAGCTATGGTTAACTATACTGTATACCTTTATGCTGTTTATACCTTTTAATATGATTCGAGATCACTAGTGCAAGACATCATTTCCACAATATTCAAGTTCCCATAAAAAACACCACATCTGTGTTTAAAAAAAACAATCTCGATCCGTTACATACAAATGTAGATCGGCCAAATGTGTGCTACAATGACGATATGTAGATGTTCAAAGTTGGACTCTCCTAAGGTCACCAATTATCCCCCCCCCCCCAGGTTATTGTACAATAAATATCCACAAGCATTGGGAAATTATGGTTATAAATAATTCAATCTTGGCAAACGCCTTGCCTGCCTATATAAAATGAAAGATGAAATAAGACAGAGATGAAGCCTGTGCCAACAATTGCATTGATTTTTTTTTTTTTTTTTGTTTTTTTTTAGTATTGTTCCTATTGAGTATTGACATCACGTCCTGATTGAAAAATTTATGGCAAGCTTATAGTGTGTATACTATCGAAAAGCAATAAAGAAATTATGAAATATACAGTAGATACAGTATAAGTGTATAGTGAAGAATGCATATATGATACAATATGTTATTCATTTACTGTGCATACCAGTCAGCATGCAGAATTTATCAATATTATAAAATTATAACGTAGCTGAAGCTACTCTCAAGAGGTTCCAATACGGCGCTGTGATTGGTCCGCAGTTTCGTTACATTTTTCCGTTACGGTAAAATTTGGTTTCTCCAATCTTTTAACCCACCAGTGAGGAAAAGTATTCCCGCAGCTTTGCAGCATTGTTGTTTCCCCCCCCCCTCCTCCCCCCCCCCCCCCTCCCAATCAAAAGCTCTTGGGCGTAGCTTAAAGTACCAGAAGGACGAGGATAAATTGTGGTGTAGTCTTGATCACTTCATCCCATAACATTACGAATTGAAACAACAGAAAAGCTGTTGGTTGTCTGCTCGGTTGGCATGGGGTTACTTGACTGGACTCTGAGCAATCCCAACAAGTTTGACTTTTGCTGCGTGCGTGTTACAAGACCAGTGACATTATCTCATGAACAAAAGTTCTGTTTGTCTTAACAAAGTGAATACTTATGTTGATTGCAAAACTTTGTCACTCTCACCCCTACTTTTGTGGCAGTTAGGCATGATCCAACAGTATGCTTAAAATAGATGAAAAATTAGCCGTTCGGTTAATTTGTAAAGTAGGCAACCTGCATTGTAGACCAATTTTTAACTTCACCTTTCAAGCATTCTATCTTATTAGAAAAATGTTGATTTTTATTTGGCAAATAAGAAAATTAAATTTAGAAGAGAACTGTCACCTCAGTTTCCTCATTTAATTTTTTTCCATTGCGCAGTAACAATTTTAAACATTTTCAAGATGGCTGCCGTGAAGTCAAAGTTTATCATGGGCTGCTCTCAGATTGATATCTTCAAAGTTGATTAGCAAAAAATAATATTGGGTTGGCCTTATAGCGGTAGTTTGCAACACAGAGCTTGGAGTTTTTACTAAAACATTCCGAAAGAAAAATATATCAATCTCGAACAGGATTTCGAACTATGAGTACTTTTCTGCAAAAATTCCACGAAAAATATCAGTTTTACATGTTAATCAAATGGGGAGCAAAAGCTTGATTTTCTCAAAATATTATTGCGTTACCTATCCTGAATTTTATTTCATAATTCTAATTGACTAAAGGGGGATAGCTGATAAAAATTTCAGATGCAGTTATCGAAAGAATTTGTAATGTTCCATCTATTTTAAAGCCAACCTACATCGTTGTCGTCTCACATTCATTCCATTTGACAAAGACAAAAGCATATTTGCAACGCTGAGGATGATTCTGGGCATAATTCATCTTGTTGCATCATGTCCATCGTCATAATTACAAATCCACGTAACTTTTGGTGACATTCACTCAATAAAATAAAAATAAATTTTCACTTGAATTTTTTTACATTTGTCAAGTATTTAATTTATTTATCAGTGTAATTACATTTGGTGGCTGCTTGGAAGATACTCGAATATTAGCTATATTATAACATATTCTCTTTCCCCTGATTCCATCAATTTTCAAGTGTTCTAATTATTTCGCTACCCTTATTTTTATGTAGATAGAGATTGTAATTTGACTCTGTGATGTCATCACCATGATATCATCAACCAGCAGAAAAAGGTTGACTCATGATGTTACACAGTCAAACTCCAATTGCTATCTCGATAAAAATGGTGATAAAGATAAGGTAATACGCATAATGTTAAATATTTCCCCACACAGCTTTCCTTAGCAACATATCTTAAAATGTTCTCTGTCTTCTATCAGCTCGTAAGGAGAAGGTAACTTGCCCAATGTGAAAAAAAAAAAAAAAAATCCCACACATGAAAATTATGAAAAAAAAAATAATAAAATGTTCTCTCCATCCCCATCAGTAGCTAAAATATCAGTAAATTCATAACTTAAAAACTAGCTCGAATTTGTATACCTGATATTTTAGCTACTGATAGGGGATGTAGAGGAGAACATTTTATTTATTTATTTTTTTTTTTTTTCATAATTTTCATGTGTGGGATTTTTTTTTTTTTTTTTTTTTTTTTTTACATTGGGCATGTTACCTTACCCTTAAAATATTGTGAATAATGTGAACACAAAATTGAGCCAGTTTTTTAGCTACATGTTTAGAAACTGAACCCATTTTATTTTACCTGCATAAGCTGTAGCTGTGTCAAATTAGTAAAACTCTGAAACTGCTCAAATACGGTAATTAAAAAAATAGATATAGGAACAATCACAATGCGTCGGGACAAACCTTCACAGCAAATCAAAAATTTCAACATGAATTTGTGTTTGTGAGCGTCGTAAATTAATGATAACTGCACAATTTTTTATGTTCACACAGTTTTTTTCGTCAGCCATTAACCAGCAGAACCAATACAGCAAACAAAAATGCTTATAGTCAGCTTCCACCTAAACTAATAACTTTTTAATAGTAACGAAAAAAAGGTTTTATATATAAAACAACCATACACTTATAATATATAATATAACTCATTATTTACAAATAATTGGAATATTTGGCTTCTTAAAAACTTGCGTAGTACTTCGATCCAGTGCCACCATTGCAGAAAATTTTTGAATAACAATGTTGCTAACGCTCAACTGATTGGTGTTATCTTACCCTTAAATAGTTAGCACTCATGAAAAATTATAGCATAAAGTGAAATTAAATAATTGAGACTGTCAGCTTCAAAATCGGCTCTTTACACTTTCTGATATAGTCTGCCTTTCAGGTGTTGTGATAAGGAATATAATATAGCTCTTATCAGAAAGTGAAAATAGACTGTTTTGAAGCTGATAGTCTAAATAATATCTGCATATTTTTTTCAAAGTTTTATGCTCCTTTATTTATGAACTTTTTTAGGTTAAATCAAAGGATTTTGTCTGGCAAAGTCCCATGTTTAATGATTAGTTCACTCTGACTTTGCAATATTTTTATGGGAAACCTATAGATGTATTTTTTTCACCCTTGCTGTAGTACATTATATACTTATTACCCTGTTACCTTGTTAGTCTTTAACAAGTCTTTGTCTGTTTCATACTGTATGTACCAGTACTGTTCTTCATCCAAGGTTACCTAAACCTTTTAAAGATCTGTCATTTTCTGCAATATAATATACTGTAGTCCTTTTTTTCCCCCTTGTTTTTCCTGCAATTAATAGTAAAAAGTTTTATACCATGTTTTATAATATTCATGATTCAAATGTGTTTGTGTGCCACAGGTTTGCTTACTCCTGTACAACCCAACCAACAGCAATGCAGTTCAGCTAAATTCAGTCAATATTGATTCTGTTCTTGGTGAGTACTAATATGATATAAGGTACAGTATTCTGTATTGTACATTTATTGTATATTGATATGAACATATTCAAGACAGGTAGCTAATAATGCACTACAGTGTAAATAAAACTACTGCACGAAATAAACTTTTAAGTATGTGATGAGGTATTTAAGGTAGAGATAATGCCGGTCAGCTGTTTCGCGTAGGTCCCTTTGATTAACATGTAAACCTTAGCAAATTCACAAAAATTCTGAATTTTTTTTAGAGGCAGATATTAGTGCCTAAAAGCCATAGAAAAAGTTTCAAAACAATGTAACGACACAATTTTTTTTTTTTTTTTTTTAATTAAGTTATTGATTTGTCTCTCCATGGGAAATTCCTATGCTGAAAATTAAAATAATAATAATAATTAAAAAAAAATGGCTCGTTAAATTGTTTTGAAATTTTTTCTATGGCTTTTGAGCACTAATATCTGCCTCAAAAAAATTTCAGAATTTTTGTGAATTTGCTAAGGTTTACATGTTAATCAAAGGGACCTACGTCAAACAGCTGACCGGCGTTATCTCTACCTTAAAGATTTAAAATAAAGTTAACGCACCCCCCCCTCCCTCAAAAAGTAGTTATTTTATTTTATTTTTTTATTTTTTTTTTTTTTTAATATTTCAAGTGGTTCTTCATATCAAACCAAAATCCAATCAATTCTATCTCATAGGTTCTCCAGGGGGAAAAACGAAAAAATCTGAACACGTCATTTAACATGGAGCCTTGCATGACAAAGATCATCAATTTACTCAAATTGTATAGCAATGGCTGTCGTAAAAAAAATATATATAGCCATGTTCTATGACTATGTTCAAGAAACATTTAAAATAATTTTTGCTCAAAACTAATTTCCCTTAAAAAAATAAAGAAACTTCTTAATGAGAAATCAATGTACAGTATCAATCAATTTATTTATGAGTAATCAATGTAATTATATTTGTAATATTGCTTTAATAATAGGTGACTTGTCCTTACACTGATCCTCGCCATCTGTGCGAGTGGCGCTGCAACTTCGTGTACGGTCAAAGCATGTAGAAACAAAATAATACATTGCGAAGATGGGGGAAAAATTTTGTGAACCGCGAGTTAGGTACGAAAGAAAATAAAAAGTTAACATTTTTCACTGCCAAAACATGGTATAACTATTCTAGTTTGCTTCAGTGCAATTGTTTTCACCCTAGCACTGCTCAATTCCAAATACTAGCGAGATAAAGACAACTACCTCGGGCCACCGCGACTCGTGTGTGACGCCATGCTGCCAAGCGATTCTGCGATTGGTTGACCACAGAGCAGCCATTGATGGATTAGAACGGCATGACGTCATGCTGTCAAGTGATTGGTCGACTTTGAACTGCAAGTTGCAAAAAGTTGCAGCGCCACTCACAGATGGCGAGGATCAGTGTAAGGACAAGTCACCTATTAGCAGTAATATGATAAAGGGTATTGCGCATGTCTTAAAGATTATTTATGTTTTTTTTTTTAATAACTTGTTCTACACATGTGTACGTATTTTAAAGAATTGAAAATTTAAAAATATTATATAGTAATATAATATATATACCAGTATATATATGACACATTATTACTTCTGCTGTTTGGTCACTGTGCAGCAACCAATGAGCTGGTGCTGGTCAACTTCTATGCAGACTGGTGTCGGTTCAGCAACTTGTTGGCACCTATCTGGGACGAGGCAGCCAAGCTGATCGCCGCAGATTTCCCCGAGGAAGGCCAGGTGGTGCTTGGCAAGGTGGACTGTGACCAAGAAGGTAAGAACAACCATGTGTCATGTTGATTGCTAGCACCTGCATGTCCATCACATATGATTAAAGACCTGAGGGGACTTCCTACAGTGTCTTCTTATTGGCCAGAGAAATGTGTGTAAAGTTTCCATTTAAAAAACTTTTTACTGACCTAATTTCAAATCATTCCTGGACTAATACTGAATTCATAAATGACAGCAGTTTGTGTTCAATATGCAAATACAGTATTAAAAAAATATGTACCTTAAATATGCCTTGCTATTTATTTGTCCTCTCATAATTTATATTTATATGGAAGCTAATGAAACATTATTTATTTGTGGTAGGTGCCATTGCAACGCGGTACCACATAACCAAATACCCCACGCTGAAGGTGTTTCGCAATGGGCAGGTTACAAAGCGAGAGTACCGTGGTCAGCGTTCGGCTGAGGCAATGCTGGCCTATGTCAAGAAGCAACTTGAAGACCCCATCAAGGAGAACAAGCCAGGCGACAAGATAGAGGTAGCTACATAAACCACTCTGCTTAAATGCTACATAACTTAGCAGATAAAAATGAGTACAAGAAAAATTAGAAATACTGTAGGTTGAATTATGGTAAATAACTTATTATATGTATGGTATATCATCGGTAAAACTTAACTTGATGTTTGCATCTCAACAAACTTTAAAACCTTTCTCCTGCTTTCCATCAAATAATTTCATTATTCTATTTGTTCTTTTTTCATTATTATTATTATTATTTTAAAAGTACAGTAGTGTATGTATACTATACAGACAGGGCCAGAAATGGTGTTCCGATCATACGCTAAATTTTTGGCGGGAGGACTTTCAGCTAGAAAGTTGAAATTTGGCATACATAAAGCCAAGGGTTTTAAGTTTTTTTGACATATGTTAAAAATTTTTTAAAATCAATCTTCCATGTCTTTTTAGGGGTGGGTTCACGATTTGCATTACTTCCTTATGGGATTTCCATGTGAAATTAAATTGATAGAAAAATTTTGTCCGGTCAGCACCAAATTTTATTTCTAGGGGTTTCAAAATATGCTGAATCCAAGGGTGTAATTTAAAATGTGATAAAAACCACCCCTAATGAGATATTGACCCTTACTACGTTAAAAAATGATTACATCATAATTTTGTTATTACCATTGAAACGTACCCCAGAAAACACATTTGAATTTTTTAAATCGGAGTTGGTTAAGGATTTAATTTTTAAGGGTTGGTATTTTTACCCCTAATGTTGAAATCCTTAAATGTCTCCGATTTAAAAATTTCAAACCTGTTTTCTGGGGTAAAAAAAATGAGCTTGTTTCAATGGTAATGTCAAAATTAGGATGCAATCATTTTTAGCGTAGTAAGGATCAATATCTCGTTAGGAGTGGTTTTTATCACATTTTAAATCACACCATTAGATTCAGCGTGTTTTGAACCTCCTAGAAATAAAATTTGGTGCTGATCAGACAAAATTTTTCTATTAACTTAATTTAACATGAAAATCCCATAAGGAAGAAATGCAAATCATGAATCCACCCCTAAAAAGACATCAAAGAGTGATTTTAAAAAAATTCTAACTCATGTCAAAAAAACTAAAAACCCTTGGCTTTATGTATGCCAAATTTCAACTTTCTAGCAGAAAGTCCTCCCACCGAAAATTTAGCACGATTGTAACACCATTTCTGGCCCTATCTGTATGCATGTATATATATTATATATATATATATGAAGATGACATATAAACACACGAAATACATGGTAGAAGTTTAAAATTATATATATATATATATATATATATACAGTAAAAACTCATTATTACATAACTTGTAAGGTAAAACTCGATTTTGAGTAAAGGATATTGCGGTCCCGTCAAAAGTAGCAAGCATTGCGGGTGTAGGAAAAACTTGATATAAGGTAATACAGTAAAAACTATTATGCAACTTGTGGTTAGGTACAACTCTATTGTAAGTAAGGGGGATCACGGTCCCGTCAAAAATAATTAGCATTGCGTGGCTTATGAAAAACTCAATATTTGTAAAGTAATACTCGATATACCTAATTTCCTGTGTACCTTGACTTTACGTAACAACAAGTTTTTACTGTACATTTCCTGGTTACTTTGACTTTATGTAATAACAAGTTTTTACTGTACATTTAAGTTGAACATGTGCTTGTTTGAAGTATATACTGTAGTTCAAAATACCTAACTTATTTATTAAATTTGTACTTTTTAAGTTAGTCTGACACTACACTTTTTGTTTGTCTGTGAGGGGACTTAAATGAAAAATTAACATCTTTGGGTTAATGTCATAATTTTATATTAAAAATATCAGTTCAAATTAATATACCGTATCATTATTCTGAAATGTTACAGCCACAGCTGAGGGCAGTGATAGGAACATTTGAGTCAAAAGACAGTCCTGAGTATAAGACATTCCGTAAAGCAGCCACTGCTCTCAAAGATGACTGCACCTTCTTTCTGAGAACTGGGTAAGTCTAATCTCATGGAGTGTACAAAACTTCCTGATCTGATCTTGCTGTAAAAAAATATCTCTTAATTTTTTGTTACTTTTTTCTTTCTTTTTTATTTTTATATATAGAACCGTGGGCCCGAGTGTTGAGTTCATTACCAACAATGAGCGAACGCCTTATGTGGGGGACCTGACGGTATCCGCCATGATTCAGTTCCTTGCCCCACTCTGCGTGCCCATGGTCCGAGAGATCACCTTTGAAAATGCAGAAGAGCTCTCAGAGGAGGGGCTGCCCTTCCTGATCCTCTTCCACAGGCCTTCAGACTCAAAGTCTCGGCAGGAATACCACAACCTAGTCGCCAGGGAGCTCAGGGAAGAAAAACGTAAGTTGCAGAATCCTTTGTTGTTGTCTGTATCCGTCCCATAATGTCATTCACTTCATATACAATTAAATTCACAATTTATTGTTACCATGTAACAACATATGGGGGAAGGGGGAGGGTAATAATAATTAATATCAATAATTTATTTTCCAATAACTGAATGTACATTATGTATTTCCTGATTTCCTGCCTTACTGATATAATAATTCATGATTTTCCAGAAAATGTGAACTTCCTAACAGCTGATGGAGAAAAATTCTCGCATCCTCTGCATCATCTCGGCAAATCTGTGAATGATCTTCCTCTGATCGCAATAGACAGTTTCCGTCACATGTACCTGTTCCCCAAATTTGAGGAGATGCATGAGCCTGGTCGTGTGAAGCAGTTCCTTGCTGATTTGTACTCTGGCAAGCTCCACCGCGAGTTCCACTATGGGCCAGATTCTACCATCAGGCTGGACGGAAGCTCTCCTCCAGCCACGAGCCCACCAGAGTCCTCCTTCAAGAAACTTGCACCATCCAAGAACAGATACACACTGCTCAGAGATGAACTTTGAGAGAATACCACTCTAGACATTACAAATTAAGAAAAGGCTGTGTTTACTAGCATGGATTAATCACTTTTTTTTTCTTCTTACCTACAGGTAAAACGCACTAGTGTGAAAAAATCTTCTTGTGCGGGGGGGGGGGGGGGGGGGGGGGGCTAATAATAAAATAAAAAGTTAAAAAATTGTTATTGAACTTTTGTGTATTAAATTTGTAGTCTGTTATACTGTAGCTCCTGCTGTAAATTTAGAATTGGTTTAGGCAAAAAGTGTTTTGTTTTTTTTTTTTACCATTGGTATCATATATTTTTTTTGCATTTCACCTCTTTGCAAATTTGGTTGTAGAATTTGATATTGCATGCTTGTAAACACAGTATTTTAAAGAAATTACCTTGAAAGAAATACCAGAAATATCTTTGTCATCTCATTTTCCTCCTGTTTTGTTATCTTTGAAATTAAAGTGAAGGATAGATAGTACTTCAGTACTGATATATAATTATGTACTTAAGTTCCTTTTGTCCTGCTCTGCCTTAAAAACTTATTTAATTATTTATTAAAGCTAATATTAGTTCTTTAATTGTTGCAAATGTTTCAAATTTTATTCCCAGCTGTGTATATAAATTATATATTTTCCCGTTTTCTTTCAATGCTTTAAAATTTTATACAGAGTTATGAAGAGCCTAAATATATTATATGTTTAATGTTCATTAATTTTTGTTATCACGAAAATATGTTCTCAAAATTGAATTTGTTATAAAAATTTGGGTTCTCAAATCTTGTGCTTTATTACATTACGCAGTTAAAGTATGCAGGCCCATTTGATACAAAATCGACTAGATAGACTTTCCTATAAATAGCATATAATGCTTTCGTTTTACATCACTTCACGAACCTATTGATGTTCTTTCAAGGTTCTTTCACTTCCACTTTTTTTTTTTTTTTTTTTTTTTTTTTTTTTTGCACCCTGCAGACTGGAAAGTCTATGGACAAAGTATGAGTCACATGTTCATTTGTTTGGTGATTTATACATACAAAAGAGTATTCACAAAGAACTTTAAGTAGATTTTAGCCTGAATAATTTTTAGTACCAAAATTTTGCTGCTAAAATGTTGCTGGTACTAAAATTTCTAGTAAGAAAAATGTAAGCCAAGTAGTAATTTCTGAATACTTTGATACTTTATACTTCAATTTTTACGGTAGAAAGCACCCCTAAATAATTAATTGGTTCTCGCGGGGGCTTTAAAACTGCCTAAATATTGCCTGGGAGTCTGAGGTGTTGCAACAACGACCTTCATACCTAGCGAGCTCTTTGATATTTATTATCAGTTGATATTGAGATGTATAATGACAAACAGTGTTGTCGATATCTATGAAATCTATGTTGGGTAAGCTGTGTGCATTAGGCATTCCTTGAGCCCCTGACGATACTACAGAGGAAAAAGTGTAATGTTTAGTACAGTTTATTTAACAAGAGTAACACCGTATATGGATCCTTTGTCCCACTGCTGAAAATAAGACTACCCATTATAACTTTTAATACAAGCTAAGCTGCTTTACTTACATTGCAAATAAGATATAATTTGGCATGTTTAGAGACATTCTCAAATCCTCCCATTTTATTATTATTATTCAACATTAAATGTTATTAATTGGATTTCTGAAAACATGAAACTTGCAGCACTCTATAGACGAATTGATATGATATTCGCGCCGGAAATGTATGGCTTCTGACCTTCCTATTTGTATTGCAGTGTTGCATTTTCATACAGAATTATACAAAGGTCAGTAATTTAACTGCAAACCCCTCTGCATAGTTTCAAAACTAAAGTAGCGAAATAGTCATGTCACAAACCTATATAACACTTCCGGCTACTTCCAGAAGGAATGTCATATATATATATTATATACAGAGGTTGTTATTTCAATTTTGTAAACTAAAAAAATCTGTCTTGCAGGTTTGAGTGTGTCTTCAAAACGACCAGTGAAATCTTTCATTAATTTTGTTCTTTACAATACTTAAGCAATTTTTTAAACTAAAAAATATAAATTATATTACAATAATTTGTTACTCTGTATTACCTCTAAATATTTACTTAAATTTTTACAGTATATTGATGCTGTTCCGCCCAAACGGGGAAGTTGCATCTGTTCATTTATTGAGAGTGACGAAGTTGCATCTGTTCAAAATTGCAACTTCGCCACTCTCCTATGCTGTTAGCATAGCAACTTTGCCACTCTCAATAAATGAACAGATGCAACTTCGCCGTTTGGGCGGAACAGCATCAATATATAGCTTGATTAAAGCATGAAAGCTAGCCAATGTAACGGAGAAGAAATAATTAAAATTTATTTCAGCAGTATTTTCAAATGTACTTTAGAGTAACTGATGTCTTTCAGATCTATAACATTAGTCTTTAAAAGTGAGAAAGAACTACTGGTATAGTGTGTACTTTCTTGTCTTACTCGTTTTGACTCAGACTGTACTGTTATTTTCACAGAAAACTTCATTCAGAGAATATATTGTTTTAACAATACATGACTTTGTTGGGGTGGAACATTTTCCAAGGCAAAAATTGTACAACACAAATGTGTTAGGTCTGATGGATTAATCAAAAGTGTTAACACTGTAAGTTAAATTAAGCGTTTCGACCTTATATAGCCATAACTAAACTAATTATGTTAATCACACTGGAGCTGTGAACATAGGATCTTGTTATGTTGAGGAAACTCGAGGAATTGTTAAAATAATTGCAGCATTTGATCTGTAGTGAAAATTAGCTGCACTCCTAACTTAAAATGAATACTTTTTAATTCTTCTAAGGTAATGCACTAAACATTTTGTCCATTGTTGCCAGTCGAGTCACTGTCTTCTTAAAGCTTGCACAGTATTTATCCCCCTTTTAAAGAATGTCATTATACTGTGTACAGAAGTCCATGTGAGAAGACAAAATATGAGAGAGGCGCAGACCAGTTTGTTTGTGATTAATTTGTTGTTTATATAGACATGCATACTTTAATAATAAAAAAGAAATGTAATAATAATCAACAAACTCAAAAGTGTGAAATTTCTTCAATAGTAACTCCCCAAGTGTATGCTCACTTGACTACTAAAACTTTTTATCCTAAATTATTTTAATACATGCCTTGTTCATCATTGAAGTTTTGAACTGGAAAACACATTATTGTTGTGAGTAATTGTCAATCTTTGTAATAAATCAATTGTGTCTTATTAGTTTCCCTTTGTTATAACATGTAACATGCAAAGCATGAGTAACTTGCAGTACAAAGAACATATGTAAAACAGCATTGTTTGACAATTATTGCTCTCAGTTAACTCTGTATTTAAAAAATGAATTATCAACCATTATTATTAAATTATTTGTCCAGTGATGGCTTTAAAATTAAAAAGTATTACAAATATTGGAGGCATCCTATGAAACATTGCTAAATTTTATCACTGAAGCCGTTTCTCCCATTAGTCATGCTGGTTACTATGAATTCACTCCTGCAAGTGGCAGTTAAAAGTTTGGTACAATTAAAGTACAAACCAGTACTAAGCTAATTTTTGCTGAACAAATTAATATGAATGCTGATGTTTGTATTCTTATTACTATTATAGTGTGCCTCTTAAGCTTTTAAGGGTAAGGTACCCAATGTTAAAAAAAAAAAAAAAAAAAAAAAAAACATGAACATGAACATGAACATTTTGAAACAAATCTTTAAATATTCTCCTCTACACCCCTATCAGTACCTAAAATATCAGGTATACAAATTCAAGCTAGTTTTTTAGTTATTAATTTTTAAAGTTGGCTGATTTAACATGGAATTTACACTTCTCTTACTGATAAGGGGATGTAGATGAGAACATTTTAAGACATTTCATAATTTTTATGTATGGTCATGGGATTTTTTTTTTTTTTTTAACATTAGGTGTGTTACCTTACCCTTAACATATATATTCTCATTTTACAAGTTCACAATATGCAAAACTTACAAAACGCCATTATAGGACACATTCAGCGTCAAAACTGATAATTATACTTTGTAATAAGAGCTATATAATGTCCCTCGTCCACAGTGATGAGCTATCTGCTATCACAGTCTCTTGTGCAATAATGAGCTGTCTGCTATTTAAGGTGAGTACAACAATGAGTTATATTTTACATACCTATTTACAGCTAGCTCTTAATTGCACTTTCAAATTACAGCAGATAGCTCATTACTGCGAATGAGGGACGATTTCTTATCACATTCATGCACTCGTAAATAGCTTTGTCTTTTAGACAACTGTTAGTTATTTCCTTTTGTTGCTGACTGTCATGTTGTGAATTTAACGGCTTAATATATCGGTGGCGGAGGTGCAAAACTTAAAGTGAGAGCCAAAGCAGAAAGTATCGCTGTTTTCCGAGTATATAGTATCTGAAGCCTACTTATCCTTTGGCAAATCGATATTTGCATTTCTTGCACCATTGCCATTTCCATATCGTGGTAGAAGCGTCTAAATATTCTAAATCAACTTGATAGATTTTGGCTAATTAATATCCAAAGTCCAAAGTCAATGTGACATCAGATAGTTGGTCAAAATCTATCAAGTTGACATAAGTGTGCTGTAAGAACATTTGTGTCTCATATTTTGCTTTCATTGGCTAAATAGGCACAACTAACAGTTAATACGAGACATTCCACACTACAGTATAACAGATCTTAGTTTACCTCTCGACAGTTCAGTAGACTAGACGGCGCCAGCTATATCAGCCAATGAAAAGGCGGCCAGCTGACATTCTAGCCTTTTCATTGGCTTATAAGATCTGTTATACTGTATGACCAAAGAATAAATATCTAAAATATCTAAATACATATTTATTCTTTGCTATGACAGTATTCGTGGACATAGAAAGTGACTTTCCTGGTCTACTGTATATCTGTCTTATTTGTCAATAATATCTTTCCCAGTAATTCTATTTTTTCTCTTGATTATATCCAAAATCATGCATGGCCTTTTCATTCAAAATCAATGGATTTTTCCTGCATGTCATAACTGAATTGCACTGCTATATATATATTGTTGTGTTTGAGCGAATATATCAATTTAGTTCCCATGGCACCTCTACTTTGTGGCGGCTTGTAAGATATTTTCAGGTGAAGCTATATACAGAGCCACAGGGACCAGATTGATGACGTGTTAAACAAGATATTTGAAATTTTTATCTCGGGAAAGTTAAATTCTGTAGCTCTGCAGCCACACTTGACGAGCTGCCACTGTCTTTACTCACAAACTTTACTTGATTATGTTAAAAATTAAAGCAAAATTTAAAGTTAATGTAAGCCGAACAAATGTTGGTATGCATCCATTTTTGAGAGCGGAAAAAAAACGTGTAAATAAAAAATTGTGTTAATTTGTACATTTTTTTTGTTTTATTTGAAAATTTACAACTGTAATTTACTTTCTGTATCATTTCAGTTGAATGAACCAGATTGCTTTGCTCTTGTCAGATGGAAACTTAATTAAACTAATTTCTAAGAGGCAAAATCTATGTGTGGAAATTTGAGCATAATATTCCAAAAATTCGTGCATAATTTTTCTAATGCTATATAAATATCGACGTGGTAGTTCCCATTTGTCTTATTTGCATTCCTATATCAGGAAGTAATTTTTTTTACCCTATACAGAGTCCTTTTATAAATAAATTTAGTAGCTCCTCGTTAGGTGCTTTATTCCTATATATATTCCATTACACACCTTCTATTGAAGAGCTATATAAATTTACTCAAAAAAGAGCTTGTTTTCTTCATGGGGTAAAAATATATATGTATATATATATATATATGTATGATTTAAATTAAAGGAAGTTTTTCAACTTACGGAACATTGGCAGTATTTTATAATTATTTTAAAATTTTAAACACGGTTTTGGTTTCAAATAATATATATATGTATAAATTTATACATATAAATATAGGAAGCAATTAATTCAAATAAATGTATATATTATTGTATATGTTGGCATCAAAGCCCGAAAAAAATGCGCACACCTCTAGATGTGCCCCTCGCGATTTGAGTAAAGCCCGAAATTAACAAATATTTCGGGCTTTGCTCATTTAAATTTGATCATTTCTAGAAGTGATCAAATCAGAAAAAACAAAGCCCGACGAGAAGTAATATTTCGGGCTTTGCTCAAATCGCGAGGGGCACATATATTGGATCTAGGTGTGCGCATTTTTTTGAGCTTTGCCCAAATTTGGGCTTTGATGCCAACATACCCTAGTCGAAAAATAAAGGCAGTAGTCAAGTGGTGACTACTGCCAAGTGATAATTTGAGCAGTGGTCAAGTAGTCACTGCCCAAGTGGTCGCAAGTAATCACTTTCAAGTAGTCACCAGTAGTCACTTTCAAGTAGTCACCAGTAGTCACTTTCAAGTAGTCACCAGTAGTCACTTTCAAGTAGTCACCAGTAGTCACTTTCAAGTAGTCACCAGTAGTCACTTTCAAGTAGTCACCAGTAGTCGATTTCAAGTGGTCAAATTAAACGGTTTATTAGTATTTTCTCGCGATATATCCGTCTATCATCACGATGCAATTTTTTCCCGTTTAAGCCAACAGATTATAGATAAATTATAACTGGAACAAGTAAAGAAATTATTCTTTCACATTTTTAACTTGAATTATTAAAATGTAATTATAAAATACTTTGTAATAATTCAAGATAAAAACGTGACAAACAAATAGGACGAGAAACATCCTATAATATACATACCAATTTTACGCTCCATGCAATATAAAGCACTTTTTAAAACATTTACTTTATTAAATTATTCCTAACTTATTAATTTTAATTTAATTTCTTAAGTATTTTTTTAATTTTTTACAGCAAAATGAAGGAATAATATTTTTTAATTCATACTTAATAAATAAAAAAAAAAAAAAATATATATGAAAAAAAAACACGTTGATTATTAAAGATTTATAATTATTATATAATAAATAAAATACATAATAAAATATGAACATCTTTGAAGAATAATTACCAACGGCTTTCATCTCGGCGTCTTTTTTATCAAGTTCCAAGAGCCGATAAACATTGACTGTTTAAGGCTACCTAGAACAAATAATTTGACACAAAGTAACGAGAATTTTAATAAATAACATTTCATAATACGTTTTAGGTACTGAAAAGGTACTTATCTGATGTAAAACTGCTTGAAAAACAAATTGTTCCGGGAGCTCTGCACACACAACCCCGTCTCACATGTGTTTAGTGCCACCATTTTAGATAATTTTCTTCATCACGAGAACCCCGTACAATTGACTACTTGGTAAGTGATCACTTTCTTAAGTAGTCAGAATTATGTGACAACTAATTAAGTAGTCAAATGCTAAGTGGTCATGATGTTTCGACTACTTGCATAAAGTAGTCACAAAATTCTGACTACTTACCAAGTGATCAAGATTTTATGAACACTGAGCGCTGACTACTTGCATAAGTAGTCACAAAATTCTGACTACTTACCAAGTGATCAAGATTTTATGAACACTGAGCGCCGACTACTTGCATAAGTAGTCACAAAATTCTGACTACTTACCAAGTGGTCGAAATTTTATGAACACTGAGCGCCGACTACTTGCATAAGTAGTCACAAAATTCTGACTACTTACCAAGTGGTCGAAATTTTATGAACACTGAGCGCCGACTACTTGCATAAGAAGTCACAAAATTCTGACTACTTACCAAGTGGTCGAGATTTTATGAACACTGAACGCCGACTACTTGCATAAGTAGTCACAAAATTCTGACTACTTACCAAGTGGTCGAGATTTTATGAACACTGAGCGCCGACTACTTGCATAAGTGGTCACAAAATTCTGACTACTTACCAAGTGATCGAGATTTTATGAACACTGAGCGCTGACTACTTGATTCAGTGGTCCGACTACTTAACAAGTGGTCAAGATTTTGAACACTGAGCACCTGAGCACTTGACTCAGTAGTCCGACTACTTGACCCAGTAGTCTGACTACTTGTTTTAAGTAGTCAACTACTTGTTTTAAGTCGTCAACCACTTGACTACTAGACTCATTTTTTGACAAGGGTATATATTATATTATTATTATATGTGAAAACTCTCGTGTAAAATTAAATAAAATAATATACTAATTATAATTATTACATTTCTACTTGTAGAGGTAATATTTTGACAGCTTGCATTTTTATTAATGAAATTAGTTTTTATTATTATTATAGTTATATAAAAACCTGAGCTGAAATAATTTTCATCTTTTATTCACTTAATTTGACGTCTCTCCTCGTCTTTTTTTCTTTTTATATTTATATTTTATGCATGACCATTTCCGAGGGAAAAATTAAAGAGGGACGAGAAGCGAGAAAAATAAGATTATAACGTCTACTTTCCTTATAATCTTATATTGATGAGCATACAATTTTAGAAAAAAATTGTCTCACTTTCATCCTCGATCACTTTAAGGGTCGGAAGAAATAAGATGTGTTTTTGAAGGTAAGGAAACTTAATAAGTTTAATTAGGTTTGTACGCCGTGTAAAAGATGAGTAATTACTAATTTTTCAACAATTAAAGGAAAAAAAGTGATACATTTATTTCACAAATGTTAAGGTAGAGATAACGTCGGTCAGCTGTTTTTTTAGCTCCATTTGATTAACATATATTATATGTAAATAAACTTTAGCAAATTTACAAAAACTCTGAAATTTTTTTGAGAGGCATAGTAATAATAATAATAATTTTATTTCGATCGTTGGCTTTACAGCATAGATCACGTCGAAGTTGTTACATAAATTATACATAACAAGTACTTAAATCTAATTAATATTACCTAAAATTAACATACATAGGTATTCACAAATTATTTTAAATAAATTTATACTAATGACATATATTACTCATTATTATCAGGTTCTTTCATCACTTTCATTTCTTAATATAATTGATTTATTATCGCCACATATGATTTCTTGATGCACTATAGTTCACATAACACTTTGATGGTCAAATATTAAAATATGTTTACTGACTTTATTTCGGAGCCATAGATAATTAAAGATAACATTTTGTGTGTGTGTTGATCTGTAAGAGCAACGTTTCAGTTTGCAACATATATCCTCATGTGTTAATTTTTAATTTTCATCATAAAAATCTTTTATGTAAAATAATATTCTTTTTTGGTTAATATAGTTTTTAATTTATTTTTAAACACATTATCACTAATTTCATGCCTCAATGACTCGGGTAAAAAGCTATATATTTTATGAGTTAATTGGTAATATGGATTATTTTTATAAAAAGCAGATGGATGCTTTTTTATTATAACTTTGGATTTATTTCTGATATCATAAGGAGAGATGTCAGAAACTTGAGCATATGACTCTGGGTGTAATCTTTTATACATTGAAATGCACAATTTAATACGTAAATACTGGGTAGAATTAACAATTTCAAATCATAAAAATGTGTTCTTCATGCAGGAATCCATCTTATAAAAAGCCATAGAAAAAGTTTCAAAACAATTTAACAAGACGATTATTTTAATTGAGTTTTTAGTTTAATTGTCTCTCCATGGGAAAGCCCTGTGCTGAAAATTAAATAAATTAATTTTAAAAAATCGTCTTGTTCCATCATGCCCTTGTTTTGAAATTTTTTCTATGGCTTTTAGGCACTAATATTGACTTCTCAAAAAGATTTCAGAATTTTTGTGAATTTGTTAATGTTTACATGTTAATCAAATGGAGCTAAAAAAAAAAAAAACAAAAAAAAAAGCTGATCGACATTATCTCTACCTTAATTAACAATTTCCATCCTTAATTCCACAAAATTAATACTCTTAAAACATAAACATTCATTCATTTATTTATTATATTTCCAATATGCTACATAAATATAAGTTGGCATATGTATACGCGACAATGTAACAGAGAGTCTTGTAAATTAAGAACAATTTTAAGCGCAACAAGTTACAAATTTTTAACGATTTTTAATTATACTGAGGAAAACATAACAATTAGCGATTAGAAAACATAAAATACATTTAAAATTAAAATAAATTTAAAATTAAGCAAAAGAACCCTTCATTAAAAAATAAGCTCCAACACATCAAATAATCAATTTACATTTTGCCATTCAATCAGGCTTTATTTTGTACCTCAAGAGCAGCATTTGAAATTTTTAAATTGGTTCACATTCAGAATTTTAAAAATTAAGCGTATAAAAACTCATCCCTTACGTCTTGGTTCAATTAGGCTCCGTGCTGGCGTTTTATAGCCACCATAAATTGGTTGGGAGTTAAAAATCACAAAATAATAATTATAAAAACGATGATAATTAATTCGCGTCTGTTTTTGGTCAAACTTGATTCCCATTTAATTTGGGGAAATGCTACTAAAAAGCTATTAGATCCTCTTCAAATTCTACAAAATAAATTAAGCTGTAAAATTTATTTTTATATCCCAAGACTAACCAGAACTGTTGATGTATACTCCACCACAAAAATATTGAATATTTAATAAACAATATTTTAAAAATGTTGTAAATATTTATAACAGAATTCAACATAAATTGATTAAAAGTACCATAGAACTTCATTTTAATGCAAATATTCATCATCATTTTACAATAAATGCTAGCAATGTCCATTTATAACACACTACACGTCGTGTAGGTCAAGAGGCATTTTTACACAGAGGAGCGGGTGACAGGACAATTCGCTACTAGAAAATTTGTCCCCGGAAAATTCGTCCCCGGAAAATTCGACCCCGGAAAATTTGTCCCCGGAAAATTCGTAGCCGGACAATTCGTTACCTAGACAATTCGCTACCTGGACAGTTCGCTACTTGGACACTTTGTTACCGACCTCAAAATTTTTTATTGCAGAAATGGATAGAGGGTGCAAAGTTCTGCTGCTCTGATTTTTTTCAGCTTTTTTAGAGCCCGGCAAATATTTTTTAAAAATTATTGAAAGTACAGAAAAAGTGCTGCCTCTTGCCGCCTCTCTTAATAAAAGATATTAGGACCCAAAAGGGACGTGGATTCGAACCCGACCTCGCCAAAACTTTTTAGCAATACTTCCCGGTCCTTAAAAAATCTGAAAAAAATCAGAGTAGCATAACTTTGCACCCTCTATACATTTCTGCAATAAAAAATTTTGAGGTCGGTACTCCATTCGCTACTCAGACATTTTGTTGCCGATTGACAATGGACAACATACATGAAATTTTTTTATTGCAGAGATGAATAGAGGGTACCAAATTATGCTACTCTGAATTCTTTCAGATTTTTTTGAGACCCAGAACTATTTTTAAATAATTATTGAAAGTGCGGCCACGCCCCCTGGAGGCGTCAGTAGGCGTCCAGTCTCTATCCTTTTTATTAAGGCTGCAGGGGTGCCAACTGAAATCACAGGACTTTCAATAATTATTTAAAAATAGTTCCGGGTTTCAAAAAAATCTGAAAAAATTCAGAGTATCATAATTTGGTACCATCTATTCATTCCTGCAATAAAAATTGTTCATGTATGTTGTCCATTGGCTGTGTTGATGTATATACCGAGGAAATATTCGCCACTTTTTCAATTCTTTTTTCATTATTTAGTTATTTATTTATTTGTTAATTTTCGTTCATACTGAAATTCTTAATTCCTCCAGACTTTTAACTGTTTTATAGTTTATGATATTAATCAATTAAAACACTATGTTCTGTGCTCAATATCATATATTCTTAATTAATGCATATTTTAACTCTATGACAATTAAGAGTACCTAACTTTTGTGTGAAATAATAAATAATATTATGTAATTCATATATATATATATATATTAGAATTTTTTGACTGTGACAACTATAATAAATGTAATTTTAAATAAACAATTTTACAATGTTAAATTTGTATATGAGTAAATTTTATTTTTATTTTTTTTTTTCCTTCTACTCTCCTAGCTATACTTTTCGAATGTTATACTTTATAATAAAAAATGTAGCCGCATGTTAATTTGAGGGGGAAGAAACATTAGTCATTTCAACTTGCAGGTATTGAATGTTGCGAGTCGCTAATTAACTATCCCCTGTAATGAATGGTCCAGATAGCGAATTGTCCTTGGTAACAAAGTGTCCAAGTAGCAGAGGAGCGCTATCTTTTTCAACGCAATACCTATTGAAATCAGACTAGCCTCCCACAAAGAATTTAATTCATTTGTCATGAATTTATTGCAGTCTACCTCTAATCTAAATTTTACATCTAAATTCAAATTATAAAAAAAATGTAAAATGTACTAGTATTTTTAATTACGTTATTTATTTTGTTTATGCATTATCTTTATAAATTAATGTTAAGTTTTAAGTGTCTATATAATCAATTCTTTCATCTTTTATGTAATTTCCTTACTAATTATGTCATATGAATTAATTTCTACAGCTTATAAAAATGTATTTGTTGTTTAATTCTGCCATCTTTTCGTCCGTGATTCATAAATAACAAACTAACGTTCCCCGATTACGAGTTCTAAAGTTGAGGTCTAATCTGTATTTCCATTGTAATATGCATGTTTTATTTCCGAATAAACGCGTTAAAAAAAGGGATCAAAACTATATTGTATTATATTCTAGTCTCAAATCAGGAAAATCAAAACCCGACTTCAATTTCATTTAAGCTTTTGCTCGCCATATTTTCTTAAACTATTATAGTCTAGCTATTATACTGTAACCAAAACTAGATTTCATGGTTATGTTATAACTGTTATAAGTGTAAACAAGGCTATAATTTATACGTGATATAATATAACAATTAATTTGACAACATTCTTCGCAGAAATTAATGCATTTTTATTTCATATAATTTCCTTCAAAGTACAACAAATTGAATAAATTAATAATGTAGAAAACCTGAAAGAATCCAAGTAAAAGGATTGCAGTAAAAATCATTGTATGCATTATATATATATATGTATATATATATATATATATATATATATATATATATATATATATATATATATATATATATATATATATATATTTAATCAAACCCTATTGGGTACTTTACTAATTACATACTACTTTGAAACCCCGAACCTTCCGAAACCCTAACTTGAGCGTTTCGCGGGCTCTTCCGGAACGGGGGTGGCCACGGCCTTGCAAATCCATCCCGGCATTTGCCTGCGGCTGAGGGAAACGTGGAAACCTCAGCCAGGATGGACGCTACAGCTTTTGTCAATGAACCGGAAGTGCAATGGTCCAAAGCCAGGGGAACCACATAGTAGAAAAGCGCAACGATTTACCCCTGGGTGGGAAACGTGGTTTTTGTTGAAAATGGTCACCCATCCAACTATTAACCACGCTCGGCGTTGCTTAACTCCGGTGATCTGACGAGACCCGGTCAAGCGCACTGCGCCACACCTCCCATATATATAATATACGAATATTATGTAATAGAGTTAAGTCAGTTAAGGCCGTTGGCTTCAATACCGGATTGTAGTATTTGTAGTAAAGGTGGCGTTGCTGTATAATAATTATTTAAGAAGTTATTTTTTTCTGAAAGCTTGTATTTTATTTCATTTTGAAGCTATAACAGTGATTTCAGTTATAATATACTGTGTTAAAAGAATTCATATGATGCGTACTACAATTTTTATTGCGCGCGCGATAATACTTTGATTCAATTATGCCAAGAATTAATGAAGTTATGCAGCTAGTACATACATGCAGTAGGCACAAAAAAAATAACCATGATGGCATTAATGTTTACAAACTTCACATGTGTATAATATTATTTATTAATATACAATATACATATTATAATGTAGTTGCGTTACAGGACCTGATAAATGTCATCACTATAATTAGGTTCATTACTTATAAATTAAGATGTACATTGATATAGTCTGATATAGAATATAGATGAAACGAAAAATGATAAATCGATACACTTTGAATTAATTATAATCGACTTCAAACGTGGTTGAACTGATCTTTCAAAAATATCTTGCGCTTAGTCAAAGGCACATCCTCAGGTTGTGTGATTCTGAAACAAATGGATAACAAATGAAGGTTATTAATATATATTAGACACAGAGTTAATACAAACTTACGTGCTTATTTCTGGCGTCCTGTTAAGCAAAGTGCTGTAACTACAACCAGCATATATTCCAACAAGCTATAACAGACAAGTAAAATAATTATTTCTCGTGTATATATTGTATTTACCACTTAATTGTTTTGAAATCATGAAATTTTTGTATGATGAATATTGAATTATGAGTTTTTGACTTTTATCTTTTATTATAATGGGGTACTGACCAAAAAAAAAAGTTTCAAGTTTTTGTCAATATTTCAAAAGGCATACGAGAATTTCATGAAGAACAAGCCTTATTACAGCATTCTATGACAATTTCCTGATTTTATATGAATTTTTTAAACCTCTCAAAAATGACGTGATAACATTGAATCTTAAATGGAAAAATAGATCAGTTAGCATTGTCAAATCCCATACTTAATATTGAAATGCAACCAAACCTTAATTTGCAAGGTTTTTAGGTGCTAGAATCACGATAATGAAGGTTTCAAATTCCAACCTCAATAACGTTTCATTTTAGCAATGTTAACTGATGCATTTTCCCATTTAAGAATCAATGCTATGACGTCATCAAAAAAACTTTCAAAAATTCATATAAAATCAGCAAATTGTCGTAGAGTGCTCTAATAGGGCTCGTTCTTCATAGAATTCACAGTACTTTTTACTAGTATTGCTAACTCAAATACCGGTCAGTACCCCATTACATTATATTATAATCATGCAATACACTGGAACAGATTTTACCATGAGAATGGCTAGAATGGAGGCTGCGAGAGCCACCTGTACTAGCTTGGTGCTTCCGTACGCGTTGAGCGCCACCAGGCAGCCCCCCTTGTAAGTTTGCGCGCACACGTGCTCCACGACGTCACAACAAGACATGGGCATGGCGCCGGCAGAAAGGTAGTCGCTGGCGCCATTCACTCCGCAGCACTGCAGCTGCATATATAATACAACGACATTAAAGGGACAAATTATATACATTATATAATCTTGTTGCAAAGAAGTTTCCTATTGACATAACAAAATTTAAAATAAATGACATTCCGGTTTTGAACAGTATTAATAATTTACATTAATTAAATAAATGTAAATTACAGCCTCAGAAAACGGAAACATTGCATAGAGGAGAGTGCAGAAGAGTGAGAAGGGGAGTGGGGGGAGCAATAAAGGAGGGATGTGCTGTGCGCTGTAGCCAGTGCAATTAAGCGACGTTCCTCCGCTCATGCCATTTATTGCAGCGGATCCAGGGGGAGGGGGGGGGGGGGGGGCGAATTTTGGTTCTGGATCCGCGCTTATACTATATGGTATATGCACTTGGGACAGTGTATACAGCATGTATTTGTGTATTTGTACACTATTATAGTAAGTATAAGTAACTTTTGGTTAAAAAATACTTGCTTAATTTTAGTATATTGTATATATTATATGTCCCTTTTAACTGAAATCACCTTCAATTAAAATATTTTTTTTATTTTAAACAATATAATTCAGTTAATAAAAAGTCAATACACCGATTAAGGACTCCGTAATCGCCCCTTGCCTTGGATTATAGACATTATAGTACTATAATAAACAGTATAAACATGCATGACATGCTATAATATTATGCACGATTTTTCAACCTTTTCAAAATGAACTTGAATACAGCAAATTGTTTTTAGCGTACTTCAGTGCTGCATTGCATTATTTGTTAAAAAACTTACCGACCTCTGCACGTAGTCCCACTGTGCCTTCTCCAGATCGTTCCTTTCTGCGGGCGGCGTGACCTGCTGCAGGTCCACGGCGAGCCGCTCGTGCAGGCCAGCACGCAGCACCATGCTCCACACACCCAATGCCACGCTTAGGATGGCGCACACAGACACCAGCACCCAGAACTGAGACGATACTGTGAGTTCACACCTTGCTTTGGTGAACAATTAAATATAATTATATTATATTTTATACAAAATTTTATATTATTTACTGTATATTTTTATTTCAAGTTGTATACATATATATTTGTATATATATAAGTTCTCTGCTACAAATTAATTTTTATTTCCTTAGTTGTTTAGCTCTACATGAGCGCATTTCAGTATTAAATTTGTAATATATAATATGCAGTATATTATGCTATGTGGCTGCCTGACGAAGCGTTACCACTTACCAGAGTCGCGAGGACGTGGTTCTTTTGCGTAAAGGCTCGGCAGCCGACGAGCACGACGAGCGGCAGCAGCACTAGGCCTGCGAGCAGCGTGGCGATCACGGGGCCCGACACAACACTCGGACTCAAGAAGTTGGAGTAACCCAGTAGCTCAATCAACAACCACGCAGCGAAGATGGTCGTAGCTGCGCTCAGCACCTATACATCCACCATTCATAAGAAACACATTCCAGAAAAACAGACTTATAATACTAGATAAATTTGCCAATTTAGCATTTCAATGTCAATCCCCGAGTTAACTCCATTAACTATTATTTTATTTTTTTATTTTATCCCCCCCCCCCTTCCCCGATCCAATTCTTGAAACGTAGAATTAATCTGTCTTACGGTCTCAGAAGAAAGAATTAACTGAGTGTGTCAATCACTGATAAGTGAAAAGCTATTGAACTATTATTGAAAATAAAACGAGTGATAGTACTTACCCCTAAAAATAAGATGTAAAATACGTAACAACATCTCACTAGTCTTACTCCACAAGCCATGTTTTGATTTTACCTCATTTTATGTATTGCACCAGTTTTGTCAAATAGGCAGGAAGGTGCATCGCTTTGTCTTATCACTTTGCTCACGTCTGAGGATATAGATAAAGCTTATCTCGCTGATTCAACACCTTCGACCCACATCCTACTATACGTCACTCGATACTATAATATGATATACACGCGAGCCGTCGGGCAAGCTTGCTTGCATGCCTCAATCAATATTGGCTCTTCTGAGAACCAAAATTTTTGTTCATCAACTGCATACATGTGATAAAATGGAATATCATGGCACACACTGTTGCATTTTTAACCAGAAAAAAACATCAATTTGAAAAATATTGAGCGCACCCACAACGATTGTAAACTGTGGGAACACAATCGTTGGAGCACATCAATTGAGTAATATTTAAGTTTAAAATTTCTCACGTCATTTTTGATATTTATCTAGTGCATATCTAGTGCAGCAGTCATGTAATTTATTTTAATTTACGATATATGGTTGAAACAGAACTTTACCACAAAAGGCACAAAGAGTTGCAAATTTGTGAAGGGTATGGGTTGGCATAAGAAAATAAATATATTCTATGGGGGATTGTGGCCACGGCTTTTTTGAGTTTCAGAATTTTGAGGAATAGTAAGAAATCTCAGTCAAGACAAATACATCAAATATAGACCCAAATCACCCAAATGATTCATATTCAGGGAAACACGCCAGTGCAGCAGGACTTCGGGACGAAAGCGAGACTAATTTATCTCTGAAAGCCCTGGAAGGAGACAAGGGGATTTTTTTTTTCTTTTTCATTGTCTTGACTACCTAATGTACCTAACTATCTATAATACGTACTGAACTAAACTGCTATTACCATATATGTAATCTACTTTGTTTGATAAATTAGTTATATATTTATTTTATAACGTATTTTGTGCAATTGCGCTAACTGCCATCCTTGTGCGAACTGTACGCCCAATTTTATTTATTACATATATTGCAAAACGCTTCGGTGAGATTATTTTTGTGTTATATGTTAAGGAATTTGAGTCTCTCAGCCTGTTTGCAAGCTGTCCAGATTTTCAGGGTTTGATTCGATCATTTCTAAAAAGTAAAATTTAGTGTCGTCTTTTAGTCATTTCATTACATTTTCAACGAAAGTTCAATCTCGTTGTTATAAAATAAAGAGAGACTCGATACATTATGTGGAATCAATTATATTATTAAAATTGCTTCATAAACTCAGAAAAATTAAGGTGACATTTCATATCTGTTTATTGCATAAAATTTGTGATATTTCAGTTGCTATTCAGTTTTTTATCATATACTAAAAATGTATGCAAAGCATGACTAAAAATTGTCATGTTGAACACCGCAACTTTTTATTCTCATAAAAATTGTCATGATGAACACCGCAACTTTTTATTCTCAGTGCCAAAATTTCTCATTTGTTGAGATATATTGTTTAAACCAACATTTTTATTTTTTGATCGGAATTATTAAAACAATTAAGCCCTTTTTTCTTCCCTTCAAATTTAAATTTATAGCTTGCTGGAATGGAGCCCGTTCTTTTTTTTTTTTTTGCTTTAACTGAACCCTGTTGTAAGGTACTGGTCACTTTAGACATTTAACTACTTTAACTTCCTGGCTCTTCGTGGATCCCAACTAGCTTATAGGTGGCTGAACACTTCATGTGAATGGGATATCCTTTTTTAGCAACCAGTTGGGCAGAGTTGTGTAAGTGTAAATATTATTAAATATATGTATTTTGTGTTCCTCGTGCTCAATAAACTTTTATATTAATAAATATTAGCATGCTTTTTCTTTCATGAATAGTTTCATGGAGGCCAAAAATTATGCAATGGTAATACGACTTTCTTAAACTGTATTATGTATAATAATGACGTATAAAAAGAAAAAAACATAACCCATATTTTCTGAATTATATAATTATACGGCAGTTTCAATTTGTGTTCAATTCAACTGCTCATTTTTTATACTTTGATACCATTAATTTGTTTTAAACTTATTTGAAAATAAAAATCAGCATCCTTAAATTAATTTAGTTAATTGTGTATTTTTAGAAAAAAAAATAAAAAGAAATTTGCTGCAAGTACTAATAATTCCTTAAAGTTGCTCAATTACATTGAATTTTGTAATTTTGCTGTGGTTTCGATGTTATGCTACAAAGAAATAGACCCGATAGACTTAATTAATTGTGACGTCTGCTCTAGGGAGGGTTTTTCAATAATAACTTGCAAAAACATGCAGTTATCTTACTCGGAAACAATCTAAAAACCAAAACAAAACCTGTGTAGGGTAACAAAATTTAGTTTGTTTGGTATTTGGAGATAATAAACACATTTTGGTCATGTATGCCCCCAGACAAACTTCTTACTAGGTGTTTTGCAATAATATTATTTTTAACGAATTAATATTCATAGGAATCTTAATTTATCTTAAATCTACTTTCAAGGGTGTAAAGATGGTTACAATTATCAAGCATTACACAAGTTCTATGCTCGTATTCCTTTAATCGAACCATCATAAAACTTGTACAACACCGTTTTAGGTTATTAATGCGAATCAACAATATAAAAATTAAACAAGCACAATTTAAAGAAACAGTAGTTATATTTATTAAATAATTCAAACATTTTAACAAATTCGCCATTGAAGACATTTTTTTTTTCTTCTTTACAAAATGCAATTATCCATGCATACTTTATAACATTGAAAAAACATTAATGAAATAAAATGCCTCAATGGAACAAGTTTTCTTTTAATAATAATCTATTATTTTAATAATTATTATTACTTTATTAATATTACAAATTCTAGCTATATTATATTTAATACAGAACATATTTTGATTAGCAATAAATGTATAATATATAATTATAAATAAACTTTAATTAATAAAATTATATTGATGAAATAACTTGAACTATATTGCTTTCGATGTACAATACTGTGGATGACCTAACACTCTACTGCGTCACGACACTATTAAAATATACCTTCGTACTGCCATAAAGTATGGGTGCTGATTTTTGGTAGCTCGCTATTCATTAAGCTGCAACGGTCTGAACTTTTGATGGGAAAAATAACATTGTTTGGTGCCGTGTTTGTAATGCACGAAGGGTACACGTCAGTCTGAGTCAACGTTATAACAAATGACATTAAATTTATCAACGTTTAAAACCAATAAACCATTACTCAAACAGTAATTAAATAGTAGACTTTACATGTATATGGATATACAAATACTAGCAATGTTTGTAAGTAAGAGTTTTCTTGCACTCTACTACAAACTTCATAGTGTATATGTTGGCATCCGGACGCGAATTCGCTTCGGACGCGAAATTTTTGTTCCCAACGCGTTGGGATCATTCGAAAATTCCAAGAAGCGAAATTCGCGTTCGGAGCATCGTAATTTTGATCCCAACGCGTTGGGCACTTCAGCAAAATTCACAACGCGTTGGGATCAAAATTATTTGATCCCAACGCGTTCGGAACAAACGAGAATGATCCGAACGCGTTGTGAACAATGTGAAAACAGTCCAACGCGTTCGGAACAAAATTAAGATGTTTTTTAATGAATTCCATGACGCGAAGTTGATGGCGAGAAAGTCAAACTCATTGAAATATTAAATAGGATGAGTATCGCGGTTCGCATTAATAAATTAACAACGTAATACTTTCGTAATATGCTAATTAATTAATTGAAATTGAAACGTAAGGAAGAACAAAAAAATAGGGTCGTATTATGAAAAAGAAAACAGCACTTACCTTTCGAAAAAGCATACAAAACATATAGAGCATATAAAAATAAAATATTATATTGCATAAAATTCAATATTGTCTTAACAATTCTTTTACAGCAGTATTAAAAAACATGGGACGGTTGTTGATTTACATGTTAACTTATGGAAAATGACCGTTAATTATGAAGTTGAAACGGTTAAATATTATAGCGCCAACAATGACATTATGCCTATAAACATGAACAAGTGCAGCTAGTTTCTTCGTTGCAGTGTAAAAATAATAATTATAGAGAGAAGTGTTTTTTATATTTCTTTTCACGCGACAGACATTACACAGCAATACTTTGTTTACTAACAACGAGCAGAAGACTTTGATTGAGTTACATTACACATTAAATTAGATTAAATTTCCTTCAAATTGTAAAATAAAATGACGTGATTCATTATGAATTTTACATGAAGTTAGTAAATTTAGTTAGTAAATAAGTCATTTCACTTCTTATTTGTGTGCGGTGCTGTCGTGTTGGTTTATGCCTAAAAACATGGACAAATGTTTCTTCGTTGCAGTGTAAAAATAATAATTATAGAGAGAAGTGTTTTTTATACTGCTATATAAAAAAAATGTTCAGACAATACTGAATTTTATACAATATAATATATTATTTCTATATGCTTTATATTTTAATTTTGTATGCTTTTTCGAAAGGTAAGTGCTATTTTCTTTTTCATAATACGACCCTATTTTTTGTTCTTCCTTACGTTTTAATTAACTAATTAGCATATTACGAAAGTATTACGTTGTTAATTTATTAATGTTCACCGCGAACCGCGATACTCATCCTATTTAAAATTTCAATGAGTTTGACTTTCTCGCCATCAACTTCGCGTCATGGAAATCATTAAAAAACATCTTAATTTTGTTCCGAACGCGTTGGACGTTTTTCACATTGTTCACAACGCGTTGGGATAATTCTCGTTTGTTCCGAACGCGTTGGGATCAAATAATTTTGATCACAACGCGTTGTGAATTTTGCTGAAGTGCCCAACGCGTTGGGATCAAAATTACGATGCTCCGAACGCGAATTTCGCTTCTTGGAATTTTCGAATGATCCCAACGCGTTGGGAACAAAAATTTCGCGTCCGAAGCGAATTCGCGTCCGGATGCCAACATATACATGCAGGCATGATCTACAATGGATACAACGGATCCTTTGTTGTTATATTTTTTGTGATAACCACTGTACATATATATTTTGTAGGAATCTATTTTTGTTTTTTTCCACTATAAGATATACCATAGAGGTGAAGAAATACTCTCATTTGTAAAAATAGCTAATGTGATATAATAAAAATTAAATCGCGCGCGAAAGCTTGTAAATGTGAGATGGACGGATGGACGGATCGAAATGCAGCGAGCGAGATGCAAGCAGGAATGTGCGTGAGGCGGCAAGTTGGCGTTACTGCTGCGGGTTTAAACCACCTTTCCAGTCGAGGTACAGGAAATACGTGCTGCCGGCGTATGCGATCGTGTTGAAGAGACCGAACACCTGCGAAAACACACAAACACAATTAACATATTGCCATTATCACTTTACCGCGTTCACTAATTTAGGTTTCTAAAAACGATGTCATGTATTGTGTCACCGGCAAAGCATTGACTAACTCATAGTTGCTGTTATTTATTTTTTTAATAATGCTATTTCATTTTACATTTTTTTAAGCACAGTACATATAAGCCCAAATAAAGACATTTTATATTATTTTTCTGACTAAAGTTGGTTACGGTTAGTTATTTTTTTTTACATCTCTCATGCCTCGTTACTTATCCACACTTGTTTCACATAATAAACCTGTTATGAAATGGTTAATTAAAATTTTTTCCTTACATTATAATGTTTATTTTGTGGAATTTTAATTTTTTTTATGATAATTTAATATATTATCTCGGAATTTGAATGCATGCAGGCAGCTTTTCGTCTTTCACAAAGTGTTGGGAAAATCTTGTTGTCTATACGCATGCATTAAATAGTAGCGTAGTATATAATATACTATAATACACCGTTTGTCATGAAGAGTGGTTACAAATAACGATTGGTGCACAGGTTCTAAAAAAGCTTGCCAAACAAGTTTAACTTTATAAGTGCTCACTGCCATGCTTATAAAACATGGGTGCGTTTCACGAAGAAGTTAGCCAGGTTTCTAACAACGATTAGCTTAACCACATTTAACTTATTTATTAACTATACCTGTTTTACGTGCTAAACCCACCTAGTTAAACGTGGTTAAGCTAAAAGTGGTTAGAAACCTGGCTAACTGCTTCGTGAATTGCGCCCCATATTACTAGCAGTATGATATTATGTAATAATTGAAATCGCCAGATCGGCCAGATGCAAAACACTACTAATTTCAGACCAAAACTATTTTTCTTATATAATTTCAGACCAAAGCTATTTTTCGTATCTATATACAGTTGAAAGACTTGAAAGTAAACTTTATCGCAAATTTTACTTGTCACAAGTCTTCCATCTCGGGGTCTCAGGGTCTCAATTATAAAAATAAATTCAAGAAAATAAATAAATTTAATATCTGCATGGTTTTTAAAATCAAAGCGTTTCTCTATTTTTTTTCCGATCTGCCATATTCACTTTTTGCATGGTTACTGCTGCAGTTATTGTAGTTATATAGCTGATGAATGCTTGACATTTTTTTTTCAAAACATATAACATATAATATATAATATAATCCACCCTAATGTAATGTGCCCTAATGTAATATTATATGATATAACATAATTGCAAACGAAAATTCCAAACAAATTCGTACAATTACCGAGTTGGGAAGCAAATAACGTTTTTGCGTGTCATTATCAATTAAGCTAATGCCATGCAGCATGCAGTTTGATGAAGCCATGCATTGTCTGGACTCTTGCTAAATAAATATATTATAATATATAGAAAATATATATAGAAGAAGAGTGCAGTTAAACGGTACCGGTTCATCTGAGTAAGTCATAAATAGTGAAACATGTAAAGAGATTGTTGCAGCGAATAAGAGCTGTCACACTATTTGTAACTAACACAATATGCAGTTCGTTTATATGAAAAATTTAAAACAACTTGATAAATCTCTTATAGTCAACAGTTCAAAGTTCCAAGCTGAAGGGCCATCATGTGAGCGGATATCAGAAGTCAAGTAAGTGACCAATGTAACAATGAAGGTAATTATATTTATTGAATATATAGAAAAAAAATACCGTTTAACTGTTGGCTACAATTCCATTCATGTAAAATTTTGAAACATAACGAACAAACTGTACAAGCAACAGCAACCAATTTAATAATCATCAACAGAACTCGTTGATGTAGTCAAAAGTAAATACAGCAAGTACAGCTGCAGCATGGAAAGACTGGTGACTTGTACATACCCCTGCTGTAATGTTGGCGTCAGCCCAGGGTGACAAACCCGATCCAACTCCACTCCACACGGCCAGCTGCACGATGAAGGCGATCACGTAAAGCGCAGTAATGACGCCCACGTTCACCAGCTCCTGCAATAAAGACACACGTCAGGCACCTGTCTCCACGTGCATGCATATATAACGACACTTCATACATTTAAAATACTTACAAACAATTATATACAAACACTCATTTAAAAAAAAAAAAAAAAAATCCAAAACATAAACTTCTTAACATTAACATCATACAGTTTGGTGGGTGTTAATTAATATTCTACAAAAATGGTAAAGTTTATAGGAACTTCTAAATTCATTCCAGCGCGCTGCGCTTGAGTGTCCTCAAAGAAATGCGGGTGTGTAACATTATATTACTAAAGTTAAAAAATACCGACGCCCTGGGTGTGTACCAACAAATGCCATGTTTACAATATAGGCCAAATCGGCGCTATGTAAGAGGGAATAGGATGATGACTATAATTGCAACATACAGTTGCAGTGCTGTGTGCTACCTTTGTCCGACGTTTCAACCAAATGCACAGTGGGCAGAGGTGCGCTCCAATCGAGGAAACACGAGAATGTGATATTTTAGGTTTAATTACTTGCATTTGTATAAATAAAAATATTTTCCGTTTCACAATATAATATATATATATATATATATATATATATATATATATATATATATATATATATATATATATATATATATATATATATATATATATATATATATATATATTATATATATTATGCTAATAGCTCTATGCGTGAATTAATTTATTGAAAAAAAAAACTAAAAAAATTCCTTTATGTCGATCGATCAATATTACGCTGAAATATAAATGCTATCTGAGGGCCGTGATAAACTCTTAATCATTGTCAAATTATCTTAACATTTCATATCGAGTCACAAGTAGTGTTGGTACACGTAACGTGAGCTACACCTTGTGCAATTGCTTGCTTGCTAGTCACGAATTACCGGCAATGGCATGATGTAATTGTTAGATAGATAGTGCAGTGACGTCATGCACAGTACGTCATATCCTAGCTGCCTTGGTGAAGCTCCATATCTAGCAAGGGGGCAGGGGCACTTACTGTGAGGGTCCAGTTGATGGGTAACCTCAGGTTCTCGCGGATGGAAAGCAGGTAGAGGAACACCCAGATGAGCGTGGCAATAAACGATATCACCACGACAAACAGGAACCAGTGGGTCCCGTCAAGGCGAGCTGGTGATGCGCAAGCCATGCAGATAATGCCAAACAACTGCAAAAAAAAACATAAATTTGAAATGTTTAAATTTCTGTTCTAACTGTTTATTTATATATGTATTTTTATTACATTCAATATTATTAATTATATGATGGTTTCTTGTTTGTAAAAATTTGTACATAGCTTAATTTTTTATTTATTTATTTTTTTTTTTTTTCTTTCGTTAATTTTTATAATCAAAATTTTAAAAACAAAGGTGAGGTAACTTATTTTACGGGATATAATAGCTTATGCATGCAATTAAGGACAACATTATATATGAAGACAAAATTCGGTATCGCACATTCAGTAACTGAGAACTAATAAAAAATAAAAAGCTATCATGCAATCCTGTACATCATATATTGTACATAAATTGACGTGGCAAATGAAGAAATAAGTTTTGTTTCAATAAAGTAACATCGAAATGAAGAAAGTTATCATTCCTGTTGTTTTTTTGAGACGTGTAAATGAATATATATTATACACAATGCACAAGTTCTTATGAAATGAAATAGTTGCTTATATTATATTACATTACATTACATTACATTACATTACATTACATTACATTACATTACATTACATTACATTACATTACATTACATTACATTACATTACATTACATTATATTATATTATATTATATTATATTATATTATATTATATTATATTATATTATATTATATTATATTATATTATATTATATATGTAATATATACAAACGTACATATTACACTTATTATAGGTGTTGAATCAAGTGTACATCTGTAACAGTCTGAGCTTATAGCTTACATAGCTTAAGCACTGAAGTACGTAACGAACTACGTAATGATCCAGTCGCGCGCAGTCTAAGATAACAGACCTCTGAGGCTCCACCGTTAAAAATCTTGATAAAATTCTCAGCATTCAACAGTCATGTTTTCCTGCAGCCTTCTGACATGCCATTCCGAGCTTAGTGAGCTTGTTTCGTAATGGCAGTGTCACAAACTTTCGTTCACAAAATGTTTAAAAAAAAAACGCGAATAATATTTGAAAATTTATTTTCCAAATTTCTTAAAATTGATCAGATTAATTTTAATTTTATTGAGGAGAGACCATATTTTAAGCATGTCAACATGTCAACAACATGTTTCTTTTGGAAGTTTATTACACCTAGCACCAAATTTAGCAATTTGCGGCGATCTACTATTTGCTCCAAAATTATTAATGTTGGTCAAATTATGACACAAATAGTACAAAATTAATACTCTTTAATTATAAACAATTTTTTTTTCTTTCATTTTACTTTTGTTCTTGGCTTGCAGACATTATACAAGTCCTAAAGAATATAATATATTATGCAGTTACATTTATGAGCATAGCATTATATTCAATATACTGGTTAAAAATTAGAACATTTACATATTTATTAATATAATAAATAATTTCATAATACATAATTTTATTATTACTACCACATCTTATGTGATGAATGGTCAGAGTGTTCAGTCATATAAAAATGCACATTTCTTTACTTCTTTATTGACTTTACTCAAGTAATCGATCGTTGACTTGGAGATGAAAGATGAAATAAAACTCTTCGACGCATATATTTAACTGACTGAGGCGGTCGATCACTCAAACAATTTAAAAGTGTCCTCCTTGCATAACTTGCATTGCCATCTTTACTATATAATATATCTCGTATATCACCTTGAGGTTTAGGCAACATGCAGTATGTTTAGCATCAAAACGCAGCGGATAAATTTGCGGTAGTCGTCTTGTCCCTAGCTATTACATTTGATTTAAAAACGTGTACTTTCTCCATTTCGAGTTTTGACAAGTTGCATAATATCGGCCGCTCGCTGCGAAGCCCCGGTGAGTAGGAGGGTTTACAGGGTGGACAATTTAAACAGTATGACTAGTATGACTGTACATAAATAATACAAATAAAATATATACTGTCCTTATAAATTAATTGGGTGGTCATGATTTAGGTATTGACAGGCGCGGATCCAGAAAAAAATTTCGGAGGGGGCTGCTAATGGGGGATAAGGCTAATGTTAAAAAAAAATTGGAGTGGGGGAAATGCCTAAATTGCCCATGTTAAATCCAAAATTTCGGGGGGGGGGGGGGGCAGCCCCTCCAGCTCCCTCCCTGGATCCGCGCCTGGTTATGAACTTTGTCAGCATCATGTGTGCTCTTGCTTTACGGAAGGCATGTTCTACTCACCACTTGTACGAGCTTTAAGATGCCAGGAATACTCATAAAGTAGGCTACGTTGATCTGCAGCCACGAAAGACCCCCAGGGTTCTGGCCAGGGTCTGACTTCACCGTGGGCTGTTGTGGCGATGCATTGTTCACCGTCACCTGCGTCGGCGGCGGCGCATTCGACTCGGACATCATAGCTGTTCCTGCGCACCAAACACTACATCAACACATGCACACCTTCACCTATCACTAGTATGTTTTAGCTAGAAACAACAAGGATCGCAATATTTATCAACCTGTAGTTACAGGTAAACGTAACTATGTTAACTGCCCAGGGGCGTAAACAAGGGGAGGGGGGTTTATCTGAAGCTGAACCTTAGTAAAATTTAAGAGAAACAATAACAAAAAATGGTACTTTGTTGGATACATTTGGATAAAATTTTAATATTTTAACGAATATTAAAAAGCTTTGAAAATTTATCCCCGAAACATAACAAAAAATATTTCATTTTTCTTTTTTTATGCGTTCAGTATTAAAGGTATACAGGCCTCAAATTACAAATTAGACAGACATTAATTGTTGCTTAAGTTTATAATCAACATTCGTATTATTTTTACCTGCGCGCGGTGCGTCTGTGCGAAGTCGCGCTGTAAAGAAAGTCCTTGCTGACGTCACAACTCACAGCTAGCACCGATTAGCATTGAGTTGTGACGTCATCAAGGACTTCGTGACGTCATCAAGGACTAAATTTCTTACTTTGAACTGCGACTTCGCACGGATGCATCACGCGTGGAAAAAAATGATGCAAATGTTGATTATATACTCTAAACCCACTTGGTGACTGTCTGATTTGTAATTTGAGGCCTGTATGCCTTTAAATGATCATTTAAGCATAATATTTAATTCTATCATTATAATTATTTATGTATTTGTAATAAAACTACAATTTCAAATATACAAATGTTTTGAACATTCCCTGCGTTCAGCATAAAAATTAAAATTACATACGTACGGTATTTTATTATCATATTTAATACAATGTTACTGTTAGTTTTATTTTCTATAATAATATATAATACTATATAAATATCTTTAAATTCATTATTGACGTTAAAAAATTCAAATAAATCCAAATTTTTAATTGTATTGTACAGTATACCTATACTACCTAGTGTAATAAATTGATAGACCTCTTTTGAAAATCTAAATTTAATATATTATATATATATTTATATATATATATTTTTTTTTTTTTGCTCGCACATCAGACATCAGTACATCTTCTTAAAAAATGTCTATATATATGTATATATAATATATGTAAAGTATATAGTGACAAAAAATTGTCACTATAACATAATTTACAAATATAAGAAATATGCTGCAACTTTTCATCGAAAAAAAAGTGGGTCACGCCCCTTTTTCAAAAAAATTGCACCTCTGGTTGGTTTTTTACCCCTCGGGGCCTCCTATGACTTTTGAACTCCCCCCCCCCCTATACATGATGTAGTACATCTGCATCTGCAGCCTATTGCATAAAACACTTCAACAATTACAACAAATACGATTTAAATAAACGCATAATTAATTATACCCACATAATATATATAAAGTATATATTACACATGAATTGTTATGTTTATTAGCTCATTGGATATCGTATTAAATTATTCTGCTATTGTCGAATCATTCAATATCTTCTCTTATAATGCTTATATTAAGCTCTTAGGGGTGTATCTATCCTTGAAAAAAAAATGCTACATATGTAACAAAAACAATTAAAATTCTCATGATATTACAGTTTTCAATTGTTTATATGTTTTTTAACTTAGACTAAATAAATAAAAAACAGTGGGGACAAATTCATTTTATTACATGCAGGACACCTGAACTCTCGATGTATACGTGAACTTATAAGGGGCATTTGTAGTACAAGTTTTAATTGAGAATAATTGCTGCTGCGTAATAAGGCTGCGTTGAGGTACATGCAGATTTATTGTTCCAAGGATATCAGGTGCATCAATATATAACGTCGACCAGCTGTTCGACGTAATCCCCTTTGATTAACATGTAAACCTTAGCAAATTGACAAAAATTCTGAATTTTTTTTTGAGAGGCAGATATAAGTGCCTAAAAGTCATAGCAAAAGTTTCAAAAACATTTAACGAGACGATTTTTTTAAGTTACTTTTTTAGTTTGGCTCTCCATGGGAAAGCCCTATGCTGAAAATTAAAAAAATTAATTAAAAAAAATTGGCTCGTTAATTCGTTTTGAATTTTTTTCTATGGCTTTTAGGAACTAATATCTGCCTCTCAAAAAAAATTCAGAATTTTTGTCAATTTGCTAAGGTTTACTTGTTAATCAAAGGGCATTACGTCGATCAGCTGTTCGGTGTTATCTCTACCTTAACTGCGTACTTTGAGTTGTGGTACGAGTGCTGAGTGCGGTGCTAAAACTGTGCTGTGTAGGCTACATATATTATATGCACGTCTGGGAAGTGTCACGGGCACCGTGACCGAGCGCTCTTGTTACTGCACGGGCTCGAGTCACACGTATTGCTGTACAGTACTTGTACTGTACCAGCAGCCTCGAGCTGCTCGCTGGCCGAGTGTACAGTAAATCTCTCCGGCTAGACTATCTGCCCAACGAAGTGATTGTTTGGCTTGCGGACATTATCCTTGAGACATTATCAACTTTACTCTTGCTTTAAATGTTATAGGCGTTATCATACGCGTATTGTCTGTCTATGGATCGAGTCTGAACCATAACTGATATGGCTATTGTTAGAGTTCGCAAAAATAGTCTTTCGACTATTTTTAATTTTGAGACTATTGATGTTTTTATTGCAGATGTCCACAGATCTCATGTAACTGAATCAATAGAGCTAATAAAAATAAGAGACTATTTGCGACTATGTTCCTATTTAACGACTATTCTAGAAAACCCCGACTATTTTGCGACTTTTCATGATTTTACGGTCATTTCCATGCCTAAATTTCTAAAACCTTGCATGTTTCTGTCAAACCATGTGAATCCTGAGTCTACACATTGTTGTTCGAGTATTCTGTGGTGCCCTGTAAGACTAAATTCTAAAAAAAAAAGTCCATTTTTTACTTCGACGACTAGTGAGATATTGCTTTCGTGTCACGTTTTTTTGCTTAATTTATAGCAACAATACTTGATTTACGTCCCCAAAAACTTCTCATTGCAATTTCATGGACTCCTAGACCCATATGAACCGTTAATTTATCGTTAAACACCCATTTTCATCATTTTTCGGCAGACTATTTGAGAGACTATTTTGCGAAAAATAAGCGACTTTTTAGGCGACTATTTTGTTAAAAATAGAGACTATTTTTGCGAACTCTAGCTATTATACTTCCCTGGATGCTTTTTTTATTACACGAAATCCAAAAGTTCGAATTTCTCTGTTCCTTAGAAATGCGGATTCATGCTATATATTACAAGTTAAACAAAAGTATATTATAGTAGCTAGAGCCTGCATAAAATAACCGCCTGTAAATATTATAATTTAAGGGCGCATCAAGCTATTTGTGGGTTTTGTGAATATTTTAAATTTCAACTCTAAAATATATAATTATAATATCATAGAAAATAATATTATATTAAACACTCATGATCTTGTACAGTAATACATCAATTTAATTAATCGTTCAATTTGTTACAATGTACTGTACAATGTAGTTATTTGGACAACTATTGATCATGATTTTGTTTAGTAAGTAACAAAATAAATGCAGCATTTAAAGTTACTGCTCCGATTTTTTATCAAAATTTTCCAAGTTTGTAGAACTTATTATAAAAATCAACATTAAAATTTTAATGTTTGATTGCCACGCCCCTCTCCAGCGATTAGGCCCTATCCTTTTACCAAATTCAAAATCTTTTATTAATTGCATTTCTTCCTACAATCATAATTTATTCCGCATGTGCAGTACATGTTATATGTTGAGGTTTATAGGACAAATCAGTACTAATTAAAGCTAAAACAATCATTTCTCATAGCTTGAAGTTATTCATTATAGTCAATGTAGTCTCTTTAATACTATAGAAACACTTATCTGTTAACCACCTTTTAACACTCATTTTAAACACATTTTAATTTTCAATACACAGGGCAGTTTTTTCCCCCCAAGGATACACCCCTAAGAGCTTATTTCGCGGCGTGGTAATGGGTAGGGATAAGGTAGGGAAAGGATGGTGGCCACGGCCTGTTATGCGTTACGCTCATAACATTCACTGAAGTGAGACTGAGGGAACCGTAGAAAACCTCAGTCAGGACGGACACCTGTACTTTTTTTCAATGGACCAAAGCGATGTCCAAAGCTTGGGGGAACCACACACAAGTGCATCACTGCACTGGGTGGAAAGCGAGACGAATTTAAAGAGTCAGGCAACTCAAAAAAGAGCCCTTCTTATACATGCATGTCTATTAGTCAGTGGCGTAGCCACGGGGGGGGGGGGGGGTTCGGGGTTTAAACCCCCCCCCCATGAAGATCGAGTAGTGACTGGATATAAGAAGAAAAAAGGAAAAATTATAGAAATTTGAAAAAAAAAAGTTAAATAAAAAATTGAAATTTAGGGGTATCAAGTAGTCTTTTCTTTGAAATAAACAAATTATAAGTTAGTTTCTAATTTTAAGAGGAAAAAGTGTGACTCATAAATAAATGTTTTATTTCCCTTACAAAATGCATGTGCATATAACTACTATTGTATAAATATAACGCTCTCACGTGTGCCGCACTTTCATTTAATTGGTTGCTCCACGCGCCCGGTGCAGACAAAATTTAACAAAAATAAGAGAAGCAATTCCCTTTTTTATTTTTTTTATTTTTCACAATATCTTAATGATGTGAACATGGATTATTAAATAAATTTTAAAAATCAAATTCAATTAAATGACACGTACACTGATTCTATAAAAATAATATAAAGTGGTTACATGAATTACTTGATTTATTTAAAATGATTTACTCAAAGCTTTATTTATTATAATAATAATAATAAAATTAACGCGGCAAATGTGGCTACGCCACGGTGGCTCGCGAAGGGTTTGCTTGTCTCAAAACCCTCTTAAACAACTCGTAACTCTCCGCTTCAACAACTTCTGCCTTCAGCAAATTCCACTCTCTTACAGTCCTGTTAATGAAGGAATATTTTCCCACATCACTTCTACTGCCGACAAAATCCAACTTCCAACTGTGATCACTCCTTCCAATGTAAACCCCTCTCTTAATACGAGAGCTCAACTCCCTCCAACCCTCACTATTTCTTGTTATTTTATACATAACACCAAGTCTACAATTTCTCCTTCTCTCCTCCAGCAACTCCCACCCTAACTTATCAATCATCGCAGTTACACTCTCAAACTCTTTTCTGACCTCCTTTCCATCTCCCACCAACTTCCATCTTCCCATACGCCCCATAACTCTTCTCGCTGCTCTTCTCTGCACCTTCTCCAACTCCTTCACCCCAACATTCCTGTATGGATCCCAAACACTACATCCATACTCAAGCATCGGTCTCACCATGGCTCTATAAGCGCTATCTCTCACGAACATACTAGCTCCCTTCAGATTTTTCATAACAAACTCCAAGAACTTTCTACTCTTAGAAGTAACATACTTAATATGTTCATTCCACATGAATTTTCTGTGCAGCACCACACCCAAATACTTGTACTTCTCAACTTCTTTCAAAACTTCACCCCCCAATATATACTGCAACACCCTCCTTGTCCTTTTCCTGCCAAACACAACCACACAACACTTCGCCACATTCAACTTCATCCCATTATCATCAACCCACCCTTGCAAAATATCAAGATCCTGCTGAAGTTCAACAACGTCATCCTCACTTTCCACCTTCCTATACACAACACTGTCATCTGCAAACAGTCTCACCTTCGACTTCACTCCTCTTGGCAAATCCTCTATATAAATCAGAAATAATAAAGGACTCAAGACACTGCCCTGGGGAACCCCTGACGATACTCTAACATGGTCTGAAAACGCAGCTCCAACCCTAACTCTCTGCACCCTATCCCTTAGAAAATCCTCAATCAGCGACACCAACGCCTCATCTCCAACGCAGTGCCGAACCTTATTTACCAACTCCCTATGAGGCACCTTATCAAAAGCTTTTTCAAAATCCAGAAAAATACGCACGTATTCAAAAGAAATTGAAAAATGGGGTGAAAAAAATATAAAATGTTAAAAAAATTGCATCAGGCCATATATTTTACCCTCTAATATAATAGTATTTTTCCATTATTTTACCCTAAAAAAGGGGCGTGTCCTTAAAAAAATCGCGCCTGCGGCGGGCTATTGGGGGGCTTCGCCCCCCAAACCCCCCAGTGGGCTCTCCTAAATCTTTGTCCTGAAGAACCCCCCCCCCCCTTGGGCAAATCCTGGCTACGCCACTGCTATTAGTCTACAATAAAGTGATATTATGTTAATAACACTCCCATGTACTTTCAAGAGTTTTAAAAAATGTACCCGAAACAAGTAATACGAAAAAAAATTAAGAGTATTTTATACCTTCTTTTTATTTTTTCAGTAGCAAAAAAATATGGAAGTTGTTTCTATGCACTATGCATATGCGTTTTTTTTTATTATTATTATGCATGGTGTACTTTTTGAACATTTGTTTCGTCTGTCGTCATAAGATTATATACGTACTGCATGCAGTTATATTGAAATATTTTATTGTAATTAATTATTATATACGTGCCAATTTTAAATTAAAGATCACCAAAACCCAGATTAAAAATAGTAGAATAATGCATAGTATTATTATTTATGTATATAATATAGTATTATACGTGCGCTGTATAATAACGTCGGTGTCGTCGGTATGCTACTTGCCTAATGTGTTTAATTACTTTAATTTATTAAGAGCTGCAATATTCAATTTATGGCATTTATGCAAAAATCACAAATAAACTTATTCAAATTCAATCTCAATTCAGTCAATTCAAGTGTTACTTGTTGATTGAAATCAATAAACATGATCGTCAATTTTACATGCAAGGTCGAAAAAAATGCGCAGAACTAGATTGGTGCCTTGGTGCATCGCGGAGTGCTCCAAACCCGAAACGAATTCAAATTTCGGCTTTGGGTCAAACCACGATGATCCAAACTAGTTTTGCGCATTTTTTTCGGCATTGGGCCGAAATCGGCTTTGGGTACTGTATATATATAAAGTTTATGGTTTCAACACTTTCAACTTTTTTTATCTTTATTACTGTATCACTATATTCATGCTGAGTTCACCACTACTTTTTGTCAACGAGTGTACTTTGATAATCCGAGCCGAAGCTATATAGGTAATGCGAGCAGGCTTACTGGCATGTGTGATGTGTGAGCCAACCAGGCTTTTTTCCATCAACACAATATCTGCGAGGCTGCTGTGCCAGATATTTTTATCTATTAGCCCACGCACTCTCAATAACACAATAACTTTGATTAAACTCGTATATCTATTGCAAGCGCGCGGTGAGCATGCATTGCTGTCACACGACTATATAGCACGTTAATCGTCACTAAGAATTTATTAATAATATATTATACTATAACATCGCATCATGTGTTCATATTTATTTACAGTTATTTATATATACTTTACATATATGATGAGCATTACAACATAAATTGTCATTTCTAGGATTTCACAATACATTTTTTTAATCTATTATTTACACCAATTAATAAATAACCTGAAAAATGCTGCAGAGTATTAAATACGAGTATAGTCGGTAAAGAGGACGAGATTAATGCTTTTCATAATATACAGGAGCCCATTTAACAAAGTTACTTGGAATTCTTAAAGTTTAACTTGTTTAAATTGGTGACCTGCACAGTGACCTTTCATTTAACCTCATTTAAGGGAATTAAATCACATTATGTTACAATGAACGTAGTTTTCCAATGGAATTAAAGTAGCATAATTTTACTGACCAATACTTATATAAAATTAATAAAAAACTAACAGATATTTCACATGTTCACATATTTTTTCCATAAATTTTAATCAACTGTAAATTTAAATGGCATTTTGATCGTGATAAACATATGCGTTTAATTAAAGGGCGTTATTTTAAAGTCCTCAGTAAAAAAATAAAATATATTTTTAAAAAATTTGTAACAATATTGGTTAAACTTACCAGATATTAAAATCGACGAGCAGGTGTCTTCTTTATTATTGTTTGAGGTGAAAACTAGAGAAAATACTGCAGTTTTGAGCCGCTCCCACTGGCTGGAGTGCTTCGCTGGCAGGTAGTTGGGAAGCGTCTGACCTTGCCTTGCCGAGCGGCTATGTAACTGTCCGCCGCTGCTGCTGCCGCCGCTGCCGTCGCCTGCCGCGCTGTGCTACGCTCGCTAGCGCACTCGCTGGTTCATGGCTCACACAGCCGTGGGCCTGCCTTCTTGGTTGGTGCCGCCCGTGTGCTTGTTGAGCACGCAACACACCACAACTCATAATCAGAACCAGCACCAAAACAGAAAACGTATAATCAACCTTAAATGCATAAAGTCTGCTATCGGCAAGACAACCTAAACGAACAGCGAAGGGTATAATATATTCCCATTTTGGGGTAAAATCTTACGTCAGGACGCACGTTACAGATTGATTGATTGTAATCATGATGACTGGATGGACGGCCCTAGGCCCTAGTGGTGTGCAGTATATTTTTTCAATTTAAACCTCTTCGCTTTACCTAGATAGCTAGTTTCAGAGAATATAATATATATGGCCGGTGCTCAAATTTTATATGGAACAGGTGGTATATTTTATTTTATTAATAGTATGCTGCATAAGTTTATTATTTATATTAAAATATGTAGCCCACAATTTCGTGGCTCCAAGGGGCAACGGCGACTGAGCCAGCATAAAGGAGGAAGGAAGCTGTGCGCGCTGAAAACTAAATACTACGACCATAATCTAAGTTGGCTTGATATTTTTACTGTTAAAATTTTATATAAATATGTGCACTAGCTGTCGCCACAATTTAAATTAAACTTGCTTAATTAAGCAAATTCATAAGAAATAATGTTTAAAATCAGATACATTATTTGATTATATATATGAATTAAACTGAAATTTAAACAATGCAATTATTTTATTTATTTACATTGATTTTCTCCTTAATTTGTTCTGTATTATATTTATAATTATTATAACATTCGATCCTCTTGCTTTTGTGCTCTTATTTAAATAACTTAATTTAAATCAATTTGAGAAACGAAAATTATTTATTACCAACCGAAAATTAACTATGGAGATGTCATAATTATATTGATTATTTTTTATTTGATGGTAATTTTGTTATCAGTTACGTTACTTTCACAGGTGAAGTGTATTAGATAAGATTAAGAGCTCTGGTTGGCTGCTCATGTATGCGAGGCCACTTGCGGAGGTATATCGTTCAAAACAACTCAATCATCCTTGAGAGCAGATTCTCTCTACAAAATAATCAAAACGAAAGGTCATTCAAAATCATTCGAAATTCCGCTAATAAAACAAATGGAAATGCAACTGGAGGTGGCTGACCTGCAAGCCTGTGACGTACAGCCAGCGACGGACGAGGATTTCAATGTCTGCCTTATTTGTCCTACTTTGCTGCAACCCGTTACCGGCGGGAAGCCGTCGCGACTACTTTAGTTAGCCTGTTGGTGACGTCACTCAATTTTAAGAAAACAAAATAAAGACCCGTTTGCAACAGGTGCAAGCTTGCAATGCAACAACATACATTGTTTCATTTTGCTGTCACGTTCACAAGCACTTTGCATGAGCTATATTACTACATTACTTCCACCAAATCTTAAAGTCACTGCGTGGTAAATTTGTAAAAGTAATTAAAAATTATAATTTTTTCTTTAAATTTATTTGCTTTCCTCTTACCAGTAATTAATTTATTTTAATAATGAAAGAGGAGGCTGAAAATATGTGCTTAATATTTCAGCACTCTATGTATTTAATTTTAATATAAACAGAACTAATAATTTATATTAGTTGAATTCTCAAATTTCTCAATATATAAAATATAATACTGACGTATAAGGAAGGCATTTAATTAAATTATTGAAAATCCAAAGTAAAAAACATGTTAAAAAGCTTGCTCATGTCAGACAGGTCAAAATTGTTTCGACTACGCTGATAAAAAAAGTTCTATGTTCTCGAATGTATGCAATTTTTTTTTTTTTTTAAATGGGTCTTTGTTATTGTCTAATTGTAATCTGAATTATATAATTATATTGTATGGGTATTTATATGCAATTAATCTAGTGGCGTCATATGATTTCGGGTGAATGAACACTTACATGAATGGACTGGTCAGCAATATTTTTCATTTACCTTATGGACTCTATGAATAATTTTCTACTTTTTGACTTGAAATATGTATGTGTATTATTAATGATTGCAGTTTAAACAATCATTAATAATTTAATATCACGCCATCGTGATCGTACAGAAGTAAAAAATACAACAGAAAATATTTAAATGTGTGTATATTGCTATGTATAAGATCTGGTGTAACATTGCATGATACTATATTTCATAAACAGTCTTAGAATCGAAGATCCATTAGATCGAGATTCCATCATAATATGATAGATGGCACCGTATTCAGTTTACCAATGTATCTGTAAAGTAAGGAATTTCAATAAAGCAGTGATGCGTCGAGTACGATAAGAACAAGAAGTGTTTCTGTTCATCACTCCACCTATTCTTATAAATGTTTTATAGCTAGGTGCTGAGAGACTATAATAACGAAGTAAGTAGTTATTATTCAGAGAGACCAAAATCTATTGTAAGAGTGAAGACAATAGATAGAGAGATATCTGAGTTTATTTAGAGAGTTCAACTATATTGAGTGTTCAAGACTGTCGAGAGCACTAGCCTCACTAGCTTTGAGGCTATATAGTGCAATGTCTTAAAGACCTGAAGCTCAAGGTGGAAAGAGAAGCATGGAGACTGACTGGGAGGAAATTCAACCTCTCCGCTCGGAAAGAAATTGCTCAAGTGAGTGTCCCTGCACTCAAAGTTGTGGTTTGTTCAATAAGAGGTTGCTGTTGCAGGTTCTCTACAACATCCTAGCTCTGAATGCCCAGCACGGCATCTTCAAGACATGGCGTACAGACAAAGGGCACTCACTCGACTCAGTTTGCAGCATCGTGTGCCGAAGCTCATTCTTAATTTCCGCAGTTTCAATTTCATCATTACGCAGGTGAGATGCGAGTTATTCTTTCTCCATGGCAACCCAATGGTTATAAAATACATTCTCAATTGTTCCTGTCACAAGACTTGTACTGCTGTAAAAAACTTTTATTTTTTCAAGCTCAGGTCATAGAACGTCCGTACATTTTTCTCACATGAACTTTTTCCACAAACTTTTTTGGAGTAAATTAAGTTTTTTTTTACACAACTTTTAAATAGCTATTTCTGCTGCAGGTGGACTTATTGTTAACAGTTAAAACAAATTAAAGTAAACAACCACACCGAATCGTCAATCCAATGTCCTATAATTCGTCCAATTCTTTGTGTGGTTTTGTTTGTTTCACGGTAACATGTGGTGGGCATAGGCACAACCTTCATCATTACCTTGCATCCCACATCCCATAATCATCCTATCCATTGTTCATCCATTATTCTTTAAAAGACCCTACCAAGAAATAGTTAAATTATACAATTGATACAAGTTTCTTCGAACGTCGACGTATTTATAGCCCTATCTGCAGGCTTGTTTCCAAAAACGTAAAGAAGAATAAGACGTATTTGAGAATGTAATATGCATGCAAATTGCATATTGCTTGCTACTTAATAATAATTGCTGTCCCGCTGGACGAGAATCTTGTGACCACAGTTGCGGAGAAAAAGCGCAAGTACCAGCCACTTGCTGTCGAGCTCAAAGAAATGTACCAGCTCCGTAGTGTTGATGTGGTTCCAGTTGTGATCTCTAGTAACGGTCTTGTGACCAAAGACTGATCAGTTGCCACAGAGAAGTTGGCTCTCAAAGAATACCACATGCGTGTCATGCAAAAGGCTGCTATTCTTGGCACGGCTAACATTGTGCGCAAGGTTTTGAGCTTGTAGCACCCCCGCATGTGTAGCCGCAATCCCCTCTCAATGTTTGGTACGGGCGCTTGCACCTTGGCTCGATTGAGTCCGGTGTTAGTGCTTATGAAGAAGAAAGCAAGAAAAAGCCATAATAATAATAATAATAGTATATTGGGTTATGTAATACATTGTTGTGTACTTACTATTGCTACTATAGTCGTTTGAGATTATTTTAAGACAACTTAATTATAAATGTGACATGTACGACATTATATATATTTTTTTTACGGCACCTTCTTTCCTAAAACTCATATTGTATAATAGAGTATTGATCTCAAAAAAATTTAATGCTAAAATGAATAGAGGGTCGAGAGGGAGTCTTTTTTTTTTTTTTTTTTTTTTAGAGGCCAGAAAGTGTTGCTAAAAAGTTTTGCCGAGGTCGGGTTTGAAACCACGCTCCTGTTAGATCCTATCCTTTAATTAAGAGAGGCGTCAAGAGGCGTCACTCTCTCTGTACTTTCAATAATTTTTAAAAATAATTTCTGGATTCTAAAAAAATCTGAAAAAAATCACTGTATAATAACTTTGCACCCATTCCATTTCTGCAATAAAAATTTTTGAGGTCAATACTCAATTATAATAAAAATAGTAATAACAAGAGACTTGTTTTGATTGTAAATGAAAAATACAGATTTTTTTAAAAAATAATAAATAAAAGCAATTTATTGCGTATAATATTCTAGCAGTCTACAGGGAATTGTTCACAGGACAGCAGCGTCTTGAAGTCGTCGGGTAGCCGCTCCTCGCAGTGCGTCATGAAGTCCTGGCAGCGCGTGCGGCATGGCAGCGTCAGGGTCGCATTACTCGGCTCGTCGCCACACTCCGGCTGCAGCAGCTCGCATACGAAAGAGAAGGCGCCCTCAGGGAAGCACTCCGAGTCGACGATCTCCCTGAACACAGTAGCGGAACAGTCAGAAGCACAGTAACGAAGCAATCATCAGGACGGCGGCAAAGGCAAGCAGTGGAGGATCTACAGGAGAGTCCCTCTTCCCCCTTCCCAAAAAGCCAAAAAGTATCCCATTACTGGAAGTATTTACTGCCCCACACCCTTTACTTCTTCTTCTTCTAAAATCTGAGTGAAATGACATTATTATAGATAGCACACCGACATACCCTCCCTCATAATGATCGAGTATAGAGGTCTGCGCGGGCCGAGCCGGGTCTGGCTAATCCTTGAATTTCCAATGGTGTTGTTTAAGTTGTTTTTGTTTTGTTTTTCTTCAAGAAGAAGAGGAAGATGGCGGAATAAGCAAAAATAATAATAATAAAATAAAAACGTCTTGATTGGGAGTTTCAGTTTTATGAAGGTCGTAAAGCACTAATAGAAAAAAAAAATGCACAAATCGTGCGAGCCACGGACGAGCCACGGGCCGGCTTGCTGTGACACGGGGTCTGGGTGTAAGCTTGCCTGGAGCCGCCGTCGGTGCAGATCTTGGTGGTAGTAAAAAATTCACACAGCAGCCACGGGAACAGGCTGGGACTAAAGAAATCCGGCCCGTGCAGATCTCTACCGGATCGAGGGTTGCTTGCACATACACATTCATAATCAAGCAGATAAGATATCATTGCGCCCTGAAAGTAGGCGACTTGCTCAGCACCAAAACAGAGCGGGTTAACTATATATGCAACAGGAGCAATCTGATGTTAGTTGTAGCAAAGCAGACACTTTTAATTTTTTTTTTTTTACATATATATAATTAATGTAATAAATTGTTAGGTTAAAAGTAGTTCAATAGTAATGAGGACAAGAATTAAATAATCATAAAATCGATGTGAATTCGTCAAGGCCGACTATAATATCGTTATAATCACGCAATAAATTTACACACAATTTTTTCTTTTTTAACCTCAGTAAAAACTAACAACCCTGCTTTAATCAGAATGTATAAGTAAACATTAGATTAATGACTATGGCAGAGATTAGATTTTTATTACTCCATGACAGATGTCAATACAATATATACGAAGAATTTTAGAAGCAGATCATGTAAAAAAGAAACAAAATTTAAATGAATATTTTTTAAAAGCCATCTACGTTTCATACAATTCAGATCGAAAAATTTCTTTCATAAATAGATAATACTAATATGCGTCGATGTATTCTTTAATTAATAAAAATGCTATTTAATTATAATCTATTCGAGAGGACAATTTCCGGGACGATAACTGTACATAAATTATAACAAAATAATGAAACTCATATGAATTTGTAGACATGAAATCAACAAATAATATTGTTTTAGAAAAACGTATGACTTGAACTCAATTAGCCAATTTTTCAGCTCGCAGGTAAAATAACACACAGCTATATAGGGCGTGTTGTTTTAAACTTTTAGATATAGGTATACTTCCAGGGTCGTACTGTACCTGAACCTGACGAGGTCGTCTCGCACTTGCTGCTCGCTTAAGTGACCGAACAGGTTGGGGTAGCTCGTTATATTGTCATGGTTGCAGTAATCGAGGCGTGACGGCAGGCACGAGCGTGGTGGCTCCGTGGGGCTGCTGTTGCTGCTGCCGTCGCCACTGTCCTCCGCCTCGTCCTCCGCTCCAGACACCTCCAGCGTGGCTGGCAGCAGCGACGGCTCTGACACCCCAGGCTCTGCAACACGTGCACCAACACTTAGCACGGCTCGCAGACAAACCACTATTACAGATTCGTTTTAAAAGTGAACAGTTTTACGTTTTACATCTATGTAACGGTATAGAATAGAATATAGAATAGAATAATGTCTTTATTTAGGCGATGTTTGGTCTAATGACCATTCTTACACATAACCTCTATACAGAAATAGTTACATAATCATAATAAATTTGTTAAACAACACAGTTCTTCTTTCATAATTACCGAATTTTAAAATATGTCCACTTGACTTTCTTGCTGCAACTAATGATTACCTTAATCAATTTTCATGCATTATACCAACCTATTGCATACATATGTTTAATGTAATTAAACATTTATTGTAGTTAGACACTCTTTTGTATGTTTGAGTGTGCTATTATTTATACTTGAAGTTAGGCCTAAAATATTACAAGCCAAGCAATTCCAGCTAGTTTCCAGGCTAATTTTAATAGAGGGCTGGTCTCTTTGTCTCTTCTTTTTCCCTTTCTTACTATAATACAGTCATCTATGACACTGATAAATACAGACACTGAATCTTCAAAAATACAATTCCATCACTTCAGCTTGCATTTTTTATTGGTAATTTATAATGCTAAACTTTATTATATGTGACCTGTGAAATTTAATAGAAGTTATCAAAATTCGAAATACCTTGCTAACAGTTCATGTATTTAAAATGATGTGGAAATATGATACAATTAAATCATATTTTGAAAACAATGTCCGTGGCCTTTCATGAGAATATTTATTGGGTCATCACAAACATTAAACGGTTATCTAATATATTTATAGTTAAGTTTGGTACTTAAGGGCATTGGGTGTAGCACCGGTAGTTGGCAACACTGACGTATCTTCACCATGTTAATTTTTTATCCTTGCTCCTCGGAGTAATTTTTATGCTAGCACTAAGCTGATTGCAGTAGTATCAAGATAATTAGTAGCCCAAGTGCACAATTTGGCTCAATAAAGCCTGATTTAAAGAAAAGTATTTTTTAGTACTTTTTTAAATTTACATGCATTTTTCTAAAATATAAAAAAAAATACTTTTCTTTAAGTCAGGCTTTATTTAGCCAAATTGTGCACTTGGGCTACTAATTATCTTGATACTACAGCAATCAGCTTAGCTCTAGCATAAAAATTACTCCGAGGAGCAAGGATAAAAAATTAACATGGTGAAGATACGTCAGTGTTGCCAACTACCGGTGCTACACCCCAAGGTGTATAGAGGTTTATACCTCTAAACACCTTGCTACACCCAATGCCCTTAAGTAACACAATCATGCTACCTGCATTATTTTCATTTCGTCTTATAATGTTGGCGTTTACTCTATTGTATATTTATAATAATAATAGTAATTATTATTACAGTATCTGCACTCGTTTTACGGTCATACAATGTTACAATGTAGCGTTTGTTTTGTGGCAGGTTCAGCACCCCCTCTATAATAAAATATTGTATAGCGTTACTTACAGTGATGTCAATTTGTATTTTTTTAAAGCAGTTTAGCACCAAATCAGCATCTTGAGTATAAAGACCAAATTTAAAAAAAAAAAAATGAATTTTGCTGTGAATGTAAATTTGACCCTTTAAATTCAAATATACATGAGCAAAGCCTGATAAAAACTTTAATTTCGTTCTTTGTTGAAATAATACTACTAATTAATGAGTATCGAACTTTTCTAGTTTTGTAAATTTCGAGAAAGACGAAATATATAAAGGTCCAAAATAGCTTCTATTATTATTAACCTTGTCAGAATTACTATGCAGGGTGTTCGTAAAGTATAAGTAGAGGCTGTTTAGACGTTAATAAATAGCATCCCCGTTTGACGAAAAATAAAAAATAAGGTAAAGAGTTCATTTTTTATAGCTAAATATCTAAAAGAGCGAACATTTCAGTAAAATGTTATTTTTGTGAAACTTTGTAGCAATAAGATGTTCACAGATCAGCAGAAAGCAGTGTGTGTTGTGGTACCAATCTTATGGATCTGCTGCTGTTGTAGATGAAGAAAATTTATAAACTTTTATCGCGTAAATAAACGTCAAACTCCAGCTGAAAATTCAATCTTACGTTGGTGGCAATAGTTTTAAGAGAGAAAGAGGATAAATCAAGAACAAACGCAGTAGTGGGCGGCTTTCTGTGTCTAATGTCGATCAGGCTCCTGTCCGAGAAGCATTTCAAAACAGCCCTATACACCTACAGTTAGACGAACCAGTATTCAGTTAGACATGACATGTCTTGATCAAGAACTTCTCTTACAAGATTACCTTGCTTCATGAACTGAAGTCTGAAGATCTAGCTGCCGAAACGTTTCGAGGTGTCGTGAATTATTGAGACAGCTCATGTCTAACTATAGTGTCTATAGTGTAGGGCTGTTTTGAAATGCTTCTCAGACACGATCCTGATCGACATTAGACACAGATTGTCGCCCTTTATGGCGTTTTTTGTTCTTTATTGATCCTGTTTCTTGAAAGATTTGCCACCAACGTGAGATTGAATTTTCACCTGGAGTTTGACAATAATTTACGCAATAAAAGTTTCTAAATTTTCTTCTTACAGCAGTAGCAGATCCATATGATTGATACCACAACAAACACTTTGCTTTCTGCTGATCTGTAAACATCTTGTTTTGCCAAAAAGTTCCACGAAAAATGAAATTTTCACTAAAATTTTTTGGATTTCAGTTCCATATGGAGGACCATTTGAATTATATTTAGAAAATATGAACTTAAAAATGTTGCCTTCTCTTTTGTAGTGCGCACTTTACTTTTAAAAAGCAAATTCAAATTAGGTTTACAAGCATTAATTTCGCAATTTGCTTCGATCGCGCTGCACATGGCACTTTTAGGTGTGCTCATATTTTCGTTGTCTAGCTGTCTGCATTAAAATTTCAAAACTAATAGCTACTTTTGGATCACCTTCTCCTGACTCTCCGCAACCGTTCGAGCTTGGTCGCAAAGCGGGTTGCCAACCACACTAGGCGACTGGAGAATATAAATTAAAAAATAACATTAGTTTATTTTATCATCTGATCTGGCTGATCTGGTTAAAAAGTCTTGTACTTAAACCCAAACTTGTATTGTAATGTGTGCTTTCTGAATAAAAGCCTTTTGAATCTGAATCTATAAAAAAACTTTTCAACTATGGTATAATATCAAAAATTTGCTTCCATATTCCCTGGCAATACTGACAGAATTTTACAATTTTAAAATTTAGTGTTATGCGGGGAAAATTTACAGAAACTATGATAATAATATAATATAATATAATATAATATAATATAATATAATATAATATAATATAATATAATATAATATAATATAATATAATATAATATAATATAATATAATATAATATAATATAATATAATATAATATAATATAATATAATATAATATAATATTGAATTTTATTTCACTTTTCGGACTTTTACCTTTGCCGGTGTTCGATGTAATCCTTCTGTGTGTAGTATGTTGCGATGGTCACTTAGTGTTCGTGCACGTCACTAACACATGCATGTACTACACATATCACTACGTTTCGAGAGTCAACCGCTCTCTTCCTCAGGTGATCTGAGACTGAGACTAAGTTGGCGTCATAAAGTTAGTGCGCCCCCTAGTAGTAACTGCTGGAACTACGTGCGTCTGGCGAGGATTGCTGTATATGATTAACATTGTAAAATCATGTAAATGCTCTATCGGTAGCCACAGCATAATTTTATAGAAATGACAACACCATAATTAGTTGTCAAACACTTTCGGACAAATATAAAAAAATATTTCAACTTCGTAAGTGATTTCTTTCCAATATATTTGATAATTTTTGTGATTCTCCCCATGCTATATGTATTGCCGTATCCTCGATGCAAAGAGCAAAATTTGCAGACGTCAGCGCCATCTCTTGGTCCTTTCTGTCCTCTATACTTTAAGAAGGGAAGGGGGAGGGTGAATGAGATGCTATTTAAGGATAAATGAGGATGGTGTGTATAGGGGGAGAGGGGAGGAGGAAGGAGGGGCGGCGGGGTGAGGGGCGGGGCTGGAGACGACTGAATTTTTTAAGGGTAAGGTAACGCCACCAATCTTAAAAAAAATCCCTCTCATAAAAATTCTGAAAAAAATTTAAAATGTTCTCCTCTATACCCCCTATCAGTACCTAAAATATCAGGTATACAAATACGATCTAGTTTTTGAGTTATGAATTTTTAAAGTTGACTACTTTAACATGGAGAAATGAAACTCCCATGTTAAATTGCATGGTCAACTTTAAAAATTCATAACTCAAAAACTAGATCGTATTTGTATACCTGATATTTTAGCTACTGATAGGGGGTGTAGAGGAGAACATTTTAAATTTTTTTCAGAATTTTTGTGAGAGGGATTTTTTTTAACATTGGTGGCGTTACCTTACCCTTAATAGTTATTTTATGGTCGTATTTGCTTGGCTTCTTGTCGCCGGGAAGGCGGGGAGAAGAGAATCCCACGCTGGGTGCAGCATAGCACTGCATTGGGCGATGATGACCTTAGGTCGCCTATATATTTCTATTGCTTCCTGTATCTTCCTCTTTTGTTTATTAACTTCTTTCCCTATGATTTTAATATCGTCATGAATTATTTTATGATTTATTGCTTTTTCTATTTCATTATTTGAAAGAATATGATCTGCTAATTTTGAGTATAATATGTTTTTCTTTTTTCTACAATAAAACCTAAAATTTATAAAAGGTATGTTGACGACACCTTTTTAATTTGGCCACAAAATTTAGAACCAGTAGAAAATTTCTTGGATCATATGAATAACCAATCTGAATCAATTAAATTTACGTTAGGAAAAGAAAAAGAAGAAAAGTTAGCATTCCATGATGCACAAATAAAAAGAAAAAACTTCAAACAAGTGTATATAGAAAACCTACGGACTCGGGAAGATATCTACAATACAATTGAAATCACTAAAACTCAACAAAACAAGGCATAATAAATACTCTCGTAAACCGCGCAGAAACTCACTGCAAAAAACCGGAAGAAAAAAAAAGAAAAAAAAAAGATATATTAGGGAAAAATGGATACCCAAGAAAATTAATTAATAATGTAATAGAAAAGAAAAATAAACCACTAGAAATTAAGACCAAGGAAAAACCACTGACAACCATCGTCATATTTATTTTATTTATTTATTTATTATATTTTCCTTCGAACAAGATACAGAAAAGTTGAACAAAGGTAGGAAACCCAAGAGAATCCAATAAGGATTATGAAAAACCGGGGTTTAACATGGGCACCCAACAACAATCATAATAACATACTTGTCAAAAAAAAAAAAAAAAAAAAAAAAAAAAAAAAAAAAAAAAAAAAAAAAAAAAACCTGCATATATATACCTGCATATATAAAAGGAGTAGCAGAAAAAATAAGAAGAGTAAGCTTAAAATTAAACGTCAGAACAGCCTTCTCAACAAAAGATACAATAGGAAAACAGCTCACACGAGTTAAACCAAAAGTAGCATTATTAGAAACAAAAAACTATATACTCAATCCCATGCAAATGTGGAAAACAGTATATTGGCGAGACGTGCAGAGCGTTGAAACATAGAATAAATGAACACGAAGAAAACATAGAAAAAAAGAAAAACATATACTCAAAATTAGCAGATCATATTCTTTCAAATAATGAAATAGAAAAAGCAATAAATCATAAAATAATTCATGAAGATATTAAAATCATAGGGAAAGAAGTTAATAAACAAAAGAGGAAGATACAGGAAGCAATAGAAATATATAGGCGACCTAAGGTCATCATCGCCCAATGCAGTGCTATGCTGCACCCAGCGTGGGATTCTCTTCTCCCCGCCTTCCCGGCGACAAGAAGCCAAGCAAATACGACCATAAAATAACTATTAAAAAATTCAGTCGTCTCCCGTCCCGCCCCTCTCCCCGCCGCCCCCTTCCTCCTCCTCCCCTCTCCCCCTATACACACCATCCACAAATAGCATCTCATTCCCCCTCCCCCTTCCCTTCTTAAAGTCTTACATCAGGTATTTCAAGGTATTCTCAAGTACACGTACCTAGTCTCAGTCTCAGATCACCTGAGGAAGAGAGCGGTTGACTCTCGAAACGTAAGTGATATGTGTAGTACATGCAAGTGTTAGTGACGTGCACGAACACTAAGTGACCACCGCAACATACTACACACAGAAGGATTACATCGAACACCGGCAAAGGTAAAATTCCGAAAAGTGAAATAAAATTCAATATGAATATCCTTTGCACGAAAAAGTTATTTACTAATAATATAATATATATCCAAGTGATTTTGTAAAATTATAATTTAATGCCTTCATACCGTGTTTTTATGTACCCAAGAGCATTCAATGCGGGTTGAGACCAATGGGAAGGAGATTAAAAATAAATTATTTATGAGACATTGAATCTTTTTTGGAAAAAGTATAAAAATAAAGTTTTAAAAAAAAGCATGGGGGGTTAGCCCCTGGTTTAGTACCATGTTTAGCACCAGGGTTAAAAATCGGGGCTAAAGTGGGGGTTAAAGTGCTTTGTGAATGTCCCCCATGGTTTATTAACTGAATTTCTAATTATTCTAATGGAAAGATGCGAGCAGAAATCTGTCCAGATATGCAGCAGTTGAAAGTTACGGTTTGTTTGAGAATTGGGCACCGGCATAGATGATGCACATTATAAATGTTGGATCAGATATATTCTTCAATGATTATTAATTAATCGAGTAACCTCCAGTGGTCTGAGTGGTTTTAAAGTAAAATGATCCTTAAGCCATATGGGATAGTATATGGACTGCCAGCAAAAGATCTCTCTGAAGGTTGGAGGCTACACTGCTGACAGGACGAGTTACCTCCGACGTAGAGGCTGTGTGGGTCGATGCTGAGCTGGTTGAAGCGTTGCGAGCGTGATGCCAGCGACTTGTTGAAGAGCCGGTGAAAGAGCGCCCGTAACCCCTCCGAAGTGACGTTGGCACGCTCGCGGTCATAGTGCAGCTTGAAGTGCACCGACATGCCGCTCTCCTCCACCCTGCACAAAAGTCTCATGTCAACTTCGTCGACAACAATCAAGCTCTCACTTCTCACCAGGAACAACAAGAAAAAAATCATGTGGGCTCATAACTTCAAATTGAAGATCATTTTAAAAAATCGTAAATTCCATGCACTTTTTTTTTAAAAAATAAATCAGCAAATTTAAAAAAAAAAATAATAATAAGAGAGCTATAAGACGAAAATATCGCACTTCGGACCTGAGCTCAAGAACGACACGTACCATTTTCAAGTTTCAACTTGAACTTGAACTTTCAGACAATCCTTTTTTTTTTTTTCCTTTCTTTTTATCATACTATTATATCAAATATATTATAATGATGTGATCATATGAGTATGGGCATTTGCGTTCTTCAGTCCACCAATCATATCAAGGGTTCTTTTGTTCATCTTTAGTCTAATAAACAATAAAACAATTGTTATTATTATAGTAATTATACTATTATATCAAATATATTATAATGATGTGATCATATGCCATGAGTATGGGCATTTGCGTTCTTCAGTCCACCAATCATATCAAGGGTTCTTTTGTTCATCTTTAGTCTAATAAACAATAAAACAATTGTTATTATTATAGTAATTATACTATAATAATAACAATTGTTTTATTGTTTATTAGACTATAATAATAACAATTGTTTTATTGTTTATTAGACTAAAGATGAACAAAAGAACCCTTGATATGATTGGTGGACTGAAGAACGCAAATGCCCATACTCATATGATCACATCATTATAATATATTTGATATAATAGTATGATAAAAAGAAAGGAAAAAAAAAAAAGGATTGTCTGAAAGTTGCTCTAGTTGATTCTGTCGAGTTTGTTTACAAATCACTGTAATGATTCTCACCCGTCGAGCGCGAGGATCTCGCTGCCCACGAAGCCTGCGCGGTGCTCTGACCGGCGTACCAGCAGGTTGATGAGCTCGCGGTAGCTGCGTGACTTCTTGCGGTATGACGTCGAATTGGTGTCGATTAGACTTGCATCAAACGAGTCACCATCTACCACTCGAAAGTTGGCACGAAACGAAATCAAAGTGCTGCTCTCCGCTGCCATAGAGAAGTCTGCAAAATACATAATAGAGTTATCAAATGAAAAGAAATGAAGCCAAAGAAGAATTAAGGACTCAACTGAGGATGCTGACTCGTGCTTGACTTAATCATGCATGCTTTGTTAATTTAAACAATATAAAATAAAATTATGCAGCATTGCACTACGTATAATACAATATATAATGCAAAAAATTAAGTTAACTTTGCAAAGTTATAAGGAAAATGTTATACAAATAATATAATTACACTTTTAGAGCAAATATTGGTAATACATATTTTAATTATTTTTATAATGGTATTAAGGTACTTTCACTTCATTCAGTTCACTTCATGTAATATAGAACTTCAATGTTAAAAATGTATTGCATACTACTACAGATTTCAGATTTGTATGTTACTAACTTTATAACCGAGAAATATGTTTTGAAAATAAAGCTCATCGACTCATCGTATCTTTCGATCATTAATGATCATGATCATTAGTGGCAAAGCGATCTGTAATAGGACACTATGTTAGTGGTGTAACCAGAAAAAAAAATCAGGGGACGGGGCATTTTAAGCAGAGGGGAAGGTAAGTTGGGGGGAAGGGGGGGGGGCACTGCTACCTTCAAATCTTTCAATTTACAGTATTTGGTTGGACCTATGCTGTAGCTAATTCAAGGAGAGATAATGAACTTCATACCTTTGATTCGCACCCCCCTTATCATGTTCAAACTATTTTTTCTATTAAATATCATTAAATTTTTAATGTGCAGCCTACTGTAACATTACTATACAAATAGAACTAAAAGAACACTGTATGAACCTTATAATTATGTCTAACGGAATTAGCGTCTTGTTCTTTGATTTCTTATGGCAATACTGTACATTATCATGGACAGGTGATGCGTATTTACATAGCTGGATTTCAAATGGAGACTGATTAACATCACTTATCTTGTAATTCAAAATCAATATGAAACACAGTTCAACAAACCCATTTTGTTTTTCTTATGGGTCATTGCATCATGTACATCAGTATATACTTATTTTTAGTACAATATAATTATTTATAATATATATTATATTTTATAATATATATTTATTATATGACGAACCTTACAAAATATTTATCTTAATAACTTGAGGAAGTTGAACCAGTTAAATAGTTGACCTTAATTATTAATGTTACTAAATTTTATGACTTTAAAAGTTTGTTTATGGTATGGCGAAGACATTTCCTTAGTTTGTTATAATATCCGCTGCATTAAAAAGTTGAAAAGATAATCTTAATTATCTTGACACAAGAAAAGAAATTTCCAATTGTATTCACATTTGCAGACAGTGAAGATGTTAATTAAAAATTTAGCAAATTAGCACACACACATTGAAGCACATGTGGTTCACAACTTTCATTATATAATTCTCGGATATGGTACGTTAATTGCCATCATCTATATTTTGTGATAAATTTAGTTACTGTTGCGTAAATCAATTCCAATGTATATTACAGTCGCTGAAAATCTTCATGTAGAATAAAATAATACAAATTATTTACTGAACAATTGAAATCCAATCAATATACAGCAACGACTGAGCATACAGAATTACAGAGCATAATTATGCGGCCTCACCACACGCTCGTAAATTTGTATCACAGTTATCGTATAAACAGCTAATTAAACGCTTCATTACGTATTACATTTGTTTCATTAATCATCGCAATAAATAAAGGAATTACTGCCGTTTAGCTGTTCATTACAGTTGGAAATACATAAAATTGAATGTTTTGTGTACGCTTACATTCATAACATTGAATTTGTCGGAAATTGGATGGAAGAAAATATTTGTCAAGTGATTGAATATTAATTAATAAAATATTCACCCATATTAAAAATAAAATAATAGAATAATGTAATCTTCCTTCTATATCAATTGAATCATCTATGCATTGATCCATGCGGAAGAACAGATGGACCACACCATGCGTGCAGATATTATGCTATAATAGGAAACGACCTTTAAAAATAGGGCATGACAACGTCATAAAGCGGGCCAGATCTATCTGTTTTCCATTAGAGACAACGCTGGTTCACATCGAGTATAGTTAAATGAATTCCCTTCGATTTTGGTTTATTTCTCGATCGTGTTACGTTACTGTGATCTCCAGTGTACATACAAGCTTATATAGATTCTCCTGATGGTAACCTAGAAAGAGATCGTGTACGAGAAAATATAAATGCATCCTCCCTCCTCTCACTGCCTGCCTGCTCTTTGCCGCTAGAAAGTATTACAAGCTAACAACTACACGCTACCAGTTCCACCGAACCATTGTATGTATAATGATTATATATGTAACTAAAGCTGCAAGAAAAGTAACATTGCATGCCTTCTCTTTTCTATACGATATATTTTTGAGCCGTGTTTTATATTATTGCCTTTTTCCCCATTATTTTAATGTATTAATTTTAGTACTACTTTTTTATCAGTCAGGAAAAGAAATTTTTTTATTTAAAAACATTTTGGATTAAGGAAATAGTTTTCATATTCCTCTTTCACTTTAAACATTATAACTTTTTTAAAGTATTCAAATATTTTGTCATATGAATTTTATTGCTCAAGAAACGAATGTGTCACAGTGATTATTTCCCCAAACGAAACTTGAGCAAATTGTTTTGTTTTTGTAGGTATTTTGTTTTATTTTATATAGCCAGTGGCGTAGCCACGGGGGGGGTTTTCGGGGTTTAACCCCCCCCCCCCCCATGAAGATCGAGTAGTGACTGGATATAAGAAGAAAAGAGGAAAAATTATAGAAATTTGAAAAAAAAAAGTTAAATAAAAAATTGAAATTTAGGGGTATCAAGTAGGATCTTTTCTTTAAAATAAACAAATTATAAGTTAGTTTCTAATTTTAACAGGAAAAAGTGCGACTCATAAATAAATGTTTTATTTCCCTTACAAACTGCATGTGCATATAACTACTATTGTATAAATTAAAACGCTCTCACGTGTGCCGCACTTTCATTTAATTGGTTGCTCCACGCGTCAGGTGCAGACAAAATTTAACAAAAATAAGAGAAGCAATTCCCTTTTTTATTTTTTATTTATTTATTTTTTACAATATCTTAATGATGTGAACTTGGATTATTAAATAAATTTTAAAAATCAAATTCAATTAAATGATTCTATAAAAATAATATAAAGTGGTTACATGAATTACTTGATTTAATTAAAATGATTTACTCAAAGCTTTATTTATCATACGCACGTATTCAAAAGAAATTGAAAAATGGGGTGAAAAAAATATAAAATGTTAAAAAAATTGCATCAGGCCATATATTTTACCCTCTAATATAATAGTATTTTTCCATTATTTTACCCTAAAAAAGGGGCGTGTCCTTAAAAAAATCGCGCCTGCGGCGGGCTATTGGGGGGCTTCGCCCCCCAAACCCCCCAGTGGGCTCTTCTCAATCTTTGTCCTGAAGAACCCCCCCCTTGGGCAAATCCTGGCTACGCCACTGTATATAGCTTCGTTTTGAAAGCTGATGTATATATACAGTATATTAATTGTGATTCACATATTGTGATTTGTTTTGTGCTACTTTGTAGAAAATACGGAAAGTCAGACTAAAAATTCTGAAATGACAATTGGTGCAGGGTGCAGAGCTTTAAGTAAATAAATTGTCATTTTGTTGTTGAAGATGCACATTTATCATTTATATGCACCGCGAGGCAAGACAAACTAATTACTTAATTATATATATTATTATAGTTCCAAATGAGAAAACTGATGCTTGATATGTGCTCATCCTTATCAAAATCACCAAACCCCGTTTTTCTCCACGGCTCCTATTAACTATACAAATTGATAAGAATTAATAACCTTAAAAGTTCAAATAAAGTTAATTAATAATTAACTTTATAATTGTTATGCAAGTCATGAATGAAATAAATTCTTACTGAAATTTAACATAACAAGCTCGCGTGGACTATATAATAAACACCACTTAATTTATTGATCATCGTATCAAACTACTGATTATGGAATAAAGTCATTTTCGAAACGTGTGTCTCCTTTGCAATCAATTTCGAGTGATGTATCGTCTTTTGGTTGATTGTCACTCAGGCGCGGATCCAGGGGGGGGGGGTCTGCAGCCCCCCCCCCCCGGAATTTTAAATTTAACATGGGCAATATAGACATATAGACATTTCCCCCACTCCAATTTTTTTTTTAACATTGGCCTTAAGGAGGCAGCCCCCCCCCCCCCCCGATTTTTTTTCTGGATCCGCGCCTTAGGGGCCTAGTGCACAAGGGCTCAGTGAGGGTCCATTTGAGGTTGCATTCTCATCACTATATAGCTGGGGGCACTTACACGCAAGGTACACAGCGGAGGCCGCGAGCAGCAGCATCAGCAGGAAAGTGGCGATGCCGCAACAGCACCACTTGTAGTTCGAGTTGAGCTTCCGACGTGTGAAGCGCAGGTCATAGTGGCCCGAAGAGCTCTGCAACAAGGCACACCAATTTGATATAAACTCCCCATCGATCACAGTATGACTTGCGTGAAAGCCAAGGAAAAATAGTATATTTCAGTAAAAAATATAAATTTGTATTTTCAAAGTCACACACATCGTATGCACTCACAATATTAAGCATCGACAAGCATAAGTTGACACTAAACTTAGCGCTCACATTGAAGACCATTTAGAGGCTTTCACTCTACTGATTTCTAATTTATGAAGTCACAATACAGTATATCGTGGTACCTAATTTTTTTTAAATACTAAAAATATTTAATAGGGTTCCATTCAAATTTAAAATAAACTATATATATATACAGCTACACAATAATACTATAGTACTACATTCACTGCGTACATGATATATGACGGTATTTAATACGGATTCGTTGACGACGGTACACTACGTTTACATGACAGTGGACGGTGGATTCGTTGACGACGGATCCGATAACGTTATTCTTATGTGGCGGCGTCAGCGGATACGTATTAAACACCCTCATGTGAACGTAATGAAATATATTGTTTGGTGACACGATACTTAGATATTGAAGCCAAGGAAAGTTCTTTTCATTCTTTTGCATCGCACAACTTTTTTAGTATAAAAATTAACTTGACTTCTTAAAGTGTAAGAATTTGTCACGACCAGAGGACGACAGTGGTCTTGCATTTGCTCGCTCGAGTCGTTGTGTCTCCTCGTGAACTCCGTGAGACTAATACGTTGTGTGACGCACTGTTTGTTTGTTCCGAGTGTTCGGGTGCTCACTCACACGAGACACGCTCGAGCTACAAAACGTGACCAAACACAAACGTTCACAAATCCGATTGACACACCTGCAAGAAAACGATATAGATATCATAGAAAAACCACACCACCAAACACCAAAACAGTGCATTGTTTTTAATTTTTATTTATTATTTATTTATTTATTTATTTATTTATTTATTTATTTATTTATTTATTTATTTATTTATTTATTTATTTATTTATTTATTTATTTATTTATTTATTTATTTATTTATTTATTTATTTATTTATTTATTTATTTATTTATATGTTTATTTGCTCCTATGCTGCCATTGCTGCCAACAGTGTTTGGACCACCATGCACCTTCCCTCCTCTGCGATATAGACCCTGAGTCTCTTGTAAACATAAACAGCAAAACTCTATATTTACACATAAATCGTTTTAGTATAGCATTGAGACCTCATGGGTCAGTCTTCTCTCCCCACCCCGACTCCCACTTTTTTTTCCCCATAGTCGAGTGGTTATTTCTCAGCTGCCAGAAATTCATGTCAAACAATACAACTGTAGTGACATACTAACGCGACGATCGCCTGAGAAGAAAATGTCGTAATTTGTTTTTTACAAAATTGTCATAGCCCTGCTGAGTGCTGACATTACTTTTTGTTACCGAAATTGAAGGTATAGAAAGGTTCAAAATCCATGACTTTATATTATACAAAGTTTTACAAAGCAATATAATTAAGATACTTAATTAAAAAATAATAATGCAAAAAATTCTCTATATTCCTGGATTCTACATTCCTTGATGCATAAAAATTATATGCATAAACTTTAAAGCTGTCTATTCGACTCTGTTGAAGACAACGGATATGATGGATCGATCGTGGTGCACGCATTTCCATTTTCAGGAGGCTATGAATTATTTTAGTTTAAATAGTGACATAATGTGTACGTTACCAAGATAGTTTTGTTATTTGTAAGAAGAGCTATGGAAATGGAATCGACTTCCGGGTCCAGTCGAAATCTGCACTGACAATGAGAAGCAATTTCCCATTTCCCAGTGTCTTACTTAAACTTTTAATTAATTAATCCAGACGCAAGCTTACAGCTCAAGACATGCATGTTATTTATTAATTAATTCCAGTACTCAGAAGATCACAGGTTCAACTCCTGGCCGAGTTCATGGCACTCTGTTCTTTCGAACGTAATAAAATATAACGTAATAAAATATGTCTTTTGTTTTTATTTGTTATGTTTAGAATAATTGACAATCACCATGAGGTTGCTATTATAATCACACTGATATTGACGTGCTTATATTGTAATGTATACAATCGAAAAGCAATAAAGATGAATATGAATATACTCGGACTTGTACTGTATGAATACGTATATATATACTGATGACGGAAAAAACACATTAGAAATTAATTAATAAAACGTCATCTGCATGATGGAGATAACATCTTGTCTACAGACTAAAAAATTATAGTATTAAAAACAAACAAATTTGCATATTGTATAAGATTTAAGGATTAATTGTACCACTCAGGGTATGTATAGTAGTATATACTAACAATTGAAATAACGCAATTGTTGATTTGCTGCAATCCGCACCCAATATTGTAAAATATGTTATGGTGTATATTAGATGAAATAAATAAATAGTAATAATAAATGGGCGCGATTCACGTAGAAGTTGTCAGCTGATTTTTCGATGTTCCCACCATCCTATCTAAACCCATGTAAAAAAAACAAACGTGAATTCGTTTTTTCCCTAAGAATAAGATTTTTTAGGAAAAATTCCTTTACGGAATTTTGGTCCAAACTGAAAAATACAGTTGATAATTCAAGATTTAGATTTTTTACTTGATTTATAACCGACAAAAGTTAAAAAAACACTTTGCTTCATTTTTAAGTGCAAGATGGACCTTAGCGACAACAGTTGTGCAGCGAGAGCGCACTCACTTGAAGCCTCTACTAACCGCGTTTAGTGTCAACGATTTAGCCTGGAGATAAACGTGCATAATTAGTGAGAAAGCTGGATAACTTCCATCATGAAATGCGCCCAATTTTTCTATAGCTCTGAAATTTGAGCTATAATTACTAAACTAAAAGTGTAATGAACTGTTTTACTTGAATCGGCTTCGAATTTTTCATTTGACTGTGAGGTTGCCCGTCTGCTTGGCCCGACTGACTGCAAGAGTGTCACACGTCGTAGAGCGGAACGGAACGTTCGGCGCGAGCAAGCGTACGAGTATCACTGCGAGCCAACCAGGGGGACAGAGGCACCGAGAAAGAAAAGTTCAGTCTATTTCCAGTCAAATCACGTCGCTTCCTACTTGTCAAGGGAATGTCCTTTTAACTTGTTAGCTGCAGCACAATGCTTTGGCAGCATTACAGTTTGGCCGAGCCCAAACTCTCAGCATGTTACGTATAATACCGTGCGAACAATATACCTCAGCAATTGGACATTAGGACATCAACGTAACAACCGCACGATACTTGCCTGCCAGCCAGATCACGCACGATTTTTTTTTTTTTTTTTTTTTTTTTTTTTGCATACATGCACGTATAAATAAAAATATTAAAAATATATATCTTTTTTAAATCGGATTTTGTTAAACATACTGTATTTGCATTTGCATTTGCATACATGCTAATTTGCTAAATTATTTAAAATTCATAGTGGTAGTGCAATCCGATTATATTGCTAAATATTAATTGTTCTTATTCCTAAACTAATTTACTAAACGTAATTCTGAAATAATTTTTTGTGTTTTTATAATGTGATCAAATTAAACAAGACTATTGTGTGGTCCGGTGCATTATAAATTATTTTTTCTTAAAAAAGGGGGGAGGGGAGTTTATTAAAAATTGCATGTTATATTTATATATAATATTATGTGATTGTTTTGTTTATTATGGATTTTTTTTTTATAATTTTTACATGTTAAAAAAGGTTGTCTATGTAAAGCCAAACTGAAAAAGTAAAATTGATTGAATAAAGAATTTGAATTTGCCTAAATGCCTAAATATTAATTATATAAGTTTTAAAATTTATATAAAAAAAAAAAGAAAAAAGTATCAACACATAATAAATTATCATTTTATTTTTAAGCTTGCAATGATTGAAATCGCCATGAATTTCAGAGAGTTGAACGCTTGAACACGCACACAACTTGTAAGGTCGTGCACTTAATTTTTATTTGAAATTTTAAAATTTTTACATTCATGAATGGATCGATCCCTCAATGGCTCATATCAACCTGCAACCAGGACCTGAGCAAAACGAGTTGACTTATAAATTCATCATGCCCGCGTTTAAAATTTCAGGCTCGGACTGGCCATAAGACTTGGTGAGCGATCGCTCAGTAGGCCCCCCCGGTTGGAGGCCCCCAAAATGTTAAAAGTAGGCCCCCCCAGGGTGAAGTAGGCCCTCCCTACATCGCAAAGCGATGTAAGATTTAATGTAGGCACAGTGTTCTGAAGATGTAGAGTAAAACAAGAGGCTTAAATAACAGTACAAAGAACTGACTATTATATTTTATAGGTATTATATATTCATAATAATCAATTACTTCTTATACATTTCAATTTATTTACTATGAATTTTCAACTTTGAAGTGCCAGCAATTTTTAAAACAAAAAGACAACAATTACATAATAACTTTCATGAGAAAATATAAGGGTCCAGTTGGAGGCCCCCCCAAAATATAAAAGGTAGGCCCTCATAATGAAGACCTACCTTTAATATTTTTAGGGGGCCTCCAACCGCCGTGCCGAGGGTCAAGGGTCCTTATATTTCTTTAAAAAAAATATTGTGTAAAATTCTCCCTCGTGATATGACCAAGAGGGCCCTCTATACATCGCGATCGGAAAAGATGTAAGAAAAACGAAGGAAAATTTTTTTGGAAAATTAATTAGAGTAACTAAATCAAGGTGTATAAAGCCCTGAAGGCCCCTTAGACCTGCAAGGCCCCTTGGTCCTGCACTAATATATAAGTCAAATTTAATATTAACATATTCTGTTGCGGTATATGTTTTATTTTTTTTTTTTTAATATATATAATCTTTTTTATAATTTATTAGAGTGATAAAAATAAGCCAGAACGGTTTAAAACGCCAATCTGGAAAGGTGCATGGACATGTATTATTGAATTAAAAAAATTCCTACATTTTATTTTTAAAAATACCGAATATAGATAGATTATAGATTAAATTTTGTAAGTTTTTTTTTTACAAAATCTTCCGCTAGCTTCGTTTTTTGATAATTCGTAATCTTCTTCATATGTAAGACATTGCAAAAAGATGTATATAGCACGTACTTGTTTCTTTCATTACACATTTTTTTTATTATATAGTATTTTTTTATCTATTCATGCATGATTTAAGGGTAAAATAACGCAACCAATGTTTTTTAAAAAAAAAATCCCTCACACACAAATTATGAAAAACAATTAAAATGTTCTCCTCTACACCCGCTATCAATAGCTAAAAGATCAGGTATACAAATATGATCTTATAGTTTTTGAGTTATTAATTTTTAAAGTTGACTACTTTAACATGGAGAAATGGAAATTCCATGTTAAATTAGTCAACTTTAAAAATTCATAACTCAAAAACTAGATCGTATTTTTGTATACCTGATCTCTTAACTATTGATAGAGGGTGTAGAGGAGAACATTTTAAATTTTTTTCAGAAATTTTGTGTGGGGGATTTTTTTTAAAAATTGGTGGCATTATCTTACCCTTAATGCTCAAATCACTTAAATGAGAAACTGCATATCCGGCCCAGAAAATTAAAATTGGAGGTATTTTAACGCAAGGGCTATATACTATATACTAATACTTGTATATATGGTCCTTGATTTTAACGTACCGCAATATATTTTGTAATGAATTCGGTCATTTTTCGAGCACAGTTAAAAAAGCAGCTGCACATAATACTGCATGACACATAAACGGATGAAAATACGTGCATTATATTGTGATAAAAAAAGGTTTGATTGACCCAATTTAATTTATTTTTAATTAAATAACAAGTTAGAAATGTATCTGCTCTCTGAAAAAATATTTTTCCGGAAAACAAACATTCCATCCAAAATCCAAAGTAACAAAATATTTGTCAACTTTTGCTGGGAATATATTTTTTATTCAAAGCTTTATTGATTTTTAATTATTTTCTATCATTTAACTGTTCAACGGCTAAAACAATACAAAATTATTTTAAAATTGATAAAGTTTCGAATAAAAAATGTATCCCCAACAAATATTTTTGTTGACAAATATGATTTTACGTTGGATGCAATAATTTTTTTTCCCAGAAAAAAAGTTTCTCTATGGAGGAGACACACTTTTTATTTAATGAAAAATTAGTTTTTCAAATTAGGACAATTAAACTATTTTTATCGCATTGTACATATTTTCATTCGTGTATTTTAAATATTTCAGGGTCATAACATGTTTTGTTAATTTTAGATGAATTTTTAAGTGCCAAGTGCGCAAATCGAGAAAGTCACAAAAATCCATTGAAAGAACCCAAGGTTGCAATGTTCTGTCAAAAAAATCACAGAAATTTAAATTTTTGCTTCAAAAATATGAAATTACTAATAAAAATTAAGAAATAAATTTGCTGTGTGTCAGTATGTTTTTTACAATATTCTGGGCTTATTGAAACCTGCAGAGCTACAACTCTCCAAAGTTCAGGTGACTCAATTTGTGAATCCGAGAGTGGTGTTATAATCCTTATTGAAAATCAAATTTTTAAAGGTGAACCAAAATTAACACTTTTTTTTTTACATATTCGGGTACATTACTAGAATTATTTTGGTATTTAATATATGTTCCACAATAATTTGATAAGATTAATTATTTTTCTAATTGTGCATTTTTTGACCCAAAGTCACACAGAAAAATGTTCCAATAAAGTTTTAGTTGTTAAATTGGGACTTTATGCTTGCAAAACTCCTCGATTAAAAAAAAAAAAAATAGGTGAATGAAAAAATATACAGAAAATATGACTCGCGTTATCATGCACCAAAAAAGGTTTAAATTAGTTTTTCTTTAGAATCCAAAATTTCATAAAAAAATAATATAAAATCTCGTGATGTTTAGACATTTTTGTATTAAAAAATATAAGCAAGCCACGCCCCTTTTTTGAAAAAAATCGCGCCTGCGGCGGCCTGCTTGGGGGGCTCCGCCCCACAAACCCCCCGATGGTGTAGAGGCCCCCGCCTTTCATTGCTCAGTAGGCCTTTTGACCCCAGTCCGACCCTATAATTCATGTCCCTACATTGCAAGTAAACTGCATGCGCTAATGGTGTACCTGTAATAAATGCAGAGACTATAAGCATGTAAATCATGTGATTTTTCTCCCTCTACTTTATCATTTAATACAAGACATTCTCTGCCCCCAAAACTTGTGAGTATACGGGTCAGTACACGATAGATTTTATGGGAAAAATTACACTGCTAAAGAATAAGAATAAAAGCTCTGTTTTTTCATTTTTTTTTTTTATATCACATGATGCGATTCCTCCCCTCGTTAATACGTATATCCCTTCTGATTTTCAGGGGAGGGGCGATCCTCTTCTAAAACTTTCTCCAAAACGTATATATAACACAGCAAACCGCTCATAATATAATAATTGATCATATAAAATTAATATACACCAATAAAAAAAATGTATATTGATGTACAAATTTCAAATGAATAATTTTTACATGGATATAAACGACCTGGAATTTGCCTTTGCCTAAATTATAAAAACCGTTGTACCCATGGCATTGGTGGGGCAGTATAATATTATATAATATAGTATTACAGTTTGGGGTGGCAAGAAGGCATAATCATGCACACGACACAGACAGCAGGATGTACGTACACCTCTGGACACCACGAACTTTACTTCTGCTATGGCCATTTTTGTTGGCGTTATCATGCAGTGTATCTAGAGTTGTGGTGAACCAAAACTCTTTTGATATTGGCAGAGCGATTGTTGAGAGTACTCTTCTTACATCTCTCAAAATTGCAAATCTGCATTATTTCTCTTGAAGCTGCAGCTCTAGCAAGTGAAGTAGGAGTAACGTTCTTAGTGTCCAGAGTTGTACGTATAACAACGTTACTGCCCAAACCATATTATTTTTTTTAACTTGTTGATATTGTTACTTTAATTTCCATTAATTTATTTATCTAGTTTTGATCGACATTATATAACTCTCCAAGGCTGCATGCAAGTTAAATAAATAAATAAATTAAATTATGTAAGCATCAGTCATTTGCACGAAAACATTGTTTCTCACCCCCTTCAAATGATTACTCTTTGTTATAAAACATTTACATTTGCATGACTTTCATTGGAGTGAACTTCAATTTTCCTTCTGGCGTCGGTTAAAAGAATGACCAAAACACAACAAGAAATACAGCAGCCACACACCGCTTTATAGTTTGGCCGTCTCGAGACACATAATAATTATCGTGGTACCAACCTTGGAGTCGAGTGAGAACTTCCGCTTGGAGGATGTGTCCATTGTTGCATCTACTTCCGGTGTCCCATCGCCTGAAACAACGAAATTTAGCTGCTTAGAGAGGTTCTTGCAAAGTGATGGAAATTGGTATACTCTTGATTAATTATGACGAATCACACCTTGTATTCTATCTGTTTTTACTCTAATTCGATTGAGTAGTATATTATAAATATAATCTGATAACTTCGTTTCGTGTTCAGCCACTATACGTCTACTGTAACTATTTTATATAGTTGCTCTGACGTTCGAATCAGGCCCCATGCATCCATGCAAGGTGATATAGTATTATATTTTAGCTTTAGCTGTACCATCGAGCATTGTCTTTTCCTCCCACAGTCGCAAGTGCTTTCTTCATCGAATACTTTCTGGTTGCATGCTGATGAATAAAAATAATACATTATTTATTTATTTATTATTATTATTTATTAATTAATTATTAAAATATTGCATTTTTTAATTAACAAATTAGCAACGTAGAGCTCTCTTATCATATTTTTATTCAGTTTTATGAAGCAAAAGTCCTCATTTAAAAATTATTCCAGTTTTAAATTGAACAAATTTAAAAATAATTTTAGAGAAAAAAGTTCACTTCTGACCGAAATGTCGCATACATACAATAAATAAATATCCATTGTACTGATGGAAGTACAAACAGGGTTTTTCGAGAGTGGAAAAAGTTAAAATTATAATCAATCATCAAAAGGTACCCCATGGATTTTGTAACTGCCAGAGTATATATGATAATTTTATATATACTAAAAAAAGGACTTTTTACACTGATATATTTGTTTGTGTATTGGTTGTGTATTTTGCCCTTTTACGTATCTTACCCATGCATAATGCTTTATTTTTACTTGATATATATATTATGCATAAATGTATCTGGAATTGGACGAACAACAAAAATTGAAATTGATGCTATATGATGCGACAGACTAAATGAAAGGAAGTATCTGCTTTTGCTTGTTTAGCGAATACTGCATTTTAAATTATAATAGAATTATTATATAATTCATAATCATTTTATTGCTCTTTGATTGTACAACAATATAAGCACGTCATAAACAATAATCACAAACACTTTGAAAGCACGTCAATAAAAAAAAACATAACAAATAATCCTGCATACAAGCAAATCAAAGCACTATAAACAATTATGTTATGGTAACACTCCCTGCAATTGAATCTAAATAATCACTCCAAAACATAAATGATTATAATAACAAGACAATTCTCCATTATAATGAACACTTGTATCAATATTAAAAAATAATAAAATTAGAAATATTAACCTTTTAAGTAACATTTATGTAAATATTATAAAAAAAAAATGATCTTAAACATATTAAAATGATATACAAAACTCAAGCAAAAAAAAAAAAAAAAAACTATTATCATAAACACAACATAGTATATAACATAAATACAATCATATAGTATACACTTTAATTTGATTCGGTGAATTTATCATTTAGATAATCCATTGTATTATAATAACATTTTTTCACTAGAAATTTTTTCAATATTGCCGGGAAATTGCCTTGATCTACTTTAGATCTCAAAAACATTGGTATATATAAGTGATTAAAAAAAAAAGCACATTTCGTGCGTGGATCAATATCAGCAAAGGAATGTTTATGTTTATCAATGCAAATATCATTTTTATTCCTCAAATTATAATTATGATTCATACTGTTTTTTGCAAATAGATCAGGGTGTTTACGAATAAATTTTATGCATTCATAGATGTACAGTGATGGAAGAGTTAAAATATCTAGACTAGGGAACAGAGACCTACATGAGTATTGACTAGGTTTAAAACATATTGTTCTAATAGCACGTTTTTGGAGTATGAAAGCTCTTTTTGAAAGAGGTGATGCACCCCAAAAAATGATACCATGATAAGACAATAACGATTGAAAATATGCATAATACAATGAACAAAGGGATTTCCGATCAATTATTGGCCTCATTTTAAACAACAAAAAACAAGCTTTGTTGAGTTTAGAGCTAAGTGAGTTAATATGTGCAGACCAATTTAAAGTATCCATCATTATTAGCCCAAGAAATGTTGTCTCCTGTACAACATTAATGCTCTTATGGTTTAAATAAAGTAGGGGAGAAAAACTCATTTCAATACTAGGACTGTGAAATATGATAACTTTTTATTTCTTAACATTCAAATTAAGGGTGTTTGTCTCACACCAATGTTCCATTTTATGTACTTCATTTTGAATTTGAGGTACAATAGAAAAATCATGCGGTTTAGCTAGAGGTATAGAATACGAAGTATCATCAGCATATTTATCTAATTGCCCTAGTGTAAAATTGTTGAAAATATCATTTGTATCAACAATATATAGAAAACCACCTAATATGGAACCTTGGGGGACTCCACTTGTTATGGGTCTATTTATAGATTGTACCCTACGAATGCCAGTCTCATGATAATACTTTATTTCAGCAACTTGTGATCTACCCGTTAAATATGAATGAAACCAATTTAGTACAGTTCCTCTAACGCCATATGCTTCTAATTTTTTTAATAATTGTCCATGATTTATTGTGTCAAACGCTTAACTCATGTCATATGCTAAAGTAATACATTCTCTATTTGAATCAATTGAATCAATAATTTTCGTGATGACATTAAATAATGCCAGGTTTGTGGATTTACCTTATATTAGTGAGGTTATATTATATAGCCAATTTCTATCCTACATGATCACAAAAAATCTGAATATGAACATTTCATTTGTTATTTTATTAGACTTGCACTTTTAAGCCGATACATGTAGGATGAACTATTAATAATAATAATAATCAAAATTATTATTTTATATCAATTTAAAATAGTATTACATTAATATAAGCAATTTGTATATGCAACATCGTCAATATCTATAAATATTAACAATATTTAAACAATTAAAGGTATATTAAATTATAAGCTTTAAATGAATAATATTTAGCTTATGGAGCATGTATGTTTTATAATTTATAAAATACAATAATCGCTTCGCTGACTCAGAAGAATATGGGGCGTACATTTTTTCTGACAGATGTTAAAGCCGACGTTTTTCTTTCACCTGCTATTTCTTCCTGTCCTGAATGTAATATGGAGAGTTTAAAACGCAACGGTCTTCTATCTTTTTAACCTCTTTAAGGTAGAGATAACACGGAACAGCTGACCCAATGCTAAAAAAATCCCATTCATGAAAATTATGAAAAAAATTTAAAATGTTCTCCTCTACATCCCCTATCAGTAGCAAAAATATCAGGTACACAAAAACGAGCTACTTTTCGAGTTATTAATTTTTAAAGTTGACGAATTTAACATGGAAGTTCCATTTCTCCATGTTAAATTATTCAACTTCAAAAATTCATAACTCGAAAACTAGCTCGTTTTTGTATACCTGATATTTTACCTACTGATATAGGGGATGTTGAGGAGAACATTTTTTTTTTTTCATAATTTTCATGAATGGGATTTTTTTAGCATTGGGTCAGCTGATCCCTATTACCTCTACCTTAAAACAAGTGTAGGAAAATTCGGAGCAAGAAAATCAAAGACTGTGAAGAAAACCTTGAAGAGTTTGGAATTTGAAATTATGTCAAGAACTTCTTCTCTTCTTCTTTTTTACACTCTTGGAAAGGAGCCTGACGGCTATAATTCCACGTACTGAGTAACTTGGTTCAATTGTCAAGAACAAAAATATTTATTATTATTTGTCAATAATAATAATAAATAAATAAAAATAGGTGGCATCCGGCCATATTATAGCATGAGCGTAGGCTCTTGTCCTGGCTCGCGGTAGTATGAGTCCCCCGTAACCAGGGAGGACAGGAAGGACTTGTATGTGGGTTGGGGTTGCCTTGTGAGTGTGACTTCTGGCCCGTAGCCGGTACGTGGTTCTTTTTGGATCACAGGACGACCAGGGCATTCGTTTGGGAAGCCTATATAAGAACATTCCCGTCTCCAAGTGCCCGAGCAATAATTATGCTCGCGGAAATGTGCCATGGCGTGGGAAATGTAGTGTCCCACCGCGCAGAGGCTCTACTTGCCCGAAAAGCTGTAGCTATTTGCGAGGTGACCCGAGAAGCTCTGCTCGAAGCTGAGTGAGAGTATACAGGGTGTTTATAAAGTTTCTGACATTTTTAGGCGTCAATAGAAACTACAAAGGGGAACATAAAACATACTTTTTATACATCAAATTGTAGCTTGAATTTCTATGATTTCAAAACTTTTTACGGAAATTAAATTGATCTTATGGTTCTTGTCCAGTAAAAATGGGAACGAAAAAAGGGGGCTTTTTCGGGGTTTTCATTCTCTTAAATCTTAATTTCCAGCCTTCAGGAAGCCGGCAATCCCTGAAAATTTTAAAAATTAATTTTCCTAATTCAGTGGCTCAGTTTTTAATATGGAATCACCTGAGGGCTTCTCTCAGTATTGACACTGTTCGTCGATGTGAATCTTCAGATCCCGCCATAAGTCTTATGTTTTAATTCACAGGCCGTATAGCTTAATTCTCAAGGTTCTTTGTCCTATCTCATTCCTTTTTCATTGTTTTTAGGGGGGCGGTAGGGGGGATTATTTGTTGGACAAGGTGCTCAATACGCCAGTCCACATTTATCTTATGGTTTTCTTCCAGAAAAAATAAGAACATAAAGGAAATCTTTTTTGTGATATCAGACTCTTATTTTTCACTTCCAAAACCGTCGTCAGCATGAGTATGACAATACCCCTTGAAATTGTTTTAATAAAATCTAACGTTTTCATTACTCAATTTTTGATTCAGTAGCGTTAAGGACTTCTCTCTGCTTCTCCGCATGGGTGACATGGTGGCCCAGCACTGATCGAGGCGCACCTCGAGCTCGCTCAAAATTTCTCGCATCATGATCGACTGAGGGACTGACTGGCCGTTGTGATTCACAGATGCTTCAATGCAACACAATGTGGACTGGCATATTGATTTAGCACCATGTTCAACACATAATTCCACAAAAAAAAAAAAAAAAAAAAAAAAAAAAAAACAGAAAGGATGCGCTAGGACAAGGGATTTTGAAAATGGCCTATGAAAACTTAATTAATAAGGGCGTTTACCTACTGGCCTTACTGCATACGATGCAAGACTTATGGCGAGAACTGAAGCTGCACTTCAACCAGTACTGCGGCACCAACAGTGCCATGCAATACTGAGAGAAGCCGGCCCTCAGGTGATTCCATATATATATTATAAACTGAGCAATCGAATCAGGAAGATTTAACCTAAAAAAGTTCAGGGATTGCCGGCTTCCTGAAGGCTGGAAATTAAGATTTAAGAGGCTGGAAACCCCGAAAAAGCTCCCTTTTTTCGTTCCCATTTTTACTCGACGAGAACCATAAGATCAATTTAATTTCTGTAAAAAGTTTTGAAATCATAGAAATTCAAGCTACAATTTAATGTATAAAAAGTATGTTTTATGTTCGCCTTTGTAGTTTTTATTGACGCCTAAAAATGTCAGAAACTTTGCAAACACCCTGTATAAGAGACACGCTGGGCCGTAAAATCTATAACAAGATGCGGTGGGCGCCTTTATCTTGGCCCCATTGGGCTCGGTGCTGACGCTTAACCACCCCAAATGGTAAGCTCTTATCAGCCGATTTGATCTATCTCAAGGATGTTCGTTTGCTGAAGAAAAGTTGATTGATTTCCTCAGGGCAGAGGAGACTGCCCTCATTTCCTTTACAACCACGGCGCAACGTTTATGCGCACGTTTTTTCGCTCTGAAGTTAAAACACTACTACCTCGAAATTTTTTAGACTCTCAACAAATAAACTGAAATCAGGCTGTTAATAAATTTTATCACCTATAGATATAATGTTGGTTGTCACCATATTGTAAATAATAATAATAATAATAATAATAATAATAATAACTGTTTATTGAGCAAAATGAAATACAATACAATATTATGTGCAACAGTATTGATTAGTTAAAATAAATAGCTCAAAGGGTGACAAAAAAAGGCATAACCCATGCACAAAAGTGATCAGTCACCCAACGATGTTCGTTTGCTGATTTTGACTTCTGCTACAACCACCGCGCATCGGCGCGTAAAGGCGGATTCAGATGGCGACAACGGCGATGCGACGCGATTTTGACGTAAAAGCTGTGAATTCCTATGCGACGGCGAATTCGCCGGGGAGCCGCCGGGAATCGCGTTAATTACGATACTCACGATGCTCTTTTTCTTTTAATCGCCAAATATGGTCGCCAATGGATGTTATAGCAAGTGCGCATTATTCGCGTCGCGTCGCATGATAAAAATCGCCATATGAATCCACCTTTTACCCTTCTGCGCTCGTTTTCTCGGCTCGAAGTCAAAACACTACTACAGCGAAATTCTTTAGATGCCCTATGACAAGCTTCAACTTAAAAATGCCGCAGCGCCGCATTCTGACGGGCCATTCCATAAGGTTTGTTAGGAGAAAAATCTTATTTATTTTTTCATTCAAATTCTATGCTGCACAAAATCTCGAATATTTTTTGTCGTGTAAAGTGATCTTTCCCGTGGCTTATATGAATTATTAATCTTGCCCTTCATAAGAACCACCGAAAAAAATTAAAAACCAGGTACCGCTGGGTTAAAGGATAGGAAGCTTGATAGAACATGTCGTCGCGCGCAGTTCGCGCGCTAGATTTTCATTGGCTGAGAGAATTGTGTCGTCAATATTTAAAGGTATACAGGCCTCAAATTACAAATTAGACAGACATTAAGTGTTGCTCAAGTTTATAATTAACATTCGTATTATTTTTACCTGCGCGGGGTGCGTCTGTGCGAAGTCGCGCTGTAAAGAAAGTCCTTGCTGACGTCACAACTTACAGCTGGCACCGATTAGCATTGAGTTGTGACGTCATCAAGGACTTCGTGACGTCATCAAGGACTAAATTTCTTACTTTGAACTGCGACTTCGCACGGATGCATCACGCGTGGAAAAATATGATGCGAATGTTGATTATATACTCTAAACCCACTTGGTGACTGTCTAATTTGTATTTTGAGGCCTGTATGCCTTTAAATCTTCTCATTGAACTAGACTGACAATAAAAATTTTATAGCAGCAAACGTTTAAGTTTAGTACCAATGTTACGTAATTTTAAATTTGCAAACATAACTTATTTAGAGGGTTAACAATTTGCGAATCGAAAAATTGCTCCTTATAGGATCTTACGTGCGCCCTATCTTTCGTTGGTTTTACAGCATAAAGCATTGTAATCATGATTATTGATGCAGTTATATGAAAGCAGACTTGGAAGTCAGTTGAAAGACGTGCTTATATTGTTGCACAATCGAAAACTTGCAATAAAATAATTAAATTATGAATATTTAGCCAAAATCAATATAATCATCGTTAAATAACACAAACTTTGCATACATTGAAGTAATAAAATTAATAATCAGCTTCTTGTGTGATAAAACTCAGCAAATAGTTCCGACCGATCTCTTTGTTTTGTGTACAACAGCATGCATTTCTGAATTTACATTTATAAAATTTCCTAGCGCACAAAACTGGCTACGAGTCTTCCGGGTGTCCTTCAGGACTCCGCCAGGTCCTGCACCGAGACGACTGAGCATGCACCAATCGAGTTATTACGATGTATGATATCAACATTATTGAGCAGTCTTAATTGCTGATAATGTTGGTTCAAATGACACCAATACCACGTGAATTACACGCTTATTTTTTACAAACCATTCAGTGATGTCCTCCTGCAAACTTTCGTGAGCTGCGCTGTCTGTAGTGTCTGGTTGATAAATTTAAATTTCTCTTCAATTAAGAATCAATTCAATGCATGCATGCAAAACGTTAAGATATAATAATATATATAAATATTTGTGAAAGTCTCCATGGAATTTAATTCGCTTCAATGATTTGAATAGTTTTTATAATAGAGATCGAGTAATTCGTAAATAGGTTTAGTATATTAAAATATCGTAGTACTATTTTCATTTCATTTTACTACCAAAATGTTTCATTATGTTCAATGATAAATGCTATTAATTTCCTTACTTTGTATCAACAAGCGCTTTTGTTAAATTTAGCATAAAGTGCAATTAGCATGATTGCAGCAATAAAGTTCATCATGTTTTATAAACGCATATTAATTTTTAAATGTGTACGTGTGTATTTTTTAAATAATTATGTTACACGATATACGATATAATAATTAATTTATCTATTTTATAATTCTAAACCACATTTATAATATTAATTTATTTATTTTACCTTTGATAAAAATATATTAGTTATTTAATTATTCTTACTATACTATAATTATATATACTTATTCTAAAAGGTCGAATGTTTATTTATTGAACATTCCTTTGTTTGAATTTTATATGTGATAATATTTACCATATATATATATATATATATATATATATATATATATATATATATATATATATATATATATATATATATATATTATATATACTGTAACATATTAATATATAATTATGCTACTTTGTATTGTAATTCACATTTCCTGCAAATTGCAATAATATTTGGGGGCATACATGACCAAAATGTGTTAATCAAAGTACCAACCAATCAATCAACAATAATAAATTTAGAGTTAGTCCACAATTTCTGTGTCAGAGCTTACCTGAATACGTGTGTCCGAGAATCACTCCACCAGTTTACTGGGGAAACGAAGGCGCAACTGCCGGTAAAGGGGCTAGAAAAAGTACCGCTACAGTTTTACAGTGACCTACTATGTATTCTAACTGCAACTCCCGCGCTCACAAATGACTATAAAAGTAGGTCTTAGGTAGTTTACAAAACAATTTAACACTTGACTTGAAAATATGTTGTTGTTTTTTAACATCAATGTTATTTTAGATTTAGTGTTTAAGTGTAATTAAAATAAATTTTATTAAACATTTTAATAATTTTCTTAATTAAAATTTTTATGGATTAGAACATATAAATTAAAATAATATAATTTTGAATTATATATAATTATGTATTTAGGACACGGCCGTAGTAAAAATTTGAGTTAGTGCTGCCATCTTTCAACTAAAATATAATACTTTCTCAAATCCGTATAGTGCTGCCACAACTTGTGAAAAATAAAATTAAATCCTCTATTCAATTTAAATTTATGGAATTTAAATAAACATTTTTAATATTAATTATTTTTATAAAAAACTGCACATACAAATACAAATAACATAAATATTGTGCAGTAGTTATATTATTGTATAGTATATGATATTTTTAATATATAATATAGAGTTTCAGGTTTTATATTATGGACATTTTCTGTATTTTAATGTATTAAATTTGTGAACGTTATCTTAATTCAGACATTCACTAATTCTATAATACATTTCACATTTTTTGATCAATATAATATGTAATAATGTCTTTCTTATAAGTTTCTCTGATAGAGGCGCGATCTGGCTTTCTCATGATAGTATGTTGATACTTATGTTTTTTACTTGATTGCTCTATAATTGAGGTATTCTTTAGTTTTTATTCATTGTCACTGATGTATATTGATATTTAAATTCTTATTATTTTGTTTTGATTATTTTAATACTTTTAATTAATACATACACCTTTTTTGTTGATTTGTGATAATGTGATTTGACATGCATGCTTATTTTGTTACGTATACAATCGAAAAGCAATAAAATATTATGAATGATAATGATAAATAAGAGAGCTAGGTGATGCATTGAACATTTTAGGTGATTTGGTCTCGGCTGCCCTATTCAATATTTTTGTCTAAACTTCATGCAAAAAAGGAGAATAAAGTGTAAGTACGTCTAAAAATACAGGGTGTTTACTTTGGTTTGAACGTTTTAAAGTGATAATTAAGGAATGAAGTTCGATGGTAATATAGACATGTCATACATCAAATTAAAGCTTACATTTTAACATTTTCAAAACTTGTATCATAAATTACATGTGCGGACTTGTCTGTTTTTGAGACGAAAAAGAAACAAAAATGAGCTGTTTTTTTGTTCAAAAATCGGTGGTAACATGAAATTAAATGGCATTTTAATGTCACTGATCGCAACGTGGAAACTTGTCAGGATGAACGCCACATGCATCTTCAAATTTTGTCAATGAACCAGAAACAGAAATGGAATGGTTAAAATTCGTAGAGAAACCACATTGTGGTAAAAAGCGTTACCCCTGGATGGGAGAAGTGCAATTTTTGTTTAAATGGTCACCCATCCAACCACAAAACAGTCTTGTGTTGCTTTACTTTGGTGATCTAAGGAAAATTGACCAAACGCATTACATATCACTCCCACACCAACCTTGCAATCCAGTGAAGGATTCAACAGTTAATTTCATGTTACCACCGATATTTGAACCAAAAAACGGCTCATTTTTGTTTCTTTTTCGTCTCAAAAAAAGGCAAGTCCGCACATGTAATTTATGATGCAAGTTTTGAAAATGTTAAAATGTAAGCTTTAATTTGATGTATGATATGTCTATATTACCATCGAACTTCATTCCTTAATTATCACTTTAAAACGTTCAAATCAAAGTAAACACCCTGTATATATATATACATTAAAATAGAATGAGCGAATGCATTTTTTTTTTAAATATTTTGTTTTCTAAAAATAGTTTTATAACCTAACTGCAGCTCTCTATTGAGAAATGAAAAACAAAAATTTCCATCTCCAATAGCTTCACCACAAAAAAATCCAAAATTGGTGTTTCGGAGGCCTTTAACATGCATCCTGATGGTACAGAAAAACAGCTTTTTACTCCAATTTCATCTGAACTATGGTACCAATTATAAAATACCTATATATATATATATATATATATATATATATATATATATATATATATATATATATATATATATATATATATATATATATATATATATATATATATATGTATGTATGTTTACACGTATTCAATGATAAATTCTTTAATGAATTTTAAATAATATAATTCATCATAGATTACGTAGGTATTTTTTAATTGGTACCATAGTTCAGACGAAGTTAATTGGAGTAAAAAGCTGTTTTCTGTATCATAAGGCTATACGTGTTAAAGGCCTCCGAAATACCAACTTTGGGAATTTTTTGCGGTGAAGCTGTTTGAAATTGAATTTTTTGGTTTTCATTTCTCAATAGAGGGCAGATTAAACTATTTTTGGAAAATAACACATTAAAAAAAATGCGATCGCTCACTCTACTTTAATATAATTATTATACTGGGGAATACCGAATTAAACCCGGGCGGCTGCGGCCATCAGCTATAATATAGCCGTTTCAATCAAGTTAAGTGGAAGAAACGCCCAACGCCCATATTAAATTTAAGAATTCTGAAGTGAGGGGGGGGGAGGAAGTTAAACACCAATACACCAAGCGTAGGTTTAGGGTCTGGTCCACCCCCTAGCCTAGACTCGCGCCTGGTGTTTGCTTAAAAACCTTTAAAACTCACATTAATGGTAAGCTGTCATCTTGACGTCACCAACCTTTGTCCTACCATTTACTACCAAAAAAAGATTGGGCATATGTAGTTAAAGAACATTGAATGTAATTTTACTAAAAGTTCAGAGCGAAAATCCTTTGTTTATTAAACAGTTGAAGGGGAAAATATAATTAAAAAAAAATGTTTATATCTTAATATTTCTTTTGCACAAACATTGGAGATATTAATTCTTCATCAAAATATAAGCAGTTTGAATAAGTTTAGGCAGAAAAAAATAATTATAATAAAAAATTATGAATGATTAGGGATCGTTTGCTCACCCTAATTTTTGAGACACTGAAGAAACCCTATAAATATCTCCTTAATTGGTGATTTCGTGGTTAGATTTACTCTTATAATAAATGAGTATTAAGCTATTAACTTAAATAACATGCTATACATCGTCTGTAACTATACCTCTGGACTGCATAAACCTTTTTACTCCATGCCTCACTTGCTAAAGCTGCAGCTCCAACAGAGTCAATACAGACATAAAGATGCAGATTTGCAATTTCGGGCGAAATATGAAGAACACCCTATCTTTCAATATAAAAAGAGCTTTGGTTCACCACGCCTCTACATAGACTGCGTGGTAACGCCTACAAAAAAAAGCAGGCGTAAAGTTCGTGGTGTCCAGAGATGCAAGATGCACATGTTAATTGGTTGGGATATTAGGCACATAAGTGGTACGCGCAACACGAAAATCTAGATGGGATATTTTTGAAAGTTTCGAAACCGCTTAATTAAATTTGACAAATTTTGCACCAAAACGCGTTTAATTATAACCATAAAGTTTCTCATATATGAACTCTTTTCCACATTTTCGTTTACCTGGTCAATAATTAGCAATTAGTTTGTCAAATTTCTAAATTTTGGGTATGATTTTTAAATGCTAGGCTTGTTTTTGAAAATGTAGGTTTGGGAATTTTACTAAAATTTTATCAAACATTAAGCATAATTTTGAGTGAAAAAGCTTTTCAATTTAATTGTTTACAATCTCTGCCCGTAAAAAATAATTTTCCGAAATACCTTTGTACTACCTTTGAAGGTCGCCTCAGGTCATCAGGTCAAGATTTCAGCGTGGCTACATTTACAGATACGACCATCATGATCAGTTCTATCAATGTTTCAAGTTTCATGCGTTCTTCAAAAATTACACACTTGTTTCTTAATTAAGCTTCTATATTTCTACGAGGACTATAATATACTGATATAGTCCTTGATATTTCTAGAGTTACAGACACTAGAATAATCGCTTGCAGCTAGAGGGCGCTCTCACCGTCGTTGGGCATTTTATTTATAAATGTATAATGTGCATTTTTTATATATATAATATTGTACCATTTTTTTTCAGTTATTAAATTTTTATTGAATGTACTATTTAATCAGCATTATACAGCATTATATATAATAACATTATATATTTTATCAATCATTTTAATGCATTACATAGTGTATAACACTGCGTATACACATAGTTGTTAATTTTTATATAACACTGTATTTTTATATTATGTTATTATTATCTATTACTATATTTATTATCTCTTTCATGGGTATTATGGAATTTTTTCCCAAAATAAAGAACTGACGATTTAAATTTTCAATGTTGTGGCTATTATTATAAGTTTGTCAAAATCATATGATTATTAAATTTGACGGGAATCGAATTATAAATAATATAATGATTAATAAAATATACTAAGAATGTGATTGGTTGAAAATCTTTTTCAATGACATTTGGTGATCGCTTGAAGAAGGCACCCTCACCGTCGTTGGGTATTATTTATAAATGTATAACACACAGTCAAATACATATATTTGTGTTAGATCTTCCCAGTTCTCCCTACTTGAGCCCTCGTTTCGTTGTTAGGGTAGTTTATAATGCCTCGACTTGATGCAATCTATTTTCAGAACAATCTAAAAGTAGCTTAGCTGTATATGGGGAGACTTTTTAGTATTTCTCACGTTTTCTAAAGATTCTTACAATATTATTAACAAGATGGATATGTATAATATTCTCTGGTTATATAATATGCTTCCTTGTTATTGTGTTACCTGCTTATAAATTTAATAGATTATACTTAGAATTATAAGCATATTAATATCAACTAAAAGTAATTTATTGCACTTCGATTCTTGCAAAATGTTTTCCTTTCCAATTTTACGTCAATTTATGTTTTTTACTATGATTTTTGTCATTTATTGCGGTATATGGTAAATATGTGGTGTTGTTATTAATTAAAATACTGCGCATGTACAATATAAACATTTATACATAGCAGGCATCAATAACATGTATATTTTTTAAAATTAAAGTAAAAAATGGCTCGGTACCTGTTCATTTTCAAAATAACAAATAATGTGGAGTTGAAATATTCGGAAATTTTGGAAATACTCGATTGGTCCGTTGTCAGTATCGTCATCAAATAATTGGGCAAAGGAAAAAAAATACAAGAAAGCGATAAATATTTTGTATTTTGTTAAATACCTGTATACATGGAAGATAAAATAGTCATATAAAAAGAAATGCACACTCAGTCATAGAAGCATTAATAAGTAAATATTTCCTATATTCTCGTTGAATTTTTTGAACATATCATAATGATTGTTGATTGAGGATATATAAGAGTATATATTATTATCTATCAGAAATCGAGAAATTGTACATGATTATGTTATTTATGTTATACAGTAAAATTATGATTATAATAAAAAAATCTCAACATTTTTAATTATTAATTTAACAAAAGAAGAAACCAATAATATAGAATAGAATAGAATAGAATAGAATAGAATAGAATAGAATAGAATAGAATAGAATAGAATAGAATAGAATAGAATAGAATAGAATAGAATAGAATAGAATAGAATAGAATAGAATAGAATAGAATAGAATAGAATAGAATAGAATAGAATAGAATAGAACAGAACAGAACAGAACAGAACAGAACAGAACAGAACAGAACAGAACAGAACAGAACAGAACAGAACAGAACAGAACAGAACAGAACAGAACAGAACAGAACAGAACAGAACAGAACAGAACAGAACAGAACAGAACAGAACAGAACAGAACAGAACAGAACAGAACAGAACAGAATAGAATAGAATAGAATAGAAATGTGCTTTATTGCGGCGAGGTTTAGGCAAGCCCATTCTTACACCTAACCGCCAAAAGAATACAAATGGGATTTAGCTGAAAAGAAAACATGTATTCATCGATTATTATACACATATAATACACATCAATTAAACAACAGGTCCATAAGAACAGCAATAAGCAATAAGGCTGAATAAGGGCAACCATAATTAATACTATATTATACGCTAAATTCTACTGTAGCTATATTTCTACATTATTTCTTCACGTGGCTTTAGCATATTTAATAAAGAGAGATAAAAGAATAGAAAACAAATTAAAATGAGCACTACAAAAATGAACCCAAAATATTTGGGGTCAGTATTTTCTAAAAATAGTTCGAACAGAGCTGAAATCTCAAAAAATTCTATCTCACTTCGAATAGGGCTAAAATCTCAAAAATTTCTACCCCACATAGGTTTCTAAAAAAAAAAAAAAAAAAAAAAAAGTGAATGAACGCGTCGTTAAACTTGACAAAAAGCCTCGAATATCTCGAAAAAAACACTGCGTTAGGTGGAATATGAAAACAAAATATAGCGTTGTTCTATATGACTGCATGAAACTTATACTCAACTTGTACCATTTTTTTTTAAATAATTGAGTTTTCAAAGTGTTCGACTTATTTTCTCGTTAAAAATCTGCTAGTTAATTAATTAATTTCTTAATTAATTAATTAGTTATTAATTTTCATGAGAGATTTTCTTTATTTTCTGCTGTGTCCGAATAGATAAGAGTATAAGAGCCGGACAGTTGGGTCGCCGCGGTGAGGGGTGAGGAGTCTCACAGATACGTTGAATCATAGAAACGTTGCAACATTCTACCATATATTTATATATGAGTCTACTGCAACTTAAATTTTCAAGCAATTTAAAAGCTTGTTACGCCCTCGTCTTGAAGCTGAGTGAATAGTACTGAAAAAAGTTTCATGTGCATGATTACCATAATATCCATAATATCACGAAAATTGTTACAAAGTTAGTTACTTGCTTCGTTGATATAAGATATAATATTTATACTTTCTTGTTGCAAGCACTTATGTAATTAAAATATACATTGAGTGATATTTTGCATTGTTTTGCATTGAACAAAAAGAAACATGTTAAAATATAATAATGCTCTCCACGTTTAAGAAGACGATACTTCTTGTACTCTGTACTCAAATTAATTTGATATTCCTGTCGGAAGTAGCCGGAAGTGGGACGTTTATAGCTTTCATGTTCAAGTTTTAAAATTTAAAAAATCAATCAGTACGCTTATTACAAATGTATTAGCTTTTTTATGAAATACATGAACCTTTCATGAAAACATAATCAGGAACTTTTAATATAATTAATATTATTGTACATAAGATTTCTGTTTAACTCAAATAAATATAAAAATTGTATGTTAAGTTATTTATCATGGTAATAAGTATATAATATTCAGATTATATATATATATATATAGTTGAGATGTATTTGTATATGTTATTTGTGTGCACTGTGATTGTTGTGTTGTGTTTTGCTTTGTCTGTTTATTTGTTTTTCTTTTTGTTTTCTTTTTGACATGATCTAAGTTCACCTATGTACAACCTAAACGATTGAATAAAATTTGAATTTTCACTTCCGGGTACTTCCGGGTTCAAGTAATATGACTATAATAATAAATACCTCTGCAATGCTAACCACGTATACACTGACCGTCATGTTTAATAACTATGTTTTTCAACGTGCCTGCAACTTGGATTCATAAAAATAAAAAAAAAATAAAAAAATGGAGGCGGGGGGGGGGGGGGGGCAGAAGAAGCATAATGCCGATATCCAATGTTAATAACAATTGAGGGAAAACATATTATACCGACATGTATGTTAAATCCAAAATATCAGAGCCAATTACGGTCGAAGCTTAAAGTGTGGCTCCAATTATTACATAATTATATAATGTATTTATTAATATATATTATATATTGAATTATTAAAGTGCAGTAAACATTTTACATCATTCTTATTTTAATATTTAAATTACAATATAAAAATAATTGTTGTACAATCATCATGTGCATTATGCTCTATTTTAAGTTGATTCACTTTTCAATCGCAAAAGTTACGTCAATCGCTTTCCATTTCCTTGATTGACGATGCTGTCACGGCCTCATTCCCAGCGTTATTGTTGACATTGTCATTGATTTAGCTTAACAACAATTAAAATCAGGTGAGGGTCAGAATTCATCATAAAGTTCTCAGACCATTGATTTTAATGCTACGCAGTGTTTATTTTTGTTGAGTATGACCCACAATAATTATGTTAAGATGTGCTTCAATGCAAACTGTGGAAAGGCTAATCTTTGTTACCTTTTTTTTATTAGGATTATAAAATACGTTAATTCTTATTCTTCAACTGTGCTTCTTGATATACATAATTATAAAGTGCCACGTAATCATCATAATTATACGACACATAATATATACATTAATGCAGAGCATGCAGCTGTAAAAGAGAAAATTGTACTTTGTTGATATATATTATGATATACGAAGACTGTATGCTGTCTGGTTGCAGCCAACGTCAATGAATTACTTATATTTCAAAACTATAATATAGTGAATTAATTCAACTATTGGATGCTACACGTTGTCCGAGGGGAACACATGCACCAAAAAAAATAAAAATGAGGATCAAACTTATCATAAATGCCATCATGCATGATTCAAGTAGGAAAATTACCTTTACTGAAAAGTGGATACTGGCTATAGTTTGATCCTGCAGCATGAGGGTCTCAAAATATATTGGGTGCGATTCACGAAGCAGTTAGCAAGGTTTCTAGGGTGGTTTAACACGTAAAACAGGTATAGTTAAACGTGGTTAAGCTAAATGTGGTTAGAAACCTGGCTAACTGCTTCGTGAATCGCACCCATTGATAACAGGGAGCAAAATAAATACAGCTACCAATATACAAGATGCATCATTTTGTATAATCGACATATGGCATCATAAAGTTAGTGGGAACCTAGTGGCAACTGCTGGAACTACGTGCGTCTGGCGAGGATTGCTGTATATGATTAACATTGTAAAACCATGTAAATGCTCTGTCAGCAGCCACAGCATAATTTTATAGAAATGACAACACCATAATTAGTTGTCAAATACTTTCGGACAAATATAAAAAAATATTTCAACTTCGTAAGTGATTTCTTTCCTAGAAATTTGATAATTTTTGTGATTCTCCCCATGCTATAGGTATTGCCGTATCCTCGATGCAAAGAGCAAAATTTGCAGACGTCAGCGCCATCTCTTGGTCCTTTATGTCCTCTATATCTCGAGTCAAGACGGCTGGTTTGCACGATTCACGAAGGCGTTATATCCAGAAAGTTATCCAGCTTTTCCCTGTATAACCCCGTTTAGTGGAATAGCACTAAACACTAAACATGGTTTGTGAGAAACCTGGATAACTTCCTTCGAATCACGCCTATTAATTTATAATTATATATAGTGTTACCTGGATTATATTTGCTGCAGCCTGATTTAGTACTTGTGCTACAGGTTCAGTAGGATAAAAATACCACTATTTTCAGCCGTGGCATATACCACTTTATATTGAAGTCAACACAATTTACGTCATCACAATGACCCCAACAGTTTTGAAGTAGTATTTTCTAAAAATAGTTCTAAAATACTTCTATTGCTCTTCGGCTCTTCCTAACAATGAAATCGAAATCCAAAAAATATTTTGTCTCAGCACATTGGTTCTCTAGAAAAATAATAATAATAATAGGAGAGGACCTGCCCAAAAAGCTGTGTGATGGGCTATTTACGGGTGTACCCGGGAAGCCCTCATTGCCCGCAGCTGATTAGGAGACGCTGGATCGTAACATCCCCAACAGGATCAGCGGGCGCCTTCATCTTGGCCCAATTGGGCCCGGTGCTGGCGCTTAAACACCCCAACCAGATTGGGAGTTAAAACAACCAATATATAATAATAATAAAGTAAATCAATAAAAATTTTAGACTGAACATGGCATGGTAATCATGCCGTGGTAGGAAAAAAGTATTGGTGTATGTTTTATGATTCCGGCTTTAATAAAAACCCTTTGGAAAAAATTTCATTAACGAAACCAATTTTATTTTTTTTTTAACTGCTATTAATTTTTATTATTATTGTTATTTTTTTTTAATTGAAATGTCTTTCCGGGTCAAAAAAGTAAGTCTGATTGAACGGAAATGTTAAAATAAGAGAGAGAGAGAGAGAGAGAGAGAGAGAGAGAGAGAGAGAGAGAGAGAGAGAGAGGGAGAGGGAGAGGGAGAGAGGGAGAGGGAGAGGGAGAGGGAGAGGGAGAGGGAGAGGGAGAGGGAGAGGGAGAGGGAGAGGGAGAGGGAGAGGGAGAGGGAGAGGGAGAGGGAGAGGGAGAGGGAGAGGGAGAGGGAGAGGGAGAGGAGAGAGAGGGAATAGAAGAAAAAATGAAAGTTGGAGTAAAAAACTTTCATCAAGTCATGTTGGTTTATATCAATTTCAAAATAATAATTAATAATTCCATGGATTCAGTAGTTCGATTTACCCTCTTAAAGACGAAATTTAGTGCACATGATGCATCGAATAAAATTTCTGTATATGATTCTTTTATTGGGTTCCCACTTCCCACAAAAAAATCTAAATTAATGCTTGGAAAAAGCAATTAACACAAAATTTCCTGGGATGGTTTGAGTAGGAATAATTTTTTTCATGTTTCTTATACTTTGAAATTATAATTTAATTAATTAATTTATAATTTAATTTTTTTCAAAGTGGCACGTACACGAATAATGAAACAGGCTCTATCTCTATACATATCATGCATGTAATAAAATTTTAAAATTATGCCTATAATAATACATTTAAAATTTTATACATAAAAATACACGTATAATGGTTACACACACACATACTGCAGTGGATTACAATTACATCAATTTTTTAGCCGACCACTTTTCACCTGTTAATTGACATAACTTCTTTCGAATCACGCCTATTAACTTACATAATAAAATAACAAAAATAGGGAAGGCTGCAGTGGGGGGATTGTCATCGGTGCACCTGAACCGCATTGGGTCGCGGTGGTGGGCCGACGGAACGGCAGCTTACTTGACGCAAGTCAGGAGTGGCCGCGGCGAGGGAAAGAGTGAATGTGGATGGAGGGTGGACGCGAGCGCTATGTGGCGTATTCACTGTGGGTTGGCGACTATTCAGTCTCCTGTCTGTCTCTCGAGATGGTCGCTATTTCGTGGATGAAATTCTCTGGGAAAGCCGTCCCGGAGAAGTTTGTCCATGGTTCAGTGATCCGTCGAGAGAGCTTACCGAACGGGTGGATAAAGCACTAATGCCCGACCCCACAGTGAACGGCGCTCGCGGACGAGTCATGGGGACGGGGGAAAGGGTGCAAAGCTTTGTCACGGTGGGGCTGATGATCACTGCGGAGACACTTTCCATTTGCTAAAGCCTGGGCTATTAAGATGAATATCCATGGAGCGAGGAAAGCGAGAAAATCACGTGCCGCAGCCAATCGGAGGTTTGGGATTTCCTCGCCTTGCGGGGAGCGATTTTATCGCCAACATGGCCGCCATATAAGATTGAAGCAAATACGCTTTTTCTCCCCCTCAAACTCCGCTCAAAATCGCTACATTGCATGAAATGCACCTTTAGACCCGGGGCAAATGGATGTGATTCCGTGGAGGCTGGGTCCCACCGTAGCCGAAATTCTGGCACTCCAATTGGGCATTGGTGAGGAAAAAATGAGGCACTGCTGGATTCGTCCTATGACCAGGGCAATCCAGTAGTACGCGACGTGTCTCGCAAAAAAAAAAAAAATAAATAAATAAAAATAAAAATAATCAATTGAGCCCGGTGGTTGTGTTAGCAAAAAATTAGCAAAAAGAAATAATAATAATATTTGTTTTTTTGGGATAAATTACATTGTAGGGAATAGGGAAAGAAATAAATAAAAGCAACAACATATAATAACCCAAATTGGTAAATGTAAAAGGCTAACGAGCCTACACACATAGTGAACATTCACAACAAAAATCCGTTACCCGTTAATGTTTCCCGGGCAGGCGCGGATCCAGGGGGACAGAGGGGGAGCTGCAGCCCCCTCCCCAAATTTTGGATTTAAGATGGGCAATATAGGCATTTCCCCCATTCCATTTTTTTTTTAACATTGGCCTTATGGAGGCATGCAGCCCCCTCCGAATTTCTTTTCTGGATCCGCGCCTGTATCCGGGTTATATTGCTGCCTGATTTGATTTACTTGTGCTATAACAGATAAATATATAATATGATATATTATATATAAAGAGTGATCTTATATACTATAAATATAGTCAGTCATCTTTCTGGATCAAAAGCACGAACTTTAAGTTTTATTACAGAATGACAGACGACAAATGTTGAATGATGCTACATTTTAATAGTGTAAATATATTAAAATATATGTATATATAATTTTATATATTCGCATGGTCACCTAGTTGTCTCAGCTGTTGTCAACACTTAACCTATAACCTGCATCACCAGGCAAGCAAATGGAAATCAAGAATATAATATAAGATTTTCTTTGTGTTCCCTGTATACAGATGGCTTATTTGAGTCTTGCTTGATTCATGAATTAATTGTTCATATATGAATATATGTGTTTTTATATTTCCTTTGAATAATTCTGAAATATCTGAAATAGTACAAAAAATGACTGAAATATCAAAGTTAATGGTATGTGCATGGTAGCGAGAGCTTAGAGCCTTATAGATAGAATGTTATGTTATAACATAGATCGAATTTGTATACCTGATATTTTAGCTACTGATAGGGGGTGTAGAGGAGAACATTTTAAATTTTTTTCATAATTTTTGTGTGAGGGATTTTTTTTAACATTGTTGGCGTTACCTTACCCTTAAGTTATTCCTTTATTTTTTACTCAGAGCTCTTTAAATGTTAAATATAATTATATAATAATATTATATTATTATTTATGCATGCTTTGTCATAAAGATTGTGCAGACCAGGCGCGGATCCAGGGGGGGTGCTGGGGGGGCTGCAGCCCCCCCCGAAATTTTGGATTTAACATGGGCAATATAGGCATTTCCTCCACTCCATTTTTTTTAACATTGGCCTTATGGAGACAGCCCCTCCCGAAATTTTTTTCTGGATCCGCGCCTGGTGCAGACCGAAATTATAACACAGAGTACACGCGTTATGAAATACTTTGCAGCTTTACCTGAAAAGGCATTGTAAATGATTAATTATAATTTTCTTTACCGGCATCGTTAAAATGAAATTGTTAATTTAAGTAACAAAAAAAATGCCTCTGGCACTGATAAAAATAAAATTTTATTTCTGCAAATTGTTTTATTAAAAAGAGAATGAGCTAGATACCAGAACTCGATAGTTGGGTTTCGCTTTCTGCATCCTTTATTTTCTATCTTTTTCATTATTAAATGTTATTAATTATTATATATTATTCATTATATCATTCATTTTTTTAGCTTATAATTATTTTATTGTAGATCTAATTTGTATTTTAAATGTAGCCGAACATGGACGGATATAACCGACGGTACCCGAATAATAAGAAGTTCAGTTCGGTGCTCTGGTTCAAGGACAAGGTTAAAGTCACGGAATTACACGAAGAGTATCGGAAGCACACGAGACAGGGGGTCGTCTGCTAGCTTTTGCCGCTCATATCATAAAAGCCTTCGCGGTGACCGTACATGCGGTGTGTACTGTGCTTGTATTTTGACAGTTATTTAATATTATGAACTAAATCTAGGCCTAAAAGAGGATACCTGAATTACTAACGTAAGTATTGACTTCTCTGCTGTATTTGCTACCATGTAATTTGTATTTGTTTACTAATATACTTAAGTAGGCCTAAGTGAAAGTTATAAAGGGACTATGATATAAGAAAGTGAAAAAACGAATGATCCACCCTTTGAGTTTGTTTACAAGGTCACATAAAGCATTTTATATTTTTTTATAAATTAAACGTAATAATAAAGTGACTAATATTTAGCCTATCTTTCTCGTTGTTGGTTGGTAAATCGCATGACAACAGATGAGCATGACATGTTTATATTATATATGCCGGTACAGATCGTACTGTACTGATTGTTGTTTTCTTTCCAATGGGGTATGAAATGATTTGTAATATGCATAATTATTATTAACTCGATAGTTATTAGACATTGTTTTGAACTTTTATCGTTTTATTTTTTACAATATTGTATTTACTAAACAATTATACGTCATGTCTGAAATCTGAATACACAGAGATTAAATTCTAAAGGAGGATCTAAATCTAAAGGTATGCATACTTTGAATTTGTGAGGTTGCTGTATTTTTAATCATCTTCTTTTTCTCTTCTTTCCAGCTATTATGCAAGATAATTATTTTATTACCGCTTGAAAAATTATCGGAGAAAAAGTGACGAAACTGTTTGTTGTTATTAATGATTATTGCAAGATCATAGATTAATTATGTATGGAAACTGAAATGCCTTTATTATTGGAGTTATCAAGTTTAGTAATGAATTATTTTATTATAATTGGAATTAAAATTATTGCAAGTGAAAATCTTTAAGTAAAAATATTTGTAACAATGTTAGAGTTTTTGTTTGTTTTTATTTCAAACAGTGACAGCTAGACAGCAATGATATTTTAATCACATATAATATGCATGCAGGTACACACACTGCATATAACCAGATTATTGCTTAACTTATATTGATAATTAGCATTAGCAGGTCGTAAAGTAAAACAGGGATTATATTAGCTATTTTTTAAAATATAGATCAGATACATTTCTGGTACTTTCTTTTCAAAACTCTCGTATTCAAAAACACCGTCCCTTTGTTCGATACTCGCTCACAGGCTGCAGGAAGTTAACGTGAAAATTTTATTAGCGAAATTGAAACTTATTTGTCATGAAATAAAGTTTATCAACAGATAAAATTAAAGTACTCGTGAGAATTTAATTTCGATGAACGTTTTTTTTTTTTTTACTTCATATACTGTAAATACTCAATCTCTTGTCATTAAATTTCACTCAATATTATCATAATAAACAAAATTTATAACTACATTAACACATCCCAATTAAATAAAATGGAATATATTTCCATATTTTAACAGACATAAACAAAAATAATATATATTTTTTTTTATTTTCAGGCCAATACTAGATGTACTAAATTTGATATCATAATTTTTAATTATTTGTCATATCACATGAGTTGACCTTGAACGTCCTACGAGCTTGGCTCGTTTATTGACCCCATTAGTTGAGTGAGCGAGTCTTATCGCCTATTAGTTAGACGGAGAAATATATATAATGTCACGTCTGGATATTATTATATAGCAGCATACTTCTTTCTAGCAGGCTATATTATATAGCCCGCTCGGTCCGTCCGGGCTCGCTGCTATTGCTGCAATCGAGGCTTATCGCTGATCCAACTGCATTCAAAGCTAATGAACTCCCTTGCCATTGAATCATGAGAAACAGCACTTTACATAATTATATTATTTTGAAAAAAACAAGGAGATAAGTCGCTATAATATAGTCTTCAAGTCTTCACGTCCTCATGATCATTACAGTGTTAGCATACACCGCTTCATATTATATGTACTGTATATGAATGTGACATTGAACGAACTTTTCTAATTAATAATGGCCTTCACTTTTATATTGCAAACGTATTTCGTTATTTATTAATTTTTATAAACATTTCCTTATTAAAAAAGCAATTATAAGAAAGAAAATGAAACTTGTACTTTATTATTTTTGAAACAAAATTCATATCAAGGGAAACGGAAATATTTTCAGTTAGTAAAATAAAAATAGTTTTTCATCATGGTTACTGCATGCTTCTTGTAAAATAAATCAACTATAAACTCGAGCGTTACCTTTGCCTAATTTGCTGACGCTATGCATGTTATATTCTTACATAAATAAAAGAGAAATAAAGAGATGCTGATAAAAAATTCAGGAGGCAAGAAGAACACACAAACTAGCCTAGAACCTATATATATAACTATGTAAAATTGGAAAATTGCCTATATACAAACTAGGTATAATATAAGAGTTAGGGTCAACTCTACGCATATTAATGAAACTTCATTAAATCTTGATGAATTCATTTTTTAATGAAGACGAAAACAGTCGATTCGTCCAGACAGCGGTGGCCATACGTAATTGATGCCGCGGTCCATTCGAGTGTTACATAATTATGTGCATAATGGCTAATCATTGACGTGTGCTCCTCGTCCTGTTGCAGTTCGGTATGGGCCTGACGACGATGCCGAACTCTCAACAATTAGTAACTAGCTCCACCATGGCGTCAACAATGCTACCACCACCCGCACCTTCCCCGGCTCGACCACCAAAGTTAGTGAGCGTCAAGAGTGAACCTCCCAGCACCGTCGGTGACACAAATGGAGGAGCGGGACCTATACTGGAGGAGGCTACCAGTTCCATCCCTGACCTTGGTGAGTACCTTAAAACAATGAGAAACTTTTTCGTTTTGACCCCGTGAGATCAGCGTGATTCTCGAAGTTTTACATCACTGCTACAAATGATCGCGCGGTGACAATACTTAACAGGTGTTACTTCACGTACGTACCATAAATTTCGTATCTATAAAAAAGGTTGAAATCCAAACTATTAGTCTGAAACTTCTCAGTATTTTGATTATTCTGTCTATAATGCTATAATGCAATTGCTTTTTATTATTATTATTTATTTTACATAGCAGAATTAGACACATTGTATCAGCAATAATTAATTATAACAGCAATAATGTGGTTATTTTGACAATACATGCGAAAGCAAATCAAAGATATGAAAAATATTGCCACTGCCTTGCTTTAACAAACCTCTATCAGTAGGTCAAGTTTAGCAAACTTCATGGACACATTGACGATAGTCAGTTTTTAGCACCATTCGCTAGCGTTCCGGCTGTTGCTTTAGTTTTCGTTTTCATGGAGGCCAGCACTTAGTTTCCTGTTGAAGCTAGGACACGCCGCACTGCAGGTAAGGTACTCACTCGCTTACTTCGCCGTGGATGGCCTTGGTGTACCAAGGAGTAAAGGCCCGCAGCTAACCCCCACTATTTCTATTGCTATCTACAAAGTAAGCAAAGCCACTGCTTGCTTGTAGTTAGGGAGATAGGTGGCTTTATAGCTAGGCAGGAGGGAGGAGGTTGAACGACCCCCAACTGGAAGGCCATGGACTAACCTTGGAATAGACGCTGACGGCGGGCGGGCGTCGAGAGCGAGCCCGTCCCACCGATGGGAGAAAGTTAAAAAGTGGGGGCTTCGAAGAGGAGTTTTTTTTGTTCTTTTCCTTTTCCTTTTTTTTTTTTTTTTTTTTTTTGTTTTGTTTACTTTCCCTTTCGTCTGGGTGCCTAAAATATGCAAGGAATGCTGAAAGTGTCGATATTCGGTCGTTTTTTTTTTCTTTTTAATATTTTGTAGACCTGTAAGTAAAATAGAATGGCACGCAATTATTGTATTTATCAAAATCATCTATGAAAGTTGAAAAAAACAAAACATAGCTCAACTTTTCATGGTTTTTCAGTTACAAGATTTACTAACTTTTCTGGCGTAAAAATCGCATGCTTGTTCTTGTTTATCAGGCGCAGATCCAGGAGGAGGGGGTGGGGGCTCCAGGCCCTGCTTCTCCCAAATTTTTTTTGAATTTAACATGGGCAATATATTGGCATTTTCCCCACTATTTATTATTATTATTTTTTATACATTGGCCTAATCCCCCTCCCCATCCCATTCCCCCTCCGAAATTTGGTTCTGGATCCGTGCCTGCTGTTCACTCTTACTCGAGCTTCCATGTTAATACAGTTAATTAAAGACTAATTAAACTGGGATCCAAATAAACATATCAATAATATCATTGTGGAAAAAAATAAAAAACGAAAAAACAACTTCGCATTGAAATTATCTGAAGAGTATAATATAATTATGCAGTTCATGCCATGTAATAACGTGCTAAATATTACTCGTTATTACATATCGTATATTTTAAACGGTATATATTTATATTTTGTTACGTGTCGATAATAATATAAATTTATTTAATTTATAATTATTATTTTTTTTTTATTTGGAGCGGGTGCTTGTGCGGGGGCGGTGGTGGAAGAAAGAAGGCCGCAGCTGTGGCAGCTGATGCGCCCTTGACTTAGTGAAGCTCGCAAGGAAGCTGCCGCTGTTGGGGCTGCTTTGCTCGTTGCCTGCCGGGCGGGCGCGCGGGGTTGTGTTGTGCTCTCAGGGCCGTGCGTGCATGAGACGTCTTTTGCAGGTCAATGGCGGGCCTTGACCTCCTTTACCCCCACCCTGCAGCAGGCTCTTCTCCTTTCCTTCTCATAACACCTCAGCCCGGCCTGGGATCTGCGTGCCGCGAGGATGAAAGTTGACGAGTGGAGCAGAACCCCCCACCTCCCCGCCTAGTGCTCGCCTAGCTCCAGTAACTACCTCAGGCGTCGTGCCTCACTTGCACCTTCTTCCGTCCCATTGAGCGCGCTCGCCTTATTTCCAGCCGTGCGCACAAACACTATAACTGGAATAAATTTGTTTGGTGCCCCGTCCTACAACTTATTGATTGAAACTTTAAGTAGAGTAATAGATTTTAATTCAAGTTAAGGTCAAACACTATCGACCGCTAGGTAGAGTTCAAATACTATTTAAAGCACAATATTTATATTGTTTTGGTCTCTTTTTTTACCTTTAGCCTGGCTAGACAGCAGAATGGGCTGATGGCCATTTGAATTGTCAATGTTGCCCCCCTCTCCGCAATGCTGGGTGGTTGGCAGTAGTGCATACATTGTGATGGGACAGACGTCCCGGTACGCGTCATTATTGCAGAGCAGCAGCAGGATTTCGCGAGCTAGCTGTCAGGCCAAACAGATCAATAAAGCCTGCCCCTGTGTTGTTGGGTCGGATCTTCTGATAGCATTCAATTTGCCACCTCCTTTCATATAGCTGTACCACGTCAGTAAAGTGCATTTTCCCTCTAGCTCTATATAGTGAACACGTTATTGCAAGTTATAATGCAATACACTGTCTCTTGTACCGAAGGGGGTTTAAAAAGTGTCAAGTCTGTATACACAGGCCTTATGGGAAACGTCAAAAAAGACGTTTGGCATCAAGGTATGAGTGATATGAGAAGCAGCATCTATCTACGTACTGACCTTTATTTCATAAATACAATATTATACACATTGTTGCAGATACGATTTAAACAACAAGACATTTTTTAAATCCCCTTGGTGCAGAGCATTTTCTGTTGAAGGCCTACAGTTCTAGTTGCTGTCAGTAATGTCTCTGAATCGTTGTATTATTTCCCATTCCGGAACGCTCAATTACCCGTATTTTATGTCATGTTATTCAGAGATCATTTTTATGTTCATAATAAATATATTTATCTGGGTTTGTCTTTAATTTACTTTATATACAGTCACATATTATGCAGCATACATAAAGTAGGTGTAACTTCGGGTCTAAAAAGTTGCATGCAATTTGTAATAATTATTTGTATTGTTTTATTTTGTTTTCACGGTCGACAATTTTTGTTCTTTTTACTTTCATGTGACTAGTTGTTTATGTGTTCCAGGAACATACAGTATAAACAAACAAATTAATAAATAAATAAAGATTTTGTATTTGACGCCTATATGATCAATACGAATATAAATGCAATATTATGTATGAAATATACTGTAAGACTATACAAGCAGTTCACATATTTAATATATGTATATATATATATATATATATATATATATATATATATATATATATATATATATATATTATATTTATCATTCATAATTGCATATAATTACAATTACGAGCAATCAACTCATCCTGTCGAGCACAGAACATGGCCATCAAACTAATTATGAATTATAAGCCTATAGGATCAAAATAAAATTTGAATTTGAATTCCATACATATAGGACAACGCATCCATTACACCCAACCTTGTGGGCCGTATCCTTCCTTGTGCAGTATGATATTGTTATCATGTTATAATTAACAGAATTTAATATATGAACTGAATGTTGCCGTGAGCGTATGATTTGATGGCTTGGGGGTTAATTCATTGATAGTAAAATATGATATATTTTACGGTTTTGTCGAGGCAATGACTGGACGTCACTTTATGCATGGCTCATTTTTTTTTTTTTTTTTTCAAGGGCAGGCAGCTCATAATGCACAGTTGCAGCGTTCGGGAATACCCCGCGTTTAGTTTTCTGGGAATTAATGCACACCTATACAAATTTAGCACGAAATCGGAACACCATTTCTGGATCTGTCTGTATTGTTCCTCAAATCTCCATCGCTGATATACCCGATATACCGGGACCGCTGTATAGGATAAAAATAGGTAATGTATTTCTTATATATTATATAAAAATACACTATAAATATAACAATAACGATATATTTATATTATAATTATGTAAAATAAAGCTAGGTGTTTGCGTTAGAGGCGTTGTATGATTCAATGATGTAAATCGAATAATCGATGAACGTGTACATACATAAGAGGGTGGTTGCTTGTGCCGAATGTTATTACGAATAGCAGTAGCAGTGTTTCCATGACCTAGTTGCTGGTTTCCCCGGGACGGTTCCCGGGCTAGGAGCGGAGCGGCGCTGTGGTGGTTGGGGCGGAGCAGGCAGGCAGTGAGCACCGAGGGAGGTGTTCGCCATCGTGCCCGGACAACGCTCCGCCATGGATCGTAGGCTCTCTTCTCTCTCCATCTCTCTGTACCGCGCCAAGCCAAACTGGTGCTTATGTGGCGTGTTGCTACAAATGCAGCACGTATAGCTAAAGCTGGTGGCGCGCGCTACTGCAGCACAGCAGCAGCCTCGCTCCAGTACCTCTGCCTGCCGGTTGCCATGGAGACTCTGGCAGAAAGGGTCAATGGCGGCCCTTGACCCCGATATTTCCAGACGCTCCCCGCACCACCATCGCGATTCAATATCTATACACCAGCCCCCATGGTCTTGCCGGGCCAGCAAACTACCCTAGCTCCCAGACCTCACCTCGACCAGCAGCTATCGAATTTACAGTCATAAAACATTTGACGGCTAAAGGGGTTGTTTCATAAGGTCAATGTTAAAACAAACACAAACTAACTGACCTCTCTGTAGTGAAGATACATAGAATTTCCCGCGTGTGTGCTGTATACTTCGTGGGGTTTTCTTCTCGCGGACTTCTCGCTCCAAATTATATTATATTGGATATATTATTATATAATAATATAAATTATTCCCTTCCACGTGAATATCTATGCAAGTAAATATCATTGAAAGATTGAACACCGGTTACCTCATGTCAAAATCGCAATGTGCAATCAAATGTACTTACAAATATTAGAAATACATCGAAAATATTAATGAAATATTTCGTCTCACATAGCTATATAAACGATCTTTTACTATGATGAACGACAGGAATGCTTATTCACTTTAAAATAATTTTCATTGAATATGCATGATACTCCTTCAGCTGCATGGAAAGTACAAAAAAATATTGATTTGAATTTGCGATATTGAACTTCTCAATTTTACAGAGTTGTTGCTGCATATATTGTCCTATTTTCAGTACTTCGCATTGTTTGGAAAATTGTAGCAACCGCCACGCGTATAACGTACAAAGTTATATACAAACTTGAAAGTGTAATCACGCGTGGCAGCAGTGGTGCTAACATTTTATTACTTTATGATTCACGTTATGCTGGTGGTGTGTTGTTATCTGGTGTATGTCATGTCTTTTGTGACCTCGTGATATGCAAGTCGCTCCTTCCCCTTCCTCGACTCGTGGCATGCATCCTTACTCTTTTTACCAGGTGCCACTTTACATTACATTTTTATTATACTCAAGATTAGCAACAACCCAACAAAAACACAAGGGAACTTTTTTTTTATTATTATGCTCTGTAACGTCTATATATAGCAAAAATTAATTTGTGATATTTAGAAAAAATGATAAGATCGACTGCGTTACTGATTGACCGATAAAGTTGATTGGGAGGAATTTAAAGCGAATGTTATCGATGATTCTAGTTATGCTTATTTATTAATTGATAATATACGAATAGCTTTTTTAATATTTAGAAGCAACCAATTAATTTATTTATTATAATATATATAATATTGAGAATACGAACTCTTATTCTCTTCTCTTATTGTGACAAGACTGTTTATTGTTTAATAATTGAAATTAAGTAATCAAAATTTAATATATATATATATAATATATATATATATATATATAATATATATATATAGTGTAATTATTAATTATATATTTAAGTTCAAAAATTTATTTATTAATTAATTGTAACAATTTATTTTAACAGACTATATACTGGTTAGGTTTAGTCCCATATTGCCAAGAATACAATACAATAATTATTTTAGCTATGGTATTGTTTTGCAATCATCAATGTTTATAATAAGAATCCTATATTATAGATATCACTCCACTATCACGCATGTATACATATTCTGAATTGTGAGCAATTGAGGAGATTTGCTTTTATAATTTACTCAAAGGAAATGATGTGTCTTTTGAGTTCAAGTCGTAAACGTGCGGCCCTCGTGCATTTCCATTATCTGTATTCAAGGTGTAGCGGCTGCGAGGAATTAAGTGCTTTGGTGAGCCACTTGGTGAACGTACAGACGCTGTACTTGCTATACTTGCTTGAGCCCAAGCGACTGCCTACAGGAGTCTGCAGCATCTGCTCATCTTTCACTCCGTGTGTCATGCATGCCATGCACATTTCACGTTAATTATACTGCAATGCATGTTCGTGCATGTCTAATGCCAAAATGTGCTATCAATTCGCCGATACAGCATGCAACTATTTCATGTGTCAAATTAACGTATAAATAATGTTGAAATTATATCATGGGTGGTAATAATTTATAATTGATCATAGGCAGATTTAGTTTCTTTAGCTTTAACCTGAGCTAAAGAAGATCACATAAATGTAAATTATACATGACATGATTCGGGAGGTATTATTTTATCTTTAACCATGCATCTATAAAATAATATATTTGTGTATATATAGTATAGTGGGTATACAATTCATGTATGGGTCATGATAGTACCAATAAGCAAGGATTGCATCAATGACAATGACAGTGTTT